>OY776285.1:9301085-10501085 GCA_963675345.1 Trididemnum clinides
TCGGTGTTAACAACATAACTCCCAGGATACTCCACAGTAGGTAGCTGATCTTTAGGATAAACACCCTTAAAAATCTTTTTGCACAGAGTCATTCCTCTCAATCTGTAGTGTACCCATCAGTCAACACGTTTCGATCAGTCGATCAATCAACCAATTCTGCATGAATTACGACATTGCTTCTGTTGGAGGAGTGTTAAAGGCTAGACAAATGATTTTCATCAACTCCAGATGCGCACAAGAAGCCCCCAGATCTGGTGCAAGAATTCAAAACATGACAAGAAAAAACTCACCGCCAACAGACATAAAATCATCTCCGCAAAATTAGGTAGAAATCTATACAGTAGGTTTTATTTTTCCAATCACAATACCTATTTGGGACACTTCAATGCTGCAGTCATCACCACACTCATACAAAATAGTGCCCAGACCCGGGTTTGAACCGGGGACCTTTAGATCTTCAGTCTAACGCTCTTCCAACTGAGCTATCTAGGCAGTAATGGTCAGTACGGGGCTCGAACCCGCGACATTAACACGACACTGTAACCGACTGAGCTAACTGACCACTTGTTGAAATCCCAGAAATTTCTCTATTAAGTGAAGCAACTGTCTTTGATGTTATGCGTCTGTAGGAAATAATGATTTTCTTGAAAAAGTATTACAGATTTATCTAGTTACAGTGCTTCCCAACAAGCCTCCACTTTCAAAATCACAATTTCCTTTCTTACCCTACTTATACTTCTTGAGGGGTCGCTGATAGTTATTGTTTTAGGCACTGTATCAGTTCTGATGTGCTAAAGATATTCATGAAAACCGTAAGTTTAGATCTACAACAGTTTATAAGGGTAATTGATAAAATTATATTTTCTTCCTCCTGGACAACATGGAATGAAATATTTTTACGCTTATGACAAAGACCTATGTATAGTAATTTTAAAAGTTTTCAAATCTGATTCTGACTCCAACATTTGGGAGAATATTGGTAACGCCTGAACGAAGATTAAATAACTTGACAAATGTTTGGAAATATGTAGTTTTGCTTCACCACATTCAACTTTTTACGTCAATACACTTGAATTCGTACCAAAAGTTAAGTTTCATTGGTTGAAAATGCAGTGGGAGACTAACATTTCTTTCAGATTACTTGTTAAATTCTCACCAAATATTGAACACGTTGAGACAATTAATTTTATCTGATACCCTTGTGAAGACCGCTAAACAACCTTGTGTGCGCGCAATGTACAGTATTTTCCAATTTTAAGTTATCAATCACAACTATTATTTCTGAGCTAAATCAAAAATGGTGAACGAGTGGCGTAATGTTTCGCACTATTCTTTTGCTGTATGTTTATTCTATCCTATAAGGTTTTTAAACTTAAATTTTCTTACCTCACCACATATCTCTGTACATAACAGCAAATCAACCCTAATATTTTGTAACTTTCAACACTACATAATCACTGAAACGAAACAACACCAATTGTTTGTCAGATTTTGATTACCTTACAAGTTATTTTATGCAACTAAAATCAAACTTATGACGATTGAAATCTACAGATAGGTGGTGGGTTCGATGTACCAGCTGCAAACATAAACTTATATCGCCACTACATGTAATTCAAAGACCACCTGTTTCCAATCTACACCTAAATCGTTCTATTGTTACTCCTCTTCTCCTATTTTGTTTTATTTGCAGTACAAATTTCTAGTGATTGTCTCTCTAACATATTGCTGCATAACATCCAGATTACATCAATTTTATTTGATAACTTCCAGGTTTTCAATTCGTGGTCATTAATCTAAGAGTAATAACTTTACCTTGACAGATATTGTTCTTACAGCTGAAAAAGTACCTTTTCACTAAACTTTTTGAGATCATACTACAAATTTGATTGGGTTTACCACATTGACCAAGGTTTACATAGAGATGGATTTGAACAATAAATCTTATTTACTAATACTTAAAACCGCAAGCAACTTTAATAAATAAACATTTCAAATTTCAAACGTTTTCAAAAAATTAAAATCTGTAATAATTTCAAATAATAAAGATATACAGTGTGTCCAAAAACTAGGTGCGGTTCAAAATATCTACGTATTTTCCATCACTTTTTCACAATAAGTCTGTACCGTTCAAAATATCAACGTATCTTCCATCACTTTTTCACAATATGTCTGTACCGTTCAAAATATCAACGTATTTTCCATCACTTTTTTACAATAAGTCGGTACCTTTCAAAAAATCTTCATATCTTCCATCATTTTTTTCACAAAGTATGTGGTTCTCATATACATAACTGACATGTCATACTTTCTAGTTTATTCAATAAAGATGATTGATTCAAGTGACTACACGATTGAATATAGAGTTCACGCCGCTTCATTTTTTATTGCAAGTGAGCAAACTAGACACGCCATGAAGCTTGTTAGAGACAGACTGCGTGTGCAAATATGATATTGAACCACCAGAACATCGCATAATCAAGACTTGGAGTACCAAGTTATTGGAGACTGGTAGCTTGTTTGACAGACCAAGAGGTGGAAGACCAACCAAACAGAAGATGAAATCGCTGATGTGGAGGAAGATGCCAAAGATGAATGAAGAGGTTATCCAACGAACTTGATATTCCAAAGTAATACGTGGATTTTTTGAAGTTTAAAATGTCAGTTATGTATATGAGAACCACATCCTTTGTGAAAAAAAATGATGGAAGATATGAAGATATTTTGAACGGTACCGACTTATTGTGAAAAAATGATGGAAAATACGTAGATATTTTGAACCGCACCTAGTTTTTGGACACACTGTATATCTTTATTATTTGAAATTATTACAGATTTTAATTTTTGAAAACGTTTGAAATTTGAAATGTTTATTTATTAAAGTTGCTTGCGGTTTTAAGTATTAGTAAATAAGATTTATTGTTCAAATCCATCTCTATGTAAACCTTGGTCAATGTGGTAAACCCAATCAAATTTGTAGTATGATCTCAAAAAGTTTAGTGAAAAGGTACTTTTTCAGCTGTAAGAACAATATCTGTCAAGGTAAAGTTATTACTCTTAGATTAATGACCACGAATTGAAAACCTGGAAGTTATCAAATAAAATTGATGTAATCTGGATGTTATGCAGCAATATGTTAGAGAGACAATCACTAGAAATTTGTACTGCAAATAAAACAAAATAGGAGAAGAGGAGTAACAATAGAACGATTTAGGTGTAGATTGGAAACAGGTGGTCTTTGAAATTACATGTAGTGGCGATATAAGTTTATGTTTGCAGCTGGTACATCGAACCCACCACCTATCTGTAGATTTCAATCGTCATAAGTTTGATTTTTAGTTGCATAAAATAACTTGTAAGGTAATCAAAATCTGACAAACAATTGGTGTTGTTTCGTTTCAGTGATTATGTAGTGTTGAAAGTTACAAATATTAGGGTTGATTTGCTGTTATGTACAGAGATATGTGGTGAGGTAAGAAAATTTAAGTTTAAAAACCTTATAGGATAGAATAAACATACAGCAAAAGAATAGTGCGAAACATTACGCCACTCGTTCACCATTTTTGATTTAGCTCAGAAATAATAGTTGTGATTGATAACTTAAAATTGGAAAATACTGTACATTGCGCGCACACAAGGTTGTTTAGCGGTCTTCACAAGGGTATCAGATAAAATTAATTGTCTCAACGTGTTCAATATTTGGTGAGAATTTAACAAGTAATCTGAAAGAAATGTTAGTCTCCCACTGCATTTTCAACCAATGAAACTTAACTTTTGGTACGAATTCAAGTGTATTGACGTAAAAAGTTGAATGTGGTGAAGCAAAACTACATATTTCCAAACATTTGTCAAGTTATTTAATCTTCGTTCAGCGTTACCAATATTCTCCCAAATGTTGGAGTCAGAATCAGATTTGAAAACTTTTAAAATTACTATACATAGGTCTTTGTCATAAGCGTAAAAATATTTCATTCCATGTTGTCCAGGAGGAAGAAAATATAATTTTATCAATTACCCTTATAAACTGTTGTAGATCTAAACTTACGGTTTTCATGAATATCTTTAGCACATCAGAACTGATACAGTGCCTAAAACAATAACTATCAGCGACCCCTCAAGAAGTATAAGTAGGGTAAGAAAGGAAATTGTGATTTTGAAAGTGGAGGCTTGTTGGGAAGCACTGTAACTAGATAAATCTGTAATACTTTTTCAAGAAAATCATTATTTCCTACAGACGCATAACATCAAAGACAGTTGCTTCACTTAATAGAGAAATTTCTGGGATTTCAACAAGTGGTCAGTTAGCTCAGTCGGTTACAGTGTCGTGTTAATGTCGCGGGTTCGAGCCCCGTACTGACCATTACTGCCTAGATAGCTCAGTTGGAAGAGCGTTAGACTGAAGATCTAAAGGTCCCCGGTTCAAACCCGGGTCTGGGCACTTATTTTGTATGAGTGTGGTGATGACTGCAGCATTGAAGTGTCCCAAATAGGTATTGTGATTGGAAAAATAAAACCTACTGTATAGATTTCTACCTAATTTTGCGGAGATGATTTTATGTCTGTTGGCGGTGAGTTTTTTCTTGTCATGTTTTGAATTCTTGCACCAGATCTGGGGCTTCTTGTGCGCATCTGGAGTTGATGAAAATCATTTGTCTAGCCTTTAACACTCCTCCAACAGAAGCAATGTCGTAATTCATGCAGAATTGGTTGATTGATCGACTGATCGAAACGTGTTGACTGATGGGTACACTACAGATTGAGAGGAATGACTCCTGTGCAAAAAGATTTTTAAGGGTGTTTATCCTAAAGATCAGCTACCTACTGTGGAGTATCCTGGGAGTTATGTTGTTAACACCGACCACTGCTCCTGGAGGACACTGGGTTGTTATGTTTTTCAACAATCCAAGATCTGCTGAGTTTTTCGATAGCTATAGTCTACATCCAATTGTTTATGGTTTGACAGATTTTTGGATTCTCACTCCACATCCTGGGACTACAACTCAAAAACCTTACAGAGTTTGATATCTGAAGTCTGTGGACATTATACCGTGTACTACATCTTATTTCACTCGCGTGGTTGCTCTCTATCCGAGATATTGACTCATTTGTCCTATAATGTTAGTCTAAATAACAAACTGTTGAGCGTTTTGTTGAGGAATTGTTGTAACTGTTTTACGTGTAATAAACAGAATTGAATACAATCGAGTGTTTTTTATACAATATAAATACGATTTACATCCAAAATAATCACGCGACATATAGGACATTCTTTTGAATAAAGCTTCGTTGTGCAAGCTAAACATCCAAAGCAATGTCCACAAGGCATTGTTAAAGCATTAATTTGAGCATCGAAACACACTTTGCATACAAGTTCTTGCGATGTGTCACACTCTTTTGCTTCAGTTAGGGGGGTTATGTTCGGTTCTTCATTTTCAATTGGAGGGTTTCTCGTTAGCGTTGGATCTGCTGCTTCTTCGCGAGTATCAAACCCGAATCTCGTTCCCGACAAAAACTCCTCTTCTGGAATGCGGAAGTTACTGTGTTGGTTAATGAAACCAGTTCCAAACGTTCTCTCTAGATGCGCACACGCGGACCAGTATTTTGCATGTTCAATTTCTGGGATGTCCGTGTCCGCCCACTGATAAATAGATAGACCACAATAAAAACAAAATACTCGATCGTCACTGCCTCTGTATACAAATCCAGCTTTAGCCATTCGTTCCGGGTTTAAATTATCGACTCGGTGAGGCCAATTGTCTGTGAAGGATACGACTCGATCTTCTTCAAATTCGAAAGAAGGGCACAGCATTTTAAACAAATTTTACTCAAATCTAAAGACGGTTACATGCGTTAAATCACACATTTATATTAAGTGGAGATGGTTTTCTCTTCTTTTGATAAAGTTCAGTACTTCTAGGCAGACTACTTGAGCGTTTTTTCTTCCCAGCTGTGTGTTTTACCTCTTTCAAGGTTTTCACAAGAGCTGCTAGCTCCTTGCTGATACCGCAGTTTTCGTTTCTAATGATGAATCCGGATGATCGATCTTGTAGATGTTGAAAATATTTCTCGGGTGAAAAGATAGCTTCCTCTTTAAATCTGATAAGAAAATTTTCTACAGCCGCCTCTTTTTTGAAGATTTCCAATCTTGTTTTCACTTCGCAGCCATCACCGTATTGGCAATCAGATGAGAAAATGACCACCACATATGGCCGGGCGTCTGTTGGACCTTTGAAAACCACAAACGGTAGGCCTTCAAACATATGCTCACACACTTGAATAAGCTGATTGGTTGAAAAGAGAGCTTTTCCTCTTGAGACAGTCAGCACGCCTTTTCTCAACATCTCACCGTCTGCGGGTATTGATTTTCCTTCTTTGTCAATGTCGAGGAAGATTTTTCGTATTTTTCTTGCTTCTTCTTGATGTTTTCTTGCACGCCCCAGCAACTCTGTTTGCTCCATCAACCCGTCGTAGCATGAGGAGTAGGGGTAGGTCGTTGTAACGTCGACCTCTTTTGCCCTCTCTTCATATTCGTCAGCAATTGAAGTGTGTGTCTCGCCGCAGTTTTCCATTGTTCTTCTTCCAATTTTCACGTAAAACATACGACTTTTATAGAAAAATGTTAACAAAGAAAGAAGAAAAATTGCTATTCTTGCCTAGACCTGTCTTGCTCTTTCCAACAATTGTGTAATGAAAACTTGTGATGTAGTGCAAATCAAAACACCCGCTGGTTCGTGATTGGTCAAATAAGAGGTAAGAATGTTTATAACTTTAAAGACGTAATCACCTCCGTACGGTCTATGCTTCCGCTTGCATCAGATTTTTTTGTTGATAGAAAACCATTTTTGAAGTTCTACATCGATTGTGATTGGTTAAAGGTTTGTTGACGTGATGCTGATGTTTCCGCTTGCATCAGATTTTGTTGATAGTAAGCTTAGCTGTTTTTTGAGAAATTTAATGTTGATGGAGAAATTTGATAGTTTTACTTAAACCAGCGTCATAATTGTTTTCTAGCTGCATGAAAAGATATTGTAAATTAGATGCATGGTGAATGTTTACAAGTAAAAGTTTGAAGTAGTCTCCAAACACAGCAAAGTTCAATCTTCTTGGTTCAATAATATTTAGTAGTGATGCTGAATTTGAACAAGTTTCTTTGTTGTGATCTTTTCAAAAGGTTTCCACCGTTGTACTTCAACTACCTCACTGTCATATGTCAAGCAACTCTACATTTCACTCAAAAGTCTGCTCAATCTGAAATTTTCTTCCAAGAAAGTGTGAAAGTAACATAAAAATGTAACTATCTAACTGTCATATGTGAAGCAAATCTACATTTTACCCAAAAGGCTGGTCAATCTACTGAACTTTTCTTCCAAGAAAGTGTGAAACTAACATAAAATGTAACTACCTCACTGTTATATGTGAAGCAAATCTACATTTCACTCAAATGTCTGGTCAATCTAAAATTTTCTTCCAAGAAAGTGTGAAACAAACATAAAAATGTAACTACCTCACTGTCACATGTGAAACAAATCTACATTTTACCCAAAAGTCTGGTCAAGCTACCGAAATTTTAATCTAAAAAGTAACGATAAAAGTTTGAAATTGTGTCAAATTTAATATTGTTTCTTCCACCAAACTCACAACGTCACTGTCTGTGATTTTTCTCCCACAAACCTGATAATCTAGAAAACTGTTGGCTATTTTCCTCTAAAACTAACGACTAGCTGTAATAAACATAAATGTTGAAAACTCTGAATTTTATGTTAATGTCCCACGAATAAGGTCAAAGTTGTGCTTATTAGTATGTAGATGAGCTAAGGACACTGTAAAACCATGAATTTTATGGTAATGTCCTACAAAAATGTTAAAAGCAGGGATGTGGAAGCGGAAGCGGAAGCTGGAAGCGGAAGCGGTGGAAGCGGTCTTTTTCTGTGGAAGCGGAAGCGGAAGCGGAAGCGCGAAAAATTCCACCGCTTCCGCTTCCACATAGGGGGAAGAATGGAGAGAGAAAAGAAATTGGTTCTGCTATCCTTCGTAGAAAAACGAATATGGGAAAGCATAAACATTAAGAAATGAGAGCGAGGAGGAGTCGTTTGGAGAGATGTTGACCTCTACATAATCAGAGTAGGGGCCAAGCAAAGAAAGAGAGTAGATAGAAAGCTCAGAGAAGAATAAGCCCTGCTTGACGAAAATGATAACGCCGCCGCTAGCGTCTGCGACATCAGTAGAAAAAATACCAGATCGGGAGTGGGTGCGATCAGATCGCAGAGCAGAGAATCCAGGGATCCGAAAAGAGGAAGATAAATTAAGGTTAGAATCCTGGATATAAACAAGGTCAACGGGATGAGACGAAATAAAGTGTAGTAGTTTAGTGCTCCTGGCTTGGAGACCCCCAGCATTTCATTGAAGAACCCTGGGAGAGTTAGGGAGGGGAAGAGAAAGCAGGAGGTAAAGAGAAACAGCCAAGAGCATGAGGCGGTGGTTAGGGTGCAGAGAAAGAAGATACAAAGTGGGCGCAAAAAGGATAAGAGGTTTGAAGGTGAGGGTGGAGTGTGAGTGCTGCATTAGCGGAAGGGGGCCAGATTAAGCAGTGGAGGTATACAAGCTGGAGGAGTCCGAGGAGGAAGTCACTGTGCTGGTAGGTGTAGAATCTCCAAAAAAGTAGGGAGGGCAGCTCCAGAAGTGAGAGCTGCCAAGAGTTCTGAATCTAGAATAGGAGAGTAGTGATCACTTTAAATGAACTTAATTAGAGCATTTGCAGCATTGCACTGTCCTACTCCTCCTGGTCACATTTCCAGCGCACACTAAACAGGCAAAGACAGAGAAAGGGTTAGGATAGACGTTGCCGCTCATCAGAAAAAGGAGAAGAATGAGAAGACGGGCAAGAGAAAGACAGGAGTAGACAGAAGACATGCCAATTTTAAAGAGGCTGCGTGCTACCCTTCTGCAGTCGTTTAGGGGGCTCCACGGCAAAAAATGGCTTGTGTAAGGGGAGTGCCCTGGGTAACTGGGACCCTCGGGAAGGCCAACAGCCATTTTGACCCAATCCAAACGGGGATGGGGGCCGCACCACCACGTTGAGGCGGCTGTTGATTGGTGCAGTTTAATTTTGCTCGCTTTACATGTACATACTACACTGCATATACGACAGAAATTTCGCACTTCACTATCCAAAAAGATCGGAGTCAATACGTGTTTTGAGGACGGACAGAAGATCCCTAATGATGATTAGAGTTAAAGTTAACTCAAAGTCAGAGTTAGTTGAGAATAGAGAAAGAAAATCAGCCCTATACGGTGTAATTTGTTGTTGTGACGACAGGTTATTGTCGAGAGCTGTAATATGTAATCATACGGTTTAGATCTGAGAAGCATTAAGTTAACTGTTGTAAAAGTAGTTGTAAGTAGTGAAGGAACTTGTAATAACTGTCTATTTGTTGAAGTGTTTAATTATTTTTTGAATTGTAGTAACAAAATATTTGATTTTCTTGCAAGCAACTAGTGTTTTCTAAATTTTTGTTAGTGGGAGTTCCGTGACAAACGCAAAACTACATTAGGGGCTCCGCGATGACAAAAAGATTGAAAAGCACTGTTCTACATTCAACACGAGTTCTAATATCTAAGAAAAAGAAACACAGAGTAGTTCGAAACAATAAGCTCAAGCGAAGTAGGTAAAGTAATAGCAGTAAATGAAGGTTTTGGTTTTCTCAAAATGATAAAGTGTAGGAGAAGGCAGGCCACAGACCAACAAAAATTAAAAAAATTGTCAACGGTCGTTTTTTCGTTTTTTGTTGGTGGAAGCGGAAGCGGTGGAAGCGGAAGCGGAAGCGGAAGCGATAGGTGTGGAAGCGGAAGCGGAAGCGGAAGCGTTTGAAAAATAACCGCTTCCACATCCCTGGTTAAAAGTTGTGCTTATTGCTATGTAGAGGAGCTAAGGACGCTGTAAAACCATGAATTTCATGTTAATGTCCCACGAATAATGCTAAAAGATGTGTTTATTAGTATGTAGAGGAGCTAGGTAAACTGTGAATCCCTGAATTTAATGTTAATGTCCTACAAAAATGTTAAAAGCTGTGCTTATTGTTATGTAGATGAGCTAAGGACGCTGTAAAACCATGAATTTTATGGTAATGTCCTACAAAATTGCTAAAAGTTGTGCTTATTGCTATGTAGATGAGCTAAGGACGCTGTAAAATCCTGAATTTTATGGTAATGTCCTACAAAAACGCTAAAAGTTGTGCTTATTGCTATGTAGATGAGCTAAGGACACTGTAAAACCATGAATTTAATGTTAATGTCCTACAAAATTGCTAAAGTTGTGTTTATTGCTATGTAGCGGAGTTGAGGAGACTTTGAAAACTAAGAAATTTCGTATTAATAAGTTTAAAAGTTGCTAAATTTCGGAAAAATCTTTAAACAGTGTGATGATAGGATACAATTTTAGTTTCTAGTTTTATGAAAAATGAATGTAAATTTGAGATGAGTGTTTTATGATTTGCGCAATTAAAACTAAATCTTTTCGATTTTACGATGTCAACAGTAGTGATTTAAGTGAGGTATGGTGTTTAAAAGAAAATGAAAACGCAATTTTATGGAGAGAGCTATGATGAGAGCTGTGTGTGTGTGGTCACAAAATTATTGACAAAAAGCCTGAATCCATTACCTACCTAGTTCTACCGAAATAGATGTAAATTAATTCCAACCAACTGCAGAAATATAACAAGGAAAATACCCCCAATAGAAGAGTAAAGAAACAACATTCTAGAGAATCAAATCGATCAGAGGTTTTATAAGCAATTTCACGAAGCGATCGATTACACGTGATCGATTACACGCTCGAAAGGAAATTGTTACCAAAGGCTGCAGTCACGATCTAAAGCTACTATTTCCGTTTTACAATAGCTGCGCTTACAATAAGACAAAGATTGCTAACGAGTTGAAAAGTGAAATTAATTGGAGAACTTTTGAAGTGGGGGTATTCTGAAGCGAGGGTACAACAAATCAATTTCAAGTTGTCATGTATTTACAAGTTGTTATAAACATTTCTTTTCAAGTTGTATTGACATTTGTTTTGTATTGGTATTTGTTTAAGTTGTTATTTACAAGTTTTACAAGTACACGTTGTCGTTTGTTTACAAGTACACGTTGTCTTTGTGTTACCATTCGTTTACAAGTTGTTACACGTGTTTACAAGTTGTTACAAGTTCATATATCAACACGTTTGGAAATGACGTAGCCACACGTTCAATGACGTATCACCACGTTCGGACGTCACGTTCGGAAATGACGTAATCCACCGCAATTCCACCGCAAAAAACAGATCAAAAGTGCAGTTACATACTACTCACAACGTATGAAATATCAATTATATACATGGGAAATGAGAAGTCGCTGTAAATTCAAAATGTTAGATATCTAGGAAATGACTTTAGAAAATCAATGCATACATTTATAGCACTGTCTCAATAGATGGTAATGCAAACAACATTAAAATTTATTTCTACATTAAGAATTTTAAAATGAGAAAATTTGAACGGTAGCAACTTTATCACATTCTTTGTTAAATAAAACATGGATTTTTGAAGGATAGCGACTTTCTGGATACACTGTATAAAATCACAGATTGGTATATTATAATCATTCTCAATCACCCGCTTTATACAGCATTGCTTCTATCATGATGGATTGCACAATAAGGATGCAATTGCAGTCTGGCTTAAAATAAAACCGATTACGTCATGGAATGTGTAATAAGGATGTAATTACAATCTGGCTTAAAACAAATCTGATTACGTTCTGGATTGCACAATAAGAATGTAATCGCATTCCTACGGTCTGGTTAAAAACAGAATTGATTACATCATGATGGATTGTTCAATAAGAAATCACATCCTGAAAACAGCCATGTAATAACGAGTCAAATCATAAGGATTGCACCAAACTCTTTGAAATATTCTACACGATATTCACACCATGTTAAAACCAGGGATGTTGAAGCGATTGTATTTCAACCATTTCCACTTACACAGCTATCGCTTTCACTTCCGCTTAAAAAAAACGAAAAAACAATTGTTGATCTTTGCAATACGAATTTTGTCATTTACTACAATCAAAAAGTGTAACCAAAGATACAAAAGTGGCAAAAACGACTAAAAGAAGAAAAAATAACAGCAAACAATCAAAAAGACAGCGAAGATAAAAATAATTTCAACCTAACACAGATTTATTTGTCCGCATAAACACAATGGCATCAGTTAATTTATTGCCCATTCGGACTCTGTTTTCATGAAGTACTAGCTTTAAGTGGGAGAACATACGTTCAAGGGATACCTGCGTGCAGGGTAAACAGCTAATGATTTGCGATACTGGTTGTACAAAAAGGGAGTATTTGGAAATAATATTCTAATCATTGATACTGCAGATTCTGATGCTGCTTCACTTCCGCTTGAGTCAGTTTCTGCATCAGCACTTGCTCTTCCGCTTAAAGTGCTTTGAATGCGCAAGAAAATTAACTGAAGAGCGCTTTTTGCACGTAGTAGCTCCTGGTTCCTCAAGAGGATTCTTGATCGAGCATCAACCTATCAAGAAAGAAAATAAAATGATAATATCATGGTTATATAAGTCAGTCAATCCTAATATAACTAATACATTAGTTGTTATTCTCGACTCAAATAAAATCAAGTGCACAAACGCTTACCAGTTTCGAGTTGAATATAATATCAGCAAAAAATATTGGTAGGTCGTCTCAACAACTAAGTCAACAAACACTTCTTACTCAAACAGCTGCCAAGAAAGCCTCTTTCTGAAATAAAAACTCTTGGCGTGATTGCAGGGCGCTGGCAAGAGCAGAAGCCAAATAGTTATCCAGCTTCTCCAATTTGAACATGACTTACTTCTTTCCAATGAAGTAGGCATTCTCCCGGAGTGATATCTTGTTTTTGAAAATAGATAGTTGCTGCGTAAGGTATTTGTAGTACTTCGACCATCATCTTGATCTCAGCCCATTCACTTTCGATAAGGTATGATTCATGTGAGCCAAGATCCTAAACAAAACATTTCAAATCCGCTAATTGTTAAAGCATGAGGAAAGTACTCACCCAACGGGTCGGCATGTCAATCAGCATTCCCTTGTTAGCACGATGCTTTAGAATTCCATCGGTGTGTGGTGAACGTAGGTGTTGAGCAAGTTTTCGCAATTTTGTTAAAAACTTTTCCACTCAGCCTTTTTTTAAAGCGTCACGAATTCCTAACTGCAGGGTGTGCTCAGCACATCTCATGTGGTAGGCCTATATGGTATGGTCGATTGATAATGAATCTTGTATTTCTTTAATCTCTTCATCATCGCATTCATCTTCATTTACATAGTTGCACAGTCCGAGCCATATTTGACGCATTGTCAACGAGGCAAGCAAATAAATACCTGTTGCTTGCTAATGTTGAACTGCTTCAAAGAGTTCAACAATACTTCCTTCAAATGATAACTTGTGTGATTGGCTTCAGTATCGATTGAAGCCAACGTCTTTACTGTAAGACCGAGTTCTTCATCCTAGTATTGCACTGAAATACCCAGGAAAAGTGATCGAAGTCTAGTGATTCCGTCAAATTTGATAGAAGCCAAAGCTCCAGAAAGTGATTCCATCAACTTTGATTTTTCTTCCTTGGATTTTTTGAGTACCGGTACCATGCTACGAATGGCTTGACGTCCTAGTTGAATTTCCAAAAATTTTGTAAAGTTACCATTTAGCAATTGAAAGCCATCGTCCTGAAAAAATGTCAGAGGAACTCAGTTGTAGACAATCATTTTCAATATTCCGTTTGTAAAATCTTCTTTAGTGATGGATGCAGTAGCTTTTCGATTACAGGTAGTGTTCGACTTACGACCTGCTCGACTTACGACTGCTCGACTTTACGACCGCTTCCCTGGCAAGGCTAGGCAGTATGTAGATTAAACTATTATACATCATACAGAACATACGATAATTTTTGCCCTCATATATACATACATGTATATATGAGATTCGACTTACGACCACTCCGACTTACGACCGGATGGTCGGAACCGAACGCGGTCGTAAGTCGAACACTATCTGTACTTGTTTTAAAAAACTTGTCATACTACTTTGCCCTTTTTCTTTCTGCAATTTTGTTTTTTTTAGCAACTTCAGAGTCTTTTTCCTCAACCCTGCCAAATGCCTGTCGATGGTGACGCTTTAGATGCCTCTTCAGGTTAGCCGACGTGCATCCCTGTTTTTGTTTTGGGATAACTGAATTGCAGGTGTGACATTGATCTAGCATAACTATGCATGGAAAGTTATTGTATTCTACAAAAAAATGTTTATATACAGCACTCTATCTGTTTCGGGACATGACAATGTTATATAAATCGACGGATTTCAATTACAATGGACAATATAGTTAGCCTACTATTTTAATGCAGTTAGCTGTAATCAGAGACGTAGCAGCCGCCCCCCAAACCCCCCCAATTGGGGGGGGGCCCAGGCCAACTTTGGGGGCCCAAGTTAGTCTGAAATTGCTTTTTGGCTACGTGACTATTTTCAGTTCAGCAGACTTGTTTACAACCGATTTAAATCGTAGGAAGAAATTGGCTTGTGACATCATAAGTGAATGCAACGTCATTTTATCTCGCAGAATCTAGAATATTTCGATTGATTTTCTGGTAGAATCTTGAATATTCGATTGACGTAACAATGCCGTTGTTACGCAACAATCATAGAATGGTCTGGAATTCTGTTTGGCTATAAATACCAGGACAATATATATACACTGCAGAGTGCAGATAAAGTATTTTATTGACATTGTATAGAATGAAACGTTCAAAAAGTGGTGCTCAAAAGAGAAAAGAAGCAGCCACTGCTCGAGATGCTGTAGCGAAATTGCCCAAGATGACAGATTTTTTCAAGATTACTGAGCAGAGTAGACCTGGCACTAGTACCGAGAGGGATGAAGAAAACTATAGTGTACAAGAAAAAGAAGACTATGACGATCAGCATCAAAGTGATTGTGAATTTCCAGAAAATGTAAGTTGTGATTTACCTGCCAATACGCAACCTTCAATATCAAAAATAACTGAATCTCAATTTACCTCTATCCCTGATGACCCATGTAAATGGCCTGAAAGTATTTCTGATGCTCAACGATGTGATATAGTAAAGCGTGGACCACATCAACTAATAATGAATTTTCCATATAATAACACAACTCCAAGGCGACGTTTTTCCTCCAACCATTATAAACGTGTGTTACCTAATGGTGAAAGTGTTTCACGGTCGTGGCTAGTTTATTCTGGGGAATCAGATCAAGTTTTTTGCTTTTGTTGTAAGCTATTTGGAAAAACACTAAGCCCCTTTTGTAGTGAGTGGTATAAATACATGGAAGAGTTTTTCGAAAAAACTGAAAGACCATGAAAACGGCATTTCCCACCAAGAATGCTGCAGTCAATGGATGTTGCTAGCTGAAGGGATAAGAAATTCATCCACTATCGACAAACGCGAGATGAATATTTTTTTCAATGAAAGACGTTTTTGGAGAAATGTTTTAGAGAGACTTATTGACATTGCCTTGTTTCTATCGGAAAGGAATCTTGCTTTTAGAGGATCTGAAGAAGTCTTAGGATCTCCTCACAATGGAAATTTTCTGGGTATATTTGAGCTTTTGGCAAGAAGAGATCCGATCCTAAAAGAGCTTCAAGACAGAATCAAGAATAAAAACACTAAAGATCACTATTTGAGTCCTACCATACAGAATGAACTAATTGAATTGCTAGCGACAGAAGTTGAAAAAGAAAATTTACAGCAATTGAAATTGGCAAAATATTTTTCTATAATTTTGGACTGCACTCCAGATATGTCACATCATGAACAAATGTCTGTCATTCTCCGTTATGTACTATGTAATGAAGAAGCTGCTGTTGTTAAAGAAACATTTTTTGGCTACTTGAGAATAAGTGACAGTACTGGGAAAGGCTTGTTGGACGCTTTCTTAGAAAAAGTGACCGAACTGCAACTCGAATTGTCTGATTGTCGAGGTCAGTCATATGATAATGGTGCTAACATGAAAGGAAAACATTCTGGGGTCCAAGCAAGAATGCTAGACATCAATCCCAAAGCTGTTTACGTGCCCTGTGCAAACCATGCCCTTAACTTAGTTGTTGTTGACAGTGCTAATTCATCGACGGAAGCATTGACATTTTTTGGAGTACTTACAAGGTTGTATGTGCTGTTTTCTTCCTCTGCTCAGCGTTGGGAAATTTTGAAGAAACATGTGGAGCTGTCCATAAAGTCACAATCTGATACTCGTTGGGAAAGCAGAATTAAATGCATCAAACCTCTTCGATACAATTTAATAGAGGTGTTGCTGGCACTGAAAGACTTGGAAGCCATTTCCATAGAAAGAAAAGATAGAAGAGCTGCCTCAGAAACAAAACCGTTGATAGCTCATTTATCAAAATGGAGTTTTCTTTTGTCGGTGTTTATTTGGTATGATATCCTATTCCAAGTCAATAAAGCAAGCAAGATTCTTCAATCGTATGGAGTCTCCCTTCATACAATGGAAACGGAAATCCAGGCAACTGAAAAGTTTTTGCAAAACTATCGCACAACGGGTTATGACAGTGCCGCAACATCTGCTGTTGAAATAGCACAGGAATTGGATATTGATCCTTCTTTTCCTCCGTCAAGAAGTGGAAAGAAAAGAAGATTGTTTGATTACCAAGGTGAAGAGGAACAACGAGCTACTCCTGAACTGAAATTTAAAAGCAATTTTTTCTATCCATTAGTAGACCAGGCTATTATGTCAATAAAGGAGCGCTTTAATTTGTTACGTGAGGTTTCTTCCGCCTTTTCGTTTTTGTACACACGAGACAAACTTTTGCTTGTGCAACAAGAAAATGCTCTTCTTACTTGCTGTTAAGAGTTCCAAAAAAAAGTTCGGTGACATTGATTCTGATGAAATGAGCGCTGAGCTACAGCGGTTTGTTTTAATTTTACAAAAAAAAACGCAATCTCAATACGGCTCAAGACTTTCTGAACTATCTTCTAAAGACTCATTTATTTGAATTGTATCCGAATGTGTACATCGCACTTCGAATCTTACTAACTTGCCCCGTGACTGTTGCCAGCGCTGAAAGAAGCTTCAGCAAATTGAAACTGATCAAAACTTTTAATAGAATGTCTATGACAGACAGTAGACTATCTTCATTAGCCATGTTGTCAATTGAAAATGACTGCGCCCGATCTCTTGATTATGACAATGTCATAACAGCATTTGCGAACAAAAAGGTTCGCTCCAGACTATTTAAATGATACTGTGTTTTTATAACTTTTTCATGTTTTTCAGTGTCATTGCTTTCGTTTCTCAGTGTCTGCATAAATGTCCTACTGAACTCTGGCATCGGTGCCGAATTTTTTATGACTTGCACCTTCGGTATCGGCATGCTTTATTCTGACATTAGCCTGTTTACTTATGTACAAATTGTGGTGTATTTTCTTAATGCAGCTTTTCAATTTTACACCTCTAAAGTGATATGACCTGTGCGCAGGGGCTCTTGCGCTTACTTTGGAGGGGGGGGGCCGAAGTTGGAGTGCTACGGGACTGGCTGTAATAAAATACAAACTCGTAAAAAAAACGTACAAAACATTGACTCAATTTAAAATCTATAGATTTTGAATACAAATAATTTAGCTAATGTATATTTAAATTAGAAGTTCGTAATAACTATAATAAAATGCAAAACTGTAAAAGATCGGGCAAAAAGGCAAAACTGCGACGAATCCACCTAATTTAACCCTTTGCGGTTGCAATAAATTTCCCATTGTTGCTATCGCTAATCGTTATGTATTGGCGCATTTTGACAAAGTTTTACTAGCTCCAGGCAGTAGTTGTTACTAAATGTTTGTTCAAGTGACTAAATTTTAACAATTTTGGTATCAAAATGATCAGCATGTTTTTGCCTAAGCAACTGGCCCGTTAACCGAAAAATTTGTGAAGAGTAGTGCATGTAAATAAAACCCTAAATTTTGTGAACCTTAACAAAATTTGCTAATTGTGTTGTATTTTTGTTCTTTTTTTTTATATTTGAAAAATTTCAGTTAAAACAAATCAAAATTCCCTCCTCGCCCTCTTTGCTGAAGCCCTGAAACCACCCCTTCACGCATTATCGAATTACAATCACTTTATTGTATCAAAATTTCAAAACTTTCACTGCTACAAGCTATACTATGCAGTTCAATGCGCACCTAAATAAGGATAGGCCCCAGAATGATTTCACACCCTTATCTCCCTTCACCACAGCCCTGAAACTGCATTTTAGCAAACCACCAGGTCACAATCACTTTCTTGTATCACAATATTGCACCAACTTTCACTTGTGCAAGCGATACTAAGCAATTGCTTCAAGTCAAATAACCTATGCGGAAGATTTTTCGCGCTTCCGCATTTCTGGTTAGAACTAGCTCCATCAGATTGGTGCTAACTCCCTCAGAGTTCCTCCACATAGCGTTAGTGTCCTTTAGTTAGCTTCCTCCGACCTCTTTCAAATAAAGTCCTTAAATCTGAGGTTAGCTCCCTTGGAGCCTTGGTTGGCTCTCTCACAAAAATAGACCTAGAGTTAGCACCCTCAGATCTAGGGTTAGCTCTCTTTTGCTTAGAATAAGGGATAGAGCTAAAGTTAGCATTAGAATTATGGTAACGGTTAGAGACCAGCTCCGCCTCCATAACCTCCGAAATTGACGCATCCTATACTACTGGCAACGCCCGCTAGTAGCCCAAGTCATAAAATAAAAAAACTATCGAATATTCACTATTTTTTTCATATATCCAATAGCATGATTAACAACTATTTAAAATAGCACGACAGAGTTTAATTTCATTGTAACTTACAGTTCAATCCTTATGCTAATTAACTTATAACTTGTCTGAATAGCCTATATTACAAATATGCAGCCCACCATCAATGTTACTAATGTATTTATCACACCAACTTGAAAACCGAAGAACTAATAACGTAATCACAGGATAAATAAGGAGTTTTGGTTCCTGATGTTTATGAGCTGTCTATTTGCAAAACTGAAATTACTACGTTCCAAATCGAAGTTGTAGGCTACCACAGTTAATAAAATCAAAATTATATTATATGAAAATAGCTCACTCGAAATTTCATGATAGACACAATTACCAAATAACAAAATGTAATGTTTTTTTTTGTTTGGTGTGAAACAAAATTTCATCCATTCGTCACACGAAAACTTTGCGCAATAGACTGTGCGTCAGTGACTTTAGCAAGGGTTTACTTCACAAAGAAATCCTTTTTTCCTAGTTTCTTTTGATCGGAAAAAGTAGTTCCACACAGGGATGTCCCTTTCAAAACGTGTGAACTCGATTTCAATAGCTCAAAATATGCATTAACCTTCACTCGAATTCAGAGTTCTTTAACTGAATTTCTTCACAGGTTCTGCAGACCTCACCTGATAATGCAAATGCATTCTTCCGTGTGTTTGTCTCCAACAAACAATGTCCTATGGATCTCACAACACTTTTTACTTGCCCATTCCTGTATCTGCCATAGAACAATGCTTTCGTTATTACGTGATTGCCTGCCCTGTTGGTAAATAATTTTTAGTGTTTAGTAATGCAGGTTGTCTTTATATTTTTATGTTGTACAGTTTATATGTTACACTAGTAACATCTACCGTTTTCTGAAGAAGCTCCCCGGTAACTAAGGGGAGCGAAACGATAATTTTGAAGAATAAATTTGTCGAAAGAACGAATTGATCTGGTTGTAATATCGTTGCACTCGACAAACGAGAAACGCCTGCTATATTTAATTTCATGACTGGTTGAAAGTATAGGGCAAGGTTCAATCAATGCTCAAAAGGCAGTGTGAACAAAGGTTTAATTACGCTCAATAGGAAGTCAGTCACCATTTTCTGCAAATTAACAATGGGCTATCAGTAGAACGTAGGTCACGCGCATCTGGAAACAAAGGATATCTAAACTAACTAAAAAAAAAGCGTAAAACGCATTAGTGAGGTTACTCTTTTTATCCGGTTAACCGACGGAATTACATCCGGATACCATATATCAAAAAAACTCTCGATAAAACTTGTTAATGGTTTTTCGAATTATCCAACCCCTCATAAGACCCAGTTCCGTTAACGCATTATTTCATGAACACAAAGCTGCTACAACTTCCTTCTCTTGCAGAAGTCAATGTTGACAAACCAGCTTATTCAATATTGCAGATTCGAGCACAACTTCTTCCAACAAAGTCTATTCAAGATACACTAAGTGCGAAGTTTTTAGTCGATTATTGCGACCTACAGTCGTTGATCAGCTTGCAAATCGTACTGAGGCTAAGCGTTTATAGGCACCCAAAAAAGGTGATGAAATGCATGAAACAAGCAGTTGAAACCCCACTTGAAAAGAACATATTAAGTCGAAAATAAAATTTTAACGGCTTGGTTTCGTGAAATAAAGCATTCTTGGAAGGCGAAGAGCTTACAAAGACTACTGCCAGCCAGTAGCAGTCAACAAACGTTCGATATCATGCAACAATGTAACTCACAAAGTATGGCTGCAAGCGTACGTCGCTAATTATTGCAAAATCTGGTTGGAAGAAAGCGTCCATTAGTTTCACGCCAATCGGGTTTGAAACCGACAGATTTTGCAATGTAAACCTCAAACAACGGTTTTCATCCTTTCCTGTCAGCGTACTCTCAGAAAGTTTTTTACTGTTGCCAAGTACCAACGAAAAAGCAACCAAAAGCAAAGGGGCTAAACCCAGCAACTTTGCTAAAAAACCGAAAAAAGATCTTTTCTAGAGACACTCAATAAACATGCCTCAAAAAGTCGAGTAAAAACATTTTTGAAATAAGGTAGTTCTCCCCCTCTCCGACCTGCGTAGCACTTATTCTTTGGCTACGTAGCTTCGATCACAGAAAGCAACTGTTAAAATTAAGTGATAATTCCAACATGTACAGACAAAAATTTCGCATGAGATCCGGAAGTTGTTAGCGTACCAACGATAAAAAATCACTGACCTATATAGAGCAGAGGTTCCCAAACTGGGGTCCGCGGACCCCTGGTGGTCCGTGACGACCTCACAGGGGTCCGTGACTTCGTCCCCATAAGTAGTCAATCAATCAACGGTTGTCTCGGTTAGCAAAATGTCTCGGAAATTCACTTCAATGAAATTATAAAAAGTAACTCTAGCATGACGATGAATCGGACCGCGAGTGACACAATCACGGCAGTAATACAAGTGCTAATCTTTTTTTTAGAGGACAGCTTCATTTTCTTTCGTGTACGTATTTTAATTAATATTATTGGAAATGAGTTGGGTGACAAAAGTAATGTCACATATAATTGGGGTCTGCAAAAAAGCAGATTTGCAAAAAGGGGTTCGCAAAGCAGCAGATTCACAAAAAAAGGGGCCTCAAAGCAAAAAGTTTGGGAACCTCTGATATAGAGGGTATGGTTCACGACCTGCCTCTGTTCCTGGAGAAAGAAATACAAACTTGATTGAGGGCGTTACCGGTACTGGGTCTCAAGTAACCTGACTTCATGCAACACATCAAAGTAAAGCGTTTGCTAGTCAATGTATGCAAGCCAATGATGTAGAAAATAACAAAATGCAAAACATGAACCAGAAAAAACTGTATGCGCTTATCAGAAAAATAACAGCCACGGAAACAATACACGTTTGAAAAAACTAAGAAAGAGCAATTACTCATATCGAACACTTAAAAATATTTCAAGCATAAACTAAACAGGTCCTCAGGCCAAAATATATGTAGCCTGCTGCAATTTTTCTGGAGAAATTCAAAATCAAAAATAGCAAAACAACGACTTATAGATAAAAGTTGATGAACGTAGGTACACCTCATCAAACTGGTTAACAACTCGTAATAAAATATGCTCGAGTATTTGGAACAATGACTACATTTTACCAAGCAACAGTTATTCCAGACAAAATCGCAAAAAAGAAAAGAGTTATGGACAATTCGAGCGTACAGTTTAAAAATCATTTCCCATCTCTTTCTTTCGGTTGTTCCCTTTCAAGGATCGCCACAGCAGATCATTCGTCTTGGTCCAATTCATTTTTCTCAGTCAAACCAACCACTTTCAAATCATCCTTAACCGTATCCATAAATCCTCTTTTCGGTCTTTCTTTTTTCCTTAATTGGTAGGTTCATTTCCATTATCCTTCTCCAAACGTAGTTGTTTTCTCTCTTCAAAACGTGTTTAAGCCTTCAATTTTGCCTCCCTAAACTCATTTCTGCCCACAAGTGCTGTTCCTTGTATGCATTTAGTATTCATTTTATTTAAACCAATAAGTCTCATTGAATAGCGCATCATCTGTAATTCTGCCACTTTCAGCTCTATTTCTTGCCTATTAGATAATTTGTTTCACAACTTTAAAGAAAAAAAACCACACGTTGTGCTTTACAAAAAGCTTTCAAAAACTGTTCTAGAAGTTGCTTTTCACAAATAACCCATCTAGCAGTACATCAATACGACGACTGCATGCACATTTAACACAACTGCAGACTGATTTTTCAATACGAATGAGCGCATACTACTAGCGCTACACTTTTTTAAGCTGGTAATACCGACAAGCCATGAGTTACCAGCAGGAAACTGGTGATATTCAAAAATGCGCCTACAGTATCTGTAAGCGATTGTCTCCAACTTTGTGTCAGATCATAATATAAGACAACCACACGATATATTTCTATCAACTATTACATTATATCTAGATAATGGAGCAAAGCAGATTGTTACGCACTATGATGTTTTTATTCTGTCAAAAAACCTTGTGGGTAAACAAAACAACAACTTATTGTTCGATCAACCATGAAATATTAAAATCCAACAGGAAACTTGCCGTAAACTGCTTTTTCTAGTGACGCAGCAATGGAAGAACCAATTGGGCTTTACAACCTAACTCCGCTACGTTGGCCTATGAGGCGATACACAATCTGCCTAGAACAGCAATCGCTAAACTAATCATGCAGTATATGCTTGATGTAACAAAAAAATCAAGAATACAAAACAACCCTATGATAAGTTCTCGTATGTGTTGACACAGTGGTTCCCAATCAGGGTGCTAATAACTTAGGGGCGCAATTGGCATTACTAGGGCGTGCTGCGAGAAGAGGTATAATACTATTGCCAGTTCTACAGATAAATCCCACTCGAAAAGTGCTATTGGTAATTACAAGCAAGAAATTCTATGCTTTTCGCATTCATTTTTTCAACTCCCTACCATTACAACTACAAATCATAATCAATCCCGTTAATACAGGTTAATAAAGTTCACGCTGGTTCAGATGCAATCGGCTTCTAAAGCAATAACCATTTATTGTTTCGTCACAAATATTGCGCATTTATAGAAATTTTGTGCATGAATGTTCATTGTTTAAGCTCAAAAAGGTACGATCCCAGACGGAGCTAGTGAAGCAGGAGTAAAAACAGGTATAGCCTATGTACATAAAACTGCTCAGAATATAAAACAGAGGTCTATAAAACTACATAGACTCTGACTTTGAAGCTGCTTACGGTTTTTAGGCAAAAAATCATGCACAAGTTAAATACTGAAGCTATACATGTAACTCTCTCTTTATTTTTCTTACCGGTAATACATTTGCAACGAGACAGAAAACTTCTTCTTAAAAGTTGATATGAAATGAAATATTATGCTATTTTCTGAGGCTTTGCAACTGCAACTGACTTTTAACACCTGGACGTTTTATAATCGCGATTGAGCAAGCAAATTTTTCTGGGTTACAATTATATTTTGCATTCATTCCTACTGATGGTGCCAAGCAGGAGATCTGTAAATACCATTTTCAAAATCTTTGGTATGATTGAACATGAGAAATACATCAAAGCGTACTGAGTTCGAAGCAGACGCTCCAACCACTATGCCGCTGCGCCGGTAAAATTTATTTATCAATAAGTTCTTTCAGGAAGCCGCACGTTATCCATATCTTTAACAGAACGCAGTAAGCCTAATAAGGTTAGTAGCCACTGTGTTAACACATAGATGAGGGTGCGAGCAACAGCTGTTTCAGCAAAGGTACAGATCAAAAATACGGTATGAAAAATCAAAACAGATACACATTCATTATCTTTAAGATTGAAAAGAAAACCACACATAAATGCGTCTGTTTTTTTTTAATTCTATAGTTATGAAACGTCTACGTTAAAGCAAACTAAAACAGGCTATAGATTCACTCAGAAAAAAAGAATCCAACAAATCCGTGTTGTGCTAGCAGCAGCCAGAATGCACGGCTACTCTACGTCATCAACAGTTGGGTTGAAAAATTACGATGCGAAAAAACCTTTAATGTACCGGATGTTACAAAAAGAATATGCCAAAATCATCACGCGATAAGTCAAAATCAAAAAACATTGCACAATTTTAACTTGGAAACATGTGTTGTACATACATTCAAGTTTTATTTCATGTTCTATAAGTGCTCAATGTGGCCACACCGGCAGCGTGGACAACATCAAGCCGATACAAGAATTCCTCCCCAACGCGCCCCAGCATGTCGCGATCCATCGTGTTGAGATGAGACGGATTGATAGGAGAGGCGCAAAAGACCTCGCTCTCCGTGCTTGGCTTGCCAGACCCCGGCCATGACTGTGTGTGACTTTTTCTTGTGGGAGTATGTAAGAGACAAAGTTTATGCTCCACTAATTCCAGCAAATATCGATGACATGAAAGATCGAATGACAACTGCAATCAACACGGTGGACCGCAACACGCTGAGGTACGTTTGAGAGAAATTCTCTTATCAGCTTGATGCTGTCCGTACTGCCGGTGGTGGCCACATTGAGCACATTATAGAACATAAAACAAAACTTGAAGGCATGTACAACACATGCTTTCAAGCTAAAGTTGTGCAATGTTTTTCGGTTTTGTCATATGGCGTATATGATTTTGGCATATTCTTTTTGAAAGACCCTGTATTTAAAAAAGCCTAGAAGATATAAATCATTGCACATTGCTTAGTTAATTCATGTCTCATTAATGTCAAATAGAAAATTTAGAAACTTGTTACATCTTCCATCTCCCAGTTGCAGTAAGTTGGCTTCGATCAACTTTCTCAAGCAGTTCAAAGTGTTTCCTGGCATTTCGAATGTTGATTAAGGTCAGCTCGGACGGGATGTCTGTATCTGATGTGATCACCATGACGTATGTGTTGGAAGTAAATACCTCAATAAATGCTGCAAAGTTTTTATTTCGTATTTCCATGCTCTGAAACGAAGCTGCCACTTTGCTACAACTTAGCTTGAACTGCTTGATGATGTTGCTGATCTTTTCAAAACGATGCACATCTTTATGCTCTTGGTGTTCATGATGCGATATAACAAGGAACGTGGCTTTTTCAAACAACAACACTTCATCTGCATGAATGATCTCAGCAAAACGAGCAAGATTCATTTCCAATTCTTGAACATTCGGAATCAGTTGGTACATTATACTTGACCACGCTTTATAAAGGGTTTCATCCCATATGGAGGTTTTAAAACAAGTGCATTGGAGTGGAATTGAAAGTCGAGCAAGTTCCACTTCTCTGTCGTGAAACACGACATCTCGTTGGTCTTCTTGAACAAGATCCATTTTATGAATTAAACAAAAAATTTTTGCTTGCGGAGAATTTTGAAGAATAGCTTCCAAACAAGTTTGGTAATAATGAAGATCCCTTTCAAGCTCACGACTTTCTACGTCAAAAACATAAATTAAAACCTCCACATTGCGAAAGATATTGTCACGTTGGCTTGCAAAATAGTTTTCCATAAATGCTTCTTGACCTCCACAATCCCACAAATTCAAAACCAAATTACCGAGGAAGCGCACATGCGAATGTTCAACATCAATGGTGGCACCAAGCCTTCTTGTATCCCGCGCAATATAAT
The DNA here is from genome assembly GCA_963675345.1 of Trididemnum clinides. Classification (NCBI taxonomy): domain Eukaryota; kingdom Metazoa; phylum Chordata; class Ascidiacea; order Aplousobranchia; family Didemnidae; genus Trididemnum; species Trididemnum clinides. Next base: position 9,327,027 of record OY776285.1, read on the forward strand.
TGGCAAAAATAATTGAACGCATACTGGTTTTTCCAGAACCAGATTTGCCCATCAGCAAAACCTTTTTCTTCATTTTCTTTTGTGATTGCATGGATACTCAAGATAATTCAACTTTATTTTGAAGACTAAAACAATGTTCATGTACGAGACAAACTTTATAAACGTAGTTAAATAGTTTTGTTCTAAAAATAACAAAAAGAAACCTAGTAAAGAAACCGGCACTTGCTACCTAAATAGGCGCAATTTTATATTTACTTCGTAAAAATTAAAAGCACCAACTGGAGTTTCCATTAAGTCAACTTTATTTGTAAAGTTGATAGTACGATGCATGCCACAGGTCAAAATTTGTATGGCATAAGTTGTTGATTCCTATATGGTATGGTCCAGCGATGCATACCTGTCACAAATAAGTAGATTTTCGTTGAAAAAACAGTTTTTATATATGCATAGTTATTGTAATCTGTTGTTTTATTTTGTAGTGATCGTTTCATTTGTAAATCTGAATTGTCTGAAGCCATAAACTTGCTAAACCAGCGGTTCCCAAACTATGGGTCGCGATCCACTGGTGGGTCGTGGGAGTTATTTCAGTGGGTCGCGAAAGCCATTCAAAATTTAAATTACTGCATACTTTTTCTCAAATAATTTAAAAGTGAATAAACATTTTGAATAGATGTTTGTTTTCTCTGTACTTTTTTCCAAGTACTTCAAAGTGCATGCAGAATTATGTGGGGCCCGAAAATTTATGTTTTGAAAAGTGGGTCGTGACTTATAAAGTTTGGGAACCACTGTGCTAAACTGTTTTTGAAAAAGGACCTTTTTTCGCATTTATGAATAGATTTGTAACTCACACGCCTTTTCTGACGTCACAATGGTTGAATACTTAACTAAGTTCCAGTGTATTCTGGTGAATTTTGTTTCTTCTCAAATATTTTTCTTTTTTTTAATTATTACTGATTACATAATTCATTAACAATGTTTTTTCTGTGTCACGTGATGTTCTAGCATTTTCTAGTAGCTCATATCTTTGTACATAAGGCGACAAGACTTTTTCAATTCAGAGAGAGAGAGAGAGAGTAGTTTAGTAGTGGTAATTAGTGGCAGAGTAGAAATAGTAAAAGTGCGTTGTTCCGTGGTGATTGTTGTGACAGGAATCAAGCGATTATTTTGGTGGTTTTAGTTTTGGTTGATCTTTGATATTTATATATTAAAGTGCTTTAGTTTCTGTCTTGACAAACGAAGGAATTCAAAGTTCTACAGTGGTTTGTGAATATATTTGATCTGTTCTTGATCGAGAAGTGCATGGGTTAAAGTATCTTAATGGGAGCCAATCTTTTCCTAGCTATTAAGTTGCAACCAGACTTAATTATTCAAGCGATACTGCAAGTCGCCTCAATTTTAAGAAGTAAAATTAAGATTGAGATAGAACGAAAATTCTATTGAAACGCGACAATGCCACAGGTCCAAATTTTGCATGACTCAGATTGTTGACTTTAAAACGGGGTAGTAGAACAATGCATGCCGCAGATCTGGTTTTGCATGGAGTGAAGTAATGAGTGCATACCAACAACTATATCCTAGGGTTATGAAAAAAATGGAATAGAGAGTGTGCATGTAAGCGTAGGCATTAATAATTAGTTTGGGGTAAAAAAACTGAAAAAGTGTGAAACACATCACACATAATACAAAAGTACAAGTACACCTTCATTTCCCATGACCTCTACTGATAATAAGTTAGCTAGTACAGTTTCATTCTTGTCAGCAGTTCTGCCCTCTCCCCCTAATAAAAAGGAAATAAAACGGTTGCCCCTCTGCCTTCTGTTCCATCAAACCTTCTAGGCCTAATCTTGATCGGATTTCTCTTTCAGCAGATTATATAATCAGGGTCATTATACAATCAGGACAAACCTAAACAATCTTCAAAGCAGACCTGTGCATGCATCGCACAACCATCGTATATAAGACTCGACGACCACAACCATTAACATTTTTACTTGTGGCATATACTGCACAATCACCTCGTATAAAACTCAATAATATCAGTCATGCAAATTCCCACCTGCAGCATGCAGCACGCGATCACCCTATATGACATTATCCAATTTACATCATGAATAAAGTGACCATTTATCGCTCAATCACTTCCTGTTAAGATTCGACAGCCTGGACATTGCAAACTTTAAATCTGTGGCATGCACTGCACAAACACCCAGCTTAAGATGCGACAACCATCGCATAGCATTTCAATATTACTAATTAGCCTGACTAATGCAAAATCCCACCTGTCGAGTGCATCACACGACCACCCTGTGCGTGACTGGACATGAGTCATACAAAATCTACTTCTCGTTTAGTTTCAGCCATCATTTTTTAGGGCAAGTTAGTGCATCTTCTCCAAACACCAGTGACCACGCCAAGACGTCTCAGGTATTGTCATGTGAGTGTGAGCAGTTAAGGTTGAATGGCTAATCTTGCTCTTGCCAGCAAACTAAATCCTAACTCCTGCTAAAAGAATACTAGTAGGTGTCATGGTCACGAGACGTTAGCCTACGATGTTAAGTTTACATTGAAAAATCCATGCAAAATCCGTTTCCCTTATAGTTTCAACCACCATTTTCTAAGGCAACTTAGGACATTTTATCTAAACACCAGCGACCACAACAAGACAACTCACGTACTGTCGCATGACTGTGAGGTGTTGAGATTGTACTGCTAATCCTGCATTTGCCAGCAACTTAATCCCAACACCTACTACAATACTAGCAGGTGTCTTGGTCACGTGTCGTTTGCCTTTGACGTTAAGCATCCATTGAAAAAAATGTCGATTGAAACTATGCCAAAACTCAAAACCCAATCCGCAACATGCACTGCACGATCACTGTACATCAAGATTTTATGACATGAGCAATATAAAATTCAATGGGCAGCATGCACTACTTAACCACCCCTATAAGATACGATGGCTTAAGCCAAGCAGAATTGAACCTGAGGGTGCTTGGAGTAACCAATCTTCACAAATTTGAGTATAGTTCAACTTTATCTAAAGGCACATATTTTCACAATAACAGTATATGTGTAGCGGTTTTGAACCCAGATTTTACGTTACAGTGTTTTTGACCTTTATTATTTTCAATTACCATATCTTTTCAATGCTTTTTGTACAGCTTTGGTTGATTTTTTTGTTTGCACAGATTACTCAATTAGCGTAGGTTACATTTTAAGTTTTTAATTTTGCTTCAAGCATGTTTTGAATTAGCTAAATTATTTGACTTTGCTTGTGCTGTGTTCAGGTCAAATTTGTGTTGACTGCGTTCAGTATAAATTTGTTTCAGTTTATCATGCTAATGGATCTGTACTTTGTTTTTGTTTTTGGTCAACAAAGAGCAGTATCAGCCACTTCAATTATCATCATCTTTATAGTGCAATTGCTAGTTAATAAAACTGGTGATCGCTACAAAGACTCTTTCATAAACTTTCGCACATATGGGAAGACAAAAAAAAGGAAAATCAAAAAACAATCAACTTTTTTCACAACACTATCTTACCTAGTTTCCAGTCTTTGCTTTTTAGTGTCTCCACTTCGTTCATAGCATTGCTTTCAAAAGTATCAAATGAACTACACTTTACAGTTTGCCAATGGCAATACTTTTTGTTGATCCAGTAGCTAGACTTAAAAGTTGAGTGTGCTTAAATCTTTAGCTTAAAGCAAAGATTTTCTGGCAAACAACTAGTTTTAAGAAACTTAAGATGAAACACTCATTAAAAGAATAGACAGCACAGTGCAATAAATTGAGATGAAAACTTGGAAGTTAGGAATCTACAAAGTAAACTTTCAGAGCAACACATGGCATATAGTGCGGTTGAGCAAAACCATTGTTTGCTTTCAAGCACATGCTTTAGATTCTAACAATGGGTCGAGCCGACTGCTATTCTCATCTATTGAGTATCTGCTGATTCAAGAGCTGTAAGTCACTTTGCAGTGTTTCCAACTTTTCAACCACTTTGTGTCTTGTGTAATTCTAGACCAGTCAAAATAAATCAAGCCACGCTTCACATAACTCAAACAAAAATTTTGACCTTGTGTAATTTTTAACAATTTTTTACAATTCCAGCAAGGCTAGTTGCTTCACTGCTTACTCAACGACGCTTGGCTGACACAGATTCAACATCACAATGCGCAACTGAACTAGTAATGCTTTTATTATGAGTTACCGTATTTTCGCGACCATAAGGCGCAGTATCAAAAAACTGCTGCAAATGCATTTTTTTTCTTACATAAGACGCACCGGACTATAAGGCGCAATAAATCAGACAAAATCCTAATTTGTTTTTTGCATGTTTTAAATTTAAAAGAAACGATTAAACGAACGAATAAGCAAACAAACAATTAAACGAACGAATAAGCAAACAAACGATTAACAAACATGAAAACAAAAGATTATTTGAACAAATAAACGAACGAGCGAACGAACAATCGAAAGAATAAACAAAGAGTGTTCAAACGAAACAAGCAAGAAATGCTAATGCGAAAAAATACCGCTATTTGTAACATTAAAGATGGTTCGCAGTTTTCTTATAAAGCATAATTTTATCCACACGTAAGACGCACTGGACGATAAGGCGCATGTTCAATTTCTGAGAAAATTTTTGGCTTTTAGGTGCGTCTTATAGTCGCGAAAACACGGTAAATGTAACCAACACGAATCGCTTGGATCAAGCTATGGATTAGAATTACATTCAGATTAGATCAATTTGCTAATCAAGCCACAACGCTAGTAAACTAATGTCTTCAACTAATCCAACATTTTCTTCAATTACTCTTAATATTTTAAACTTGTCCCGAATTACCCCATTGATGGGTTTAAAATAAGCTCATGGTGGTACTCTTAAGGCTAAACAGCATAGTACTGCATAAACAAACATGAATTTTTGTGGTTAGAACTACCGCTTTGTCAGGTGCTGTAAAATAGCAACAATTACAAAAAAAAGCTAAGTCTACAAGCAAAAGAAGAATAGTGTATCAATGGGTTCTAAAAACACAAAGAAAAGGCTGCAAAGTCGAATCTCAAAAAAGATAAGATCTCACAGTGAAACTGGTTCATGCTCAACCTGACCTAAACCCTAGCCTTAAGAGTGCCATCATGAGTTTATTTTAGATTTATTATACTATGTCCAAGGCTATCCATTTTAATCACCTTTTGATGCAGTAATCTGCGAGAGCAGATTGACTCAATTTAAGAATAAATAATTCCAAATCCAAAATTACTGAAATATCCAGTGTTGCCAAGTGGTAAATATATATGCAAATATTTAAAAAGTAGTTGAATCAAAGTTGCAATTGTGAATGGGGTACATAAGTAGAAAAGTAATGATTGGTCCTGAAATACCCCAGTGTATCTCGCAAAAGGTTCTCTTGCTATTTCAAAAGTAGCCAGTGATGATTTTTTGTTGATTGGGTCTCCCAGTCATTTTGTCACAAGTGATCTCTTTTAAGCAATAAGACAATTTCGGACATTTAATCGATTTTACAGGTGCAGGATGTGGGTGTGATAAAATCACCAAAAACCAAGATATTTCAAGCGAAAAGAAAATAACTTTTCCATGAAAATTTTGCATCACCAGATCACTGATACAATTCATAATAAAGGACAGAAAAAATACCAATTTTTGCTGTCTCTTCATTGAGAATCTGCATAGACTCTATTTAATGCACATATTTTTGAACACCAATAAAATATTAAAATCTATCAGACTAACTCTAATGCTAATTCTAGCCTTAACCCTAACACTGATCTGCAATTTTGCAGAATTTCTAAATTTCAGCAGTATCTACTTCCCTGGAACGGTTTCCACAGATTACTGCATTTTAGTATGTGGCCTATTTTCTTTTTTGATTTGTGTACTACTAAATGAATAAATAAAATGAACTGCAATCGCAAAGTGATGAAAACAATTGCATCTGCCATCTGGTAGCCTACCTCTACTATTATTTTGAATAAGTTGATTCAAAAAACTTTTATTCTTATTACAGTTTCACTTTGTTGGAGTATTTTTAAAATTCTGCTGCGTTTATAACAGAGGTATCAAACTGGGGAACGCATACCCCTAGTGGAACATGAAAGAAAGCTCAAAGAGTATACAAGCAAGTTTCTCATCAAGGCACTTTAAAGATTTGAGACAAAAAAAGTCTAATGTTTAGCCTTTATTGCTCTTTATCAATAATCAAACTAGAGAAAGATTTGTTGCATCTTTATTGTCACCCAAGAATGAAGAGAGTGATGCAAACAAGCTAGAGTAATGATGGTGCCATTAAAATCCAATTATGATGTCAAGCAAAACTAGAGATACTGAAACAGTGATCTAAACGACATAAGTATCACAGGCCCAAAATATCAACAGAAAATGAGTATTCAACATTTAGGTCACTGATTCTTAAACTGGGCAGGGGGCACAAGCACACTGAAAGATTAAGCACAAAAAAAAATCTTCAAGATGTTTTTAAAAGCTATTTCACAAAACTGATCAGAAATGGCACTTCTATTACAACCACATTTACTAATTCAGATAAAGTTTAAAATTTGTGGTTGCATAAAATCTTTTTTAAATAGGCTCTGCCTGCCTAGATTGGAACCTGTCCCCATCACATTTTAAGGCAGCAGAAATATCCACTACACTATGGTATTACTACTAGTGATGAAATGAGTACTTGAAATCGAGAATCAAAAATATCAAAACTTTTCTGGTGTCAAAATCAGAGAATTTTAATTGAATTTTCAATTCTGGAAACGATTCTTTGAAATTTGTATGTTTGCAACTTAAATCACAGTCTAAGGATATTGGGACTTGAATATGAATAAATACCTTCAAGGAATTTACTTCAATTTTTTTTTCTAAACAATTTCCCTTTTCATTTCATTTTATTATATAAAAAACTTATTTTCTTTTTTGCTGTAAGATAACCATTTATGTTCCTTTATGTTCCAATAATAATAAAAGTACTTTGCACAAAAAGTATTTGTTTCTTAAGGTAATCCTTAATTTTAGTGTTGGAAACTCAAGGAAAAATCTATCAGAATCAAAACACTTACTTTATTAAGATCAATTATAAATATTGTAAGTATTGTTTAAATATTGTTAAATTTGTTTAAATAAACTTATTATAACAATGCTAACCTTAACCCTAACCCTAAACTTAAAGATTACCTCTATTTTTTTTACTTGAGTTTCTGACGCTAAACTTAACACTTTCGTTGCGGAAGGACGTAAATCTACGTCTTTAGCAACAATACGTTGGGTGCGAAAGGACGTAGATTTATGTCTGAGAAAAAATTTCATCGGTTGGGTGTGGATATCAATTCAAATGCTTCTGCAGGGATGTAAAATCTACGTCTTTGTGCTTTGTGAATGATCGACGCTATGAACTTTTGTAGTGTAAAGTTTTGCACGTGGTGATTTGCAATATAGAACATTCTTTACTTTATTTTTAGACCGTATAAAATGGATGCTAAAAATGTTAGTGAGATTATTATGAATGATGATTCTGAATTTAGCGATTTCAGTGACAGTAGTGATGAAGAATATGATGATTTGGACTTGTGTGATAGCTCCGACAGTGACAGCGGCACAGATACAATTCAGGTACCAATGCAATCACCAGTTGAACAGCCGGGCCCATCGCAGTTGAGAGCTATGCGATTGAGAGCTATGTAAACTACAAAAGGCCGGTAAAACAGATTCACATTCTTTGTTTTTGACCGATAAACAACGTTGTGCAATACAGCTTGAGAGAGAAGAGGCCGAAAAAAGGAAGCACGCACGCAAATTAGAAAATATTGCTTTGTACGCTTTATCTCAACAACACACTGCATGCACGTATAAGCGAAAACTGTCCGCCCTGCAGACATGACGTCTCGAAAACATGACGCAACGAAAGTGTTAAGGATTACCATTTCTTAAACTAGCTTCAGGGTCTGAAAATTATCATAAATTTATTGCATGTATCAAAATCAAAATTTTAATCAGGTATCAAGACTGGATTGGAATTGTTATAAAATTTGGTATCGTCCCATCACTAGTTACTTCATTCATTGCTGCAAATGTGCTTATTCAAAGACACATTTATCATGACAGCAAAATAGATTCCAGTAGTAAAATGCCATTAGCAGTACATTACACTTCCAAAATCTTTTTCTTTGGCAGTCTTTTCACTTTCACATTTTAATGCTTTGTTTTGGTAAGTAATATGCATAAAGTAGTACAATATTTAGAGTTGTTTATGGCCTTGCAATTGGACAAGAAACTTATAAAAAGTTCCACTACCATCCAAGCACATGTATTGAGATCAATATTGGTCTGCAAAAATTTTGCAACTGGAACAGTGCCAATGCTTTTTCCTTTTAATACTTAAAAATGGTAGTACTAAACAAACATAGTACAGAGTTATAGTTAGGTCAGGCAGGATGGTAATAAATAAGCATAGTATTGTGTAAGAAGGCATAGTACAGGTCAGTATTCCCTCTAAGATTTTAGTGAGTGCGTAACCGCTGGAACAAGTGCGAAATTGCTCGCAAATGTACAAAAACCGCAGGATAAATTTGCAGGGAAAGGAAAGTCAAAACTGTGACAATGCGTTTTGGTGATGTAATAATTAGCACGACTATGTCAGCTCCAAAATGTTCACAAACCGGTAGCCTATCAGTTGTTGTAAGATAGCGGCGAAATACCTGGCTATTTTTCTTCAGTAAGTTAATTGTGGTTAAATTTGGTCTCAAACTTTACAGCCTTTGCAACAGTGATTCGTAAGCACTTTGGAATGACAGATGAAAAATGCAAGTAAATAAAATTAACCCTTTGCTGATGCCCGACATGAGCATAAGAAATAGAACTTTTATGAAGTAATGTAATGTTAGGTAGGTTATTACGACTATGACACAACAAAAATTACTTGCGAACTTTAACTGTCACTTGATTACACTAAATAATTTGACAACCTACATTTCTTTATCATAATCAATTAAACAACAGGTTTTTGCAATTGCAAGCAAACCTTCAATCTCAGTTTGGAAAGTATTTGAAGGGAATTCAAAATTGGTTAGAAGTTGTATTCTTTTTTATTTTTAGTGTTTTGTAAGGCAGTGGCTATTTTGCCGTCGACAGCAATTTGCCCTTGGAATCTATTTTGCTGTGATCATTCACGTGTGTTTATATAGCCAAATTTGCTATAATAACACTAGTGACACTGTGGTGTAGTGGATAGAGTGCTGCTCTTGAGATACCATGGTTGCGGGTTCAAATCTCAGCTGGCCAGGGCTTTAAAAGAAAGGCAGTGTACACTGAAGGGGCAGGCCCGGTATGTAAATGTATGGGGCAGTGTACACTGGAAGGGAGTGTACAGGGTGGGGGATAGAGACCTGTGGGTGCAAAATTTTTTTTGGTTTTTAAAATTGACCAATTAGAGACAACCAAAAGTCACATGTTTAGTACGTCATTAAGATTGACCAATCACAAATAACTCATGGCAAAATAGTCTCTGAGGGCAAATTGCCGTCAACGGCAAAATAGCCACTGCCTATTTGTAACGAACAAAAACTGAACCAATCCCTCAAAAATGGTGTTTTTTGTGCTTAACTAAATGCGAGAACAATGTGCTTTCTTAACTTAACAAGCATGATTGAAGTTAGCATTGAAGCGTAAAGAAAACAAAGATTTTAAGCAAATTTAGTTTCAAACTTTCCACAAAAAATGATGTCTTGAGTTAAAACTGAAGTTTGGGAGCTGCTTGCTATTACTGCTCTTTAGCTATGACTGAAATTGGCTGGGAAAAAGTAAACAAAAAAATTGATTTTACATCAGGTTAATTGCTGGAAGATAATTTGTTTTACAAAAAAGTGAGGCAAAGGCATGCGTGATATTTAACACTTTCAGTGCGATAGGACGTTCTGCAATGTCTTGAGAGAAAATGCACAGGGTGAGTTTGGACGTTCCAGAACGTCTTTGAAATAGCTGCAATGCGTTCGGTGCTAAAGACGTTCTAGAACGCCTATATAGTGAAAAGCATTGAAGCGTGTATGTAGGAATGTTGTTAGACATTTTGCACACGAAACTTTGCGAAGGCTTTTTGAAGGTTTTCAAATGCTGAGCTTTGAAGATAGGAGAAAAAGAATAAAAAAAGTTAGTGGTAGAATGAGAGATTTAATGCAAAATTTAATCCTAATTTTCTTTATTTAGCAAAAAGAATACACAACAAGTAGTTGATATTGTAATGGATAGTGACTCTGACATGTCAGAGATTAATGATAGTAATTCATCCGATTTATCGGACAACATTGAAAGCGATTCTGATTCTACATCAGGATCTACTGGTGGAGGAGATAGTGATGATGATGATGATGAAAATGGTGTTCATTTTCCAAGCTCTTCACAGCAGCCTGGTCATAGACAATCATAAAAAACTTTGTTTTATTGTTTCTTTTCAAGCATAGTCTACTCTACTCTCTACACATGTTTTGAAAAAGTTATTTGCTGATGGTATGCTGCGAAGACAGTAAAAATGACAAAAAGAGAAAAACAGCGCCGCCCCGTGCGATCACTTTATGTGCAACTAGCGTAGCACTGAACGTGTTAAGTCGCCGTCACTCGACGTCGCGTCACAGCCAAGCAATGTTTGGGTGAGACGTTGCACTGCTCTAAAAAAAGCATTCGTCCTAACTTGGATTTCTTCTCACTGTCTCCCATGCATTTAACAGTTGGTTTAGATTTTGCTAACAAAATTGCAAAAATTTTAACAAAATGAAAAAGTTACCAAAAACCGCCGGACTTTTTTTATGCACTGTTGAATTTTAACTGCGAATCCATCAGACATAATTTCGCAAATTTGCACTTTTTTTGTGTTTAAAGGGAACACTGGTACAGGTATAATACAGGCATAGTACAAGAATAGTAGGGAAGGTGTGCAACAGAAAACTAGTTGCACCAATATAACAAAGCCTGACTTCTTTCCTTTAAAAAAAATTAATTTTTAATTTTATGAGTTAAGATTAGGCAATGAGTGGTTAAAATGAGATCTCAAATTAAAAACTTTTACTATCACTATGCTTACTATGCCTGTACTATGTTTGTATTATGGCAGTGGCTATTTTGCCGTCGACGGCAATTTACCCTCAGAGACTATTTTGCCGTGAGTTGTTTGTGATTGGTCAATCTTAATGACGTACTAAACATGTGACTTTTAGTCGTCTCTGATTGGTCAATTTTAAAAACCAAAATAAAATTTTGCACCCCCAGGTCTCTATCCCCCACCATGCACACTCCCTTGCAGTGTACACTGCCCCGTACATTTACATACTGGGCCTGCCCCTTCAGTGTACACTGCCTTTCTTTTAAAGCCCTGGCCAGCTGAGATTCGAACCTGATACTTTGGTATCTCAAGACCAGCGCTCTATCCACTACACCACAGAGTCACTGGTGCGATAATAGCAAATATGGCTATATAAACACACGTGAATGATCACGGCAAAATAGATTCCAAGGGCAAATTGCTGTCGACGGAGAAATAGCCACTGCCTTGTATTATACGTACTACAGTACTATGATTGTACTATATTTATTATGCCTGTTTAGTACTACCTCGGTAGGCATAGTAGGGTTAGTTTTTACTCTGCCTACTATATCTGTAATATGCCTGCACTATGCTTACTATGTCTATTTCAGTGTTTATAATTACCATGCCTGTACCTGTGTACTCTGTCTGTACCGTGCCTATTTATAACCACCTCTTAAAAAATGTCAAGGCAACTGCTGTTCAAGTTAAAAGCACAACTGTGAACAAACCAATAACAAAATATTCTAGTGCTTTCATAATTAACCTTCAACTAGCTTGGAACACAAACAGAGAACACCAAACTAGTCACCTGACTTTTTGGACTTACATTTCACGCTTGATTAATTTTAAAGGCCCTTTATCGAAAATTTTTTTTAGAAATATTTTTAGGATTCTAATCCATAAAATTTATGGTTTGTGGGTTTTGGTAGACTTTTTGAATATAATGAAAATCATTATTTAATGAAAATTTAGTTATAGTTTTTGATTATATGTTATAAACTTTAATACATTAGTATTAACACCTAAATCCCGGGAATTCAAAGCTCCCTTAAGCTTTTAGCAAAGTGCAACAACTTCTACAGAAATAAAAAAGTTTTCTACAGTTTTGGTTGTGTTATGGATTTATATATGTGTGTCACTTTGGGAAACGATAAATTTTATGATATCAACATTTGCTCTTTGATTGCGCAGCTGTCTGTACTTATCATGAAAACGTTCCGGTCGGATGCACAGAAATAAGGTTTGTAAACCAGCAACTGTGCACATGGCGACAATCAAATGACCTTCGTCGGTCATAGTTGGTGATGTACGATTTTGGATTTAGAACTGATAAGATGAGGTGACTTGTATGTGACTTGTTTAGCTCATCAACTCGTGGAAGAAAAGTTTCTCCTATCTGAAGTCGATAAGACAAACCGCACTGTACATTAGGGTTGAGTTTAAACAGTATTTAAAAGTAGTATTTGTTCTGCAAGCTGTTTATTGTTATAATTTATCTTTAAAACTGCTGTCTATTAGGCTACTAGTGGGAGATGTTAGGCATCATTTTTCAGACGCAGGTCTTAAGTGTTCTCAACTTGCATTGTAAATTGAATACGATGTAAAAGTAACTGGATAAATTACTAACTTAGTTCATGCTGACATTGTTTCCTAAGATCATTTGTGAGTTTGAATGCTAAGACAGTGTCACTAGCTTTTAATTATCAGATTCTGTTAAAGAGCCTGTAAGTGTAGGCCTACTATGCATAAGCCTATGTATATAGCCAAGCTAGACTACCAGTATTCTTAAATTTGTGCTTTAATCATTCAACAACCCTTTGCACTGAAATAGAGCGCATATGCTCCATGCAATTAGACATCAATTGCTGATAAATATTTTAGAGGATAAGACCATTCATTTGTAGCTTCTTCTATATCTAGTGCCAGTACTATCCTCTATAAGGATCACAAGATTCCAATTCATATCCTTGGAAACAATTATATAATTGTTTGGTAACAACAGAATTATAATAGATTTCAGAAAAATGATTACTATGTCATAGTGACATAACAAGAATAACGCAACATACCCAATATGCAATACATTGGTCCTTAAAGGGTTTAGCTTTGATTTGGGGTATACTAAAGAATCAGCCAAATTCCTTGAACTATACCTTAATCCTAATTGTAAACTGTGAATATAGCAAGTTCTTTCCTTCTGAGTGGTGGTGAGAGACAGTTTGTCCCCTTGTACTCACATATAGCCAAAGTGACCATCAACAGAGCTTTCCCAACTTGCGTCTGACAAGACAACAAGGCTCAGTCTAACCCTAACCCCAACCTTAGCAGCTTGATTTTGACCCTTATGCCAATCCTTAAACATCGATTCTAATTTCCTCATTTCAATAGTAACCAATTACATATGTCAGTAATGCAGCCAATTCTTTAGTAGTTCGTAATTTGGTCTATATTTTTCTGTATCTGCCAGTATTTAGCATATTAGATCTAGAAGTTAATCATTTATTTGAGCATACACTAACTTAATGTAGCAGGATGGGCTAGACCTGAAAAGTGCTTTCAAACAACATGATAGACCAAGCGCATTGTTTGGGTCTCTTAAAAAATCAATTGCATTACTATTTAAATGCAGGAATTCTTTGAAATTAAAGATCAGTGTTGGGATTAAAGTTAGGGTTAGTTCCAGAATTATTGCTGATTCTTAGGAGACCCCATTTTTTTCATGTTTTGACTCATCTGAGATCAAAAGCATCAAATTTTGCTTTTTTGTTAAAGTTGGGTGCACTTAATTTAGACAACACTAACATGGAAATTCAGATTTACAACGATTCAAACTTGAGCATAAAATTGCAAAAAGTAATTCATGAAAGGGAACACTCAATCATAGAAATACAGAAAACCTACTGCATGAAAAACAAAGAAAAAATCACTAAGAAATTTAAATGAAAATATGAAATATGAAAATTTATAAAAAAAAATGATAAAAATTGAATATGGCCACCCTACTATTGAGTTAAACTACGTGCTTTCTTGAATTTTTTTATTTCCATATTTAATGGTTGCTCCTTAACTTTAAAGTTATATTCAAGATTAAATGCAAACATGCCAGATTGTAAAATTGTTGTGCTAAGATATTCTGAATTGTGTCTTGTAATTGTCAACATCCAGGCTGAAAAGAGTTATAAGATGAATACATCTAATAATAAACATTTGGCTCGTCATACATACATTTTGGACAGAAATTATAATTAACCAGCCAGTTTTGTAAACACTTGCTCCTCCTTCATTACTGTTATAGTTATAACAACACCAGTCAGTTTTATAAACACTTTCTTGTCGTTTGTGACTGTTAGGCCTCTGCCTTCGGGATTTTAGACTTCTCTGCAACTTTGTGTTTGTACTCTGCATTTGTTTGTTTGTGGTTTATGCTCTGCATTTGTTTGCTTTCATGGTGCTATTCTGGTGTGATTTATGCTGAACTAATGTTGGCTTTGCTGAAAGTTAATGGGTCTGTTAAATAAAAAAAGAAATTACCAACTTTGTTGTTAGACTGAGATCGTGTTGCATTCAACTTGGCAGAGCAAAATTGTTGTTGCATTAAGCTTATGTTTTGGGTTCAAAATAGGGATTGCACTAACTGCAAAAACATGTATGGGTGACTGCTGAATAGTGATGTGCTGACCACATTTTTAATTGATTCCAGTTTATTTGACCCTTGTTTTTCTGGACTTTATGGTGCAGGAACCAGTCTTTATAGTGGAAAAGTTCAGATAACACAAATGTATAAAAGTACTTATTGTGTCACTGATAGTTTTACATGGCATAATTAAGAGTTTTAAGAAATTGAGAGTTTTAAGAAATTAAAAAGTTTTAAGATGCAATCAAAAGGAATGGAAGATTTGACTGCATTCAGAGCCAGAGGGGTGAAAAAAGTAGCAGCAGAGGAAAGAGAAAGAGATGAGTATTCCTCTGCAGAAGGACAGTGCGAATTAAAGTAGGAGGCAAAGCCATTGCAGCATGCTTTTTGATAGTTGAAGGAAGGGAGACGCTCATTGGGGCAATAGGCCAGAGAGAGAGGGACAGATAGAAGAATCGGTAGGTGGTCAGAACCCAGATCCTGAACTATCTCCCATGAGCAAGATAGGGCAAGAAAGGAGGGAGCAAAGGAGATGTCAGGAGAGGAGCAACTGCCAGATGAGTGATGGAAAAGGGTGGGTGTGTCAGGGTCACTAAGGGGGAGGAGATCAAAAGAAATGACCCAGTCAAATACTTCCTTCCCATGGGGTCGGAAGTACCTCTTGAGTCCCAGAGGGGGTGATGGCAATTGAAGTCCCCCAAAATGAAAAGATTTCTGGAGGTGGGAAGAATGGAGGGAGAGAAGGAGTCGGTTTTGCCTTTTGCCATCTATTGGGGAGGGGTGAATAGGGGGGGCATACACATTAAGAAAAGACAGCAAGGAGGAGTTGTTGTTAAGAGAGATGTTGACCCCTACATAATCAGAGTAGGGATCAAGCGAAGAAAGAGAGGAGGTAGAAAGTTCAGAAAAGGATGGGCCCTGCCTGATGAAAATGACAATGCTGCCACTATCGTGCGTGGCATCAGGAGAGAGAATGCCAGATTGGGAGTGGGTGTGATCAGAGCACATAGCAGAGAATCCGGCATCAGGAGAGAGAATGCCAGATTGGGAGTGGGTGCGATCAGAGTGCATAGCAGAGAATCCAGAAAGAGGAAGATGAGTTTAGATTGGATTCCTGGATACAGATAAGGTCAACAGGGTGGGTTGAGAGAAAGTGAAGTAGTTCAGTGCTCCTGACTCGAAGACTTCCAGTATTCCATTGAAGAACCCTGAGAAAGTCATGGGGGAGAGGAGGCAGAAGGACAGTCAGGAGCAAGGGATGGTGGTGAGGGGGCAGAGGAAGGAGATACAGAATAGGCAGATCGGGGATAAAAAGTTTGGAGATGAGGGTGGGGCAAGAGTGCTGCATTAGCAGAGGGGAGCCAGATTGTACAGTGGAGGTATACATGTTGGAGGAGTCCAAGGAGGGAGTCACAGTGTTATGGCAGGAGGGGCAGCTCCAAGATTGAGAGCTGCCAAGAGCTCTGAATTTGGAGAGGAAAAGTTGTGGGCACCTTAGATGGACCCATTTGGAGCAAGTGCAGCATTGCACTGACTTGCCCCACCAGGTCACATTTCCAGCATACACAGAGTGTCACGAATAAGGAAATTTGCCTTCTGAGAATAGTTTTCATATATGCATATAGTACTGTATTATTTTGTTTGCTCGGCTACTGATTGAAAAAAGGACCTTTTTTCCTCGCAATTTGATTTGCTGTAGTATGCCTTTATTACATCGCAATCATTTATGACATAATAAGATTCCAGATTGATCTAGTGAATCTAGCTTCTTTGAAAAAGTTCTCTTTCTCTTACCAATTACCTAACTTAGTAATGCTTTTTTTCTTTTTCTCATGATTTTGTTCTAGTTACTTGTGGATTGTTTTTTTTTTTCAATTTATATCTAAGCCAACGGAATTTTTTTTTAGAGTAGCAGAGTGTAGAGAGCAGAAAAGTGTGTGGTGGTTAGAGAGAGATTGATTGACGGAGTAAAGAAGGGCTATTGTTTTTTTGTGATAATTTATTGTGGATTCTGTGGACGTGGCGAGTATTGAACAGTTATTGGTGAAGTTAGTTTTGGCGGTTTTTCTGATTGTGTAGTAAAGTGATTAATTCTGAGATTGTTGAGCAAAGAAGCTTGAAGTCGTGAACTATTATTTCTGCAAATACATTATTCTGTTTTTAACATGGTTTAAGGTGTTTTTAGTGGAAGCCAATCTTTTCCAAGTTATATTAAGTTGCAGTCAGACCTAATTATCCAAGCGATTATTATCATATGTCGCCTCAATTTTAAAAGAAATTTAAGATTGAGATAGAACCAAAAATTCTATTATTATTATCAAAACGCAACACAGAGCAAGAAAAGATGGGGCCAGGGTTGGGATGAACGTTACTGCTCATCAAGAGAAGGAGAAGAATGAGGAGATGAAGAAGGGCAAGAGAAGGGCAGGAGAAAAGAAAAAGAGAAAACAGGTGACTGATTTTAAAACAGCTGTGTGCTGCCCTTCTGCAGTCGTTCAGGGGGCAGCATAGCGAAAAAATGAAGGTGGGTGCCCAGGGTAACTGGGACCCTCGGGAAGGCCAACAGCCATTTCGACTCAACCCATATGCTGTCAGAGACCACACCATCACGTTGAGGCGGCTGTTGATTGGTGCAGTAAACATGTAGTAGCAGAAAGGAATCTTTGATTAAACTTGACATGTAGGAAGTTTGCTAGTTTTTAAACACTAGTTAAAGTCCTACAAATTAACACATACCACAGCAGTGAACTCCTATCAAACACTATGAACCAAATGAAAAATTAGGAAACAAGCGATATTTTTGTAAAGTCAAGTCAAAGCTGAAGTTAAGATTTCACTAAATAAAAGCGATTTTTGTACTTTCTTGATTTAAACTATCGATATAGAGACCTTCTGAAATAAAATATGCTGGTATGCATATTTTTTTTAATTTATAAATTAACCAATCATAGGTACGCTAACAAAATAAAATCTTGTTTTATCTCAGTGCTTCACAGTTTAGCAAGTAAGGACAGGTATCAGCTAAACTTATACTGATGTTATTGAAACAAACCAATGACGGTAGTTGAATATCAGTAAGTCAGTATTGCTGGTTCAAAGATAGTGAGGTTATTTTGCAGTCTCCCAAAAAACTCTTTGTGCATTTTAGCCTGTGTTTGATAAGTTAACTAAATTCTCCATGTTAAACATTAGGTTTTGATATCATAAATGAAAGCACAAAAGGTCTCGGAATAAATAGCATTTAAATTGAACATGGCGATCCATATCACAGTAATGCCTTAAAAAGTTGTGAAGTTGTTGTTGCATATAAAGCAACTCTAGCAACATGCATATTTTCACCAGCTTTGTCTCACATAATCGCGACAGAGTCATATAGCATCTATAATGTTAACCTTGTAATTCTGAACACATATGTTACACACTTTTGCTACATACTGTACATGCTAACATAGTTTTTAAATATATATATATATATTAGTATTAATTTTTGCTCACGATTATAACTTTTTGTAATTATAGATTTGCTGTGTGTAGAAAAGCTTAGTGTTGCCAACAAGTGCTGCTCATTTTGTTCAGGATTTCTTGTTTGGTTTGTATTTGTCTTAAAACTCCCACAAATATGAAGCAGTGGTCACAATCACATATTGTTTTAACAGCAGCAACAGTTCCACTTGCACTTTTAATATGCTGGCTTGTTTACAAACAAAGAAGTGAGAAACGTGACAAATCAGAAGAAAAGAAAAAGGATTTACAATCTGTAGAAAAAAACAAATCCATACCTTGCTCTGATGCAAATTCCCGCTCATCAGATGAAGCAGTTGGTTATCAAAGTAGTATTTTGGATGCTGTGGACACTGATGAAATCACATACACTGACAGCTATGTGAATATGATTGACGCTGATGAAACCAAGCAGATACCAAATGAAAATTTGGAGTTGCTTCAAATTAAAAAAAGTGACACGTCAATTAATTCAGGAGCTATTGATGCTAATAATCCAAGTGACAGTGAGTGTTCATCAAGAACGAATGTTGACCTACTGTCAGATGCGATTAGCTCTTTATCAGATAAAGATGTAAAATCATCTCCTGAAGTTGAAAGTATGTTGGTTCAAAATCCCTCAGAACTTTCTTTTGCTTCAGCAGCCGAGGAGTTATGTGAAGGTGTTGCTCCAGCTTCAGTGGCATTACATGTTGACAAAGCATTAGCATCACTTGAACTTTTA
Source organism: Trididemnum clinides (assembly GCA_963675345.1). Lineage (NCBI taxonomy): Eukaryota > Metazoa > Chordata > Ascidiacea > Aplousobranchia > Didemnidae > Trididemnum > Trididemnum clinides. The sequence continues at coordinate 9,345,984 of OY776285.1, forward strand.
AAAGAGAATTCATCTTTTCCAGAGCAGTCAGAAACTCTCTCCAGTTCCGAAATGAACTCTATATCCAGTTTTGAGTCAGATTTGACGTTGGAGAATGTGCAAGGTGCCAGTGTTGGTCAAGAAGATAAAATTAACAATGACGTAATCGTTGCTGCCGTTGTAATGAAACCTGAAGATAATTCTGTGATATCCTCAGTTGATGAAAATACTGGGAAAGAAACAGCTGATGTAGATGAAAATCTGAAACTAGATGATTGTGATGCAATAACGAATGAACCTAATGCAAATAATAATAACAATGCCACTGACTCTCCAACGCATGTAAGTGGTGATAATGCTTCGCTACCAGGTGAATCTGGCAGCACAGAAAATAACACATTTTGTGATTCATGTGGGGGCGATAAAACAACAACTGTGGAAATTAATGGTCACCTACAAAATGGTTGGGATAGTGATCACAAAAGTAGCCATGAGTGTAAAAGTAAAGATACACATGAGGTTGGTAGCCTTAGAAGGGATTTATTTATTGGTGTTATTCTACTGTGTTAACGTAATGTACATAAACCGTACTGGTGATAGAATTTTTTTCATGGAATCTCTCTTGATATTTTAAGTGCTTGGTGTGATATTTCATGGTTGGATGGATTAAGTTTGAGTACTCATAGCAGCAGCTTTCAATTCCTATCGCATGGCACATATTCTGCAATATGCAAGCATTTTTACATCCCGTTGTCATCCCATACTATAAATCAGATTTCTGTCTGTATGTAATAACATGCACTAATACTACTGAGAGTGCAAACATCAAACTTAATACGATTGATCATTTACCGGTGTCTTAAGCGGTTTCGTGATGTCATAGCGATGAATTTTTTAATTTGCATTTCTTCACAGAAGAAAATCATTTGGTTGCTCAAACGATAGCTTGTCCACTATTTACCTACTTGCAAAAATTTCATCTCTTTGGGGTGTAAGTTGATGTCAAAGTTTGCGCTTGATTGTGCGATTCGTTTTCTGTATTTTCTCAAAAAAGCACTGATTTCAAAACGTGATTTATAGCTATTTCGTGAGATATTAACGTAGTGCTTTCGATAAAAAAAACTACAATGATTTAAGCTAAATTGACAATGCAACAAGCAATTCTTTTTTTTTAATATTCTGAAGCAAGCTTCTCTTTTTTCTTAAAGGCTTTACACTTTATGATGTTATAGTGCTGTCTGGTACCATTACAGGAAAAAAGGAGCAATGAGTTGCTCTGCGTCAAATTTATAATAAGTGTTATTCCAAAAGCAAACGACTTACGTGCTGCCTGCGAAAAAAGAATGATACATTGAGCGGTTGGTCAAAAAAGCGTTTTTTTGGTTATTAGACAACATCTTTTACAAAACCCTACATGCGCCCGTGAATGTAATGATAACAAATTTTCTATTCTTGCCCGTGGCCGTACTTCTTTTCATCTTTTCACCCTTGAAGCCACGTACATCAAAACATCCAAACCAAATTTATGCAAACAAAAAGAATTCGTTTATGGACTAAAAATTACACATTAGTTTCCGCTTCTTCCATTGGTCGCTTCTTTTACTAAACACGATGTAGCTTTTTCCCTTTTTCTTTTTCGTCAATTGTGTCTCTATATAAGTGACTTACTTCACCTTTTCACTCTATTTCTAACGGATTCTCTTGAAAAGTATCAGACGAAAAGCTTCGAGAATGAATACTCTACTTTCCGCAATTTTCAAATTCTGTACCACAAATCAACTCTTTTTTGGTTATGTAATGGCAAGTTGCAATACCTTTGCACAGTTGTGTTGCAAGCCTGAGTGATCTTACGCTCTAGCACATATTAATATACAGTAGCAAAGTTGAACAAATTAACGATTTTTCTTGTGAAATCTTACGGGAATCACAATAAATTATCCGCATCTTTGCCACAAAAGCCTAATCGATGGATTACACTCTTAGCCATATCCTAATACATTGGAATAACTGTAAGTGCTTTACTTCGGTTTACTTTGCACTTTTCGTAGCTACAATTTTGTTAGGACCAAGCAGTATACGCTCAGCCAGATATGTTAGGTCACACCAAAAGGCATAAATTAAGAAGTCGTAAATAGTATACCAAATATATAGCAGCTTATTTCAGAAATACCACAAAAGCCACTTTGGCGCCCTCCTCCCCTACAACTTTACATATTTGCGACTGTAGGCGTAGTTCTATGAGCAAAAGCCTCTGGCTGCCGGTGACATGAACTCAGCCAGGGAAGATGATATTAGCAACTTTATATATTTGCTTTTGTGCAAGTGGTGAAATAAACGGATAAAAGTTTGTGAAGTGATTGCCTGCTTCAATAGTAAGCCAGTCCAGGTCCTAAGTATATGCTCGAAACAAAGAAGACGTTGGTAGGAACTTCAAAAGTTTTGGGAGAAGCATTGCGGCTATGTTCAACTCTCCTGATGTTTTTCTACTCGATTCCCATTAAAAACACTATACTTTTAATTTTGGAACGAGAATTGGCTTTGTCTAAATATGCAGTAACTTTTCATTGCTGTTATCACAACTATTCTTTTGGTAAAGCCGGCGCGGCAAGATGAACCGATGTTCTTAACCTTGACATTACTGATGGGAAACCCTGCAATTGTAATAACTTAACTGTAAGTGCTTCGCTTTGGGTTAATATCCTTTTCCCTAGCTGCGTTCATGTCAAGAGGAATCAACATACCGGCAGCCAGAATCTTTTGCTCATAGAAATACGCCTACAATTACAAAAAATTTGTAAGTAATGGAGCCAACATTTAATAGCATAATTTCGAAAATACATATCATTCATGTTGGCGCCCTTCCACCACTTCATTGTGCTTTCAAGCACTTGCTTGATTTAACAGATAAAAGTTCGTCAAGTTCAAGAGCGTCTATGGTCAAATAAGACGTTGCCAGGGACTCGAGAAACCTGGAAGAAATATAGCAGCTATGGGCAACTCCCCATAGTGTTTTTCTTAACTCCACTTTATTTAACAAAACAGTAATTTTGTTTGGGAACGAGATTTGGCTGTGTCTAAAAATCGTTAACTTTTTATTACTGTTTTCAAAGCTGTCAATTGGGTGAAGCCGGTTTAGCCTTCTGAATCGATATTAGCTTTGAGAGTTGATGGAAATGGGGGCCATGAAGTAATGGGATTTCAATTTTTTAAGAAGAGAACTTATTCCAGGACTCACCAACAAGAAGTTCTCTCATTTTCACAGGCACACCATGCTGGTTGGCCCGATATAGGGGCAAAGGTTGATCTTTGTGTTGCCAACTTCTACAGGCTAGCCAGGGAAATTATTGATTTTAGTTATTTTCCAACTGTTACAGGTCTATGAGAGGTTTGCCAATATAAATTATAAGTAAAAGGTGTGATGGGGAAAAATTGAGAATTCCTGACTTATGCCAACAACCGGTTCTCAAAATTGAAGAAATTCCGAGAATAGGTTTTTGCGAACCCGTCAAATCCCATCACTGGGGCCATGCAGATGACGCCAGCAGAGCTGGATAGTGTTCCGTGCTATAAAGTGCTATTCTTTCTGTTCAGGTGTGTCTGTGTGTTTAAACTCTTCCGAAGCTACTGGGTGTACCAATATCAAACTTGGCACGATTGATGACTCCCCCAGAGTTAGTGTTATAAAGGGGGGTTCGTGACGTCATGATCAAAGAAAATTTTTTAAACTTACGTTTTTTGTGAGAGATAAACAATTTCTTGCTCCAACGAAAGCCAGCCTCCAACTTGCAAAAATTTTATCCCTCTAGGGTCTGAGATGACGTTACAGCGAACGCTTGATCGCACAATTTTTTCTCTGCGTTTTCTCAAAAACTACTGATCGTAGAAACGCAATTAATAGCAATTTTGGGAGTTATTAATTAGGTGCTTTAGATAGAAAAAACTCTACGATTTAGGCTAAATTGACAATGTAGCAACATATTTTTTAAGCATGTTTCTTTTTCTTTTGAACCTTTCAAACGTGCTATATGATGTTGTGGTGTTCTCTGGTACCACTACAGTGAAAAAAGCAGCAGGAAGCAGCAACGCGTATAGTTGTTGTTTACTATTATTTTGAAAGCCAACAACGAATATGTTGTCTGTGAGAGAAGAAGGATAAATTCGAGTATCATTTTTCTCTTACAGGCAAAAAGCCTACAGTTTTTTAGTAATGCAGTGGCAAATCATAATACATGTACCTTTGTACAGTCGTATCATAAGCCCGGTTGATTTTAACCTCTTAAGACATATTAATCAAACGTTGCAAAGTTAAGCGAATTGACGATTAATTACGTTACATCTCGCAACGTATAAACGTTTGTAAAATCGTTGACCGTTTAATGCTGAGCAAGTCCGATTTTAAAGCACGCCTATGCTGCACACAATTCAAACAAGACTTATCCAGGGACTTTAGAAATTGGGAAAAAAATAGTAGCTTTGCGCAATTTCCCATAGTGTTTTGTTTAATCCATTCCCTTTCAAAAAGTGGCCTTTTTAATTTCATTTCGAAAAGTGACCATGACAAAAAAGCATTAGTTATTGGGTGAAGCCGGCACAGCCGAGTAAACTGAAATTCTTAACATCAAAATCACTGGTGAAGGCCCTGCGGGCGATGCCGGCAAAGCCGGCTAGTTTCATATGAAGTACGGAGCAAATTTTAAGTGTGTCGCTCCGTTTTGCTAACTGAAAAGTTATGATAGAAAAAAGGTTTTCTGTCTAAATGAGATAAAGATCTTTTTCTTCTATTAAGAGTGTTCTCCATAAACGGTCACCTAACGCAAACTTCCCTCTTGGTGATGCTGCTGTCTGTACCTCAACTGGTTCAGTAATATTGGTAAATTGATCTACAAATCAGCAGAGAATTTTGCGCTCCTTTAAAAGTGTCTTTTTAGTGGGGATGTGATGTGCGAGTACCGTATTCCCTATTACGAACCCCTGGCTTAAGCATAATGTAGCGTGGCTGAGTAGAAATACATTTGTAGGTTATTATCCTCATCCTGTCTGGGCTCTTAACGGTAGCTTGTGCCCACTGCAATGACATACAGTATGTGGATGGCTGCTAATTTGAAAACCGAAAGGTGATTTTGCATTTTTCTACGCCCCCTGTTCGTCTTGAGTTGAGAATTGAATAATTTTTCATCATTTTACTTAAGGTCAGATTCCATATCCTGCCTGAAATAATGGCGCGGTAATAATCTGAATGTCTCGTTAATTATTATAGAATGCATCTTATCAGTGTTTTGTAAATTTTCATATGCTTTCAGAAGTCACAAGATCATGAAGAGACAAATGAAAAAACAAAGAAAAGACCAAGTTCGCTTCCAAAACTTGATTCCACGTGCAATGGTGACAGTACAATGCAAGTTCACGTGGAATTTCCTTCAGTAAGTCCGTTTTATTTTGTAGTTGTGGTGCTTGTGATGTGACATTTATGAAACATTGTTTCAGCCACTTCTAGCAGCCTAGGTCAGCTTTTGACTAAGATTTAGCTTAGCAATTGCAGAATTTTTTTGTGGTTGAAGATAACAATCAAAAATATTGAAATAATTTTGTAAAATATGCAATTGTAGTAGTAGTTCTATATGATGCGTTTTGAAAAGTATGATAATGTTTGGAGAAATAACCGGTGATTGCTTCACAAACGTCTTTTAAATTTACTGTCTCGAGCAAAAATTGTAAAACAATAATTTTGATGTTTTCAAGGCTTATCATCTTTGAAATAAACACTGTTGGAAACATTTAAATCTTTCCACCTCCCTCCCCAAAAAAATCAATTAAAACGCTTTTGATAGTGCCTTGTGGTGCTTTGTTATTAGTTATTAATTGTACCATTTTTACAGGATAAAGTAGGACTTTTGATTGGTAAACAAGGTCGCAACATCAAACAGTTGAAGCAGGATTCAGGAGCTGATGTTTACGTGCATGCTGCTCGCTTCCGTGATGACATTCAAGTTCTGCAGATTTGTGGTGATTATGATCACGATTCATATGATTAATGTCGCTTCCTTTTCATGGTTTGTGAACTGATTGCTGTTGGATTGAAACACCTAGTACTGATAAATAGGGTTAGTTTGCGCTTTGCCGAGCGGGGACAAAAGTTTAGCATATAGAATTACAGTTAATCACAATGGCTCCTTTCTTATAAGAATTATTTCAAAAGTTTTTACTGCTGTCCGTGTATAACGTTTGTTTCAACACAAAGTAAAATTGTTTAGTAACTTGGATTTTTGAGACAATTATGAGCTTATTTTTACTTTCCTGCGTTTTGAGCCATTTTTGTGTCAACATAATTTTAATTTTAGGAACTCAACCGGAAGTGGAGAGCTGTATTAGCCGGATAAAAAGACGGTTTAATGACGTTACCTTGAGTCCGTTTGACCCCGCCAATATTTGCCCTTCCTCCTCAAATTCATCAGCGAAGTCCTCAGCCCCCACCAACTCACCACCACCGCCACCACCTCCAGTTGTATATACCATGCCCAACATCTCACAGGTGTGTTGTCTCATTTTCTTTTGGTTTTTAAATCCGCATGGAATCTACTTGGCCATAGCAAATGTCAGTGCGGCAATCAATTTCACTCAAAGCCAACCGCGTAGCAGCTACTATCCCTACTACCAGCTAGTCATTTTTTCTCGAAATAAACTGCAATCCCTATTTATTTCATTCTACCGCCTGTCTTTCACCATTAGCCCTTTTATCCCACTACCAATTTTTATTGATGACTACTGTATGCGCAGCTGCTGTGATATTTAGTCGCAACTTGTTTGTTGGTCGAATAGTTATTACTCTATTTTCGGTCATCTTTTCCTTTTATTGCCATCTCTCTGTGTGGAGCTAACTCTTAACTAACAAAACATTAGGGTGGATTAGGCAGTGCTTCATGTCAGTGAGCTGTGGAAGGGCGGTCGTTTTTGCATTTCTGGTAATGCAGTCATTAATCTGCTACTTCACATATATTCATATGGCATACAGCAAGCTAAAGCCAGCTTTGTTGCCATATATTGCTAAATCCCGAACAAAAAGCTTGTTCAAACTGTTTTGTGCTGGTGCATAACTGAAAGATGACTTCGAAAAAAAGCTGTTCTGCAAAAAGAAGACGCATTTATAAAGTGACAGTGTCTCTCGGATTTGAAGGCTTTGATTGGAAACAGCTTTGCGTTTCATACATTCTTGCATGCTTTGCTTGCATTCGAATTTTTGAGACTTTAAAACGACTGCACGTTAGCGCTTTTCATTTTAAATTAACACCATCGCAATAAGTAGTTCGCAAAAAACTTTCGGCAAAGCAACTCTAAAGCTTTTCTTGCCTGACCAGTCATTTCGATGTTCCTGTAATTCACATGTCGTTCATTGCAATGCTTTATTTTCAGTTGCGACTTCCCGAAGGTTTAACTGTTGATGTATTAGTGTCAGCGATTGCTTCAGTCGATTGCATCTTCGTGCAACAATACACACATATTTCATTTCACAGTCTCGAAAATTTGGAACGTGCAATGGCATTGTGTTATGCCGAGCCTACCACACCTTGCCTGAATAAACCTGTACAAGGTATGCAAATCATGACGACGTCACAACAGCATCTGTTACAAAATAATTGGTGTCTAATCTGAGTAAAAATATGATAGCCAGTAAACTAGCGAACATTTTTATTTGAAAACGTTTCGCTTTATACTTAAAGCATTATCAGTTATAATTAAAATGCTACCTACTAGGCTAAGTTGATTATTGTAATTATAAGTTGACAATAATCATAAATTGATAATAGCAATTGTAAGTTGCTATGAAGCTATTAAACTACATGTTGATGTACAGGACAGCTTAACAACTGCTGCTCCGAAGTGATAGTAATCTCTCTCTGCTATCAGGTACAATGGGTCGCTGGACATTCATTTCTTCCAGGCAACGACGTCGCTGATGAGTTGACCAGGCAGGGTGCTCTATTCATGTCTTCTGCAGTCCCTTGTAGTCTCTCTCCTCTTGCCTCTCGTATCCACTTTTTTCGGACCGAAAGGGTGCTCTCTCATCAAAGTTTTTCGACACGCAGGCTCCCTCGGTATCTACTGAAAAACCTGTGCATCCTCGTGCTCGCTGTATTTTCTATGGTCTTTGCAGCAACAGACACAGCCTTCTGTTGAATTCTTATCTCTATAATCGACTCTTTGCGCCGCTCGCTCTTTGGCGACTCTCTGTCTCTCTACGACCTCTAGTCCAGTCCCTGGGATTTGCCCGGCTTCTGGGTCATGCCCCCATCCTTCAAAAGGGGTCGCGTAACAAAAGCATGGTGGTCAGTGGCCAGACTCTCAAGGCAAAAAGGGCTGTTAAAGTCGTCGGAAATCGCAGCTGCACAGGACTGTTGAGCTGTTTGAACGGCACGATGTTTGTACTTGAAAACCTTTATCTGAGCCCTTTAGTTGACGTTTTGCTCGTTATTAAACCCGTTTACTTGAGATCTAGAAAGATTGAGGCTGGCTGCCTTGCCGACCTTGTGTATCACAGCTTGCCTTGCTAACGGTTCTTTTTTCAGCTGGTTTAATATGTGCCGCGCCTCAGCAAGGAATGTGGTACCGCGCTCAGGTGATCCAGTATTTCGAAGAAGAAGAGGAGGTGGTTATTAAGTTCATGGATTATGGCGGATATGCGACTGTGTCTGATAAATCGATCAAACAAATAAGGTAAAGGTACCATTGTGTTTTGCAACGTATTTAGAAAGTTGTTTTAAAAAGCCTGTTGCTTTAAACTACGAGCTGAAAAAAAGAATCGATCGTTAAACAAGTGCAAAAATCTGCCTTTGAAAATGTCAAATTTTTCCCTATTTTGTTAATCATTTTACCTCATAAATACGGCAGAAATGGCGCCAAATCGAGTCGTGCAGTGGACGCTAATGCTTGAAAGTCCGTTCCTACTTGCCCGCTTTACCGTAGATTGCTGAAGTTTTTGTTTCATATTTTTTTGTCTAAAAATAGACGCAAGTCGATGCGGGTGCGTTTGACGAAAAAGAAAACACAATAAACAATATTGCAGCTGATCTTTAGAGAGTGCGTAGGTGGAAAGTTCGTTTATACTGTTCCCGGTCGAAACGGCGTTTCCTTTATTTTTCTTCACACTCCACGTCTGCTTTAACAGTATTTTATTTCCCACAGCGTTTCATTATAGTCCAGCATCTTTTTATAACTGGATGTAGACTATTTTTTTAACCGCTTTTCTTGACGTTGGAACATGGAATGAATCTTATTTTTACTGACCTTATCATTTATTATTAGATCTGACAGGCCTCTGTATTGTGTTGTCATGCCCTACGTTAAAAAACGTTGGCCCAAACTGACCTTGACTCTGACCGTCGTCGACACTTCCTCTTGATTGTGAAAGTGAAGACAGCCCACGTAACTCCTCTCTTTTAGGTTAACGAAAAAATAATTTTTAGAGCTGATTTCGTCCATCTGCCATTTCAAGCAATCGAATGTTATTTGGATAATATTGCGCCACCTGAAGGAAACCAGAACGGTAATTATGCTGAATAGATGTCACAATAGAGTAGCATAGCTAAAGGATTAATTCATTTGCTTTCATTTGCCTTTTGAGGCTTGACCTTCATTTCAATCATCGTGGTTGACCAGTTGTCAGCAGGGATGTCTCCACTCATGTCTGTCTTTAACGCTTGTAAGTGTCAAATTTTTTCTCATCGTCTAATTGTGTCTAATAACTTTTTCAAATCATTTGTTGTTGTTGTTACCTGACCCCTTCCGAGGGATGGGGGCATGGCGGAAGACCATGGAGCCCCAGAAGCCGGGCAGCTCCCCCAGGGCCTGGATCAGAGGTCGTAGAGAGACATAGAGTCGCCAAAGACTGAGCGGTGCAAAGAGTCCGCAGCTGGACAGTGCAGAATGAGATGAGAGGTGTCCTGGGACGAGTGTCCGCAGGCACTGCAGAAAGGATTCTCGATTCTGCTAATTCTGAAGAGATAAGAGCTTAACAGAAGGCTGTATCCGTTGCATCATAGACGACGCAGAATAGAGCGAGCGTGACGAGGGAGTACAAGTTCCTCGGTGGAAATCGAGGGAACCTATGTGTCGAAGAATTTCGATGAGACCGTATGCCTTCAGTCTGAGAAAAGAGATGAGTGGATACAAGAGATAAGAGGAGAGAGACTACAAGAGATTGCAGAGGGCAAGAGTAGCGCTCCCCGTTTTGCCAGCCCATCAGCTGCGTCGTTGCCCAAAAGAAACGAGTGTCCGGGGACCCATTGCAGCTTGATAGAACAGGAGGAGAGAGAAGACAGTTTCTGCCAGAGAGATTGAGGTAGAAGCAGGAGAGGACAGAGCGAGAGTCACATAGGAGAAGAGAAGAGAAGTGGCAGACTTGTTGGTGCTGCCGAGACCAGCAAAGAGCTTGCAGAATGGCGCAGGCTTCAGCAATGAAACTTGAACATACTGGGCCTGCTGAAAAGGAAAGAGTGGCCTCAGTACCACAAAGAGAGCAGTTGGAAAGTACACCAGAGCTGCCTTTGCCAAAAGAAAAAGAAACATAGCCGTCTGTCTAAAGCACGAGATCGTGAGGGGGGAGAGAGTCAAGGTGAGCGAGAGCTGCACCTTGGCGAGAAAGAGGGAGATCAGAACGAGAGCATGGAGAAAAAAGGGTGAACTCCACAGTGAAAGAAGGGGGGTTGCAAGGAGGAGAGGGAGGGCAAGCAAGAAGAGCCTCTGTAGGGAAAGTAGAAGGAAGCATAAGCGGGTGAGTGGATGCAAAAACTCTCTAGGAAGATCTGCAGAGTCTTGGTTTCACTCCTAGTCTGGCCAAACCTGAAATCGGAAAAGAGGTTGGGAGACGAAGAGCCCGCTCATAAGATGAAAGAGTGAAATGAGTCAGAGTGACTCATAGGGGAGGAAGAGAAGCCTCGGAGAGAAGAAGTGGAATAGGGGAAGACAAGAGGCAGTCGGTGATGGCGCGTCTAGCCATTGGGCTGAAGGTGTTCCAATTCGGTAATATTAGTAACGCTTAGAAAAGAATGCCATCCGGGTGAAGCATAAGTGAGAAGGGGCTGAAAAAAAGCTTTGCAAAAGAAAGAGGGACTTTTTAGAGGGACCTCATGAGGAAGCAGAGATACAGCGTAAGGCCTTGAGATGGGGTAAAAACAAAGATACATGTTTAGAAAAGGAAACAGTGCGGTTAAAAGTGACCCCAAGAAAGGTTGGAGTGGGATTGAAACGAAGGTGGGAACCGAGTAAGAGGAGGTTGGACTGGAGATTAACTTGGTGATGATCCACTGAGAACGAGGCCTCACATTTGCTCTGATTGAGAGGAAGACACCAGTACTCAGACCAGCGCTCCAATCGAATCAGAGCTCCTTGTGTGGCCTCCACCGCAGTAAGGACTGAGGGTGAGGAGGAGGACCAAATGGCCAGATCATCAGTGCAAAGAGAGCAGCTGACGGAAGAAGGCAGAGAAGCAGGAAGATCATTGATGAAAAGAGAGAAAAGTACAGGGCCAAGAACGGATCCTTACGGAACACCTCTACAGACTCGAAAGGAACGACTTTTGTGATTTTGAAAAACCACGCAAGTGCACCTATTGAAAAGGAAAGGTTTGAGTCCAATGAGCAAAGCAAGGATGGAGGCCAGCCGAAATGAGTTTATGGAAAAGGGCAGAATGCCTGAAAGAGTCAAAAACTTTCGAGAAATCGATAGTAGAGAGGATCGTTCGAGAGCTTGGCCTGGGTTTGTTAAACCCATCCGAGATGAACTGAGATAGATACAGAATTTGATCTAAAGTAGACCGTCCAGGGCAGAAATTGGCCTGGCGGGAAGAGAGAATGGAATTGGACTCCCAAACAAAGAGTAGATGGGATAGTATGATGCGTTCAAACAGCTTTGATATGCAGGACGTGAGAGAGATAGGCCGGAAGGAAGCAGGAGAGTCGAGGGGCTTTCCCATCTTGTGTATGGGAATAATAGAAGATGTCTTCCAGATGGAAGGAAAGGAATGCGAAGTCCAGGAAAGATTGAAGATGTGAAGAAGAAAATCCATGCCAGAGCGAGGAAGATGCTTTAGCATGGGATAGGCAACTTTGTCTGGGCCAGTGGCAGTGGACGAGGAAAGGTTGAAGGCAGGCGCAAGAAATTCAGCGGGGGAGAAGGGAGAACAAAAGGACAAGTGAGACTTCTCAGGGCTTGTGCGGAAAGGTAGCCTCTGGCACTGCTACGCAGGGCCTTTGGCTGAGAGACAGAAAAGTGGGATCTCAAGGTGATCGGCTAAGACCGAAGTCAATTCTCTGGGAGAGGAACAGTTTGGGAAGACGAGGAAGAGGAGCCAGTAACTAAGCAAAGGAGAGAGTATACAGATTTGGGCGAGAGAGAAGAACAAGTTGCCTGCCATGCCTCAGCCTTAGCCTTGGTGATGATAGACAAAGTGCGTTGGGAAGCGGAGATGTAACTAGGCGATTTTCATCACTTCTGTGAGCGGCAGCAAAAACCTTGTGTCTTTCATTATTTGCCTCTTCTACCTCAGCGGACCACCAGGCTTTAGGATGACGTTTGATGGGGTCGAATCCAATGAAAAATTTGGCTGCATTCAGTGCCAGAGAGGTAAAGAGAGTAGCAGCAGAGGGAAGAGAAAGAGACGAATATTTCTCTGCAGAAGGACAGTGAGAGACAAAATAAGAAGCAAAGTCATCCCAGTGAGCTTTCTGAAAGTTGAAAGAAGGAGGACGCTTGTTGGGGGAAAAGACCGGAGAGAGAGGGACAGATAGAAGAATTGGTAGGTGATCAGAACTTAGTCCTGAAGCATCTCCCATGAGCAAGAAAGGGCACGAGAGGAGGGAGCAAAGAAAATGTCAGGGAAGGAGCAATGAAGAAGAGTAGGTATGTCAGGATCGTTGAAGGGGAGGTCAGAAGAGATGACCCAATCAAATAATTCCTTTCCACAGGGGTCGGAAGTACATTTTGAGTCTCAGAGGGGGTGATGGCAGTTGAAGTTGCTCAGAATGAAGAGATTACTGGAAAGACGGAAGAATGGAGGGAGAAAAGGAGTCAGTTCTGCCATCCGTCGGAGAAGAGTGAATAGGGGGAGCATAAAAATTAAGAAAAGAGAGAGAGGAGAAGTTGTTTACAGAGATGTTGACCCCTACATAATCAGAATGGGGATCAAGCAAAGAGAGAGAAGAGGTAGAAAGTTCAGAAAAAGATAAGCCCTGCTTGACGAAAATGATGACGTCGCTGCTAGCATGCGTGTGGCATCACGAGAGAGAATGCCAAACCAGGAGTGGGTTCGATCAGATTGCAGAGTAGAGAATCTAGGGATCTGGGAAGAGGAAGATGAGTTGAGATTAGATTCCTGGATACAGATAAGGTCTACAGGATGGGACGAAAGAAAATGTAGCAGTTCAGTGCTCCTGGCTCGGAGACCTCCAGCATTCCATTGAAGAACTCTGGGGGAGTCAGGGAGAGAAGAGGAAGCAGGAGGTGTAGAAGGACAGCCAGGAGCGAGGGGCGGCAGTGAGGAAACAGAGGAAGAAGAGACAGAATGGGCAAAAGGGAGATAAGAGGTTTGAAGGCGAGGGTGAGCCGGGAGTGTTGCATTAGCAGAGGGGGGCCAGGTAGAACAGTGGAGGTATACAGGCCAGAGGAGTCCGAGGGGGGAAGTCATGGTGTTAAAGTGAGGTGTAACGGTGGAAGTCACAGAGGAGGAAGTCAGAGTGTTACAAGCAGGGGGGGCCGCTCCAGGAGTGAGAGCTGCCAAGAGTTTTGAATTTGGAGGGGGAGAGTAGTGAGCTTAGATATACCCATTCGGAGCTAGTACAGCATTGCACTGACTTACCCCGCCAGGTCACATTTCCAGCACACACTGAGCGAGGAAAGATGGTTTCAGGGTTGGGATGAACGTTACTGCTCATTAAGAGAAGAATGAGGAGACAAAGACGGGCATGAAAAAGGGAGGAGAAAGAAGACAGTCAGTTGATTTTAGCAAAGCTGTGTGTTGCCCTTCTGCGCTCGTTCAGGGAACAGCATGGCGATAAAATGGTTCCAGGGGAGTGCCTGGCATTACTGGAACCCTCGGGAAGGCCAACAGCCATTTCAATCCAATCCAAATGGGGTTGGGGACCGCACCACCACGTTGAGGTGGCTGTTGATTGGTTCAAATCGTCTCGCCGGCTGTATTATTTTTTTGTTTTTTTTTTGTTTATGGCAAACTGCTTTTGATGAGCAAACAAAATTCGTGCTTCACAGGGGATAGAATAGTGAGGCTGTTCACCCAGCATGTCATAAGAGGCGACTTTTGGGTACGAGCCTATGTTAACTAAGATTGAGGACCCCTCATGTCTAAAAACTGTCGTTGGAGGTAGGCAAGGGCATGCTCTCCGTAAAAGACAAAAGCTCCAAAAATTACTTCATGAAAAATTTGTTAAAGATTTGGCCCCAGTTTCCGGCAGCTCTCAAATGAGCAGGGGGTGCGAAGAATCTCTGGGTTACAGAAATTTGAGGTACGATTTGGAAGTTGGAATGTTGGAAATTATTGTGGAAGAGGTACGGAAGAGTGTGAACAGTTAAGAAAAAGAGAAGTGGATATGTGCTGTCTGCAGGAAGTAAAATGTAGAGGGCAAGGAGCTCGATTTGTTGGTTGTAGAAGTAGGAGATATAGGTTGTGATGGTCTGGAAATACTAATGGAATAAGAGATGTTGGAATTTTAGTGAAAAAAGAACTTTGAAAAAAGGTCATAGAAGTCCGAAGAAAAAGTGACAGAGTGATGGCAATGATGCTGGTTTTTGAGGAGGAAGTTATAAGAGTCATACGTGCGTATGCTCCCCAGGTTGGAAGATCAGAGTGCGAAAAAAATTAATTTTATAATGATATGGCAAGTGAGTGGTATTTGCAAAGCCCTGGTGAAGTGGTTCTTGGTCTGGGGGACTGCAATGGACATGTTGGGAGACGGATTGATGGTTTTGAGGGTGTGCATGGTGAGTATGGAATTGGCAAAAGAAATGTTAAGTGAAGAGGATTTTTGTGATGAAAAGGATTTGTGCGTAGCAAATACATGGTTTGAAAAGAAGGAACAGAGAAAAATAACCTTGTATGGGTGGAAATGAAACTGAGATTGATTTTGTATTGGTTGGTAAATACAATAGGAAGTATTTAAAAAACGTGAAAGCGAGATTGTCAAGTTGCTGCAAATTTCGCCAGTATAACAACTGCTCAGGGTGGACGACGAGAACGTAAAGCAGCTCCCACCCCACACCCTCCGACGAGAACGTGAAAGCCATCCCCTGGGAGTTGCAACATCGGCTAGTGGTAACAGACATAGACAAAAAAATGTAGTGAAGAACGAACAAACTATTAGAAGGAGGGTTTGAAAGTTGAAGAAAACAACATAAAAACCACATTTGAAGAAATAGCTAAGGAATTGGTTGATGTTGATGTACCCAATCTATGGAATACTTTTAAAAAATAATGATGAAGTATGTCGAAAGCAGGAAGGTAGGAGAAACCATCGGGATGCATAGTGGTGGAATGAAGAGATGAAAGAAGCAATACATCAAAAGAAAGTTGCATATAAAAAGTTGTGCAAAAATCGATGGGAGGAAAACAAGGCTAGATATAAGAATATCAAAAATCAAACAAAGAAAGTGATCGCTAATTCTGAGGAAAGAAGCTGAGAAAGAGTTAACGAAATCGGACGAAAAACCAAATGACATTTTTACACTGGTGAAGTTCATGAAAAAAGATGGGAAAGATATTGAAGGAGGTAGATGCATAATAGGAAAAGACGGGAGGTTAGGTTTCAGTGAAATGGTCAGGAAAATAGTATGGAAAAATCACATGGAAGAGATCGTGAATAAAGAGAATGATTGGAGCCACGTGACAGCAGCTAGTATGGTAAAGAAATCTATTAAAAATGTTACCCGCGAAGAAATGGCGATAGCAATAAAAGTGATGAAACCAGGAAAGGCAGCTGGACCCTCTGAAGTATGTGTAGAGGTGGTATCTGCTGGTGGAGAAGTAGGGGCTAGTGCGATGGTGGAGCTTTGCCAACGCGTGTTATATGGGAAAGGAATGCCAAATGAATGGCAAACAAGTGTGCTGGTACCAATTTTCAAGGGGAAGGGCGATGTAAGAAATTGCAATACTTCCAGAAGGGTAAAGCTGTTAGAGCATGCTATGAAGGTTGTTGAAAGAGTGCTGGAGAGAACAATTTGAGAATTAGTAGATAGTGATTCAATGCAATTCGGTTTTATGCCTGGAAGAGGAACGACAGACGCATTGTTCGTAGTGCGAAGAATGCAAGAGTAATATAGGGATAAGAAGAAAAAGTTGTGCATGTGTTTTGTGGATATTGAGAAGGCATTTGATAGAGTTCCAAGAAAGGCGATGAAGTGGGCGATGAGAAAGAAAGGTTTACCAGAAGTAATCGCAAGAGCGGTGATGAGTCTTTATCACGGGGCAAAATCGAAAGTTTGAGTGGGATCTGAGTTATCTGAAGAATTTGTGGTACAAGCTAGTGTACATTAAGGATCTGTGTTATCGCCACTGCTTTTTGCAATTGCAGTGGATGTAATCTCGGAAAATGCAAGAGAAGAATTAATGAATGAAATTTTGTATGCGGATGACTTGGTTTTAATGAGTAAAAGTTTTTTAAATGGAAAGAAGCGTTTGAAAGCAAGGAGCTGAAGGTGAACCTCAAGAAAACCAAAGTAATGGTGAGCGGTTTGAAAGGTGAGGCACTCAAGAGTAAAGTGTAACCATGTGCAAAGTGCGGCAAGAGGGTGATGGCGAATTCGGTGATGTGTATAAAGTGTGGTAAATAGGTACATTGTAGATGCCCGAAAATAAAGAAGGTGACTTCAAATCTGGCAAAAGGTTTTGTTTGTAAGCTATGTATTAATACAAAGAAAGGAATTGTGGAACCAGGTGAAAATATATCATTTTTTGACCAGGTTGACTTTGTGAAGAGCTTTTGTTATTTGGGGGACAGGTTGAACGCCAGTGGTGGAAGTGAAGCAACGGGAATAGCAAGAACGTGAATTGGGTGGATAAAATTTAGAGAATGTGGGGAGTTACTTTAAGGGAGAAAGTTTATGTTAATAGTGAAAGGAGGGATTTATCAGGGTTGCGTAAGATCAGCAATGCTGTATTGAAGCGAGACATGGTGTCTGAGGGAGAATGAGATGGCAATTTTGAAAAGAACTGAAAAAGTTTTGATGAGAGCAATGTGTGGAGTTAAGATGATTGAGAAAAAAAGGAGCCAAGAACTTATGAGTTAGCTGGGTGTAAAGGATACTTCCGATGGACTAGCCAGGGCGAGTGGATCGCGATGGTATGGGCATGTTTTGAGAAGGGATGATGATGTTTTGAGAAGAGCGTTGGATTTTGAAGTGGCGGGAAGAAGAGGGCGTGGACGACCGAATGTGACGTGGAGGAGCATACCGATCAGATTGGACTGAAAAAGGAGGATGCCATTGACAGAGCAAAGTGGCGTGATGGTGTGTACGAACTATCGAGAAACATGAGGTGAATCCGGCCACTTGCGTTAACGCATACAAAACCGGATTTGTAAAAGTGAATCTTTCTCTCTCTCTCTTTAATACTTAACTGTTTTCTGTAGTCTTCCTTTTCTCCCATTTTCCACCATTATCTTATCTTGCACTCTTATCGAACTTTCGACATTTATTTGTTCAAGATCCCCAAACCATCTCTGGCGGTGTTTTCTAAGTTGTTGATCAGTAGCTGAAGTCTTAATTGCTTGCAGATAATCGCTATTGTGACGACGCTGTGCCGAAACTAGCCGACATGCTGAAAGAAGGACGATACCAGGTTCGCGTCACTGGTTACCGTAGCGACGGCCATCCAAAAGTTCATTTGTTTAAATGTCATGACAACAAGGTGAGATGTAATAAGGATCTATTATCTGTTGCTAAATTCCTGAGGGCATAAAGAGGTTTGTTAGTGTCGCGTTTGCATTCTGCAGCAACAACGACAGACGCGTGAAGTACAATACAGTAGTCTAGACTTGCTTCAGAGTTTACGAGCTTGAACATTCTACTTCAGTTGCTTATAATTATTTTCAATGGAGTGATTGCTTGTTAGAATTTGCCAAGCAAAGGATATCGTTCAGTGCTTTGTACAAGTGCACAACAGCACTGGCTCTTATGAAATTTGAACGCATGACCCGGCTCTTATGAAATTTGAGCGATTGAACGAATCATTGTTTACACTGTGGTTTCGAACTTTGGCTTATGCCGAATGTAATGACGTCCGTTTGTGACAGCTGACTCTCAAACCGTTAGGTCACTGCAGGATCCCCAAACCTCTCCTTTCATCTTTTATACGATGAATTGAGAAAGCTCTCGTCACTATTCCTTTCTGCAAATTCAATTGCATTGTAGGTGATTCTAATCAACCAAGCGATGGCGACGAAGGGCATTGCCTCCTGGGTTGAACCAGCTCCTTTCCATTGACACGAAGCCGGCTTGTTGCGTCACCATTCATGTTTGTTCGTTACAGTTCCAAGATTGACTTGTCGCAGGAGGCGCTAGAGCGCACTGTTTTATGGGACCTCTTCACTTAAAGCCGTTGTGAAACTTGTGACATGTTTTGTATGAAACCGTACTAGCGATTTAACAGTGGTACTATGTCAGTCAGTTATTTATTTTGTCATTTTTATTCGGTAATTCACTACGTTTTTGCTTTGATAGCTCGTTTTTTGGTGGATCTAGTACATAAAATTTAGTTATTACCACTCTATCCAATCTAACTATAACTATAAAGAGTTGTAAAAAAGCTTTCGTATTAATCTTTCTCTCAACTAAGTCAAGTTTTTACGCACCGATGCAATCATTACTTATTGCAAGTTTAGCACCTGCACACCGCCCTTAGCTTATTGAAAAGATTAGATGCTATGAGGCGATGTGACATTTACTTTATCTGCTGAATAATTTTGTTAAATCTTACTGTGGCTGGTCCTGCTTCGTCACCGCGAATTTTCCTTTTGTATCTGACCAGTTTTATCAATTTTTGACCGTTCTTTGGATTTGGGACCTTGCCTGAATGTTCGTTTATTTGTGAGTGGTTTTTGAGTGCCGTTGTCATTAGTTCTTCCTTTTTAAAACTTGTCAGAAATCATCATTGTCACGTGATAAGCGTGTTTGTAATTGTTTCAAAGTGATGTTTGCGTTGGAAACTCGAGAACGAGTTGTTAAATGAGCTTCGCAAGACGAAGCTGGATTGGTCTACAGCATTTCCAATCTGAATTACTTATTGTAACTGTAGGAATATGATCTGACAATATAGTTGCTTTTTGTATGCATCTCAGCCATTTTTATGTAATTACCAAACTTCGCATTTACTTAGCATCGTAATCATTTACGTAGTCGCTGGAAAGTCTTTCTAACTTAATTAAGTGTAAACCATCTTTGTGAAAACGGCTGTACACGTTATCTTTTTGTACGGAATTTTTCATCCAGTTGGATGTTTACGTAGTGCTACACAGTGTGCTTTGTTACGCGAACATCAAATTTTGACCGCATAGTATGTACCAAAAAATCTTTATACGTTTTTATTTGAAAAAACGTATACGCTTATGGTGCATATTTTGCTGACAAAATTCTATGTCCCGACCACAACGTTCGCTGAGAGGCATCATATCAACATCTAAGCCGATAGAAATTTTCGTACAAAAATACGTGAGAGAAAAACCTACCGTAACTGGACCAAAATGTATACTGTGTTCAACCACCTTAGGAAACGTTTCCGTGGCTGCACTCCACACGTTTTTGTCTATTTTGGCCTTGAACATTTCGTTTGCCCGAAGCAAGCAAGAAGGTCTCAGCAAACTCTTTTAGAAACTTCCAAGTAAACTTTTAGCAGGCAATCTGCCTACCTAATCGCGGGCTGTTCCACGACTTCTACTCCAGCGGGCGCTGCGTCCATGTTGCAGCTACTCGCTCGCCAATGAAGCGACTAAATGTGATCTCAGCACGGTGCGTGGTGAGAAACGTTTGCTGCGGGGTAATAATCTTGTTTTCAAATATAAAACCTCCGTTGTCATAGCAACCGAGTCTCTTGCAGAGCCTCCGTTGTCACGGCAACAAAGTGTGTTTTGCAGCCACTGTTGCCATGGCAATCGGGTCTTCCACAGTTGTCATACCAACCGGATTTTTTCGAGTCGCCATTGCTCTAACAGCCGAATCTTGTTGAGTCACTGTTTTCATGACAAACTGGTCTCATATGGAGCCACTGTTGTCATGCCCACCGCACTTTGCGCTAATCAAAAGCGGGTCGCCATCTGTCAGCGGAATCACTCTGTGAGCTTAAATAATTCTTGCCTTTGTCGAAACCAATGTTGCAAGTTTCTACGTGTTAGCATCGTTGCACATTGCTTTTTACTGAAGTATATTACTTCGCGGTTTGTAGCTGGCGTCGTTGGCTGCGACCAAATTTCGTTACTCTAAGCCTCATGATGACGTCACAAAGCTTGCCAGTTCACGCCAACAAAGTGACATTGGAAACTTTAAATAACTTACAGCCAAACCCATATTGGTACTGGTTCCCAATATCTACATTTTTTGGCAAATCAAGTAATGTCGTTTGAAAAATGTTTGCTCCAAAACACTTGCAAATTTCGAATATTTTGTCACGAAATCTTGGCGTTAGTTTTAGTGACCGTAGTTCAACTTCGATTAATGATATGGCATTAGATGCTTACTTCTTCGTCGTGCACCACACGAATTTACTTCATGCAATCGCATGACGAATGTGTCGGATCGTTCAGTGTAGCAACGAACCTTGCTGTCGATTCTGTTGAAGTTTCACCACCGTGTGGCAGTGCTTTTCTTCATGCCCTCAGCTGCTTGTACGTTTCGTTTTTTTTGTAGCGCGCGTGTTATTGGTGTTCGTGTGCGAGTGAGTGTATTCGTGTATTTATCGCATGTTGAAGTAGTAACTTCATTTAACCTGTGTTTGCAATTCACGGACAGCCGATTAGCTTCAAATCTCAGGAATCAGCTCGCTCCATCTAAAAACTTATTGAGAAATCTTGCCAATCAAGTTCTCGGCAGGTAGTCGAGTAATTCAACCGCCGCCTATGACAACAGTGGTCGTGGTATCAAACCTGACGACGGTTACGTTGTTTTCTTTAGAAAAAGCACTTCGTAGAATGTAGTTACTTTCCCTTGCTGGTAGCGTACTAGGCCAACAGTGGTAGTAAGAAAAAGGTCTCCCATGACCGGCGGATAAAATCTAGAACTTTCAAATTCGACTCCTTTACCATGCAGTAATTGTAGTCACTTGAAGTACCGCAAAAAGCTGAAAGCAATTCCTGTTAAATTTAAACCCTTGAGTTTCCTCATTATCGGTCAAATGCTTCACCTCCTGTCAAGTTCCACCACAATCGCTGATAACAATGCTGGTTGTATTATAATTAGTAAAAGTAAAGCGTTTTATTAAGTGCGCATGAAGCAAACGTTCTTAGAAAGTTATCTCTTGTAGCTTGCTACTACATGCGGAAGGTAAATGAATAGGCTCCATCTGAGCAAGCTTCATTTTCTAGTTACTGGAAAACTATTCATAAGCGATCAAACAAGAAAAGACCACACCACCGCTGTCGCTCCGGTAGAAGGGAGTCATTAGCCTTCGTAGGCTTCTTTTCAATCTCCATAACGGGAATTTTTTAAATTCTATTTTTTCTTGAAGTAGGAATCTGTAATGTATCAGAAGTTGATATCACCACAGTCCATCCATGAAAGCAAGCATAATCTTAAAGTACAAAGAGAAGCTCGGTTACAATAATTTGGACAAAACCTAATCAAATGCACTCTTCGGTAAGTTACTCCGCCTTTTCGGTTAAAAAATGCGATTAGACAGCACTTGCACGTAAGCAAAAAAACGACTTTCTATGCCAAACAGTTTAAAAAGTAAGCAAGCCCCCTCCCTCACTTTGGTTTGTGCACTCCCAATGTGCGTTTGCTCTGGTCACGCGAACTATCGAATCCATCGCTCTTCCCGTTCGCTTCATTTTCGTACTGAAAACAATAAAATTTCAAAGCTTACGAGCAAATAAACTGAGGCCTACTGTAGAAAGTGAGTTTTTCGGAAAAGGAAACTCGTCAAAAGATTTCAGGAATTTATTGTTGTTGTGTTGCGCAATTTTTGAATTTACCGAGTTTTAAATTTGGTACGAGAAATGCGATCATAATATGGCGCAATTGCAATATGATCATAGAAGAATGAAATTTCGTTAATCTATGGGATGACGTTGAGCCACTTAATGAAAACAATTGTTATAATCTAGTAAGGTTTCAAATTACCGTAAAGTATTGATTGCAAAAGCCTACCTACACGTCCTACACTGTCGTGCGACCTCTCTTCACTTTCCCACAAAAAGTTTTACGTGGAAAGAAATCCGAAAGCGGTGATTTCCCCCGGTCAGTTTCACTGCTTGCGGTAGGAAAGCACTGTGCCAGTTGCAAATCAATTGGAAACACCATGACGATTCTGAACCTATCACTGTTCAAAAATGCCTCATGAAAGACGAATTTGTCAACTTTCTTTGACTTGCGAGCAGGAAAAACACAGCTTAGCGTATCAAGAACCTCTGATGTTGTTGGTACCGTCGGCAAATGGCATAATCAATTTGCCAAGGTTTTTTATGAGATTGACCATATCTATAAAAAAGACTGTATACTGCACATCGCGCCCAATATTTTGATTCATCTTACGTATTTACCAGCTTGAAAGCAGACCGGTTGACAATTTAGCTGGTCATGCAATTCTCTGACTGCTGTGCTTGTGACGATTTCATGATCTCGGTCAAGACAGCAAGCTTACACTCAGCTGTCTTCATTGTGGTGTCATGCATGCAACGTTGCGACGGTTTTTGTGTTGGGAAGAACAATCGAGAGCAAAACAAAACTTCGCCTAAAAAATATGTGGGCAAATTAATAGATGGATGAATTACGTAAAGAGCGACCCTTAAAAATAAAAGCGATTTTAAAAAGGTTTTTTCATTCACGACGGGCGAAGAAGATGGTATAAAAGAAGCAAAATATTATGACCTCAATATGTAATGTATTAAATTTGCTAACTCCGACCATACTTTTGCCAAATGAGGAAAAGTATTCGTCTCTTGTTGACTTTTTCGCGCGAAACAATAGTATTACCCTCTTCTGCAGGACCAAATATTTGCGACTTCAAAGCAAAGAAACCAATGACTTGCTCACGGTTCTTTTCCAACAAAGAAAACAAGGATGAATTTTGCTGGGTGAAAGTAATTTTTTGTATTACAAGTCAAACTGTTAACTATCAGGGAGATTTGAAATCAGTAATCATTAAACTCGGTCCAATTCCGTATTTGGAAATATGCTAAATGGCAAGTACGTAAACAAGAGGGAGCGGTAAATTACGAATTTATAACTTCTATTCTCCGGTAACAGAAAAACATTTGCGAGTTAGGAGTCACCAATTTGCCCTCACACCTCGTTAAAAACGAAAGCATCGCTTTTTTCGAGACACAGTACCCGAGGCATTCCAAGATTTGTAAGCATGCTCATGAAATCATGGTGTCCAAAAAGTGAAGTTATAATCTACTCGACTTAGCTATTTAGCTCAATAGATAGAGATTAGCAAAAAATTTCAAAAAACGCTAATCTCCGTAGAAACAAAACATAAATTCCCGGTTCTATACTCCTAGAGCAGAAATTTAAACTCTTTGTCTCTGCTGATTATTATTTGCATATTTGGAATATTAAGTAATTGTGGTTAATTATATTGTACTTACCATAGATCGAAAGGCTAAAAGCAATGCTGATGGGATTTGAACCTTTAGTCTCAGTTGATAAAGAGCAGGTAGCTCAGTTTTTAGTTCATTAAAACAAAAAACGGTGCAATGGCTCGCTATTTCGTACCGTCAGTGGCTGAGCCTCTGAACGGTATGGCAACGAAGATTGTTGGTTGAAATCCCACCGGAATTATTTTTACAATAGAAAAATTTGCTCAAAAATGATCACCAGCATCATACAGTACCATACAGCAATCCATTGTCATGATGTAATGGATTGCTGTATGGTACTGTATGATGCTGGTGATCATTTTTGAGCAAATTTTTCTATTGTACTTTGATGCTGGAGGCAGATCCCTCTTGATAGGAGATCACCTTGAAAATTGCTGGCTAGCAACTAGCAACTCATGTATTAAGGAATTATTTTTAACATTATTTGTTACTTTACTCTCGATGGTAATTTAAGTGTTATCCCCAAGGTACACGAAATAACATTTATACCTGTAAGAAGATTGAATTATTTAATCTTTGTCCGGTGTCCTTGTCGCCACTTGCCGGTTTTAGTGCAAATAACTTTGTATAAACTTCCTTAAATTTTTAGTATCCTCGGAATAAGTTGATGGAGCTTCCTTCAGTAAAATTCCCTGCTACTGCACCCTATGTATGAATCTGCCAGTGGTTCACGGTAAAACCTTTCTAGTTTATACCAAAACACCTTTATGTTTAGACCAGCTTCGGAGTTATCAATATAGCTGGGTCAGTGCATTTCCGCGGCAGTGTCCCCAACCAAGTTGAGGAAACTGCCGTGTAGCGTTTTTTGCAAGGACACAACATTGTAGCCATCGTGGGGTTTGAATACCATTGTTGCTGATGTAGATGAAAGATGATGGTAAGATCCACGCAACTACGATGCCAGATGTGAGTAAAGGTAGTCACTGCTACGTGTTTAAGACGTTGTAAAAGGCTGTACAAGACAAAGGGTTTGTACGATTCTGACACGTTTTTTCTCTTATGCATTTTTGAATGGAAATTTCATCCGCTTGGTTTTCTCTATGGAGTTTACACAGTAAAGTTGTCGTCCAAAGTAAGAACTACAGTTTTGTTTGTTTTTGTCAGCAAATAGATGTTCTTTTTCTATACGTACTTTTCGGACAAAACGATACGTTCTTTGCTTCTATGCAACGTCAAGATATTCGAAACCGCAAGCTTCTTGCTTAAACTTCATTCAATGTAGAGGCTTGTCCACAAACTTAGACCATTTCTACTCAAGATATAACTATTTCTATTAAATCCATTTTTCAAAAGTTTTCCACTCAGACGTGCAACGAAAATTTTTGTTGGAGAGAGGCTAAAGTTTATTTTGAGGCAAAGGTTTCTACTAAGAGAAGGGTTAATTTTAATTTTGAGGCAAAAATTATCTTTTTTAGGAAAAAGTTAGTGCAAAGGAAGGCTTCAGCCCCTTAGCTTTCCATCGTTGCACACCTGATTCCACGACATAAAACAACTGCATTTTGAATGTTTTTCCTCCGTAATCCAAAACCAGTTCCAAGATCCCAATTCCTAGATCCAGATATAAATGATTGAGGCCGCTTTAGTGGGACGCATTCTTTTTCTATCAAAAAGAGCCTAGATAGCTTACTTTTTGGCGCACAATTTGCCAACAAAGCATAAAGCAGCAAAGTTTGCTCAACGGATTGCGAAACACGAAGAATTTTCTTTTCTCATTGACTTCGTCGCACGTAGGACGCTCTCCTTCAAAATTCCAAATATTTATTGCTCCAAAGCAATGAATACAAGATTTTTTGCTCTCGGTGTTTCACCTAAACCGTAAATTGCACGAGAAAGAAATTTTGTTTGTTTTGATGTTCGTCAAGTATTACTTTTCAAATGCGCAAACAAATTTCAATAGCATTGGCAAACAATCAATGTGAAGACTCAACCGATCTACTGCAAGAGAATTGTCACGAGCTCTACGGCGTTAGCGCGATGCAGCGGCTCACCCCGCGTATTGTAAGAGGCGACATTCGGGAGGCCACCAAACGCAGTTCGCCTTGACATTAGGCTGACAGTCTGCAATTTGCAGTCACGACTGGTTCGAAACGAACTAACGCTTTCCTCTTGCGTGATCTCGAACAGGTTTGCGGTGCGGATCTGGAAAACTGTATCATGGCTCGCCTCCGTCCCGAGGAAAAGGAAAAGCTAAACACAACAACAACTACTACAACAACAGGATTTTAGTAGCAGAACCAATTTGGTTTGCCTAATGCGTGTTCATTAATTTGTTAGTGAGCCGGACAGAATAATTTGTGAAACTGGTTTAGAATAAACATCGAATTTCCTAAAAATTGCCGTTTTTGTTTCCTTTTACTTAAAACTTCACGAAGCTCCAGAGGATCTATTATAATTGATTAACAGATGGCGAGCAGCTCTCTTACCATCCAAAAGACGTCTTTCGTTTTTGTTCATTGTACAAGAAAAAGCGTAAATCGGAACTCGTAATTATGGGTCCGATTAAGGATAAGATCTCAATTTTTGCGGAATTGGTTATAATCGATTTTGCAAAAATTGAGATTCTATTTCTGAGTCGGGACGTATAAAACATGATTTGCTCTTGTAACTGCAGGACCATGAGAGCTGCTAAAAGAAGGTAAAATGGGACTAAAACCCTCTTCCCTCGTAGTCTCGTTACTTTGAATAGATGTAAATAAAGCTAAATAATAAAGCTCCAGCGAACTTTGGAAAGTAATTCGTAAATTAAGTCATCAGGGCCAACCCAAACAAAGCGCTTCTATTTTAACAGGAAAAACTTATTCGGAAAAACAATTTGCTGATATATTCCGCGACTGCTTTGTTAATATAAGAAAAAATCTTTCAAAAGATGTTACTGCACCAACTAATGTTTAATTCGGATAAAAACAAAAGCTCTAGTTCTCATTCTTTTTTATCTCTCCTACATCTCCCTAAGAAGTCAAAAATACAATAAAATCTTAAAAAAATTAAAAAGGCAACTTTTGCTGGTGATATTGACGTAACTTTTATCAAAGCAGCCTACTCTGTTATTGCTCCAACTATCAGTGTAATATTTCATTTGTGTTTACGCAAGGGTGTATTTCCTAACCCTGCAAAGTCGTTGAAGTAATCCCCGTACACATGCAAGGTGATCCAACAAACTGTTCAAACTACCGACCAATACCACTTCTATCCTCTTTCAGCAAAATTTTTGAAAAATTAGTTTACAAACCGATCTGCATTACAAACCGATCTCCTTAAATTTAATTTACTTTCTCCGAATCAGTTCGGTTTTCAACGTAACGTCTCAACTTCTCACGCAACAAGCGCTGAACTCGATTATTCATTAAAGAATGCTGACGGGAAATATTTTAATTGCTGCTTGTTTCTAGATTTGGCAAAAGCTTTTGATATTCTTGGCCACAATATTCTTCTTCACAAAATGTCGGATCAATTTGGAATTTGAGAGTCAGCACTTAAATTTTTTGAAAGTTATTTGTCAAATCGCCAGCAGTGCGTTTGTATAAACAATTCTTTGTAAAAATGAAAACAATCAAATGCGGGGTGCCACAAGGATCGAACCTAAACCCGCTATTGCTTTTAATGCACGTAAATGGCTTACCAAAGTCAACCAACTTGGACACTACTCTTTTTTGCGGATGACACTTGACGATCTCTGTCTAGCAACTGTTTGTTGGACTTAAATAATCAAGTCAATAGGGAGCTGGCAAAAGTTGACAAATGGCTTCGTACCAATAATTTAACCCTAAACTACATAAAAACATATTTAATACTCGTAATCAATAAATTTCCCCAACCTACCATTAATGCACACTTTGAAATTTTTATTAATAACACAAAAGTTTATTGAAGTAAATCTATGAAACATCTTGGTTTATGACTTGATGATGATTTAAACTTTACTACTCATATAAAAAAATTGGAAACGCATCTTGCAAAATATGGTATGTAATTGCCTTAACGTTTATGCAATAAAAACACTTTATCAATTATTCATTTATTCCAGGTTGCAGTATGGTATAATAACTCGGGGCTCAACTAATAAATCAAAACTACTTTAACTTTTCAAAATAAGTTTTGTCATATAATTCCTACATTCAAACAGCTACAAATTCTAAAAATTAAAGAAATTCCTCAATTGGAACAGAGAAAACTTGCGTGTAAGGCTAATAAAGGTGAAATCCCTTATAAGTTAGATAAAGAATTTCTAAAATTATCCACCTTGCTCAGCCACAACACGAGACCATCTAGCAACAAGTTTCATTTATCCCGAATCTCTTCGTCTCATGGTAAACAAACTTTGGCCTATAAAGGAGTAAAACTTTTGTTCGAAATAGATTCTAAACTAAAAACATGGGATGGTTCTCCTTTAAAAAAATGTTTAAATGAAACTAATCGGTAAATACAGTATTTGACTTGAGTTTTACCTACAGAGCACGTAACCATTTAATCTTCAACACATTTTACTTATGTTTTCTAGCTACCAAAATTTTGGGGGATATCAGACTTGACAACCGCAAGGTTTATTTGGTATCGCTTGACTTTATACGTATTTTGTGCTTTATGTTCAATTTTTTGCTGTGTTGTTTCTTTATTTTAGGCAAATAAAATGAATAAGTCAAGTAATTGAAAAGTAAATGTGTTTTGTATTTACATGCATAAGAGCAAAGCACGGTTGAACCGAAGCTTATACAACCACAGTTCTCTATCTTTTTTAAGGCAACATTACCTAAGAAAAATAAATGATCTCCAAAAAAACTTTCATGGGGCAAGGGGCAACAATATTTTGACACTCTTCGCGTCATTCTTTGTGCGAAATTCTTAATCCATTATAATTTTAGTTAATTTCTCCCCATTGAAACAATAAATTTAGCCTTATTGAATTTTTCTTTTTGGGCGTGATGCCTACATTTAATTACACTCTAGAAAACATAAAATATTTTTGTTCATGATAACTCTACAGTAGAACTTCAATTACAAGCTGATAACAATCAAAGAAAAAAGACAACAAAAGATGCATTACTCTTAGCAATGATTTAATGACCAAATAGGTCTAAATTCACTTACTGCCGCCTGGTTCATATTCCAACTTAGTAGTTACCAACCTTTTCTGATCGCGTAACGCTTGAGGGTCCCGCTCGGACACCGTCTACCACCTCGTTCTAGAAAACTCATTCCATCAACTATCATTTTATTCACAAGAAGAACACAAAATGAAAGAACTACAAAAGTCAAATCTATTTAGCGTGACGATTGCATTTGTTTGCGTTTCACCAGCTGATCGATGAGGGACATGCACTTGCTTACATCGCATAGAGCCGTGGAAGGTGATGCTCAGGAACAAGAAGTTGTTTTCATTTTATCTATTTGATGGTCATCAAGATTAAGAATGCAAATTAATTGAACAAAGAATCAAAATGGACTCAATGTCAATTTTTTTCCTTTGTTAAAAATTAAACTTCACACAACTGCACCAAATTCATTTTGAATAACTGATGCTGGTTTTGGTATTTTTTATCTCTTCTTTAATTATATTTGGCACAGATTCTACCAGGTTTTGGCAGTCACAGATTTCTTGAGTAGGCGGTTGGTGACTTCGGGTGGCTACTTGATTCGACGACCATTGGTTCCTTCGCAGTTCTCCTCCCAAAACTTTATGTTTAATTGAATACAATGTTGTTGTTGTTGTCTTCGTTTGCCAATCTGCCCTCTTGGTGTGGCATCTAGAGGTAGCGATATGTCAGACTCCCAAC
This sequence comes from Trididemnum clinides, assembly GCA_963675345.1. NCBI lineage: Eukaryota > Metazoa > Chordata > Ascidiacea > Aplousobranchia > Didemnidae > Trididemnum > Trididemnum clinides. The sequence continues at coordinate 9,375,541 of OY776285.1, forward strand.
TACAAAAACCAGAACGAACGGTTTTATTTCACCACACAATTCAACGTTTAAAAGTCCATCGTGACGTTTTAAGATCTTTTTTCGACTGTCACGCAATATGCTTTGCATTTCTTGATCGATTGGAATGAAAAAAATTGCAGCAATTAAGATATTCCCAAAAATTATATAAAGACTGCAACAACTACTATAGTCAATTGCTTTGCGCCAGACTGTGGACGGAAATGCAGGAATTTATAAACAGAAACCGATAAGTAAGGCGACTTAATGTTATTAAAGTTATTTTTTTACTAGTGGAAGATAATAAAACAAGTGTGGAAACAAAATTTCACGGTCGTAGGGTCAACATAAACGAAGTTATAAAATTACAAAAAGTTACTTTTTCTGATTTTAGATCAATTTTTATTTCCATATGTTTGTTGCACAATCCTTCTGCATGTATTTCATTTTTACTCCAGAAAAAATTATCATTTAAAATGTTTTATAGTTTCTAAGACCGAAATTTCAAAGCTATTTAATCTGCCTGCTATCTAAAGGCCGAAACTTCTTGTCCGAAAACCTAAGAAATTACATGTGTGTGCATTATAATTTTAAGCATCAATTAAACAAACCAAAAAATTTTTTTGAATAGATTTGTTCTATTTTTGGTTTATTTTTTATTTCGTTTAGTAAAGTTACTTTAAAAAAAATAAAGTCACTGTTTTTAGTTTTTTGGATGGCAAAAAGTCGCCAAACTGATAAATAAAACCAAAAAGTATGTGCATAGTAAAAACAGGAAAGTTCTCGCGTACCACCTAGGAGGCCATTGCTGATCACTAATGGTGCACGTACCACACGTTGGGAACAACTGTTTTAACTTCTTCGTGTTCCTAATGTATTGTTATGAAGGCTATTCATAGATCGTGACGACATTGGTGAAACTTTTGTTTCAGAGATCATAGTTATATACCGATTTGACTTTTCTTTCTCCTTTCTGGTTTTATTCCCATAAATATGGGGGTGCCGGTGGGTTAATTCCAGGGATGTGGAAGCGGAAGCGGAAGCTGGAATCGGAAGCGGTGGAATCGATCCTTTTGCTGCGAAAGCGGAAGCGCGAAAATTCTACCGCTTCCGCTTCTACATAGGAGCGAAGAATCGAGGGAGAAAAGAAATTAGTTCTACTATCCTTCGGAGAAGAGCGAATAGCAGGAGCGTACACATTAAGAAATGTGAGTGAGGAGGAGTCGTTTAGAGAGATGTTGAACCCTACATAATCAGAGTAGGGGTCAAGCGAAGAAAGAGAGAAGGTAGAAAGCTCAGAGAAGGATAAGCCATACCGAAAATGATGACGCCGTTGCTAGTGTCGGTGACATTAGTAGAAAAAAATACCAGATCGGGAGTGGGTGCCATCGAATCGCAGAGCAGAGAATCCAGGGATCCAGAAAGAAGAAGATAATTTGAGGTTAGATTCCTGGATACAAAGAAGGTCAATGGGATGAGACGAAATAAAGTGTAGCAGTTTAGTGCTCCTGGCTCGGAGAACCCCTGCATTCCATTGAAGAACCCTGAGGGAGTTAGGTAGGGAAAGAGGAAGCAGGAGGTAGAGAGAAACAGCCAAGAACATGATAAGGTAGTGAGGGTGCAGAGGGATAAGATACAAAGTGGACGGAAAAAAGATAAGAGGTTTGAAGGCGAGGGTGGGATGCGATTGCTGCATTAGTAGAAGGGAGGCTACATGGGCCAGATAGAGCAATGAAGGTATACCAGCTGGAGGAGTCCGAGGAGGAAGTCACAGTGCTGGTAGGTGTGGTATCTCCAAAAAAACAGGACGCAGCAGGGAGGAAAGCTCCAGGAGTGAGAGCTGCCTAGAGTTCTGAATCTAAAAGAGGAGAGTGGTGAGCACTTTAAATGAACCCAATTAGAGCATGTGCAGCATTGCACTGACCTATCTCGCCAGGTCACATTTCCAGCGCACACTAAACAGGGAAAAACGGGACAAGGGTTAGGATGAACGTTGCCGCTCATCAGGAGAAGGAGAAGAATGAGAAGACGGGCAAGAGAAAGGCAGGAGAAGACAGAAGACAGGCCGATTCTAAAGAGGCTGCGTGCTACCCTTCTGCGGTTGTTCAGTGGCTGCACGGCGAAAAAATGGTTTGTGTGAGGGGAGTGAGCGGGGTAACTGGGACCCTCGGGAAGGCCAACAGCCATTTTAATCCAATCCAAACGGGGTTGGGGACCAAACCACCACATTGAGGCGGCTGTTGATTGGTGCAGTTCAATATTGCTCTCTTTACATGTACATACTATTTATACGACAGAAATTTCGCACTTCGCTATCCAAAAAGATCGGAGTCAATACGTGTTTTGGGGACGAACAGGAAGTCCGTAATAAGATTAGAGTTAACGTTATTTCAAAGTTAGAGTTAGTTGAGGATAGAGAGGGAAAATCAGCGCTATACGGTGTAATTTATTGTTGTGACGACAGGTTATTGTCGAGAGCTGTAATATGTGGTCATACGGTTTAGATCTGAGAATCATTAAGTTAACTGTTGTAAAAGTAGTTGTAAGGATTGAAGGAACTTGTAATAACTGTCTATTTGTTGAAGTGTTCAATTAATTATTTTTTGAATTGTAGTAACGAAATATTTGATTTTCTTGCAAGCAATTCGTGATTTCTAAATTTTTGTTAGTGGGGGTTTCCGTGACAAACGCGAAAGTACATTAGGGGTTTCGCGATGACAAAAAGATTGAAAAGCACTGTTGTACATTCAACACGAGTTCTAATATCTAAGAAAAAGAAACACAGAGTAATTCGGAACAATAAGCTTAAGCGAAGTAGGTGAAGTAATAGCAATAAATGAAGGTTTTTGTCTCTTCAAAATGTTGAAGTGTAGAAGAAGGCAGTGTACAGACCCACAAAAGTTAAAAAAATTGTCAACGATCGTTTTTTCGTTTTTTGTTAGTGGAAACGGAAGCGATAGGTGTGGAAGCGGTAGCGGTTGAAAAATAATTGCTTCCACATTTCTGGTTAATTCCCGATTTAGGATCGCCACAGCAGTAATTTGCATTTCCTGGCAGCCAATTAAACATACCGATTTGACTGCTCTGCTTATTTTTGTTGATTAGTTTTCTCTTGATAAAGCAAGCTAACGTTAGATCAGCTCGTTTGTTATATCTTAATTATTGCTTTTCTTTTGGTCTCATTTTACTTATTGTGCCGCATCATTTAAATACATTGGTGCTTCACAACTTCTTTCAGCCTGCTGCCTACTTTCGCCAAGGAAATTTTAAAATACCGCTATGGAAAATTGCCCCTAAACGATAATGAAAAAAATTGAGATGGGAGCAAACAAAATATCTTCAAACCATAAAATTTATCGTTTACGAAAAATTTTTATAATCCAATACATAGAAAACTGTAAAAAATCTACAAATATTTGATAGATTTTTGATTAAATAGGCAACAACACTTATTCTGAAACAGTCTTATTTTTAAGTATCACGTAAAGGTAAAATAAAAAATTCTGCTCAAAAATAATCACCAACATCATACGGTACCTTACAGCAATCTATTTCATCATGTCAATAGCCCACTACCGGTTTCAATCTTGTTGGGTCTCATCAGACCGGTGTAAACAACACTCAATAATAAAAATGCTGAAAAAGAACAAATTTGCCATTGGGTACAAAAAAATGCAATACAAAACAATATGATGCAGCAATATTTCTATCATGGGGCCTCATTTAGGGACACACACACGACATGGACAACAAGTCACATCGGCTAACCCTAATAGAGTATAAGATTATTTTCAGCATTTTTATTATTGAGTGTTTTTTACACCCACCTGATGAGGTCGAAACCAATCGCGGGTTTTTGACATGAAGCAATAGATTGCTGTATGGTACCGTATGATGTTGGTGGCCATTTTTGAGTAAAATTTTCGATTTTACCTTAGTGTGATGACAGAGGCAGATCCCTCTTAGTAGGAGATCGCCTTGAAAATTGCTTTTTCGCAGCTAGCCACCTCAATATTTTGTAAGTATTACGTAGCAATCAGTCTTTAGCGTGAAGTGGAGCATTACCGTATATGCTTGAGTATAAGTCGGTGTGTATTTTAAGACCGAAAATTGCATCATTTTAGGTATTACTTGTGTATAAGTCGACCAGGCACAGTCACTATTTTTAGACCTGTACGGCATTGTCATGAGGGCCTAGGTTGTATGCCAACTGTAACATACCGTAATAACGTAAAAGCATGTCTTGCAGGAGCTATAGCCTAAACTTGTCATTAAATAGTTTCTCTTTAATGCAATAGGCCTTAATGTAATATATAAATTTTAAGCTAATTCTACAAACCCTATAATAACTTACACTGATATTTGACAATTTTGTGAATTAACGTCAAGATGTGAGCATTTTTTAAGGCGAAGCATCATAATATCGGGGTTTGTTAAAGCCGGTATATATATACAGTATTTAATGCATAATAACGGAGTTTTCTTTTCAGATTCACATTGTATACGACTCCTCAGCAACATTTCTATAAACACTGCCTTTGTAAATGTCGATCCCAAAAATATTACCTTAAAATGGTCTTTTAAAAATTCGATTTCTATTCAGTTGTATACGGAACAAAGCATTCACAATGGGTCTCAAAGAGGATTGAATTACCAGATCAAAGAGAAAGACAACAATTTCGTTATCGCAAATTTTCCGGGGATATCCCTCTGATATTCCCAGCAAGTTTTCAGATAAATTCCCAATGCGCTTTCCCTAGGGTTCTGTCCACAGCAGCTTAATCTGTCCACAGCAGCTTAATCTGTCCCGAAAGGGAAGCAGCAAAGCTTCAAGAAATACAAAATGCAGGATGATTTTTTTGACAAAAACGTGTTTTAAAACATGTGGGCAAGATATTGTTTTTTGCAAAAAAATCTTTCGTGTAAACAGAAAAATGAAATCCATATGATGAAAGACGCAGTTGTAGAGCGTTTATGTAAGAGAGGGAAAAATGTCCAAACCACAAAGGTATTTTGCACATTCTCAAAGTTTGAAAAACTGTGCGATTTATAATCTGAAAATCTTTTTTTATGCAAAACACTCCTGAATCTTACCGCTTCAACAAAATTTTCGCAAACATAAATCTTCATCTTCCCTTCCATCAAAACATTCGAGTTATGTAAACACTAGCCCCTTCTAAAGTCTGAGATATGGTTCGACAAGAAAATTAAAACCAGGTCTACCGACTTTAAAGGAGAAGCTGTTTATCCAAGTGTTTCTCTAAACTTTTAACTGCTTTTTATTCATTTTTCATTTCCCTGAAACACTCGCTCATCTGCTGGTGAGCAACCAATCGACAGAAGGAGCCAAAATTTCTTCCTTAGTGATATTTCTTGAAATTATGAAAACCATTTTCTCAGAAACCACAAAGCAACTTGGCCTCAAAAATTATGCACAAAACTCCTTTTTAAAGAGACACTAAATAAAACTGCTTTTCTGAAAATTAACTAAAGGGTTTTATCTTTGTAAAGACAGCTAAATAATTTTCTGGGTTGTCTCTCACTTGACAATAGTACTGGTTACGGGTGCTGGTCACCTTTTACCGGCGCGATGGCATAGTGGTTAAGAGCGTCCCTTCGCAGTCAGTGGACCTGAGATTCATTTCCCCATGTCGAGTCACACCAAAAGACTTTTAAAAATGATATTCACAGGTTCCTTGCTTGGCGCTCAGCACAATAGGAATAGTACGGAGAACAAGCCGGCAAGCTTCCTTGTTGTGTCCTTGTGCAAGGCACTCAACAGGATGCTTCCGTCTTCATGTGGCAGACAGGTGGTGGGGCCAAGCAGTCTACCCGTCGTAGTGGCCCAGAGTGACGAAAAACATATAAGCCGAGCATGAACTCATACGCATCAATGAATGAAAGTAAAGGCAACGAGCGCGAAGGCGATCACGTTGAGAGGTCTTGAGCTGGGATCAGTAAAACAGCTAAATCATTTAAATGTTAACCCCCGATTAAAAATTGCTGCTCCAGCCTTAACATCAAAGCGTCGATCGAATCTAGGTTATTGCAATACCGTAATTCCATCCGATGCGTCATTCATAACCGAAAAAAGCCCCGTTAACGCGATGCGCGTATCGAATAAACACCTTGTTTGCTCGGAGAGTCTGCTCTCTTGTATTACGCAACCAAGTAACGTCATTACATCATAAGAACTTTCCTATATAAGTCACTGTTTGTGAGCAACTACTGTCACTTAAAAAATATTTGTCGAAATGGCGCAAAAATAGAGAGACCGCAGAGTGAAGGTAAAATGATGGAATCTCGGGGTTCATGGAGTTTTGGCGATCAACTCCATCCCCATAGGTAATTTAGGCAAAAAATTTCAAATGCACTTCCAAAAATATTTAGGAATCCGTTGAAAATTGAATTAAAAGCCTTTTTTTGAAGACTAGAGTTAAAAACAAGTTATGTGCGTCGCATATGAGGTTTTGCACTTGATGGGAATGTTTAATTTTTAAATTGTTTACCATTAACTTTTAAATTGTTGACCACTCAGGCCAAGTACTCAAATCTCTTTCCCCCAAGTTTTTGTTTAAAAGAATAATTTAAATTTAGAATATTTTTATAGCAGAAGCTGTATTATTTACTTATTTACGAGCAAAAACATTTGTTGAATTTTTTCGTTATTCTTCAACAATGGATCCCCAATCAAAAGCTAACAACGATAATCGCTCCAATCAATGCAACCCCAACAATGCTCAGTAAGTATCGTTGTCCTAAACCAATGGCGCAGGGGCAAAATTAAGTTGCAGCATTTGGCTATTTGTGGCGGGATTTTGACACAATGTCACAATCCAAATAAAATCTTTATCCTCAATTTTGCGCATCAGGTTTTTTGGGAGAAGAGACATGGCTTTTTTGCTACCTCTGACTATGCTTAGATTTGCTTAAGATTGCGTTGGAGAATCGCCTTTCCTCACCAAAATTACCAAGTTAATCGATCCACAAACTACTTTTTAAATTTTTTGTGACATTAGTCAAAGACCTTCACCACCCTCAAAGCAAATGTTTATCAGGCCCTGCTAGCACTTTTCTGGCGAAAAAGTCTGTCGCAGTTTACTAATTCACCTTAGTTGTTTTATTTGCGAGTAGCCTATACGTAAAAAAGGAAAAAAACGGAAGAACCCAACAGATGCCAACAAGTTTCTGTAATATGTGCCGCAAGCATAATTTAACAATAGTTGATTATCTATTTCCAGGTACCAAGGCTACTCTTCCACTTACAGCCCACCCGCTACAGGTACCAGAAGCGATCTAAACAACCACGCAAACCAGCTCAACCCTAACAATCAAAGGTAAAAAATTTTTGTCGGCTTATGCTTGCATGATTTGATCCACAAAGTAAATCGTCGACATATTTGGCTCTTTTAATTGCCATAGCAACAAGGTGTTCTTACAGCGCTGAGGAACTTGGAACTTCACGCAGCTATTAAGAAAGCCGCCATTTTGTGTTCATGTCACATGATTGAATAAAGTGATGTTACTTTAGTTGATTGACTAAAGTAAAATATCTGCTCGCTAAAATTCATACAAAAGACATGCAATTTGCGTTGAAGGTAAGTAGTGTGAAGCCAGAATCTTCTGAAGGAAGAAGCCAAGGTTCTTTTTGCCAATGCAGCAGTTGAAAGCCTGTTTTGAAGGGGGGGGGGGGTAAAATCAAGTTTTTAAAACCTTAGGGGCGACCTCCACAAAATTTCAGACGACAGTATCTAGGACCAAACGGGGAAGGTGTGGCGCCGAGCCCCTCTGGCTGCGCCGCTGAGCGCAAAATGCAAACAGTGCGCATTGCTGTTGATCGACAGATCTTATCAAGGCAGTTAATGTTTCTCACACCAGTTCTTTTTTCAGACACCAACCAAGAAAGTGATCGATTTCCAGAAGAACTTTCACAAATATTTTCGAACATTTTATTTTTGTGATGTAATTTTCTGTGTATTGGAAAAATTTACAACAATATTGCTTGATTAATACCAGTAACTCACGGAAGGTTTTTGATTACAGTTATTTGCAAAAGTATGGAAATACCTAACATGTTTTTGACATTTGAAACTAATATTTATCTACGTTCACCGTATTGTGCATCTTCTATTTAATCCCAGTTTCAATTAAACAATCCCAACTTCTATTAAATATTCCCAGCTTCAAGGATATTTGTTTTGCAAAAGCTTACACTTCTTGACAATAGAAATGGTACCATCCCATTGATAATAATCTGCTCTGAAAGGTATCATACTTCCTGAATTCTTTTTTATCTAATAGTCTGTTATTGGTTTGATTATATTATACTTTTGCAAAAGACTGTAATACAGTAAAGGATAAATAGCCTTTTAAATTGGAACGGTGATTAATGTTTTATCTCTATTTTTGTTTCTAACTGTAAAGTTGCCTGGCTGTAATACCGACCTTCCTTAAAGTTGCATGTTTTGTTTGTACATTTTAATTTGGACATCGGCTAGTATTTCCGGTGTTGAAATAAAATTTAAAGTTGAAAACAGCGATGAAGACCCTTTTAAGAAACTAAATATCTTTCAGTGAGCGGAATCGATTTTTCTTGTAATACCGGTAATAAAAGTTTCTAATCTTGCTTTAGCCGATTACTGTTTATTTAACCTCTAACTGCAGCAACCTCCGTGTGGCCCAGTAAACCCCGTTTGTATGATATGCTTGAAGATTCATTGCAAGCACACTGAGCATATGAAAAGCAAGCAGATATTACAAAAGTAGCTAAATATGCGAATTGCTGAAAGTGTTGTTGCTGATTTCTTCAAATATTTCCCTGGCAAAATTGAATATAACGGTGTCAACAGCTAACAAGAACAACATTGTTCTACTCCGCATGGAAGGCACAACAAAATCAGTTTATCGGCAATTTTTACAAATAACATCACTCTGTTTTTTGCAAACATTGTAGTTGGATTTTCATGCATCTTGCAAATCTTTTGCAGTCTTTCTCCAAAGGGTTAAATCGGCAGTGTATCGCTTCTTTGTATTCTGAGCAGCAAAATTTGCTACACTTCGTTTGTTACACAGCCACATAGCATTGCATCAATTATACACATCAGCAGGTTTAGGGTCGTAAGCTTGTTAGCTGAAGTAATAAATCACATTTTTTTGTTTAGACATGTTCCTCGGCTAAGCTCTAGCTACCTATTACGCTTCAAACTAATAAAACAAGCCGTTAGGTTTTGTGCTTTTTAAGCCCTTACAATCAAATAAGTTATGATCAGTTGTTTATCGGTGGCTCACATGGAGTAGCCTGTTGTTGACTGTGCAGCAAGATCCCTACAGCAGTGCTTTCCAACCTTTTTGGCGTCTAGGAACCCTGTACCTAGTTTTACAAATATCGTGGAACCCCGTTTGATAAAACTAAAAAGAACGATTAAACCTCATAAAAAAATCTATCTTTTGCTTTCACATAAGCTTGTTTCGGTAGATGCGCAAGGAATGACACTCTCCTTGGCTAATCACAGTTCTTTGGACTCTGGCCACATTCTGTATGGCCAGCTCACTGACTGCTAGCAAGGAGAGACTAAATGTAGACACTCGTTTGTTTTCGCCGCGCAGAAGCTATTGCACAACTTATCTGAGTTGGTCGTCCGTTCTGTCTAATGGAACAACTTGACATAAGACACAGAGTACTCCAAGAGTAAGTCAACGCTCTATGTTTACATTCCTAGGGTCAGCACAAGACCTATTGGAATGAGCTTAACCAGAACAGCCTGGGTCAAACTCAATTGCCTGCATACTGGCGTTGGATGTTTCGGTTCATTTATACACATATGGGGTCTCGCTTCTTCAGCGAGTTGCGAGTGTGGCGCTAGTGAACAAATTGCAGACCACGTTATTTCAACATGTCCCACACATCGGGCACCTCGAGGAATAATGGGTCTGACAGTTTTGGATGACAAAACAAGGTGCTGGCTCAACTCCATCACTGCCAGCATCTGATTTGGGCAACACAGCAGGTTGAGTTGGTAAAAGGATAAACCCTCGGTCCGCAGTCCTTTTCTTGTGTCTGACCTGGATCATAGATAACCTTTCATTCGACGACGATGTAGATGCGCTTGGCTTACCGCTGTATACATATTCAAAAACTATTATTGTCTGAATATTTCAATCAATAATCAAGGAACCCTTAAAGGTCGCGGAACCCATATGAATGGCCGCAGTACCGTGGCAGAGGAACTCTGACCAACAGTGCAGTACTGTTTGTCAACATCCAATCTATCTAGATATTCTGCACTGATACCTGCTACACTAAACGCTTTCGCATTGTCGAATACAACAATACGTGGAAACATCGTCTCATAAAAAGCTACACCTTCTCCTAATCTCATCTTATACGTAGACCTACAGGTGTACTGTATACGTGTAATCCATGACATTGCTTTTATTTTCAAATTTTTCTGGCTTCTGAGAAGCTGCTCTTCATCGAAATTGAGCCTCACTCAGCAGAAAACCGTAGCGTTGTACTATAGGCTTTAACTTCCAAAGCAGCGTATAATTACCATTAAAGAACCAGTGGCGGCTTTTCACAGGAGACAGTGCCTTAAATTCAAATTAGGACAGGAGCAGAATAGACGACGGGTAGACTGCTTGGCCCCGCCACCTGTCTGCCGCATGAAGATGGAGGCATCCCGTTAAGTGTCTTGCCCAAGGACACAACAAGTGAGCTTGCCGGCTTGTTCTCCACACTATCTCTGTTGTGCTGAGCGCCAAGCAAGGAAGCTGTGAATATCATTTTTTAATGTCTTTTGGTATGACTCAACTACGGAAATAAATCCCAGGTGTGCCGACTGCGAAGCGGACGTTCTAACTGCTACACCATTGTGCCGGTTTTTGTGTGGCTGATATGTGATATAGCCAAACAGTTACTCTTTGTGATCGCCCAATCTCACTGAGGGCCTGGCGGAAGGAGCTCAGGCTCTTTATGTAAATATTTACTACAGCCGATTACGTAATTAATCACCACAATAACAAAACACTGAGTTTTCTCGGTTACGAATAAAAGGCAGTGTAAAAAGATCAACCATTTGCACAGTCATTTTTGGTCCATATCATCAGAAAACAAAAAGTTAAAGCTTTGAGTTTAAGCGGAAGGACACCTAGAAAAAAAGAAGAGACTGACCAAAAAAAGATTCCTCTAAAATTCCGACACATCACCATCAACAATATGGGAGAAAGCACTGAACCGTAACTCAATGTGATAGACAGTTCGTCAAGGCCAGATGTTGTTGTTGTGGTTACCCCTCCTGTTCCTCGGAATGAACGGCACGAACGGCGAATCAGGTTCATGCCGTCAACCTAAATGAAATTATGCTAGGGGAAAGATGGCAGCCCATTTCGAACCAGTCTTGAGTGACTGGTAGCCCCACCACCAACAAGGCGGACTGTCACCAGTGGGTACCTCAAGGCCAGATTGCGTACGACACTGATAAGAAGAAAAAGAAGAAATCTAAGCCTCCAGTTTTTTGTGCTAAAACTGCACCTGGGCTATGCTTTCTAGTAAACAGGCAGTTTAACTTTAGATTTTGACGTAAAACTTTATATGGCAAAGGAGACGAAACTGAAACCTGATTTTTCCGGTAGGATCAAAGCTAACGCGTAGGAAGATTTGTTGGATAACAATTAAAAACCGTTTTGATGAACGCCCGTCACAAGGAGGAAATTGTACTGTCTACACCAGCGGTTCTCAAAATTTTTAGATTAGTGAACTCGTTTTGCTTGTTAAATTAATCGAGGATTCCCATCAGTTTCTCCGTTTTTATTTTTTGAAACATGATTTGTAACTTGTGGTGGTGACGCGCCTGCTCCTGTTTATATGACAATGCCTGTTTTGGGGCAGTAGCTTGTTGGGGTCGTAAAAGTTAGTTTCTATCCAGAAACTAAGGGTTGTTGCAAACCCATAGGAAATCCTCACGGTTGCCAGTTCGAGAACTGCTGTGTTAGACTTAAGCAACTATTTTCGGATGTTCTGTTGACAATTATAAAAAGTTTAAACAGCTTGAGGAAAAATTATCGGTTTTGTTCTATTAAATAACGTATTTAGGGCAAAAGGCTAAGGAATAACCAGAGAAAACAAAAAGTAATCACAATCCCCTTCCAAAAAAATTCATCAAAGACTTCTTTAAAACTAAACTCTAAAGTGCTCTTCAAAAAAGATTTTTATTTAAGCTAAACCTCAGAAAATATCTTTGAAATTACTTAAATACCCATTATCCTAATCAAAAATTCGATGGTTCTCTGAAAGTGCAAAAAGTCATCAACAAAAATGACTCACCATAAAAAAGTCGTGCTTTTCCCGAATCTGGGAGCGCTTTTGAAGGAAAGCACTCAGCGGTCAACACCCACCCTAGGCCACTGACGACATAAAGACCATATTCTTTGAAGATCAATTTCTTCAAAGCGCTAATTTTCACATGTTTCGTGCAACTGGAAACAAAGAGAAGGCCGAGGCACCTGGCTCCAGTGCCCTTTTTATGAATCTAACACACCCCGTAGGTGATACACTTCTTAGCCAAAACAAATCTGGTTTGCACTGTTTAATCTATCGTGAGAATGAAACCAAAAAAGTTCATTGCATGAACATTATTGTTCAAGGCCAGTCACTCTTGTCGCAATAAAAATAATTGGCAAAATCATAATGCCGACTTTTGGATTATCTTAGTTCTGCAGCGCTGCATCATTCACGAATGAACCTCATTGTTGCTGCGAATGAACCTCATTGTTGAGTCCAGGCAATAGTGCGGTAGTTAGTGCTACGTGAGAATTCATGATCTACCGAGACATTTGTGTACCTACGAGTGGGACAGGCAAAGAAGTCATGTTTAAAATGACTCCACTGCGCAATTATTGTAATGTTTTTCAGTGTTTGTAGAGATTGCTATCATAACTTTAGAAGTTTTTGTAATTTCGCCTCCCCAGTGTTTACAGTTCTAAGCAGCTATGGTAAAGTACAGAAGCTTAGCAGGAGTATCGGAAGCGCTGAGGCCTAAGCTACAACTCCCAAAATGTGTTCGACCTGGTATTCTCAACATAAAAACTTTTTTGGGCCGCCTCACAATTGTCTTTGACCAGAAAGTTTTCACGTCGATGGTGCGATGGCAATTTGCGATAGTTTTTGGGTTAAACTTTAAATTTTATTTGCTTCACCTTAATTTCTTTGTATAAAAATGCTTCAAATTTGCGTTCATGTTCCTTCCATGTAACTGAAGATGTCAAATTCTGTCGAAAGATTTCTAAATAAATCGTCTACTGTAATGAGGTAATTTAAGGTGCAACAAAGTCCTGTCACATGATGCCCGATCAAAAAACAAATGCCTTTTTCTCTACAGAACGATAGGAGATACACTCTTTCGGACAATAAAGCCACGCTATTGCGACAGTTGTCTACTGTATATAAGCCACTGCTTGTGGCATTGAAATCACTTGTAAAAGATTGGTTCAAACAGCAGATTAAATACGAAGATAAAAAATGGTGGTTATGAATAAAAGAACTGCTGTTGAAGTCGCAGGAATTAAATTAAAATACAAGCAATTACATTTGCTCATAAAATTGAAAATAAATTTTGATTCAATGATGTGTAAATAAATGTAGTTTTGATGGCAAAATTTCGGTTTCAGGCTCTGATAAGTTCGACCACTGAAAATAGTTTCAAGTTGACTTTTCTCAAGTTGTTCACCAATAAAGTGACTTAAATTTTTTTCTTATAATAGAAACTACTTTTTTAACGTGTTTTAACGAACTTTGTTAAGTCATTTTCTCATTTAAATCGACAATAATGGATCCAAAAGACAATCGCGCCAACCAATGCAACCCCAACAATCCCGAGTAAGTAAAATTACGTTGAAAAACAGGTTTGTCATCACCTTTAAATTTCTAACTATAGGAATCTCCCAATACAAGACTTGTGAAATCTATTCCTGCCCTTACCTAAGTCTGAAAAAATGTTATTTTATTGTATTAAGTTAATTGGTTCAAAGCTGTTTTCAGATTTTGTCGCTTATTTGCGCCTTTTCCCCACAAAAAAAACCAGCTGTCAATCAGATCCTGGTGATGTTTTTTGGCAGAAATATGTGACTACAATTCACAAATTTGGTTTTGTTTGATTTGTTTCTTGTAAGAGCAATTATATAACGGCAAAGATGGAGGAAAAGAAACGATCAAAAACTGTCCTCAAATTCGTATTGGCTTAGCTTTTAATGTTGTGATATGTGCAACAGTATATAATTCTATTATGCTAAATTGATTGTTTCCAGGTATAAAGGTCACTCTACCACTTACAGTCCACCAGCTACAGGCACCAAAAGCGATCTGGACAACCACGCTAACCAACTCAACCCGAATAACGAGAGGTGAGAACAAAAATGTGGATTGGTCTATGTAAGGTATACAAAATAACTCCTTGATAATTCCGAACCTTTTGGTTGCCACAACGACAGGACGCTTTTAGTGCACATGTTTCACATGATTTCAAAAAGTGACGTCACCACCACAGATTGACTGAAGTGATGCATGTGCTTCTTTGATTTTCACGCTAGCTTTGTTTTTCAGATACCAACCAAAAAAATGATTGATTTCTGGAAGAACTTCCAAGAATATTCGCGAACATTTTATTTTTTGTGACGTAATTTTGTGTGTATTTGAAAATGAACTGTTATAGCTTATTAAATGCCAGCAACTTACAGAACGTTATTAATTACAGTCTTTTCAAAGCATGGACCCCTTGACAAACTTTTGAGTTCATATACTCTATAGCGGAAAAAGTTTCATGTGCCGTACTATGCATCCATGCATCTTCTATTAAACAATTACAGCTTTGATAGGAAACAATTTTTCAATAGAATACCTGCGTCTCAGCCAGCTACAACCTTTTTCAACCCTGGCCACACTTATTTCACAACAACTAGCATTAGTTGATGGTAAAATGTTAAATTTTTGACGCAAAAAAAAATGCAATGCCTCGGTGATGTTTAGCAGCTCCACAAATGCTTGTGTTGCCAAAATTTTGACGTTCATTATTTAGGTTGTACCACACTTTTGCCAATGACTACAATCTCGGCACAAAATCCTTCAAATTTGAAACAGATCATTTGTGTTTACAAATTTGAAGGGCTTTTTAACGTTTTTTATCTCGGTAAAAGTAGTGTTATTTTACCTCCATTTTCATTTCAAAACATAGTTTTATACTGCTACGAACTTGCCTTCTGTTAAGTTGCATTTGTTTTTGCTGTACAGCTATATCTGCGCTTCATGGAGTTATTTTTTGACCTGGTGTCCTTTTGTTCTAAAGCAGAAACAGCTACGCTTAAATCAATTAGGCTCTTTGATGTTTCTATGAAAGCGGAAATACTTACGCTTAAATCAGATAGGAACTTTAGTGTCTCTATCAAAGTGGAAGTACTTACGCTTAAATTAGATAGAAACTTTAATGTTTCTGTCATATTTTTATCACCCTTCACCTCTTCTCGATTTCATCTGTAAGTTGTTGGCAGAAAAAACAAGCCTCGCTAATTTGTAATCATCGTAACTTCTGTACTCTGTCATCTCTGGTTCGACCGCGAGTGGATTGTGGCACACACCCACTGAGCCATCGGTACAAACGCAAAGGAGTGGGAGAGAAAGAACGTAAAATCGACCAAGATAAGATACTGTAACTTGTTGCAATGATAATGAAAATAAAAGCAATCAAAAAATATTGCGTTTGCAAGTGTGAAAGAACATTTCCGAAACAATTTTTAAGTTTTAGGCAAGAGCTTGCCAGTCGTAACCACGATAAGTTTTTGAAAATCCAGCGAGTGAAAAACAGACTTAGCCGAACGAAACAAAACTGATAAAAATAAGAGATGATCTACTTACTTCTTAGTAATAAAAAAGCATCATGAAGAAACTAGTACAGGGCACCTAAGGTTGTGCCTCAGCACAACTAATGATAAACTCAAAATCTGACGTTTCCTGACAAGCAACGATTGCAATTTACTGAATGCTCAAATCTGCTGAATCAAAGTTGTCAAGAGTCCTGTCACAGCGAATATTAATCGCTAAATGAACAGAGGGTTAGCCAGATGAAGCGTATGGGCTCATGATTCCACCTCTAAACGTCTTCGACACCACATCCACAAAACAAAAACCTCTGGGAGAGCCTCACAACTGTTTTGACCCGAATTTTTTGCGTCTGTGATTGTAATGAAGTTAAGATATTTGTGAAGCTGAAGCTTAGATTTCATTGAAATTCCTTCTAATTTATTTGTACTAAGTTGCGCAACACTTGTAGTGAAACTCATTCCATGCAATTTAAAGTGCGATTTTTTCTATATATGTATAAAAGGTCTAATAATAGGCTATATTGATCAGAGTTTATGGTTTAAAATCAGCTCAAATATTAATCATCACGTTTTCGCGCCACAGACCTGGTCAAGCAGGAAAAGCTAATTTTTATCTTCTAATAACTAAAGAAGCAATTTGTTGCATTTGTGCACATGTAACCTACTGAGTAAATCATTTATGGTTGCTGCACAAATTATTTCTTCTGCTTTGGGGGTTTCCCCTCGATAAAAATTATATCTCCGTAAAAAAATTCCTTTGTTTACTGCTCTGAAGTATCAAATACAGTGTTTATTAAGCGAGTAAACAAATGAAAAGCGAGGATGAAAAAGTTAATTGTTAACGGGAGTATTGGAAAACTACTAGGCTGTTTCCAGCGCGCTTTGTGTTTTTGGAATTGAGGGTGCGGATAGGCGTTGAACAGCTGGAAGAAAAATACTCGCAAAAACACTAAAATTCCGGAAATTTGGGAGAAAAATAGTGTTGCTAAACTACAAGAGTCTAGGAATCCTTTCAAGCTTGGAGCAATGCCGGATAGGAGGGACCTGAAGTCTTGAACTAAAGCTGAATAAAGCTTAAAGTATTAAGAATAACACTTAGAGATATAAAATAGGCGTCAACCAAAGCAAATAAAAGATTTACATCACTCTATTGTTTATTGCGATTCAATGTATTACAAATTTCAACTTTGTTTTATGGTTTACAAACACCGTTGCAACAATATTACAACAATTTTTTACTTTGTTTGAATAAACGCAGCTTCGTTTCGTGTCAAGCTTTATTTCATATCCCAGTCTCTATCGTTCGAATAAGTTCACGCTCGATTTTTTGGGTCTTGAGTGAGACTGGGCTGCCATGACTGCCAGGCTGCTTGGCCCCACTCTTGCCGGCCTAGTAAATGTGGAAAATGTCTTTACAAGCAAACTTTTCGGGCTTTCTCCAGGACATTGGACTTGGGAGGCTTTTTTAGGACTTGGACTAGCAATTTACAGACAAGTTCAAGTTTGATTTAGTTAAAGTAGCATAAAATGGCTGTACACCAGACACATTAAGCTAAGAGTTTATGTTATTAATCATACTTTATGGTGTGGGCTATTTTTCCAAATGGTGAGGGTGTATTTTTAACATCATCGACTTTTGTTTTTAATTTATGTTTAAGGAGTCACTGATTTATGAGTAAAATTTTGGGTCGGGCTTGGACTTGCACAACGAAGTCGGCCTGATACTTGACTTAAAAATCTCTGTAACGCTATTCATTTTATGCTGCGCGACAAGCAGGGAAGCTGTGAATACCATTTAAGAACTAAATGATGCGAATGGCCGAAGTCAAGTGAAATGAAAGTGAGTCGAGTTATTGTTTCAGACGTTGCTGGAAAATTACCAAGCTTTTTCCTATGCGAGCTGTGCGCCTTCGTTACAAGAGGTGGGAAGGGGGATTAACAGTTGGGAAAAAACCTTGAGAAAACGCACTGTAAAGGCCACCAAGAATAACCAGCGGTGAGATTAAAAACTTTCCCAATTTATCTTAGCTATGAAGTTAGTCAGGAGTTAAATTTGGCCTTGAATGCTTAAGAAATATTGAAATATAAAACATAAGTCAATCGCAGCAAATAAAGTTTTTTGTGCTGTCTTTCTCGTCATTCTGTATGTTATTACAAGCTTAACTTTTTTACAATCGCTATTTAATAGTTTTTTATAGCCGGCTGTAGAAAATTGAGTGAAACGCTGTAGTAAAGCATTACCTATTGTACTACGCTTACTTCATCGCAAACTTTTTCGTTGCTATGCATTTGAAAAAAAACTTGCTGTATTTGCGACTCAGTGGACAACAAAACATACCGAGTGCTGAATGCTGGTTTGACTTGTTCGATACGCACTCGATGTAATGTCGTTTTCTATTAAAGTAAAATTAAATTAATACCAAATAAAACAATGAGGAAATAAGGTCAACGTAACATTGATAGTAAGTAAAACAATTAGCAAACAAGCGGTGGTCACAAACAAATAATTCGTCCGGCACGGCCCAATCAACAATGAATAAATTAGTTGCAATAGCAATCGGAAAATGAAAGTTTAAATTAAACAGCATATTGCTTACCAACTGTTACCGAACTCGCTGCCAGCAACTACTGCAATCCCATCTAACGGTGTGCAATTACATTATTAATAGCAAGCTAAACAAACAGAATCAATTAGCTCTTAATCATCTACAGCTTCGAGAGTCTTGAATCTTATCCTATAGGGGAGCAATTGCGCTTAAAATAACCACATGTTTGTCACTTAAAACTACTCATTTCAAAGACCAGCACTACAAAGTAACCTACAAAACTAACACAAAAATCTCATTTGCATACAGCTGAATGCTTGCATTCTGAGGCCTAATGCAAGCGCGTAATCAATAAAAACGTTTTACAGCAAGAAAAGTTACCTGCGTCCATAAATCAATTCAACCCAAAGTTTGCACTAAAAACTGCAGTAACATTGAAAATTTTGCTTGCGTTTGTGCGAGGCAGAAATCTATTTGTCCACTAGGAGACCATTTTTGTAGAGATTTATTTTTTGTCAATCTATCTTGATGCCCACTTCCATGGCGCTTTTTTTATAAACAACATTTGTGGCAATTACTTGTTGAAATCGATGGTTTTTTTGCAATGGTTGAAGGCATTTTTTTCGGGTGATCAATAAAATAAAATCAAATTTTGTGCTTTTTGTCTGCAAGGACGGGTATATCAGCAAATCCGGGGACACCTGCGACGCCCATGAAATATCAAACGGCGCTCCACGTCGGCGCGACGCACAGTTACAGAGCCGCCGTTAGAGCCTGACTGGGCAACAGCCAAACCAAGTCAGAAAACCGGGAAAAGAATTATTTAAATCATTTCCTCCGCTCGCTCAGTCAGCATTGCTCGTCACGAAACAAGCAGCTGACTTGCTTACATGTTATGCAATCATCGGGAAGTACCAGTCAAAACAACGGAAAGCAAAGCAAACGATGAGTAGTGTTGGTATGAATGAAATGCTTCTATATATCGGTATTATATTTGTATCCTCTAGACTTCTAGTAAAGAGAGTCATAGTAAAGTTATTTTCCTAAAAACACGACTCGCTGTCACAGCAGCTTTGAACGACAGATTCCTTCAATGAATTAAACTGACCAGGTTAAAAACAAATATCGGTTTGATAGAGGTGTAGTTAGCTCATATGATATAGCAGTTGTTGGGAACCGGAAAGGAACTCCTCCCCAAGAAAGAATTTTACTCATATAGCGGAGGAATTTCCATATTTTAAGATTTACAAGTTTTAAATTTTGTTTCATTTAGTAGAAAAATCGTGTTTTAGGATTATTCGATATACAGGGTGCGGCAGAAGTAACGCCTTTTTTGCATCTGAGTTTTTTAATTAATAATTGTTTCTTTTTTAGTTTAGAAATTCTCTGTAGAATACCTTAGTAGTACAGTCATGTGGCAGGCCTGAGTACTCCTAAAAGCAAAGACATTTTCATATCGTATGGCAAAGACTAACGAAATGCCTAGTCTTATGCCACCAGCCAGAGGTTTGAATTTATTCAGGGTGCAGCAAAAGTAACGCCATTTTTGTATGTCTTGGGTATGAAATTGTTTATTGAAAATAAACAATTTTTAAACTAAAAAAAGAAACAATTATATTAATTAGAAAACCCAGATGCAAAAACGGTGTATTTCTAAAATAAAGAGGAAATAAAATTGAAACTAGAAAACTCAAATAACAAAAAGGGCGTTACTTCTGTCGTACCCTGTATTTTCTTAACCTAGTTGTTTTTAGGAATGTGATTCCTAAATGTACTTTCATATACAGGGTGCAAGGGTCTGAAAAATTGCCGCTTTTCATTTTTTCTGAAAAGAGCTCTTTTCATTTTTCGACAGCCCCTTTAAAATAAAGGCATTTTTTCAGAGGCTATTCAAGAACCTACATTACAAATATATCTCCAAAAAGTAGGTCATCATCTCAAACGAAGGGCAATTAATGTCTCGATCGAAGGTAATCTCTTAAACCAAAAGTTCTTCATCGTAGAAAAAAAGCTATCCCACTAAATTGTTACTCAAAACATTTTTATAAACTTCTATTTTTCCCAAAACTTAATGGAAATAACTTCAAAAATCTATCATTTTTAAAGGGTACTTTTACCCTTTCTGTTTCTGTATTCTTGCGCGCGCGCGCACACACACACACACACACACACACAAACACAAACAAACAAACAAACGCATACAGTCATCACGCATCAATCAACATCTTATACTTCATGTTTTGAGGTAGTATATTTTGCTCCGTTGTTTATCAAGAAGAATGTAGGCCCGTACTTAAAACCGAATTGAAGCTCGATTCTAAAAGACAGGTCTTGATCTTCTTCTTATCATTTCTCCTTTGAGACGTCATATGATACTTGTCCGCGGTTTCATGCATTGCTGTGTTCTTGTAATGTACACTAACAGAGCCAGATTTTTGGTTGTACCTGGTGCTAGTAATTTAGAACAAGTAAAAAGATGCTGACTGCCCTCAACTGCAGCACCACACCAACAGGGGTTTGCCGTTGTAGAATATCCCCACTTTTCCACGGATACTTCGGTGCAACCTATTCTGCTGCGGAGACGATTCAAGTGTTCTACTAACCAAAACTACATACATGCCCTGGTGAAAGGATCCTCATGTCATGGCTAGGAGGATCTTACTCAAGGGTATCTCTCTCCAAACCCTCGGTCTTTCTTCAGAGAGTGATTTATCTAAGGCAGAGGTGTCACTGAAAAAACTCTTCCTGGAATTCAGTCCTTGTCTCACTGCATTTCGTCTGTGCAGAAGATATCTGTTGTTTCTGGTTTGCCTCTGTGGTCGAGTGGATTGGAACGTCGTTCGTGGCGACAACGATCTTGAATTCGAACCTCACGATGGCTAGTAGTTGGATTTTCGGAAGAGGCACTTCACGGCAATTTTCCCTGCTTGGCTGCATGCTTTCGGTAGAAATCCATTGTGCCAGCAGTACTGATGCATTGAAAGCAGGTCTTAATTGAAAATGCTTTACGCATAACAGCAAGGGCTTTCCCTTGACCGCAGGATAAAAATAATCGACGACCTCGGACGGTCCACTAGGCTGATAACCTCCCTTTTGATCTTGGGCGGGCCAATGCTGGCGAATGCGTGAAGATTTTTGTTATTAATAGAGTTTAGATTTTACTATTGAAGCGAAAAGTGTTGCTAAGGACTGATCTTTCCAATGCTAGTTGGGTCATCCAACAAATTGCTATTTTTGGTACCCCCAAAACTTACTTCTGACTTTGCCACTGGGCGAGGGCTGTCGATTTGAGAGGAGATAGCATCCGACTTTATCGAGTTAAGTTTTCTCATGATGATATTTCTTTTACTAACTTTTGCTTTGGTGATGAAAATGTGTTGTTAAAAATATTGGCTGCGATCAAGTATTGCACCAAGGTATGTTGGATCGGGGAAAGTATAAAAAAGAACAACACATAAGAATAATTGCTTTGTATTTAAAATTCATTTTGAAAATGGCGAAATTAAAGTTTCAAAAATGTACAAGGGAGAAATGCATTAAAATAGTTTGCACCATAATAAACTTAGCAACACAAAATGTGTTTACTCAATAGTTTCAAATTATTGTCGGCGCAGCAATGGGGTCACATTCTCCACCCACATCAGCAAACTTGTTTGAAGCTAATTTGGTAAATAAGATTCATAATAGAACAGATACAGTAGATTTTACTCCAGAGTTTATCTACTATATGAATGCTTCACCCGGCTGCTTCACCTGGAATCGGTTAAGATGATGTGCTTCTGAAAAATATAGAGTATCAAGTCTGTATCAAAAGTTTCAATTCCTCGTCGACGCTTTGAGGAAACCAATGCCGAAACTAAAGATTACGCAAGAGTGAGTTACCAGCTATGTGGGTTTAATCGATGCTTTGAATGAAGAGTTGTCTTGCGCGGTATACATAAGATGCTAAATTAAGAGTAGTTTTGGAGTTGTTTTCGTGCAGAGATAGCCGAAACTTGTTCTAGTACCGAAATTATATGGATGATTTCTCGAGAGTATTTGGACACGGCCAATGCGCCGAGCTTGACTTGGCCTTGCCTAAATCATAGCAGCATCTATCTTGCTGCTTTCGCTTCTGTACTCAAGTGCAGGTTGAGGTCAAAGGGACTGTAAATCCGAACTCTCAACTCTTGCGCTTCATAAAACATTGTAGGAGTAAAAGACATCTATTTATGTCGGCTTGAGATTGATGTACTTATACATTTTTACATTCCGCTGTTATTGGTACTAGTGAAAACAGCGTTAACGATTCTTCTCGCTGTGGCTTGGTGTGCCTTTCTTTTTTTGCAAGTGGATTTGAAATCGAGCATGTTAATCCTTTTGCGGTTGTTCCAATTGCATGATCGAAATTTTACCTGATCTCTATATTATATAAAAAAAAAAAGGTGCGACGTATCTGATTGCCTTTGAACCAGGGATGTGGAAGCGGTTATTTTTCAAACGCTTCCGCTTCCACACCTATCGCTTCCGCTTCCGCTTCCGCTTCCACCGCTTTCGCTTCCACCAACAAAAAACGAAAAAACGACCGTTGACAATTTTTTTTAACTTTTGTGGGTCTGTAGCCTGCCTTCTTCTAGACTTCATCATTTTGAGAAAACAAAAACCTTCATTTATTGCTATTATTTTACCTACTTCGCTTAAGCTTATTGTTTCGAACTACTCTGTGTTTGTTTTTCTTAGATATCAAAACTCGTGTTGAATGTAGAACAGTGCTTTTCAATCTTTTTGTCATCGCGGGGCCCCTAATGTACTTTTGCGTTTGTTACGGAACTCCCACTAACAAAAATTTAGAAATCACGTATTGCTTGCAAGAAAATCAAATATTTCGCTACTACAATTCAAAAAATAATTAAACACTTCAACAAATAGACAGTTATTACAAGTTCGTTCACTACTTACAACTACTTTTACAACAGTTAACTTAATGCTTCTCAGATGTAAGCCGTATGATTACATATTACAGCTCTCGACAACGGTGGCGGCTCGTGATTGAATTTGCTGGTGGGGCTGCAAGTCATTTTTTAATTTTTTTTGCACTCTTTGTAGGCAGGTTATTTGCCGTTGTTTAGCTATAAATGTACAAATTTTCCGAAACTCTGTGCTGTTTTAGTTGTATAATTGTATTCAATCAGGCATTGCTTTGGCTGAATATTACGGATTGCGGTAGGCTAATTTAGTGTACAGAGTAGTAATTCTAATTTGTTTTAATATTTTGTAATCTACAAAGAAAATAAAACAAATACAAAATCTCGCACATATCATCAAGCTAAGGACTAGCCTGAAGAGTGAAGCACATGAGCAAGTGCAAGTCATACGAATTTATCGCACTTAAACTTATAACCGGTTAATTCGACGACTTGCAAAATTTCTTTCAGCATCCTTGGACATCAGCAATATATGTATATATATTTTTTAGTTTTTACAAAGAGTCACGATTAAAACAACATTAGTATAGCAAAATAGGCGGAGCCATCCCAAAAATATGGGTAATGAAGATGCATTATCATCACTAGGGCTCTTGCCAATGTAAGATACTTTTCGTGGCTCCTGGCTAGCCCGATATCCAACATTGGACTGTATACGCAACAAACCCAAACAATCCAACACAAAGCACAAGACTTACGTACCGTTTACTTTTGAACCAGGATTTCCTTTGACGTTACTGCTAACCGTGCAAGTATGAACTAAAACTGGTATCCTTACATGAAATTGATCACACAAAAGCTAATTAGGCATAGAAAAACCTTCCAATCATTATATACTAAATGTGGTTTTTAAGGCATTCATGTCCGTAGGTGATGATTACACGATGGCATGTCTCGGCATGCACGGAAAAGCAGCTCGAAAAACCCGGATTCGAAGCCCACTGGAACCAGACACGACGCAACATACCTCCGGGCAAAAATTAGTTTTACGAAGAGTCACGATCCCACAAAGTTAGTATAGCGAAATAGACGGGACCATCCCTGGACTCAGATGTTGGCCTTTTGGCCTCATCAACAAGGATTCGTTCCACCCAGCGCAGCGCCCCCCAGAGGGGGCGTTGTGCGCCTAGAATTAGAGATTAACGTTGTTCCCTGCACTGCAGGTGGATGCGAAGCGTGAGTAAGCAATGAATAGTTGCGGTTTCGGGGTTGAGCGATGAGGTATCACGAACCATAACAAAGCATTGACCAGCGCTAAAAGTGCGAGCAGTGGCGCTAGTGGAATCAAACCATCGACGCCTCCAAACCAAGTCGTCAGAATCTACGTAGCCCGGGACTGTCATAAAGCGGGCAGTCGGGCGTGTGGTGTTTAAATGAAATTTTTGTAAACTACGCGAAATAAATTTTGGCGGCTTGACGAAACCAATGCTTTCGCCCCACTCGAAAACAAGGCCGTATCCCTCGTTTTTACCGGTAATGCGGGTTCAATCTAAGGGGAGTTGTAAGAGTTCAGCCACTCTTGGTTAGTCGCGTGCAGCAGCAATATTCCCCCACGTAGTTGCGGTAGTCTGATATCCAAATGACAAAGCAAAAATTTTACGACTTTTTGACCGGTAGAAGAGAAAAAAGGTTTTGCTAAGTGCATCGCTAGCCTTTTGCATTAAGTTAAACAACTTTCTCGCCTTTAGATAAGTTTTCTTACTTCCAATTTATTTGCCTAATTCATTAAATGATACAACTGTATAGCAACGTTTGAACTTGCTTACCTACAAACAATCTAACTAATTGCAGCAACTAGCCCTGCTTTAGAGCTACAACATCAGCAAGCTTAGCGGGAATTGCTACGTCGCAAGAAAAGTGATGAACGAAGTGACCGTGAAAGCAACGCATTACTGTACGTTATGCGTCTGGGCGCTACTGATTTTGCCCTTCCTGCTTGCTATCGTTTACAGCAGTGGTTCCCAACCGGGGCGCCGCGGCACCCTGGGGTGCCAGTTGCAATGCTCAAGGGTGCCGCGAGATGTTGCAATACTGCGGCTTATTCCTTTGGTTAAAACTTCGACCAAATAGTTCTTCTATCGAAAGAAATTATAAGCACTGCATAGTGTGAAAATTGTTGCGTATTTGCGCAGTAAAGCACTCACTTTTTACGCTAAAAGGCAATTTCTTGAGAGAAACAAAAATCTGCTCTTTCAAATTTGCTTCTGCGGATGCGCTTGTTTTGTCATAAAAACAATCATTGTTGGAAAGTTCCGGTCAAGTCAAGTCCAACTAGAGTACATGGTCGACAGTCGAAATGCGGGGCTATATGTAGGTAGGATAATAGATAAATGTTAATGGAAGCTACAAACTGTAATATGTCTTAATACGAATAAGATGGCTTTCTTAATTGATAGGTCCACACATGCCTGACCTTTGTGACTCATGCTTGAACCTATAACACCCGCTGTGTAATGTTATTGGCTTGCCGGATTCTAATGTGCTTTTTGTTTTGCGAATTCATTCTAAATACACGTAGCTAGAGTTGCAGTCTCTTGGAGAAGAACATTAAAACAATAAAAAACTAAGTTATAATCAAAGTTTTGTTATATTTATGATGGAGAAATTTATTACGAAAAAAAGAAAGTCAAGCGACGGCGATCATGATGCAGAAGAGACAGTAAACATAGGAAGCACAAGTAAAAAGAAAGGGAAAAAAACTCGCCTTTACTGTGACAGTTATTTGACTATAGGCTTTACTTGGTGTGGTGACCAAGCACAACCTCTACCAGAGTGTCTTGTATGCAAAGCAAAATTGTCAAACGAATCCATGGTGCTAAGTAAATTGAACAGACACTTCACTGCAAAACATGGACATCTTTCTGATAAACCGCGAATATATTTTGAGAGAATTTTAGCTGAGAGGAAACAGCAAAGTCAGGCCTTTACAAAAGTTTTCAAAGTATCTACAAAAGCTCAAGAGGCCAGTTATTTAGTAGCAGAAATCATTGCTAAAAACTCAAGGCCTCACACGGAAGCAGAGAGCATTATCGGTGCTACTATAGCGTGAGGTCTACCGACATTAGTCACCTACCGAGATGCAAGGTGAGGTCTACCGCTTGACTCGCACCTACCGAGGTGCAAACTGCGTGAGGTTTGGGTTAGGGTTAGGGTTAGAACCACTGTCCCAACCCTAACCTTTACCCTAACCCTTAACACTAACCCTAACCCTAACCAATGATTTATTTGTGTCATTCTTAGAAGATGTACGAAGTGTGTATCGTTAGAATAAATTTACCTTTGTGTGAGGAATGTATGCGTGGTGTTTGGAATTATTATAGCTATAGTAGTAAGTGTGTAGCTATAGCGGGGTGAGGGATAAATAATTCAGTGGTAGACCTAGGGTTACCAACTTTCAATTTCGCCATTCCGGGACACCTTAATTATAGGGTTACCATATCTGGAAAAGCAAAAATCGGGACAATGGATGGCCACTTTTCACGAGACCGAATATATGGGCTTATCATTTTTTTTGTTTAACAAAATCGGGACGCTCAAATTCAGCTCTAGACCTGTTTTATGAGGGAGGGGACCAGCTTCTCCAAAAAAAAAAAAAAAGGTCATCACCTGTTTGGGTGCACGTTTTGTGTCATTTTTAGGCCGAAGATGACACAAAAGGTGCAGCCAAACAGGTGATGACCTTTTTTTTTTGGAGATCACACCCCATGTCACAATGCCTTAGTTTATCGGGACTAACGTTTGCACACCCTGCTTCAAGCTGTTCTGGTTGAATCAATCTTAATTTACGGAAATATAGTAATCTATGAACTCTCGCTAAGACAAAGAACTATCAGTAACTTCCGGGACAAAAGTAACCCAGCCCGGGACACGGGACGAAAGACGTCAATTCCGGGATGGTTGGCAACCCTAGGTAGACCTCACACTATAGTAGTAACCGGAGGTAGATCTCACGCTATAGTGTGGTAGACCTCACGCTATAGTAGCACCGCATTATCTTTCCTGCTTGCAGTGCAATTGTGAAAACGATGCTCGGAGATAAGGCTGAGGAAGAAATAAAAAAGATTCCCTTGTCAAATAATACCATTTGTAGACGAATTTGTGATATGTCTGCCGACATAGAAAATACAGTCATTACTTCGGTGAATAAAAGCAAAATTTTTGCAATGCAAGTCGATGAATCAACGGACATCGGTGGGAAAGCTCAGTTACTGGCATTTATCCGGTATGTCAATAATGAAAAAATAACAGAGCAGTTTTTTTGTTGCAAAGAACTTACAGAAACTACCACTGGTCAGAATATTTTCGACACTTTGAATAAGTATCTGAAAGAAACGAAGTTATCTTGGAAACAGTGTGTAGGAATTTGCACAGATGGAGCTCCATCGATGGTTGGGTCAATAAAAGGATTTGTATCGTTAGCAAAACGGGAAAATAGTGATATTATAACAACACACTGTTTTCTTCATCGCGAAGTGCTTGTCGGAAAAACATTAGGTTCAGACCTAAAGGAAGTGTTAAACAAAGTTGTCAAAATGGTCAACTACATCAAAAGTAGACCACTTAAATCACGTCTATTTGCGAAGCTTTGTAAAGAAATGGGAGCAAATTATGCTAATCTTCTGTTGCATACCGAAGTGAGATGGTTGTCGCGTGGAAAAGCATTGTCACGAGTATATGAGTTGAAGGATGAAATGCTATCTTTTTTCAGCCTTGAAAAGCAACAAGAATTTTGTGAATTGCTTTGTGATTACAATTGGGTCTCCAAATTAGCGTATTTGGTAGATATCTTCGACCATTTAAATAACGTGAATTCCAAAATGCAGGGCAAAAATGAAACTCTCTTAACTTCAACGGATAAAATGAAAGCACTGAGAGAAAAACTGAAATTATGGTCCTTAAGAGTGGCGAACGGAAACTTTGACATGCTTTCACATTTCTCTGAAATGAAGAACAAAGAAGTTGTCTCATTAATAACTCAGCACCTAAAATCATTGGAAGAAAAAATTGAGAAGTATTTTCCGAGCTTGTCCACTGAAAATTACATGTGGGTAAGAAATCCATTTTTACCGCTGGACTCTCATGTGGTTTTGAATCTTAAAGAAGAAGAAGAGTTAATTGACATTCGTAACGATGGAAATTTTAAGCTAATGCACAAGCAGATGCCTCTCGGCGAGTTCTGGATGAGAGTTCAAAAGGAATATCCTTGCGTTGGAAAGAAAGCTATCGTACTTTTGCTTCAGTTTTCCACGTCATACCTATGTGAGAGTGGATTTTCCGTTTTGACGAACATAAAAAGTAAAAAACGAGAACGACTACTTATTGTCGAGGAAGAAATGAGGGTGGCTTTATCGAATGTGCCCCCAGATATTAAGGGACTTTGTGCAAAAAGTCAAGCCCAAATTTCACATTGACTTTAGAATAAATACCTTTATTTGCGTGTGTTATACTGTACAATTCATTTTGTGTTATTTCATACAGTTATTTGAAATGCAGGAACACATTTTTGGTGGGACAAAAACCTCATAAAAATGATCCAGTTTTTTTGCCAGGGTGCCGCAACCTATTTATTCCTTTGATAGGGTGCCACCAGATCCAAAAGGTTGGGAACCACTGGTTTACAGCTTAACGAGCGGTGTTCAAAAATTAGAAATATTCAGTTATACAAAAAAATTTGGCTTAGTAATGCTGACAATACTTGCAGGGGAAAAAATTTTGCTATGTCACACAGAAACTAAAACTTTAAACCATTTATGAAGCAACTAAATCGCTTTACAAAATTACAGTCTCGGGCGCTGCAGCTGCAGCCCGTCCTACGCACCATACGATGTCACATAGAATCCCTATGTCGCACGTTCACTTCGTTTAGTGCTAGCAATATAGGAAAATTAGTCTTTTCAGCGACATAAACTGGTGCATTGGTAAATAAGGTATGAACTATGACATTATGAGAAATATTAACATTATCAAAAATTCGAAAAAAAACAGATCACAAAAACGCGTGGGGGGCTGCAGCTCTGCAGCCCATAGGCACGAGCCGCCACTGCTCGACAATAACATGTCGTCACAACAACAAATTACACCGTATAGCGTTGATTTTCCCTCTCTATCCTCAACTAACTCTGACTTTAAGTAAACGTTAACTCTAATCATCATTACGGACCTTCTGTCCGTCCTCAAAACACGTATTGACTCCGATCTTTTTGGATAGTGAAGTGCGAAATTTCTGTCGTATATATAGTATATACATGTAAAGCAAGCAAAATTGAACTGCATCAATCAACAGCCGCCTCAACGTGGTGGTGCGGTCCCCGACCCGTTTGGGTTGAGTCAAAATGGCTGTTGGTCTTCCCGAGGGTCCCAGTTACCCTGGGCACTCCCCTCACACAAACCATTTTTTCGCCGTGCAGCCCCCTAAACGACCGCAGAAGGGTAGCACGCAGCCTCTTTAAAATTGGCCTGTCTTCTCTCTACTCCTGCCTTTTTCTTGCTCGTCTTCTCATCCTTCTCCTTCTCCTGATGAGCGGCAACGTTCGTCCTAACCCTTGCCTTGTCTTTCCCTATTTAGTGTGCGCTGGAAATGTGATCTGGCGGGGTAGGTTAGTGCAATGCTGCACATGCTCTAATTAAGTTCATTTAAAGTGCTCACTACTCTCCTTCTGTAGATTTAGAACTCTTGGCAGCTCTCACTCCTGGAGCTTCCCTCCCTGATTTTTTGGAAATTCTACACCTACCAGCAGTGTGACTTCCTCCTCGGACTCCTCCATCTGGTATACCTTCACTGCTCAACCTGGCCCCCTGCTGATAATGCAGCACTCGCACTCAACCCTCACCTTCAAACCTCTTATCCTTTTTCCGCCCACTTTGTATCTTCTCCCACTGCACCCTCACCACTGCCTCATGCTCCTGGCTGTTTCTCTTTACCCCCAGCTTTCTTTTCCGTCCCTAACTCCCTCAGGGTTCTTCAATGGAATGCTAGGGGCCTCCAAACCAGGAGCACTAAACTACTACACTTTAATTCGTCTCATCCCATTGACCTTATTTATATCCAGGAATCTAACCTTAATTCATCTTCCTCTTTTCGGATCCCTGGATTCTCTGCTCTGCGATCCCATGGCACTCACTCCCGATCTGGTATTTTTTCTACTGATGTCGCAGACGCTAGTGGCGGCGTCATCATTTTCGTCAAGCAGAGCTTATTCTTCTCTGAGCTTTCTACCTCCTCTCTTTCTTTGCTTGGCCCCTACTCTGATTATGTAGAGGTCAACATCTCTCTAAACGACTTCTCCTCGCTCTCATTTCTTAATGTGTATGCTACCCCTATTTGTTCTTCTACGAAGGATAGCAGAACCAATTTTTTTCTCTTTATTCTTCCCTCCTATGTGGAAGCGGAAGAAGTCGATTTTTCGCGCTTCCGCTTCCACAGAAAAAGGACCTCTCCCACCGCTTCCAGCTTCCGCTTCCGCTTCCACATCCCTGCTTTGAACAGATACATGGACGACAAACCAGAGAAGAGCACATTTTATAAATTGAAACCTGACACAAATTTTTCTTGATAACGCTGTTACGACAACGCTGTTTTTAAAAACGGTTTTTTCAATAGATTTTATGAACTGGCACTAGTAAAATTTGTTCAAACTGGTTTTTTTAAGCAGCAACTTAGCTGCTCCTGGAAAAGTTCTTAGATTCTTGTTACTCGATTTTAAATTAATATGATGACAACGTGGCAGATCCGTAGCGCCTCCGATGTAAGTCCAAAATAAATTCCTTCATCTATAAGTGGACAGCCTGATGCAGGAATGCCCCAGATTTTTACGATTTTGGCCACATCTCACCCGTCGGAAGTCTTGCTGGGCCGAGAAAAAAGCTATTTTTTGAGGTTCAACTGGCCTAAGTTGGCGTTATTTTATCTGAAGAGGCAAAAACCCTGAGAAAAAACTTCTTGCGCAGGCTGCACTTCGGGCACTTCTGCTCTAATAACTTCGTGTTTTGTGTTGAAAATCGCCTTGAAAGCAGATTTTCCTATGCCAGGGTTTGTCAGTCCTTTTTTTTCGACCTATATTAGTTTCAAAACACAGTTTGCTCAAACGACAGCGAGCCATACAAAATGTATGGATACCCATCTGAAAACACATTACTTTAACGCTAATTATACTCACAACCAATAGTAGGCCCTATAACAATTTTTTTCTTTGGGAAAAGAGGTATGACTGAAGGAAGATCTTTTTTTCGGATCAGTGATTTGAAAAAAAATTTTTTTGGACAATTTCGTTACGAAACTAACCTAAGTTAAAGCCTTTTTTTCTTGGGGGATCAACTTTTAAAGCCCCTTTAATTTTATGCCTATGCTCGAGACCCATGAGTTGAGAAACGCTGCCCTGTGGAAACTAATCATCTTCTGATAGCTCTGGGTTAACATGCGTTATCAAGGCTAATCATACATGATTTGGGTCATTGACACGCAGTGATACAAGCGCGGTAGCGTTTTCAGATTGTGTACATGGAATTTCAAGTGCTTAAGGTTGGATGCCAGATTGAGTTAAATCAGCGATAAATAAAACTGCTTCTATTCGACAGCTGACTGCCAACCTGTCGGCTTGTGTTGCGAAAGAATTGTGTAAACTATCGAGCGCCGAAATTTAACGACAAAACCGCTGCGATTCAAAGTGATGGCGCTTGCTGTTTACATGTTAGTACACTCGTTGCAGATGATTGGAAGAAGTTTGCTAAGTGGTCTCGACCAAAACGAATTTTTACTCGCCTTTTTACGATTTACAGATCTTTGAAGAGTTTAAAATAAGCTATTGGAACAAAATGGCTCAAGGTTACTGGCTGGTGATTGGCTTTCATTGTTGTTCCACTCGACAGAGTTTCATAATTTTTTTCGGAACCGCAACATTAGTTGGAATATAATCGCTTGCACTCTTTTAGTCAAGAGGTAGTTGACAAATGATGATACTACTATATTTCAAAGACAATTGAAACCACGTTTAGACCTGTCCCAACAAAATCTTTCTCTTATCAAACTGAAGCCAAGCGAGACTTGAGTTGTGATGCGCTGGAGATAGTAAATGATCGCCAGCTTCAATGGCGTACGAAAAGTGGGAGACTCCTCGTGAATATTGATGGTACACAATTTTTTGACTCAAGATGTACCATTTTTAACTTAATAAAGATTCATGCAAGCACAAGCCTAAAACTTGTTTTAGAAAGCTATAATATGCATATTTTTTGTAAAGTTTTTCCGAGAGGAGTATGCCTTGTAACCCCTAGAATAATCATGTCTTTAGCATTTAATAAAAAAAATCGGGTCTTTTGTAGAAAGCCGCCGCCACTAATGCAAAAATGTGAGAATTGAGAAAAACACCCCCGCCACGTTTCAAGTGCTGCAGATTGCGCTCGCCACGTTACGTAAGTTAGGGTTAGGGCTAGGGCTAAGTTTAGGGTTTTATTAGGATTGAAACATTGCAATTTATCTATTATCACGTAGTGACGGGGTTGTTTTTTTGGCGGGGGCTTTCTACAAACGATTCAAAAAATCATATTTAAATCGTATATCACATTCATATTTAAATCGTATTTAAATCATATATTATATTTAAATTAAAAAATCATTAATAAAATTTAATAAAAAAAATCAAACCCCGATGACAAATATTTTCGTACGTCACTGGCCAGCTTATTTCGCTGAGAAAAAAGCGTAACAGCTTGGCTCAGGTTACCCCTTTGTCCTCTTTGGGCCAGCAAGTCTCTCATACACTCCTAAGTGCCTTTCATGATGGAGGAATTTGAGACGTATTTACTCTTATGACACTGCTTTGTCCGAGACTTTCTGGCTCTGTCGGATACAAAGTTTTATTTTTAATATTTCTGGTTAAAGATGCCGACGGCACTTCTTAACTTGGACTTACCGCTTGGGCCACAAGCATCATGTGCTTCTACAGTGGCAGGAAAAAGGTGGTTCGCAGAGAAACTGTAGCTTTGTTGAAGGTATGGCGTAGTGGCTAGTAGTTAGGCGTAGTGGTTATTTTGACCGACGCGATGGCGTAGTGGTTGGAGCGTCCGCTTCGCAGTCGGTAGACCTGGGCTTCATTTCCCTTGTCGAGTCATAGCGAAAGACTTTAAAAATGGTATCTGTAGCTTCCCTGCTTGGCGCTCGGCATTTATGGGAGGTTGTGGAGAACAAGCGGGCAAGTTCGCTTGTTTTGTTCTTGCGCAAGGCACTTAACGGGACGCACCACCTTTATGTGAAAGACAGGTGACCCGGAAATGGCAACTCCCAAGCGAGTGCGGACATTCCGTCCAAAACATAGCGATACATCGCTTTCTCGTGAATGGAGGATAAATATGCAAAATAAAAAAAAAAGGTATAAGTAAATGGTTCAAGCAAAATGGGATACACTTCTCTACATATTTCAAAAATTACCTTCGTGCAATATCTTATTGTTTCTCTTTTTGCAGTGCTGTACATAATTCAGGAGCCACCCTGCGAAATTTGTCGATATTCTTGTTTCAAGCCATATTTATTCATTTATATGAATTGTGTATCTACATGTTATATATTTTCGTGAAGGGTAAGTTGCAGGTAATTTAATAACAGCAATAATTTTTTTCTGAAATTATTTTGAAAGCCAAGATGCATCTCATAATGTGACGTCATACCGAAAACTGATTTTGTCATTAGTAACAAAACAGCATAACAATGTTATTGTGAATAGCAATGAATGGATAACGATAATTTTTTTGGCAATAAAATACGTTAAAGTCATTTGACACTTAGTTTGTGATTTTTTTAGTGATTCCATCACGCTGCTCTATTTATGACGTCATAATTTATACCATATTTTGATTTTGCCAAAAAATTTTTTAAAAATGCATTCTGTTGTAAAACTGGGATATGTAACAGCTTTGTCAAATTATTAGCACTCTTTATAAAGATTATGGGGTCCTAAAAAGGGCCGTTTGCATTGAGAAGAATTGGATTAATATTTTATTGGCCATCCATGGTTATCGATGACTAGTTTGCAGCAGCGAGGAAGTGAATCAACTAGCTTTTTGAGTTCTTCGGGTGTAATTACTCGAAACCAAGCAGCAATAACCTGTTCGATAAGCTCTCTTCTAGTCTTAGGTTTGTTTTTACCGACAAAACAGCTAACTCGGTTCCACAAATTTTCAATTGGGTTTAAATCAGGAGATTGGGCTGGCCAGTCCATTCGTTCAATTTTGTGGATTCCATACCAATGTTGCACTTTCTTAGCACGATGGCATGGTTCATTATCGTGCTGGAATATCCAATCATCGTCGGAAAACAAAGAGCGTGCACTGGGTAGCATTTGGTTTTCCAGCACATCGATGTATTTTGTTCCGTTCATCATTCCAGAGACTAGTTTGAGCCTGCCAATACCACTTGCAGCCATGCAACCCCATACCATTATCGACTGCGGATGCTTGATGGTCGGTGAGATGCAATATGGTCGGTACTCTTCCTCAGGTCTTCTTCTCACATAATTATTTCCAGCATGATTATTTAGGGTAAATGTTGACTCATCGCTGAAGAGAACTTTCCTCCACTTCTCAACAGGCCATTTAACGTGAGAACGTGCCCACTCTAAACGATGTTTTCTCTGCTTTTCTGCCAACAGCGGCTTCTTTCTAGCTTTGCACCCTCGAAGACCATTTTCTAGCAACCTTCTCCTCACTGTTGGAGCAGATAATTCAACTCCACTGCTCTCCTTCAACTCCCTGGACAACTCTTTTGAAGTCAGTTTTCTGTTTCTCAATAAAATCCTAATCAGAGTTCTATCACACCTGGTTACTGACTTTCGCTTTCTTCCTGATCGAGGCTGACATCTCGAATCTCCTGTCTTCATCCACCGCTTTAACACTCCTTGCACTCCTTTTCGAGATACACCAGTCTTATTTGCGATGAATCTCTATGATTTTCCTTCATTTTGAAGAAAAATGATAACTCCTCTTGTTTCTGCACTAATCTGTTTGAAGCCCATGATAATTGACTAAAATATAATGCTAAACCTACCTAAAAGAACAAAAAATAATCTCCTATTATGACGTCACAAGTACCAAATTGTGGTGTGATCATGATGTGACCAGAGACATGAACCCAGGTTATTACAATGGAGGAAAGACTAATATCGGCAAATTTCGTAGGGTGGCTCCTGAATTATGAACAGCAAAATCAAAATATGGTATAAATTATGACGTCATAAATAGAGCAGCGTGATGGAATCACTAAAAAAATCACAAACTAAGTGTCAAATGACTTTAACGTATTTTATTGCCAAAAAAATTATCGTTATCCATTCATTGCTATTCACAATAACATTGTTATGCTGTTTTGTTACTAATGACAAAATCAGTTTTCGGTATGACGTCACATTATGAGATGCATCTTGGCTTTCAAAATAATTTCAGAAAAAAATTATTGCTGTTATTAAATTACCTGCAACTTACCCTTCACGAAAATATATAACATGTAGATACACAATTCATATAAATGAATAAATATGGCTTGAAACAAGAATATCGACAAATTTCGCAGGGTGGCTCCTGAATTATGTACAGCACTGTATATTGTGTACTTCTGTATACATTATTGTTTTTTTATGTTTTGAAAGAAATGCAGACCTACTGCTATCCCACGGAAACCATCGGACTTAACCTTCAGGCAAATGTGTTTGTTTACATATTGTATGTTCATTAATATCACTGGAAATCTCATATACACGAAACCTATAAAACGAAATACGGAATCTTTTTCTCTTGAACATCTTAGATAACGTATATTTCAACCGCTGCATCTTGACAAAACAAAAAATTGACACACTTCAAATAAATAATCTTTCTAGATTGTGAATCGGCATTTCATATTCGAGAAATGTGTATCTTTTTTTCAGTTGCTGTGCCAAAAAACTTTGTTGTAGTGAAGTACCAAAAACTAAAAATAATCACAACAATGATGAATGTGATCTACCACAAAAAATCTTTTTTTCTGACAACATACTTCAATGATCCTGTGAATAATTGTTTGCTGAATCGCATTATTGTTTCGTCTTGGCGCGAAAAGTTGTCAGTTTTGTTTAAAACGTCACTGAATGTTCTTATGTCAAAGGGACCCTTATGCTATTACACAAAGAGTTTCCACTTTAGAGAAAATTTCCTCATTTGAGGAATTTAATCTTAAAATTTATTATTGGAGGAAATGATTAAATGAGGAAATCAAGAGGAAATGAGAAAATTTCCGTGAAAATGTAAACACAAAATTAAACTAGTTCATAAGCTGACAATTTTTGCAAATTATATAAAATACAGGAATTCTGGAAAAAAAGCTTCTCATATTCCACGGTTCTTCACAACTTTGCACAAAAAAAATTTGTACATTTTTTCCAGAAACTCAAATCTATTTTCTGTGCCTAACAAGGCAGCTGTGAACTAGTCAGTTATTTTGATAGCTTGAGATTGTTGATTGCAAGCGAATATCAATTGAAAAGGGCATAGGCTAAGCAAGTTGGGCACCCACGAGTCTATCTGTCTATTGAGTGCAGAAACCCTTGGCTAAGTTGCCAGTACTTTTTTGTGTCTACTAATAATAGCTGGATACATGTAATTAAATGCTGCTGAAACGCGCAAGTTGTAGATCAGAGTTTTACGGTTAGAAATAGGGTTAGGATTAGAAATAGCATTGAGACAAGGGTGCCCAAGGTCTGCTCTGTTTGGGCCACATTTCATGCAATGGCGTAGTGGTGAGAGCATCCGCTTCGCAGTCGATAGACCTGAGGTTCATTTCCTAAGTCGAGTCGTACCAAATGCCTTTAAAAAATGGTATTCACAGCTTCCCTGCTTGGCGCTCAGCACAAAAGAAATAGTGTGGAGAACAAGCCGGCAAGCTTGTTGGTTGTGTCCTTGTGCAAGGCACTTAACGGGATGCCTCCATCTTCATGTGGCAGAGAGGTGGTGGGGTCGAGCAGTCTACCCGCCGTGGTGGCCCAGTATGACGAAAGACATTCAAATCGAGCATGAGCTCACACGCACAAACAAATGAGCATTTTACTCATCTGAAGTCTTGACGGGCTTTAGAAAGACTAGTTTTTTCGAGTTACTCTGGTCTAACTTGATGTTTGTTATCCGGTGGTAGGGCAGTGACTTTTTTCTTTCTTTTTTGTGAATGCAATTGTTTTGAAAGCATATGTGGCCGTTTATCAACATGAGGACGTTTTTTTGCTGGAGATTAACACTCTGATCCAGATCTTAGTTCCAGACAATTTTTGCGAGACTAGTCCCTAGCAGCAAAAATTTCTTGCGCAGCGTGGTTGAGTTTTTTTACTTTTTTTTGAGGAAGTAATTTTATTTTTAACTCTAATATTTACACTATACTTCTGTGCCAAGGCCACTTAGAGAACAAGGCCTGTTGGTGCTAATGGTCAGATCGGATTACGTTCTACGTCATCACGTATGGACCGTCCAAGTGGCCTTGGCTGCGCTGAATTATTTTATTTTTTTACTGACGGCAGTGCGTTTTTATGTGTGTTTAGCAGGCTTGTCCATGGGAATGGGATTCCCGTGGGAATCCCATGGAAATGTCCCATGGGATGGGATGGGACTGCTCGCATTGCATTTCCCATGGGACCTATGGGACAGTAGCCATGTGATAGCCTTTTGATAACGACATACCTAAATAGATAGGCAAGCAATGGTAAGGGATAGTACACCCTAAAATTTATGGTGATCTGGCCACTTCGGGCGATCGAGCTCAAGACTAACTCCCAACGATGCAATCCAACAATTGAAAGAGAAGGGGTAAGGCAGAAAGTTTCAGTTTTAAATGAATTCACTTTTAAGTGAGGTTAGCTTTGGTCCTGGTTTAGTTTTATCGTTGGATTTGAAGTTTGGTGGGCTTGATGGGTGAGTTAAATTGCATATTATTGAGAGAACTAGGCTTCTGCCTTACCCCTTGTCTTTCAATTGCTAAATAGATAAGCAAATAGTTTTTAAAGATAACTTGAAACTTTAGTGATATTCAGTGAGTGGTTTACCGGTGTTTCTTTGAATTTAGGTGGTTTTTGAGAAAAATCTTAGATGGTGTAATTTTGTACTCTCTGTGGTATAGGAGCTTCGTTTCAATCTGGCAACACTGCTTTGGGCATCATGCTCGCTGCTGTAGTCAGACCAAAGTCTATCTAGTACACAACCTATCTAGTACACATTATACTTAAATTTTCATAAATTTAATAACTTTTATTGAATTGTATTTTGATGGGAATCCCATGGGATGGGATGGGATGAAACAGAAAAATATGTCCCATGGACAAGCCTGGTGTTTAGCCTACTTGGTCTGTTGTGAAAGCTACCAGTATGTATCTTTGCTAATCCATGTAGTTTAAATGCCATGCACATTTTTTTAATTTGCAAAAGATATGCCTCTTAATTATATTGTTTTTTTGCTAAAAGGGAGTGAGGAAATTAGGAAAGAAATTTTCTTTTAAAATGAGGAAATATAAAGAAATAATTTCCTGAAGTGGAAAAATTGTTTGTTGAAGGACCAATTGCACCAGTGCACTTTTATAAATATGGGTTTTGACCAAGTTTGTACGAAATCGAACAATTATGCCCTGCAAAGGAGACTTTTATGAGCGAGCTCTTTATTGCACTGCACTTTAGCATCATCAGTTTACCAGTCTGTTGTTGCCCGGCGACAGGAAAGCGAGACAACAGCTCGTACAGCGTTGCCTATAGGCAGTTTAAGCTAACGTTTGAATGGAAAAAAATTGAGCAAACGAGGGCCAATTTTCTTTGTTTGTTTGCTGTACCGTATGAAGACAGTCACAGTCATTTTTTCCGTGCTGGTCAAAGTCAATTTAAAGAATTAGTGAAAATACGCTGTGATTGACTTTACCTGCTTAGTCGAATTGAGCTGTAAGACTTGAGAGGACCGTAAGCGAAACTAGTTGAAAACACGGGCCATGGTTGCCCTCGATTAAGAAATGAAGACATTTTTTGGTTTTAAGGTAACAAAACACTGACCTCAAAAAAAACGTCATAGAAGAATTTGTTGTTGTTGTTGTTGTGATTACCCCTCTTCTTCCTCGGGATGGAAGTGCGGTACTAAGGGCAATTCAGGTTTATGCCGTCAACCTAAATGAAATTAAGCTAGGAGAAAGATGGCAGCCCATTTCGAACCAGTCATGAGTGACTGGTAGCTCACCATCAACAAAGCGGACTGCCACTGGTGGGTACCCAAAAGTCGTTTTTTGCGACATGCTGAGTTAGCAACTTCACAATTGTAACCCGGTGAAGTACGGGTGGGCTACCTGTCTGCCACATAAA
Source organism: Trididemnum clinides (assembly GCA_963675345.1). Classification (NCBI taxonomy): domain Eukaryota; kingdom Metazoa; phylum Chordata; class Ascidiacea; order Aplousobranchia; family Didemnidae; genus Trididemnum; species Trididemnum clinides. The sequence continues at coordinate 9,415,253 of OY776285.1, forward strand.
GGTGGAGGCATCCCGTTAAGTGCCTTGCCCAAGGACACAACAAGTAAGCTTGCCGGCTTGTTCTCCACACTATCCCTTTTTTATGCTGAGCGCCGAGCAGGAAAGCTGTAAATAACATTTTTAAAAATCTTTTGGTATTACTCGACTTAGGGAATGAAGCCCAAGTCTACCGACTGCGAAGCGGACGCTCTAACCACTACACCATCGCGCCGATTCATAGAACAATTTCGAGGTACAGGTTGGCAAAATTTGGAGTTAAAAATTCAATTTCCAACTAGTAATCTAACGAAGTTGAGAAACTGAAAACAATGTGTTTGGCTACCCAAAACTTGCTTCTGGCTACGCTTATTGTAAGGTAACCGTTTTAAAAAAATTTATCGCCGCCGAGAGGCACATTCACAAACACGGTCGTACTTAATCTGAGAAACCAATTTTAATCACACGCAGCAAACTTGTTCTTTACCTACCAAAATTTTGCCACGCCCCAAACACATGCCCACACAGCACTGCAATACGATGAACAGTGTCACTATGATTCTTTAATCTTGATTCTCTGCCACCGGTCAATATCTGCTAAGCTGCGAGGAACAATTATGCCCCAAAATATCTAAAAAACGGCAAAATTGAGAAAGATTGATTTTAAAACGTCTCTTTAACCACTTAAGAAACTTTTTTTTTCAGAAAACCGGTCGAAAAAAAAGCATTTTTTTTGTCTTGTTATGAAATTTGTATTAGTAGCTGAAATGAAGGCACAATGTTTGGAAGCAAATTTTTTATTATTTTTTCCAAAAAAAATTTTTGAAAAAATCCTAAAAAATTATCCCGAGTTAATTCGTTCATGTTGAAAAAAGGTAATAAAACGAATTGTAGACAAAAATATTTTATTGTAACCATCACTAACCATTTCTGTATATGCATGACTTCTGAAAATGCATGAAAAAAATCATTTTTACGGCAAGTTCACTTTTGTGTGGTAATCACGGAAGCATGGTGCCACGCATAGGCCCACACCACAATCAGGTCAATAATATCTAGACTCTCGACGGATTTTTTTCCCTCTTCCGTCTGTCCTCCTACTGCAAACAGTGCACACTCTGGCGGGATTAGCCTTCTTTTCGGTGGCTGGGATGCAAGCTGGGAAATGGCGTGAAGTGAGCCTCATTGGAGGAAGGGATTTCCTGGGCGCCCACGGGTTGCTGGTGAGGCTTCCTTGTGATTGGCAACGAGAAGTTCGATCAATTGCATTCTGAATTCCAAGTGCTTCATTGTGTTGCCCATGCTTTGAAATAACAAGTACGAGTTCCAGACAGTAATCTCCACGAGATTGAAAAACAACTTGCGATAATACTTTTTGCCCCGCTTTCGAATTATTGGGTATGCAGACAAGGCCTGATCAACACGATCAACCCCACCCATTGTGTTATTATAGTCCTGCACAATGGTTGGAATGCTCACTTCTTTTTGATATCTTGGCACAGTGGTTACAGAAGCATTATGCACCGTAGATAATAGAGTAACATCTCTTTTGTCTTTCCATTTCATCACAGTTACCTTCCCTCGTTGAAATGCCTGAATTTCTCCTTTTTTCAGTTTCTTCTTCTTCATCTCAGGTGGCATTTCCTTCCTTGTTGGCTTTACTGTTCCATAGATATCCGTATTATTGTTGATGAGGTGGTCTGCCAGCTGGGGTGATGTGTAAAAATTGTCCTTAGTTACACAATGTTCATTTCCTAACAACGGCTGCATGAGAGACAACACCACTTGCGAAGAAACAGGCATACCTTCATATAGAGGATTTAGTTGCGTTCCTTTTCCAATGTAAATTATCATGGACCACACGTAGCCAGACTTTGATTCACATAACAAGAACAGTTTTATGCCAAATCGGGCTCGCTTCAAGGGAATATATTGAACCCAACCAAGTCTTCCTTTATACAGCATCAAACTTTCGTTTATTGTCACGTCACGCCCTGGCATGTACAAAGACTGAAACTTTCTCACCAAAAGTTCATACACTGGAAAAATTTTGTTCAGTTTAGGATTTGGATGGGTTTCAGCATCAAACTGTGCATTGTCAGAAAAATGCAAGTGCCTCTTCAATGCTTGAAATCGCTTATAGGACATACACTGTCCGAAAAATGCAGTTTCTATAATCCTTGTCTTGACCAGTACTGCCACGTTATGGGCTTGGGTGTAAGAGCTTGTAGCATAACCAGAGCAAGAAATACTCTGATTTCATCCGAAGTTGTATTCACCCAATTTCGTACTTTTTCCTGTACTGCATAACGGTTGCTTTCCTGCACAATAATATCAATAACGTCATCGAAAAACAGATCGAAGTAATCCAACACATTTCCCCTTGCAGGAACAGCATTTGTTGCACCTGCATCTCCAGTAAATGGAAATCTTGGAGGGGCAGGAGCTGTGTCATCAACAGGTTGCCACTTTCAACAATCACCAAAATTTTCCTCTGACTCCGCTTCTGATAAATCCCCAGTGGATTCGTCACTACTGGTATCTGACTCATCACCCGAACTACTCAAATTTGCGCACTCAGAGTCAAGATCAAAAAATAGACACTCGTCACTATCAATATCCATACTGTAAGGGGGTACCTGTGTCACAGCAAAAGTTTGTAAATGTTAAATTTTAAGATAAAATTTTTACTGTTACAGGCTATTTCGATAACTGAGAATCAAATGAGTAAGCCATCAGTAGCCTAAGCCTGTTGCACAGGCACAATAGGCCAAGGCACAACATTATATCTGTAGCTGGATAAATAGTTTACAGCAGGCTACAACAGCCTAAACTCAAGACGCTTTCCTAACAGCATTAGCCTAACCTACGTGGCTCATGACTCAAAGAGTGGTATTAAAAGTAAACTGGTCGCTTTGTAGGCAACTGAATAAAGCAGTAGGTCTAGGTTAAATGGTCATATAGTTATTCTAGAGCTAGGCTAGTAGGCTACTGACACATAAACCGCAATTTTCTGAATGTCAATATTGCTTATGAGGGTTTGTTGCTCCGACTTCATATGCTTTCTATTTCAATTAACTTTTTGTTTTGCCGTCCACGTGAAGCACGCATGATTGAGAAATGAAAAAATGCGATGTTGCCAACTCAAATCTTGAAACATAAAGCACAATTTACAAATAATGCGAATCAAAACTGCATAAGAAAAATCCCATTTTTATTGGTTGATACACCATGTGTACAAATGATGACGCAAAAACTTAAAAAATCATTGCACCAGCAAAACACTTTTTCATCAGAAATGGAACTTACAAACAAAAATATCGATCCTCTTCAATATATTTTTTCCTGATTTTCTGACTTTTTCGATAATATAGGGGGGGTTTCAAAAATTTTAAAAGCACCACTATTTTACTGCAAGGTATGACTGTAAAAAGAACTAAAAAAATCAAACTTTTAAATAAGAATTTTTCAATTTAGTAATGGTGCTGGTAAAGTTAACAACGTGTACAAATGTGTACATGGTGTACCGAGTCAATATTTGTTTTGCCAAATTAAATAAAACCCAATGAGATTCTATGTGTACAATTGTACACATTGTGTACGAAGAGGATAAGCCACGCCCCCCCCCCCCCCCCCCCTCTCTCCAAACACCGTCTAAAAGGCAGGCAGAAACTACAGAAGGCAGGGAGACACTAGCTACGAATAGACACGTTCAAAACTTCCAAATACATATAAAAAATCGGCAGCCCGTAATAACTCGGGATAATTTTTTGAAGACCCTATAGGCTATCCCGTAATAAGTCGGGATAATTTCTTAAGTGGTTAAAGAACTCCTGAATATTTGGAAAATTGAGTCTGATGAATTTTCATTTCTAAATTAAACTTTTCATTTTTCCAAATTTTGTTGGCTAATGCAGTGGGACCAATGCCTTTACAGTACGTTAAACCAGTATCAATAAATTACGATTTGGGCGGTTCATCATGAGTAACAACCTTTTGTGACCTTAACATTATTTCCAAATGTAATATTTGGCTTGAAGTAAAGTTTAAAAACCACTTGGACAGCAAGCTAAGCATTTTGATTGGTTGTTTTTCGTAAGATACGCATTAGCTGGCGTAATAAAAAAAATGTAAACAGCTCAACTCGTTTCCGAAAGAGCACTGAAGTGTGGTGAAAAAACAAGCAGCTTTGACTTTCCTTTGGTTGTTCCCCTGTCCCGTGACTTTCCTCCCTACACTGACGTGTTTTTCCACTTGGAGCTGCTGATTTATTAGCTTAACAAAAAAAGCAAATATTGAGATATTATATCACGTATGTAACCAATGACTATAAATTTAGATGTGGTGTTTGTATTGGTTTAAAACTTCTTCAGGAAGAAACATAAGCACAGTACATCAAAGAGTGACTTTAAACTTTAAAAAAATGGTTCGCAAATTTGTGAAAACTTGATTTGCTGCCGACTTAAGTTGTTGAACAATAGCTCAGAACAGACTTAAAGAAACACCATTTTTTAAAATTGAACTTCATTAACCAGAAAAACCTTCTAAATACAAGCTTGAATTGAAAATATTTTTTACCAGCACTCTAGAGATCATCGTATTTTCAAATCGAACAAGCATGCAGACAAGCTAATATTGTCAGAAAGTGACTGATCATCCTCAGTAGCGGCTTTCTAAAAAGAGGGGGACTGGAGTAAGAAATCAAAGAAGAGGGGCAAGTTTGCGAGCTTTATCTAAAACTTTTTTCCGAGGCAGGATCGGAGCATGACCTATTTCGTTTCCTTTCACTGCCTGCGCTTGGGAACCGTTGAACCAAAGTTGCTGATACAGTTATTGAAACGTCATATGAAACGTACAGTTACGTCATCAAAAACAAAAGTTTAATGTTAACCGTTAATTTCACAAGTTTATCTTCACAGCATCTCTAGTTACTGTATCGATTGAGTAGTTTGAAATCGAAATCTTTTAAAGATGGGTGGAAGTGAAAGCACAGAAAGCCATTCAAGCTCGTCTCAGGCGAACAATGACAACCATGCTAATCAGTGCAATCCTAACAACCCGAGGTAAGTGATATAAAAGAAAAGAGCATACCATTCCGAGTCATGAGGTTATATGCTAGAGATAAACTGTGTGCTTACTTAGAAATGGAAGTTTTTTGGTGGAAAGTGGCAAACGGAGCGTTTCAATTTTTTGTAACATACGTTTATATGCCTTTCATACTCGCTTAAATATTGACAAAAGTGGTAGGCATAGGTCAACTGTTGAAACAGACCTTTTAAAGGTCAATATTTCACTTGAATTTCGAGCTATTAAGACAAGTTCAATTAGTTGGTGGCTTGAATCTTTCGATCAAGGTCCTCACAACAGCAGCTCTCCAATCCACTTGACCACGTTGCCAATAAATTGAGCTCTCCGCCAAACAAACAGGATTGAAGTCAAGTTCAAGCTCTTGTGCAGACGGGGTTCATAGGGCAACATATTTATAGATTTAGCCTAGCGTGGTCATAATACCTTGCATAACAGCCTAGCGTGGTCACAATACCTTGCTTTATGAATTGGAAAATTCATAAAAATGCCAAATGGTCACAATTTTAGAGTCTCTGTTCTCCGAAAAAATGGAAGCAAGAAATTGTCATAATTTTAAAACTTTAAATTATGACCTAAGTGAGCACAAGAATATCGGAGGGAGGTTATGTCTGTCTTGTTCCCCCTAGGCCCCTGATTGGTAGGCTACCAGTGTTAACTTTTTGGCCGAACTTGATGTTGGGTTCATTCGCGCATTCTGCAGAAATAAAAATAGCCTGCTAAAAAGCGAAAATTTTATCTGTTTGCTTTAGGAAAAAAAGGGGAACTCTCTTTGTTCCATCTTAACGCATCCTCATGAAGACCTTAAGTTTAAGGCCGAAAGCCTGGTCTACACTGAGACCAAGCGCGGATTCACTCTTTGTTTTATTCTGGCTCAGTCGCAAGTCGTGCTGGCTTGCGTCTGAATTGACGCAAAGCAAACAAAAAGTGGATCCGCACTTGGTTTCAGTGTAGTCCAGGCCTAAAGCTGATTTTGACTTTTTGTTTGTGGTAGGTATAATGGATATTCGTCCAAATACAGCGGCACGGGAACCAAAGCGGATCTTGACAATCATGCCAATCAGTTAAATCCGAATAACTATCGGTGAGGCAGATGCTTTCTTAGAGAACAAAATCAACTGCAAAACAGTGTAGCACATATGTAGGCTGTAGCTGGAAAGGAATATGTGTTTGCTTTTTTGCTGTTAAGGTTTGATTACTGTCGATTGTTCACCCCTTAAAAGCGCTTAGAAACGATTAACAGTAGTACCGGAAATCTATCAGAGACTGTACTTTTGTTCACAACAGCACAATAGACAACAATATGAAGCAGCAGCTGACAAAAAACTAACAAGGTGGCATATATTGTGTTGTATTGTTGGAGTTGAAATTTAAACTGAAGCACTCCCCGCTATAACTCCAAGCAATCAATCAGCATAATATAAGCGGAAAATATATTTCAGTAAATTCAAATTTGAATTCGAATAAGAAACTGCAGATGGTAATGCTAATTTGCAGAAACATATTTTCCGCTAATATTATGCTGATTGATTGCTTGAAGTTATGTTAGATTAGAAGATGGCATGTAATGACAAAAAAAACAATATTTTTGCACTTTTACAAATGTTTCTTTTGTGTAAATGATCACCGTAGCCTAATTTTTATTTACTATGAAGACCTCATCACAACAACCACAAATTCAAACCTTATTCTTTATTTTTCTTCTCGATTAAGCTGTTACAGTTCTTTCGCCAATGTTAACAAATTACTCCTACATGCGGAATTGTGTGTGTGTGTTTTCTGACCACGCGTCGGCCCCATGGGGTGAGATTCGTCTTTTAAAACGCTTGCACAGCAAACGGTCAACTGTAACGTTGTAGCTATGATTCCAACGTCGAAAGAACTTGGTCATATTGCTGGACTTGAAAATTAAACGTATCTAAATCCGAAAGTAATTAATAGCAGAATTGAAGCTCATTAATTGAGTGACTGATAAAAAGAGTTTTCATGTTATGTAGAGTCATTATTCAGGTAAACAATGATAGAATTTTCTAGCCGATTTGAAAGAGAATTTGTTCCACTTGGCCTCGTAAAACTTGTCGATTTCTAACTTGAATAGGCAAAAGATCGATCGAGATCTAATGGTAATCCAGTCAGCTAGCGCGATAGTTTGTTGAGTTGTTAACAATAATTGAATCACTTATATTTTTTTTGACAGGTATCAAGGGAAGAAATGAAGTGCTGCGTTTAACGTCATGTACCGCACCTCACTTGTAGAATTCATAAACTATTCACAAATATTAAATAAATCGGTGTGATTACCGTTAGTGTTTGTAGCCCAACTGCTCCATCAGCGCTTCTAAGTATATTCTGTAGGTTTGAGTGTCAGTGATAGACACTAACGCTTGTAAAAATCTATTTGTTTGGAAGGGATGCAGTATAACTGAGCGTGAAATTTATGCAATTTGTGACTAAAAATCAGAAATTTTGGTACAGATAGCGTGTTGAAATTGTCCACCTGAAGACCATTATTTTTGGAGATCAATTTCTCCGAAGTGTTTTTTCATGTCTTGCTCCTGCTATATAGTGTGGTGGACATCGCTTATCATCCCCCCTCCCCCCCCTTTTAAATGCACTACTGCTAACTGTCCCACCATGAGTGGCAAGAAATGTACGTCAAACTTCACGACGACTGAGTTGTAATGCATTTGTGAAAAGACTTTTTCCTCTGGGGTGCGATAAAAATGCGCGGTGCCATCAATGTGGAAAACTCGGAAGTAGGTCTGAAAGCAATGACCTGCCATAGCCCACAAAAGATCGGCAAGAAAGGAACAATGAGGGAAAAGCCTGTTGTGCCCTTGAGAAAGGCGCTTGCTGGGTTATACATTTACTCGCTAGACAGATGGAAGTGCAAAGCAGTCTGCCCTCCACGATGTATATCAGATAAATACAGGGTGGCCATAAATTAAAGCCACAAAAATTAATTTTTGAGATATTTTCATTCAGTTTATTTTACAGTAAAGGAAAACACTCAAAGTTTTTTCTCTATTGATTGGTACTTTTGAAATAATCAGTTTGAAATTACGATTTATTTGGTGATTAAGGACAATCTTGATTTAGCAACGAAAATGGAGTTTATGAAATGAACGCTCTCCAAGAAAAACCTCAGTGCGTTTCCTGGTTTATAGAATCAAAGTTAGATATCCAAGCCCAGCAACACTTTAGATACAAATATAGAAGAGAGCCACTTGCGAGGTCTGCCGATCGATCATGGCGTAAAAAGCTTTAGGAGACTGGTATAGCGTTCTACAAAGAAAGCCAGCCGGGCAAGAAAAAGAAATTGAATTTTTGCATGCGGCGTATGCCCGAAGCTCTAGTAAATCTATTCGCATGGCTTCTTCCTAGTAACAAATACCACGCTCCACTATTCCTACAGTTTTGCATGAAAGATTGCGACTTTATGCAGATGAAGTGCAGGTACTACACACCCCTAATCCAGAAGAAAACGACGAAACCACGATGAAGTGCAGGTACTACAGACCTTTATGTAGAATTTATTTGAATATGGGCCAGGCTGCAATTCCTACCAGTAGCGATTACCTGGCACAACTGTAAGTTGAGCAGAGTTGCTTATACAAATTGAATAGTTATATTTACAAATCCAGTAATTCAGCAAAATTGATTCACCATTTACATCCCAACACACAATAATAATACTAATAACACTAGTAATGCTTATGGTATGCACAGTGTCATTTCTACGGCTAGATAGTTAAGAGCAGCTACTTATTCCTTTGGCACAAATCAATTTTAGGTTAACTAGGCTCTCGAATTCATCATAATTAATCGTAAAATTGATAACAGTTGCACAATTCAGCACGATATTAAACTTACATCCTAATCTCAAATTACATAAACCCTAACATTATTCCCAGATTATTATTCAGACAACTCAATAAACGTATATAATGGCTGTACACCTTTAAACCGAGAATTCCAGATAACCAGCATTTTACATTTTCACCTCGTGGCAATTCGCGCTAACGATAGAGAGATATCGTGAATCGTTGTTACAACCAGTGCCGTGTCGAGGCAGCCCCGTACCCCCGGTCGGGGAGGGGGCGACTATTCCTAGGGGCCCCACAATATAGATTGTATTAGTAAGTTAGAGCCATTTTTCTACCCTTGACTTTGACTTTTACTTTTCTTGCTTTTGCCCTCATTGAATAGCCGGCAGATTAAGCATGTAATATCATGATTCGTTAATTTCGAAAAAGAATTGGGGACGTTTGGACACTACAACAGTATTATGTAAAGTTGTGGTTACGTCAGAAAAAGGCCAATCGTTAATAAAGTCTCGACCTTCTCCACTTAACGTCTGTGGCTTCGCTCTTGAGCGTTGAAATTCTCGGGAAAATTTACGTCATAATGAATGTGCTGTGGAGTGGAGTGCAATCGCCTTGTAGTTGCGTACAGATAGAGACTAGGTTTCTAGTTTACTAGGTTTCTTGTATTTTGTGACTTAATCAGGTTTGCAAAATGAAGCGCATTTATAAAAGTGGCGCGCAAAAACGAAAAGAGGCAGCATCTTTGAGGCAATCAGCAGCGAAATTAACAAAGTTAACGCGTTTTTTTTTTGTTGCACGAGCAGATAGGCCAAGTGAAGACACCCCTGCTGAGGATGCAATAGGACAACAACATCCGAAATCTGTTCTACCAGCCCCAGCAGAGTCGGAAGATTTCGACATCTCTGAGCAAGAGCGATCCTCTGGTTCTTCATTAACTGCTAATATGGAAACGCAAAACGAAAGTACAAGAGGCGTTGGCGTTGCATCAGAAATATTAGATTTATTTCCGCAACTTTCATTCAATCCGTTTTCGAATGACCCAACTTGCTGGCCAGATTTATATCAAATGCACAGCGATGTGACATCGTCAAAAGAGGGCCTCAACAAGTTGACACAAATTTTTCCTTAAATGCTGCAAGACGAAGATTTTCAACATTTCATTACAGGCGTGATATGAACAATGGCGAAATTGTCCTTAGGTCATGTCTAATCTATTCGCAAGAAACGAATAAAGCGTTTTGCTTTTGTTGCAAACCCTTTAGCAATTCTAAAAGTCCATTTTGGAGCGGCAGTAATACATGGGAAGGTATAGCAAAAAAATTAAAAGAGCATGAAAATGGAACTACTCATAAAAAATGCTTTAGTGATTGGATGCTGCTCAGAGACGGGATTCGATCTCACTCAACGATGGACAAACAAGAAATGAAAATCTTTCTTTCGGAAAGAACGTTTTGAAGAAATGTTTTGGAGCGATTAATAGACATTGTAATTTTTCTTGCTGAAAAAAATTTAGCTTTAAGAGAGTCTGATGAAGTACTCGGCTCTCCTCACAGTGGAAACTTTTTAGGACTCTAAGGAATTGCTAACAAAAAGAGATCCAGTTTTGATGGAACTAAAAAATCGAATAATTAAACACACAGCAAAAAACATTATTTAAGCAACACAATTCAAAACGAGTTAATCGATATTGTCGCCAAGAAAGTGGAGAAAGAATTGATGGCACAATTGACTAAAGCGTCTTGACTGCACACCGGACATTTCCCACAAAGAACAAATGACTGTTGTCTTGCGATTTGTTCAATGCGATGAAGAGGATGGCGTTACAGTGAAACAAGCTTTTTTGGGATATTTGAGAGTGGATGACAGTACAGGTGGAGGATTGTTCGACACGTTATTGAAGCGTGCAGAAGAACTCTGCATTAATTTTGCTGACTGTCGCGGGCAATGTTATGATAATGGTGCTAATATGAATGACAAAGAAGCAGGCGTCCAAGCCAGAATTTTGGAAATCAATTCAAAAGCTCTGTATGTGCCAACCACTCATTGAATTTAGTAGTTGTGGATTGCGCCAAATCTTCAATTGAAGCTTTGATGTTTTTTGGCGTACTTGCTCAATTACACACAGTGCTTTCTTCTTCCACTTCACGTTGAACAATTATGAAGAAGCATGTAAAAATTTCAATCCAATCTCCATCTGCCACCCGTCGGGAAAGTCGAATTAAATGTATTGTATCGTTACGATTTTACTTGTCAGACTTTTGGGTGCGCTGGAAGAATCGCAGAGCTATTGCATACAAAAATAAGATGGGAAAACAGCCAACGACGTTCGTTCTCTGATATATGTAATTTCATCATGAAAGTTCATTTTGGCAATTGTTATATGGCATGATATTTTGTTTCAAGTTAACAAAACGAGAAAATTTATGCAAACTTGCGGCATTTATAAAAAATGAAATCTATTCCACCCAATCTTTCTTGCAGGATTATCGACAGAATGGCTACAACACCGCCATGGTAGGCGCTCGTGAGATTGCTGAGGATGTTGGTGTAGAGAGTGCGTTTGTGGAAAAGAGAAAAAGAAACAGAAATAGAATGTTTGACTACGAATCAGAAGATCAAAGCAGCGAATTGTCACAAGAATCACAATTCAAAGTTGACTTTTTTGCGCCTTGTCGATCATGGCATTGCTTCAATGAATGATCGATTTGAGCAAACGCATTTTGTGACCGAAATTTTTAATTTCGTGCTTAGCCAAGAAAACCTCTTGCAAGCATTTAATGAAAACAATATTCTTGATGTTTGTAAAACATTTCATGACAAACTGGGAGACATCGATCCATTTGAAATCAAAGAAGAGCTGGGACGTTTTGTACATGTCATCAACGAAAATAAAGAAAGTCTTAAAACAATAAGAGATTTTTTAAATTATATCTGCAAAAAAACAATTATTGGAAGTTTACCCAAATTTGTTGATTGCTTTACGAGTGGCAATGATATGCCTCATTTCCGCTGCCTGTGTAGAAAGAAGTTTTTGTAAACTTATCAAAACCTTTCATCGATCAACAACTATAGACTTACATCATTGGCTTTAATATTTATTGAAAGTGCTTGCGTTCGCAGTGTGGATTAAAACGACATCATTGCTGTTTTTGCCACCGCAAATGTGCGAAAAGCAAATTTTTGAATATTGATACCGTTCTTGCGGTGCATGCGTTTGCTTATTTGCTGAATGTGTAAGAAAAATGGGTTAAGTTTGTTTAGATTGGTTTAAACAATGCAAGTTATTTAGAATGCAAGAACTTCTTCCTGATTAGTTTAGCTTGGTTGGGTTTTGAAATAGCGCTGCTCAGGAAACAAATTTGCAACTGGCTCGAAAAAGCACGCAGCTGCCTAAATGCTTGCTGATATCAAATGGCCCCATCTAGAGTTTTTAGGGGGCCTCCAACAGCCTTCACACGGCACTGGTTACAACAACATTACGTCATAAACCGCTTGCATTGCGTAGATCAAGAAAAAGGCTATATGCGTATGTAACACCTCAATCCAGAAGAAAACCACGTCGAAAAGAATTTGCAGTGAGGATGCTGGCCTAGCTAGATTCAGATCATGGCAAGAAATTGAACACCAGCTGGTTATTCTTCATGCAAGTGATGGTGCCCGAGAAAAGGTGTGCTAATGGATCTAAAAACTAGACTAGGCTTGAGGTAAGACGAGGCTTTTCGCTTGTCGACAATACTTACGTTGGCCCGATTAGTTATAAATTTTGAAAAGAAGAAAATGGCGAGTTCAACGATAGAGATAAAGTCGTATAGTTCTGTAACATGTATTAAAATAATAATAAGAAAAAAAATATTCTTTCAACGGTTTAACTGCAATGGCTTGAGTTTAAATACGTGAGTAAATTCCCAAGTTACCACTATAATCTACTAACTCGTTAAATCAAATAGTACAAGGCTGTTACAGAATTCTGCAATTGCAAAAGTTAAAACGGACTGCATTTGTGTTTAGGTTTCCTGTAAGTTTACAAGTTGAAAAAGTTAAGTTAATGGGTAATGGCATTATTAGACATGACGGCTTTTTGTCTTTCTCATCACCTCTGGTGGGAACTGTTCATCCTCTTCTCTTTTCAGGCTACAATGGTTTTCTGACCACTTATTTTTTGTGGGTGATGATGAGCTGGCCAGACGAGGCGCGTTTCTTTATCCATCTACAGTCCTAATTAGACTCTGTTTCCTCTTTCCTACCGTAAGCACTCGTCTATTCTTTCCAGTTGAAGGCGCACTCTATCATCAAAAGTTTTCGATCCACAAAAATCCCAGTATGGTATGTACTAAAAAACTCGTGCTTTTTCCTCATTCTTACTGTGTCTTTTTTCTCGTCTCTGCTGCAACAGACACAGCCTCCTTTTTAAACCCTTATCTCTTCAGAATAACACAATCAGTAACTTTTTGTCTATCTATCTATGATCAGCATAATCGAGAATTCCTACGACTCTGGATATTTTTTATTTCATTCTGTCCTGTCTTGCTCGGACTCTTTACACCACTTGCTTTTTATCTATTTACGAGCTTTGGTCCACATCTTGTGATGTGAATTGCTTCTGGGGCTCCGTGGTAAGCTGCCATGCTCCCATTCCAAGAAAGGGGTCGGAAACAACAACAAGGAGTAGTCTTATTTTAATAATAATAGAATGTGAGAAAGTCAAAAGAAACGCCTTTTTGAAAAGTATGCTTGCTGAGATGATTTATTAACACAGCATAAGCTATCCGTAGAGCGAATACAAAATAATTTTTTAAGGCATATTTTAAAAAATGTTTTACATCAGTACTCACAACCCAAAAGGAATTTGAAAGGTAAAAGAAATAAACGTCACAAAAAAAAGTTAAGACGGATAGAAGCATGGCCTCTTTCAATTCCTTCCCCTGGCTACGCTTAGAAATCGTTGGAACTAACTAGCTGATACAATGATTGACTCGTAACATAAAAAGAAAAAACATGTCATGAGAAAATAAAGTGAAATGTTGACTTTCAATACGACTAATTCAACTTCACAGAATTCTCACTTACTGGCTGCAATAGGTGATTAATTTAATTTGAAATCTATCAAAGATGGGTGGAGGCAAAAATGCACAAAGCCAATCAAGCTCTACTAAAGCAAACAATGACAACCATGCTAATCAATGCAACCCTAATAACCAGAGGTAAGTTGTTTAAAAGAAAAGAGTACTCTGTACGAACACATAAGGTTATAAGCTAAAGCTAGACCCTATGCCTTCTTATACACTGAAATTTTTTGGTGGAAAGGGCAAACCGAACGTTTTAATTTTCTGTAGCACACTCCTATATGCTTTCCATATTCGCTCAGACGTCGATAGAAGTAGTAAGCAGAGGTCAACTGTTGAAATAGACTGCTTTTCAAGTTTAAATAATTCTTGAATTTCCACCTATTAGGTCTAATTTCGATTAATTATTGAGGCAAATTCGATTGATTGCCAGCTTGAATCTTTCGATCAAGGTCGCCACAGCAGCGGCTTTCCAATCCGCTTGACCACGTTGCTAATAAACTGAGCTTTAGATTAAACAAACAGGTCTAAGTTCAAGCTGTTGCGTACACGCAATTTATAACACAACGTATTTACAAACTTAGCCTACCGCAATACCTCACAAATTCCAAAAGGTGGGGGGCCTACAGTCTGGTCTACACTGAGACTAATCATGGCTCAATCCTTTGAGTGTATTATTCTGGCTCAGTCTCAAGTTACCCGGCTTGAGTTGAGCCTTTCTTGACCGCTGCGCAGACTAGGCCCAAGTCCGATTTCTACTTTGTGCTTGTACCAGGTATGATGGATATTCGCCCAAATATAGTGGCACGGGAACCAAAGCGGATCTTGACAATCATGCCAATCAGCTAAATCCGAATAACGCTCGGTGAGGTGGATGTTAGGTTCAAGGAGCAAAATCAACTGCAAAGCATTGTAGCACCAACGTATGCTACAGCTCGAAAGGAACATGCGCTCGCTTTTTCGCTATTAAGATTTGATTACCGTCGTTTGTTCACCACTTAAAAGCATTTCGAAAACCGAGAATAGTAGTACAGCATACTAATGATTTCTTCTTTGACCACGCCTGTTAGTAACTTTATATCATCGTCATTGTTGAGATCGAACTTTCTCCACGCGTGCGTATCATATTCAAACTGTCAATCGTCACACAAATCCTCTCGATGAGGACGTTCCATTATCAAAAGCTTGGGTTCACAACCCTCTAAACCATGATTAAATTTTGGTTGTGGATGAATTACTATCTTATCCACCTATAAGTTTATGTCACGAAATTTACTCCTAATATAATAGGTGTAGGCAGAGGTCACTGTGGCACTCAAAGTTCTTGGACCCGTTTATGGTTAGAAGCTGTTTTCAAATACAATAGCTACTATATATCAATGCTCCCCAACAAAGTTATTATCCTTGAAAGAAAGACAAACAATTCCCCACAAAACATCATCTTTAAAAATAATCAATCAAAATCGAGTGACAAAAAGATACTTCAGACTTTGTTTGGATACGCTTGTAATAGCTGGAAATGCGGTCAAGTGAGTTCGAGCGCAGTTCTTGGTGACAAAAATTGCGCGTTTTTGTTTTCCGATCCCTTTCGAGTAATGGAGGCATTGCGGAAGACCATGGAGCCCCAGCATCCGGGCTATTTCCCAGAGCCTGTACCAGAGATCGTAGAGAAACAAACTGTCGCCAAAGAGCGGGCGGCGCTCAGAGTCCGTATCTGGACGGTGCAGAATGAGATGAGAGGTGTCCTGGGTAGAACCATCGCAGGCGCTCCACGAAGGATTCTCGATTCTGACGATTCTGGTCAGATAGAGTTCAACTGAATGCTGTGTCCGATGCAGCGAATACCAGAGCGAACACAGCAAGCATAACGAAGAAGCAGTGGACATCGAGTTCCTCAGTGGACATCGAGGGGACCTGTGAGTCGAAGAATTCAGATGAGGCAGCACCATCCGGTCCGAGAAAAGAGAAGACTGAATACGAGAGGTAAGAGGAGAGAAACTAAAAGCAAGCAAATGCAAAAGACTGGAGTAGCGCACCCCATGTCTCCGTCTGGCCAACTTATCAGCGGCGTCGTTTCCGGGAAGAAATAAGTGTTCGGGAATCCATTGCAACCTGGTAGTAAAGGAGGAGAGAGATAAAATAGTTACTGCCAAATGTGCCAAATAGCCTAAAGTAAAAGAAAAGACCAAGGAGAGAACAGTGTGGTGAGGACAACGCAAGAGTCAGAAATGAGAAGAAAGGAAAAGAAATAGAAGACCCGTTGGTGTTGCCGAATCCAACTGAGAGCTTGCAGAATGACATAGGATCTAGCGGAAAAACCGAAACAAACTGGGCCTGCCAAATAGGAAAGGATGGTCTCAGCAGATCGTAAGATGAAAGAGAGCCGCACCTTGGCGAGAAAGAGTAGGATCAAAGCGGAAGCATGGTGTGAAAAAAGTTAACTCTATTAATAAAAAGCGGGTTTGAAGGAGAGAGGGCAAGCAAAGAGAACCTCCTTAGGAACTGACGTTAAAGCAAATCAATGATGTTGTCGCCGGTTACAAGTTTTCTAAATACGCTGCTATAGCATTTAATTCCTCACATGTATGAACTTCTGATCTACAGGGTGCCCATAAGCTATGGCTGCCAATTCAAAAATTTTTAATTCCGTTTGTTTTGTAGTAACAGGAAATACCTCAAGTCTTTTTAGATGTATAAGCACACCTCTACGTGTGCGTCATCAGTCGCACGAAGAAAATCCACCCGGGTTCAATTTCTAGTCATGATCTGAATGTAGTCTGACCAGTATGCTCACTGCAAACTCTTTGGTCGCGGCTTATCTTCAACTGCACTTTATATGCATAAAGTCGCAAAGTTTTCTACAAAACTTTATGAAGAGTGGAGCGTGGTATCAGTAACTGCGTAGAAGCCCTGCAAATGGTCTTTCTAAGGCATTTGGAATACGCTTCGCGCACAGATTCAATTTCCTCTTCTGATGTTATAATAGCTTTAAGTTAGTGACGTCCTGTATTTATCAGACAGCCATTGTGGAGGACAGAATGCTTTGCCCTTCCACCTGTCCACCGCGAAAACATTGAAATCCGTAAGTGCCTTTTCTGAGGGCACAATAGACATGGCCAACCCCAGGTTTTATGAACTCGATCAACGAATAAAGATATTTTAAATTGTTGCTGCTACAAAACATTGATCTCCAAACAAAAGTTTCATGAAACATTTTTGAGGTACAGATTGACAAAAGTGGGAGTTACAAAGTTGAGGAATCGAAATCACGGTTTTTGGCTCCCCAAAATTTGCTTCTGGCTACACTAATAATATGGTCTTCGCCGCCCACCAGTGACAGCATAATTAAAAAGATTTATCGCCATCGAGCGGTGCACCCGCAATTACGGTTGTGGTTGATTTAAGAAATTAATCTCAGATTTAAGCAGCCGATATACATTTTTTCATTGCCCATCAAACTTTTACCAGGCCCAGACACATTCTCGCACTGCACCATATTACAATGAACTGTGATTCTTTAATTTTGATTCTCTTACCACAGTATCAGTTTAACTTAGCCAGGGGGCACAACCATTCCCAAAACTTTTGAAAAATTGCCAAAACTAAGAGCAGTAATATTGAGAAACAATAATTTTGAAACTTTTGTTTTGCAGAACGTCTGAATTTGAAAAATCCAGTCTGATCGAGATGATGGCCAGTTTTAGACATCATTGCAACTAACGAAGGTTTTCCTTATTCCAAAATTTTTTCTGGTTTCTCGAGACCGGTCCCCATCAATGAATATTAAGCCGACATCTACAAATTACAATTCGTGCAGTTGAGCGTAACTAACAATTTTTCGGTTCGGGCAATGTCCCGAAAAGAATAATGAGGCCACACTAACATAAATGTACAGTAGATTCCGCTTAATCGGGTCACATCGGGATAAGCACCATTTGGCCCGATTAAACGGCTGACCCGATTATCCAAAGTCTTGCAGTATCTATGCCAGGGTTGTCCTTGGTACACCAGTTATCTCAGCTAGCTGGCGATGACTAATGTTTGGAGGTTGCTCTCTAATTTTTCTTAGGACAACAATCTTTCAGCAATTGTTAATTCTTTTTGTGGCATCTTTGCTTGGGACTTCACAAAATTTGCAACAATTACCATGTTCAAGGGCATGAAATGACAAAATAATTTGCGCCTGTATTTTTCAATTGTTACATGATATAGTTGGCTTTGTGAAATTGAGTTCTATTACATTACAAAGGCGGTTTTGCAATTAAACCAGTGTATGTCTGACTACAGTTGTGGCCCGATTAAGCGAAATAGTGGCCCGATTATGCGGATTTAACGTAGTGCATTATCTTTGATTGGATTTTGTTCTTAACAATTTGGCCCAATTAAACGGCTGACCCGATTAACCGGTAGCCCAATTAAGCAAAATCTACTGTAGTTCCAAAAAGAAATGATTTCCTTGAAGTGAAGTTCAGTAAACACTTCAAACGGTGAGCTAAGGATTTTAATTTGTTATTGTTGCGTAAGATAAAAAATATCTAATTTGCTCAAGTTGTTGTTCCAGCATGAGCGCTTTATTATGTTCAAAGGTAGGCAGCTATTTACGACTGAAAAGCCATTTGGGCCTGATATTCACAAAAAAGAACAATGAGAGCCACAAAAGATTGTATTCGGAATAATTTGTATGATACAGCCTGTGAGAAATTTCAAAAATTTTTGCCCTATTTAAACCACTTTTTAGTTCCTATTTATTTCTCCGGTTTTGCGTATCGAGAGTCGAACCCGTGTGTTCAGTTTTGCAGTTATGCGTTCAAGTAGTGTCGCGTAATTTTGTTGTGTACTTGTTATGCACGCCTTTTTCGCCCTGCCCTTTGACCTTAATTCTTACAAAAACGTTTTACTTTGGCACTTTGTCTGTAAAAAACTTTATATTTGAATCACTTTGTTTTGGAACTCGATGAAGTAGCAGTTGGCCATATTCGCGAAACATTTGGAAATTTAATTCTTCTGTCTTTATTGAATCAACCAAATTGGTATGAGTAATCCTTTATGATTTTATGGTTACGTAGTAATTTATTTGGTGTTAAAATCATTTACAAAGTAATTAAAGTATTATAACGTCACTGTCCTAAATTTATTTTTTAGTAAATAATTGGTATTATCTTCTAGAAAACGTGGTTCAACTTCTGAGTTAATTTTTTGGGTTATTCTTCGTTTTACGCAATTGATCAAATAAACCATCAAAGATTTGAAACTCGTCATTCAACACGGATATCGATTCGGATATAGAGCGGAAAAGACAAACAGCAGACCGTTTTTAGTTTAAAATTTTACACAGCCTATCAAATCAGGGGTGATCTCAAAGATCTTCATCTTAAATTAGTGGCAAGAAATCGACTTTCAAGACACGCTCATCTGGCTCACACCTTCTTTATAGAAGTGTTCTCCAAACTGAAGAAAGGCGAGAGAGTCGTAGTTGAAGGGCAGAAGAGCCGCAGGTTGCCGATCCCTGATTTAATTGAACGAGAAAGAAGTTTCATCTTTTCTTCGGTTGTTCCCCTATCTCACGACTCCCCTATCCCTTGCTCACGTATTTTTTCCATTTCAGCCAATTGATTGTTTTCACCTTTTGTTTGATGATCAAAAGTATAAAGAATGACAGCGCAACGAGTTTTTGGGCGTATATTCAATCAATCAATCAATTTTATTTTATTTTTGTCCAAATCAGCATACATAGAAATAAATAACACAGCAGTGGACAAAAAAAGGAGACGATGGCAAAACGATATACGTTAATACATGCACATGAATAGAATTTAGATTAAATGTGAAGATAATGGCATGGCCATCGCACCTGTAAGATACTAGGTAAAATAAAAAACACACACGAAGAAAAGTATATACAATATGTACAAAGTGTCGCTAGATACAGTAAAAATAAAAAACTGTCAAGTTGTAACCCTAACAGGGGAGGCTATCAGGTGCTACACCTTGCCCAAGAGTGACCTGGGAGCAACGACAGCTAAGAGACAGCTCCTTTACGTCTCAAGGCACATAAACCCTGTCGCCGGTTGTAGTTTTAAGTCATACACCTAGGACTAGATTAAACACTTAGCTATTATAAAAAAGAAGTTACTGTGAGTTAGTAGTACTGTTATGGTATTCCCAGCTGCATTGCTTGGGTAAAATTTAATCAACTAAATTAAAAATCAATTTAATGCAGAGACCTTAAAAGGACGAAAATAACTTATCATTCTAATCTGGTATGCAATGATGAAGTTTCAGTAGTTCAATGCTCTTTATGAATTGATTGTTCATGGTTGACTGTTCTCATTTCACTGTCAATACCTTCAGAGGTTCCATCTGAAAACAGAAAAAAGAACACAGAAACCATTGCACTGTAAAAGACTAAATCATAAGCACTCACATTTCCTAGATGTAAATTTTAAGTGGATTAAATGTTTATGAAGTGATAAAGAACTGCCTTGATTGGTTGATAAAAGATTTCAAAGATTTTATTTCTCTTAATGCTGGAGGAAGCTTATTCCATTGCACAGGACCTTTGTATTTGAATGACTGCTGGGTTAGTTTAATTCTGCAAAATTTAGGAAATACCTTAGCTTTCGACCGTGACCAATCAGCATTGCAGTTTCGATAGCTGTGCTGAAAGAAGTTATTAAATGCATGTGGTAGCATGTTATTAAAATATTTGTGCATAAATTTAACTATCTCCAATTGAGCAGTTTGTTCTATTGTCATAATGTTATTCTTTTTCATAACTGCTGTTATGTCATCTTTTTTGGCATTAAATGCTAATCGAATGACTTTATTTGTTGTGTTTTGGAGTCTGTGAATCAGTGTTTTGTTGTTGAAACACCAGGAAGAAATACAGTATTGAAAGTGACTTTGAATCATGCTATAATAGAGCAATTGAAGTGATTTTTGGTTAAGATAGGGTTTTATTTTTTGTATGATGCCACGGCCCATTCTAATTTTTTTCAGCAGCAATTCCATGTGAGATTTCCACGTTAGATGCTCGTGAATTGTTACACCTAAAAATCTAATAGATGTTACCTTGTCTAGTGCATTGCCATTTAGCTTGATTTCAAGATTAGGTGGGACTGGAGGGCTATTAGGAGTTTTAAAAGTTATGACTTTAGTTTTTTCAATGTTTAAAGTAAGCTTGTTTGCAGTAAGCCAGGAATCAACTTGGTGCAATTCTTCATTTGCCTTTTTAAATAGTTCAGTACATGAAACATGATTGAAGAATAAGTTTGTATCATCAGCAAACATGATAGCTTGACCAGAAGAAAGACATTTCGGAAGATCATTAACATATATCAAAAACAATAATGGACCAAGAATTGACCCTTGCGGGACGCCTAAGTTAATTAATGCAGGAGCTGATAATTTCCCATTGATTTTAGTTTGTAAAGATCGATTACTTAAATAACTTTTAAGCCATTCATAGGGTAGTCCCCTAACTCCATAGTGATGTAATTTGTAAAGTAGGATGTTATGATCAATCGTGTCAAAAGCCTTTGACAGATCCAAGAAAACACCCAGTGTATATTTTTTTTCTTCAAATGCTTTTGTAACATTTTCTACCATAACTGTGAGAGCATTGCTTGTGGAATGTTTTTTTCTAAAGCCAAATTAATATTGATGGAAAAAATCTACTTGGCTCAAAAATGAACAAAGCCTTTTGTAGAAAATTCTTTCCAAAATTTTGGACATAACAGGGAGTAAACTGATTGGTCGATAATTGTTTACATCAGATTTGGATCCTTTTTTGTGCACTGGGATTATTTTGGCCTTTTTGAACTCATTAATAAATTTACCTTGTCCCAAAGAAAGATTAAAAATGTGACATAGTATTAACAATATATTATCTGGTGATAATTTAAGAATTGACATTGGGATTTCATCCAAACCACAACTGTTTTTTGATTGCATGCCAGATAAAATATTCTTAATTTCCGAGACACAAGTGGGGTTTACATACATACAGTGCGGGTATGATGAACCAAGATAATCATCAAATTTAGCACCGGTGTGGTTCATGTCTTTCTTTAGGTTACCACCAATTGTTGTGAAGTGTTTATTGAAGTGGTCAGCTATTTTTGCATCATCGGTAGATAATTCTCCATGAATATTTAAGGAAGTGCAGCTATGGTTTTTAGTTTTCCCTAAAAGAATGTTAATGGTCTGCCATGTCTTTTTAATATTGTGTTTTTGTTTTTCAAGAATTGATGCAAAGAAAGCTTCCTTTTTTTCTTGAATCCTATGAAAATATTTATTTCTAGCTTCTTTGTATTTTGCTTTGGCTAGGGTACTCTTTTTGGCAATATATTTTTTAAATAACTTATCTTTTTCTTTCATTAGTTTTAGCAAATCTTCATCAAACCAGTTTTTGCTTTTTCTAAGAAATCTTTTTTTTACCAGGGGGAAACACTGATTAAAAATAGTAGTGTATTTATTAATAAACATACAGAAGGCTGTATTGGGATTAGTTTCTTGTAATATCAAATTTATATTTATTTCTTTTAATTGTTTTTGAAATTTTTCAATGTTTACTTGGTCAAAAATTCTGATTTTGTCTTCTAGCTTATGCTTTATTTGATTGGTATAGTAACAAGTAATTATAGGTAAGTGGTCGGAAATAGGATGAAGAAGCACTCCTGTTCTGATGTTTTCAGAATACAAATTTGTCCACACATGATCTAAAATAGTTGCACTAGTGTCTGTAATGCGAGTAGGTTTGTTTATCAATGAATAAAATGAATTATCTGACATAATGTCCAGTAAATCACTAACCATATTATTATCATGTTGAAGGAGATTATAATTAAGATCACCAAATATAAAGCATTTGTGGTTGCTCTTTATAGACTCAAGAGTTTCTTTTAAGTTGTCAAAAAATATTTGATTTGATCCAGTGTCGTGTGAAGGAGATCTATAGATTGTTCCACAGATAATACTTTCATTTTGCAATTCTAATTTGACAAAGATAGATTCAAATAGCTTTTCATGCATAGTGGTGAGTTCAGTCAAAACATGAAACCTAATTGTGTCTTTGACATAAAGTGCTACTCCTCCCCCTTTGAATTGAAGCCTAGAGTTGTGAACAAACTTGTAACCTGGTAGATTTAAGAAAGCACCTGAGCTTAGAGGAGTTATCCAAGTTTCTGAAATAGATATAATGTCTGGTTTGTATGTCATAAATGATAGCAGTGCCTCCAACTTGGTAAAATTAGCATTATTTACTAATGATCTCATGTTTAGTTCCAAAGCTAATAATTTACCTTCAGGTATCTCATCAGTTACAAAGTCATCCAATTTAGATATGTCAATGTATTGGCTGGTACTAATTAAAGCCTCAAAGTCCAAGTCTGCATTGCTGTTTTTACTGCTCTGATCACTGTCACTAAACATCAAATTAAGGCTCTCAGCACAATGGGTTAAATTTTCCTTATTTAGGTTTGTAAATACTGGTAATGTAAAGTTGTTGCTTCTGTTTTCAAAATTAGATTTTTGACTGTTTTCATTAAAAAATACATTTTGCGACATTACAAAAAACACAAGAAATATAAAGTTGAAAAGAAAATTAATACAAAAAATGAATTACAATACAAAAAAAAAGAATTATCTAAAGCTTCAAAAAAACGGTTTTTGGTATGTCATGAGGTGTGGTTAACAATAAAAAGCAAGCAAGTTGTGGGACTCAGCATGGAAATCTAATCTTTGAGATATCTCCGAAATCATCAATATAGTGCCTCTTGCCTTCAAAATAGCAATATATATTCCCCTTCAGTGTCCAGACGTTTTGGAATCCAAATGCTTCCTGTGATTTAGCAAGCAGTTGAAATCGTCGTTTTGTAAGTGATTCTGTTAACGATAATTTTGGGTCCGAATTCTTTACTGCTTTGAGCTGGGATTTGTTGGCAAACACCAGGTTCCTAACTGTACGGCGCACAAATTTAATGATGATTGGATTTTTAGCTTTTCGAGAAGGCAGAACATGGCAGATGTCGATGTCTGTATTAGTAATTGGCTGAGACAATTTGATTCTGGAATTTAGAGTTTTTAAGACAAAATTTTCAAAGTCTAAATTACTTGCCTTTTTTTCTGGAAGATTAGTACACCCATGTAGAATGAGGCAGTTACTTCTGCTGTATTGCTCCAGATCATCCAAGTGTCTTTGATTCTGGTACATCTGATCAGCCAGTTGCTCAACCGAAATTTTAAGAGTAGCAACCATTTTATTTAGATCATCCAGTAGCAAACCCTGGGCACTGGTGGCATCTGAAAAAGAAGCAGGAACAGAACTATCTGTAGGCTTAGTATTATATGAGTTGGACAAGTATTGGTTATTATACTCATCTTGGCGTTTTGATACTTCATCCAGCTTCTTCATTACTTCTGCCAACTGTGCTGAGGTCATTGTTCAGATTGTTAGAATTTTCCAGATATCAAAATGTTTCAGATATTATTTAATAACAATCGTTAACCACCACTTACAAAATCCTTACACATGCATTCCACCTTATTCAAATAGAATAAAAAGAAATAAATATAGTGCAGTAAAGAGTGATTTTTAAACTTCAGGAAGATGATTAGCAAATTTTGTGAAAACGTTATTCGCAGCCAACTACAGTTGGTAAACAATAGCTTAATCTTTCAATCATTCATTTTAGTTTTGCCCAAATTAGCGTAAAAAAATGAAATTTGACGATAGGGACAAAAATGGAGACGATGGCAAATACGATATATGTTAAAAAACATGCACACGAAACGAATTTTGATTAAATGTGAAGACAGTGCATGGTATAGCCATCGCACCAGTCAAATCAGATTACACTATGGAACACAGTAGGAGTTTTTGTTTTAAACATCATTAAACAGAAATTCCTTGTAAATACAAATATATTTTCGAAATTAAAAAGAGGTTTAGCCGGTACCCTATAAATCTATACGGATTTTCAAATCAAGCAAGCCAATACTTTTATAGGACAACAGACCATTCCCAGTGCGTAGTTGTTTTCCAAAAAGCGGCGAGAGGTTGGAGCGAGAAATTAAAGAAGAGCTATTTCATAAGCTTTATTTGAAACTTCTCCGCAAGACAGGATAGAAGCTCGTTCTCTTTCAATTTCTTCCCCTGGTCACGATTAGAAACCGTTGGAACTAACTAGCTGATACAATGATTGACTCGTAACATAAAATGAAAAGGCACGTCATGAAAAAATAAAGTGAAATGTTGACTTTCAATACGACAAATTCAACTTCACAGAATTCCCACTTACTGGCTGCAATAGGTGATTAATTTAATTTGAAATCTATCAAAGATGGGTGGAGGCAAAAATGCACACAGCCAATCAAGCTCTACTAAAGCAAACAATGACAACCATGCTAATCAATGCAACCTTAATAACCAGAGGTGAGTTGTTTAAAAGAAAAGAATACTCCGTTTAAAGTCATAAGGCTACAAGCTAAAGCTAGACTGTATGTCTACTTAGACATTAAATGTTTCTGATAGAATGGGGAAAATGGAACGTTTTAATCTTTTGTAGCATTGTCTAGAACAGGGGCAGGCACGTTTTTACAACTGAGAAGTCATTTTGGCCCGATTTCCTCAAAAAAGAACAATGAGAGCCACAAACGGTTTTATTCAGATAAATTTGTATGGCACAGCTCATCAAATCAATATCGATCTCTAAACAAAAAAATAAAAAAGGGACTTCACCTTTAATTTGTGGGTAAAAACTAAATTTTAAATTTTATAACACGCACATGTGGTTCACACCCTGGCAGAAGTATTTCCCCCTCAAAAAATTGGTAAAAAGAGCCGCAGTTAAAGGACAGAAGAGCTGCATGCGGCTCCAGAGTTGATGACCCCTGTCCTAGAATCTAGATGCCTTCTATGTAGTGATACCTCGAGATACGAATATGATTTGTTTTGTGACCTTGCTCTACATCGATTCTAGAAAACGTGGTTCAACTTCTGGGTTAATTTTTTGGGTTATTCTTCGTTTTACGCAATTGATCAAATAAACCATCAAAGATTTGAAACTCGTCATTCAACACGGATATCGATTCGGATATAGAGCGGAAAAGACAAACAGCAGACCGTTTTTAGTTTAAAATTTTACACAGCCTATCAAATCAGGGGTGATCTCAAAGATCTTCATCTTAAATTAGTGGCAAGAAATCGACTTTCAAGACACGCTCATCTGGCTCACACCTTCTTTATAGAAGTGTTCTCCAAACTGAAGAAAGGCGAGAGAGTCGTAGTTGAAGGGCAGAAGAGCCGCAGGTTGCCGATCCCTGATTTAATTGAACGAGAAAGAAGTTTCATCTTTTCTTCGGTTGTTCCCCTATCTCACGACTCCCCTATCCCTTGCTCACGTATTTTTTCCATTTCGGACAATTGATTGTTTTCACCTTTTGTTTGATGATCAAAAGTATAAAGCAGGGGTGGGCAACCTACGGCCCGCGAGCACTTTTGAAACTTCAGTGAACCTGAATGACAATGATAGGAGGGGAAACAATTACCGTATTAAAGAACAAAAAACTTTATACGCCACGATGTAAAAGGCATTTGTCAGTTTGCACAGACGCATTTTCCGTCCATTCAGAGGGTGATAACCTTTTTTTTCGGAGACCATCATGTCCACGTTCTGTAATACGACAATGCAAGAAGGTGGACCTTTTTTTTTTGGACACTTACATGAGCACTGGCCCTTGGCCAACTCTTTAGTGATCAATGCGGCCCTCCGACTAAAAAGGTTGCCCACCCCTGGTATTAAGAATGACAGCGCAACGAGTTTTTGGGCGTATATTGGTTTAACTGCTTTAGAAAAAGAAATAAATATAGTGCAGTAAAGAGTGATTTTTAAACTTCAGGAAGATGATTAGCAAATTTTGTGAAAACGTTATTCGCAGCCAACTACAGTTGGTAAACAATAGCTTAATCTTTCAATCATTCATTTTAGTTTTGCCCAAATTAGCGTAAAAAAATGAAATTTGACGATAGGGACAAAAATGGAGACGATGGCAAATACGATATATGTTAAAAAACATGCACACGAAACGAATTTTGATTAAATGTGAAGACAGTGCATGGTATAGCCATCGCACCAGTCAAATCAGATTACACTATGGAACACAGTAGGAGTTTTTGTTTTAAACATCATTAAACAGAAATTCCTTGTAAATACAAATATATTTTCGAAATTAAAAAGAGGTTTAGCCGGTACCCTATAAACCTATACGGATTTTCAAATCAAACAAGCCAATACTTTTATAGGACAACAGACCATTCCCAGTGCGTAGTTGTTTTCCAAAAAGCGGCGAGAGGTTGGAGCGAGAAATTAAAGAAGAGCTATTTCATAAGCTTTATTTGAAACTTCTCCGCAAGACAGGATAGAAGCTCGTTCTCTTTCAATTTCTTCCCCTGGTCACGATTAGAAACCGTTGGAACTAACTAGCTGATACAATGATTGACTCGTAACATAAAATGAAAAGGCACGTCATGAAAAAATAAAGTGAAATGTTGACTTTCAATACGACAAATTCAACTTCACAGAATTCCCACTTACTGGCTGCAATAGGTGATTAATTTAATTTGAAATCTATCAAAGATGGGTGGAGGCAAAAATGCACACAGCCAATCAAGCTCTACTAAAGCAAACAATGACAACCATGCTAATCAATGCAACCTTAATAACCAGAGGTGAGTTGTTTAAAAGAAAAGAATACTCCGTTTAAAGTCATAAGGCTACAAGCTAAAGCTAGACTGTATGTCTACTTAGACATTAAATGTTTCTGATAGAATGGGGAAAATGGAACGTTTTAATCTTTTGTAGCATTGTCTAGAACAGGGGCAGGCACGTTTTTACGACTGAGAAGTCATTTTGGCCCGATTTCCTCAAAAAAGAACAATGAGAGCCACAAACGGTTTTATTCAGATAAATTTGTATGGCACAGCTCATCAAATCAATATCGATCTCTAAACAAAAAAATAAAAAAGGGACTTCACCTTTAATTTGTGGGTAAAAACTAAATTTTAAATTTTATAACACGCACATGTGGTTCACACCCTGGCAGAAGTATTTCCCCCTCAAAAAATTGGTAAAAAGAGCCGCAGTTAAAGGACAGAAGAGCTGCATGCGGCTCCAGAGTTGATGACCCCTGTCCTAGAATCTAGATGCCTTCTATGTAGTGATACCTCGAGATACGAATATGATTTGTTTTGTGACCTTGCTCTACATCGATTCTAGAAAACGTGGTTCAACTTCTGGGTTAATTTTTTGAGTTATTCTTCGTTTTACGCAATTGATCAAATAAACCATCAAAGATTTGAAACTCGTCATTCAACACGGATATCGATTCGGATATAGAGCGGAAAAGACAAACAGCAGACCGTTTTTAGTTTAAAATTTTACACAGCCTATCAAATCAGGGGTGATCTCAAAGATCTTCATCTTAAATTAGTGGCAAGAAATCGACTTTCAAGACACGCTCATCTGGCTCACACCTTCTTTATAGAAGTGTTCTCCAAACTGAAGAAAGGCGAGAGAGTCGTAGTTGAAGGGCAGAAGAGCCGCAGGTTGCCGATCCCTGATTTAATTGAACGAGAAAGAAGTTTCATCTTTTCTTCGGTTGTTCCCCTATCTCACGACTCCCCTATCCCTTGCTCACGTATTTTTTCCATTTCGGACAATTGATTGTTTTCACCTTTTGTTTGATGATCAAAAGTATAAAGCAGGGGTGGGCAACCTACGGCCCGCGAGCACTTTTGAAACTTCAGTGAACCTGAATGACAATGATAGGAGGGGAAACAATTACCGTATTAAAGAACAAAAAACTTTATACGCCACGATGTAAAAGGCATTTGTCAGTTTGCACAGACGCATTTTCCGTCCATTCAGAGGGTGATAACCTTTTTTTTCGGAGACCATCATGTCCACGTTCTGTAATACGACAATGCAAGAAGGTGGACCTTTTTTTTTTGGACACTTACATGAGCACTGGCCCTTGGCCAACTCTTTAGTGATCAATGCGGCCCTCCGACTAAAAAGGTTGCCCACCCCTGGTATTAAGAATGACAGCGCAACGAGTTTTTGGGCGTATATTGGTTTAACTGCTTTAGAAAAAGAAATAAATATAGTGCAGTAAAGAGTGATTTTTAAACTTCAGGAAGATGATTAGCAAATTTTGTGAAAACGTTATTCGCAGCCAACTACAGTTGGTAAACAATAGCTTAATCTTTCAATCATTCATTTTAGTTTTGCCCAAATTAGCGTAAAAAAATGAAATTTGACGATAGGGACAAAAATGGAGACGATGGCAAATACGATATATGTTAAAAAACATGCACACGAAACGAATTTTGATTAAATGTGAAGACAGTGCATGGTATAGCCATCGCACCAGTCAAATCAGATTACACTATGGAACACAGTAGGAGTTTTTGTTTTAAACATCATTAAACAGAAATTCCTTGTAAATACAAATATATTTTCGAAATTAAAAAGAGGTTTAGCCGGTACCCTATAAACCTATACGGATTTTCAAATCAAACAAGCCAATACTTTTATAGGACAACAGACCATTCCCAGTGCGTAGTTGTTTTCCAAAAAGCGGCGAGAGGTTGGAGCGAGAAATTAAAGAAGAGCTATTTCATAAGCTTTATTTGAAACTTCTCCGCAAGACAGGATAGAAGCTCGTTCTCTTTCAATTTCTTCCCCTGGTCACGATTAGAAACCGTTGGAACTAACTAGCTGATACAATGATTGACTCGTAACATAAAATGAAAAGGCACGTCATGAAAAAATAAAGTGAAATGTTGACTTTCAATACGACAAATTCAACTTCACAGAATTCCCACTTACTGGCTGCAATAGGTGATTAATTTAATTTGAAATCTATCAAAGATGGGTGGAGGCAAAAATGCACACAGCCAATCAAGCTCTACTAAAGCAAACAATGACAACCATGCTAATCAATGCAACCTTAATAACCAGAGGTGAGTTGTTTAAAAGAAAAGAATACTCCGTTTAAAGTCATAAGGCTACAAGCTAAAGCTAGACTGTATGTCTACTTAGACATTAAATGTTTCTGATAGAATGGGGAAAATGGAACGTTTTAATCTTTTGTAGCATTGTCTAGAACAGGGGCAGGCACGTTTTTACGACTGAGAAGTCATTTTGGCCCGATTTCCTCAAAAAAGAACAATGAGAGCCACAAACGGTTTTATTCAGATAAATTTGTATGGCACAGCTCATCAAATCAATATCGATCTCTAAACAAAAAAATAAAAAAGGGACTTCACCTTTAATTTGTGGGTAAAAACTAAATTTTAAATTTTATAACACGCACATGTGGTTCACACCCTGGCAGAAGTATTTCCCCCTCAAAAAATTGGTAAAAAGAGCCGCAGTTAAAGGACAGAAGAGCTGCATGCGGCTCCAGAGTTGATGACCCCTGTCCTAGAATCTAGATGCCTTCTATGTAGTGATACCTCGAGATACGAATATGATTTGTTTTGTGACCTTGCTCTACATCGATTCTAGAAAACGTGGTTCAACTTCTGGGTTAATTTTTTGAGTTATTCTTCGTTTTACGCAATTGATCAAATAAACCATCAAAGATTTGAAACTCGTCATTCAACACGGATATCGATTCGGATATAGAGCGGAAAAGACAAACAGCAGACCGTTTTTAGTTTAAAATTTTACACAGCCTATCAAA
Organism: Trididemnum clinides; assembly: GCA_963675345.1. NCBI lineage: Eukaryota > Metazoa > Chordata > Ascidiacea > Aplousobranchia > Didemnidae > Trididemnum > Trididemnum clinides. Next base: position 9,445,953 of record OY776285.1, read on the forward strand.
TCAGGGGTGATCTCAAAGATCTTCATCTTAAATTAGTGGCAAGAAATCGACTTTCAAGACACGCTCATCTGGCTCACACCTTCTTTATAGAAGTGTTCTCCAAACTGAAGAAAGGCGAGAGAGTCGTAGTTGAAGGGCAGAAGAGCCGCAGGTTGCCGATCCCTGATTTAATTGAACGAGAAAGAAGTTTCATCTTTTCTTCGGTTGTTCCCCTATCTCACGACTCCCCTATCCCTTGCTCACGTATTTTTTCCATTTCGGACAATTGATTGTTTTCACCTTTTGTTTGATGATCAAAAGTATAAAGCAGGGGTGGGCAACCTACGGCCCGCGAGCACTTTTGAAACTTCAGTGAACCTGAATGACAATGATAGGAGGGGAAACAATTACCGTATTAAAGAACAAAAAACTTTATACGCCACGATGTAAAAGGCATTTGTCAGTTTGCACAGACGCATTTTCCGTCCATTCAGAGGGTGATAACCTTTTTTTTCGGAGACCATCATGTCCACGTTCTGTAATACGACAATGCAAGAAGGTGGACCTTTTTTTTTTGGACACTTACATGAGCACTGGCCCTTGGCCAACTCTTTAGTGATCAATGCGGCCCTCCGACTAAAAAGGTTGCCCACCCCTGGTATTAAGAATGACAGCGCAACGAGTTTTTGGGCGTATATTGGTTTAACTGCTTTAGAAAAAGAAATAAATATAGTGCAGTAAAGAGTGATTTTTAAACTTCAGGAAGATGATTAGCAAATTTTGTGAAAACGTTATTCGCAGCCAACTACAGTTGGTAAACAATAGCTTAATCTTTCAATCATTCATTTTAGTTTTGCCCAAATTAGCGTAAAAAAATGAAATTTGACGATAGGGACAAAAATGGAGACGATGGCAAATACGATATATGTTAAAAAACATGCACACGAAACGAATTTTGATTAAATGTGAAGACAGTGCATGGTATAGCCATCGCACCAGTCAAATCAGATTACACTATGGAACACAGTAGGAGTTTTTGTTTTAAACATCATTAAACAGAAATTCCTTGTAAATACAAATATATTTTCGAAATTAAAAAGAGGTTTAGCCGGTACCCTATAAACCTATACGGATTTTCAAATCAAACAAGCCAATACTTTTATAGGACAACAGACCATTCCCAGTGCGTAGTTGTTTTCCAAAAAGCGGCGAGAGGTTGGAGCGAGAAATTAAAGAAGAGCTATTTCATAAGCTTTATTTGAAACTTCTCCGCAAGACAGGATAGAAGCTCGTTCTCTTTCAATTTCTTCCCCTGGTCACGATTAGAAACCGTTGGAACTAACTAGCTGATACAATGATTGACTCGTAACATAAAATGAAAAGGCACGTCATGAAAAAATAAAGTGAAATGTTGACTTTCAATACGACAAATTCAACTTCACAGAATTCCCACTTACTGGCTGCAATAGGTGATTAATTTAATTTGAAATCTATCAAAGATGGGTGGAGGCAAAAATGCACACAGCCAATCAAGCTCTACTAAAGCAAACAATGACAACCATGCTAATCAATGCAATCCTAATAACCAGAGGTGAGTTGTTTAAAAGAAAAGAATACTCCGTTTAAAGTCATAAGGCTACAAGCTAAAGCTAGACTGTATGTCTACTTAGACATTAAATGTTTCTGATAGAATGGGGAAAATGGAACGTTTTAATCTTTTGTAGCATTGTCTAGAACAGGGGCAGACACGTTTTTACGACTGAGAAGTCATTTTGGCCCGATTTCCTCAAAAAAGAACAATGAGAGCCACAAACGGTTTTATTCAGATAAATTTGTATGGCACAGCTCATCAAATCAATATCGATCTCTAAACAAAAAAATAAAAAAGGGACTTCACCTTTAATTTGTGGCTAAGAACTAAATTTTAAATTTTATAACACCCACATGTGGTTCACACCCTGGCAGAAGTATTTCCCCCTCAAAAAATTGGTAAAAAGAGCCGCAGTTAAAGGACAGAAGAGCTGCATGCGGCTCCAGAGTTGATGACCCCTGGCCTAGAATCTAGATGCCTTCTATGTAGTGATACCTCGAGATACGAATATGATTTGTTTTGTGACCTTGCTCTACATCAATTTGCTCGTATTTCAAAGCAATTTTCTCCATAGAAATTAATTGAAATGCCATTAATCCATTTTAGTCCCCATATTACCGCCCTAGTTTTTTTGTAAGATATTTTTGAATAGGAAAAACTTATTTATATACGAAAAATATTGTATAAAAACATAATGATGGAACTTAGCTAAACGTCATTAAACTTAATTGAACTTAAATGCTACTGTACAATTTTTTGTTGCTTTTGCTTAAATTTCGTCACTGCTTTTCTTTTCACTGGTCTTTGCCTTTTCTGCCTCGCTTTCTTTGCTTTTATCTACTGGCCGTTTCAAAAAAGAAACCTGTCCAAGAAGGTTGGTTTGTTTTTTCCTTTCAGAATGTTGCGGAAGTGACTTTGGCAAGTGTCATCAAATAGCTCCAATGCTCGACCAGTTGCAACTTTTTCTGGGTATTTCTTCTCCACGAACTGTGAAACTTCTTCCACATCTTCAAGATCTTCTTTATCTCACTGGTAGAAACCATCTTCTCTTCCTCTAACTTTTTCTTGTAAACCAATTTCTTGCCAAACCTCTTTATGCTGCTGCGACTGTAACTCTTCGGTTGTCAGTTCCTAGGAGTGCTCTTCGACTAGCTTTTTCACGTCTCTCTCATCCACCTCCAAGCCTATGCATTTTTCCAGAGACACAATCTTCTCCTTTACTGGCACTTCGGGTTCGAATCCTTAAAAGTGCTTTCGGCTACAGCCTCAGGCCACATCTTCTTCCATGCAGAGGCCAAGATCCTTGTAACATCCTGCCAGACTTGATTATTTATTCTGAGGCATATCACGATGTTAAAGTGGCCTTTCCAGAACTCTCGAAGGGTGAGGTTTGTGTTATCCGTCACCTCAAAGCAGTGCAGAACAGGTGCTTTGTGTACAGCTTCTTAAAATCAGAAGTCACTTACTGATCCATGGGGTGCAGAATAGGAGTGGTGTTGGGTGGTAAGTAGGGAAACTTTATAAGCTTGAACTCTTCGAGAATGTCATTTTCGAGGTTCGGTGGGTGAGCAGGAGCATTGTCGAAGACGAGACCAGCTTGTAGAGGTAGGTTATTTTTCTGTAGATATTTCTTAACAGAATGGCCAAAGAACAGGTTCACCCACTCTACAAACAACTGGCTGGTGACCCATGCTTTTGGGCTTGCCCTTCACATAACTTGCGGTTTTTCTTTTAAGTGTGCGGAGCCTGCATAAGCAAATAACCATAAATGGCGCGTGCCTTCTCGCATACAATACCCTGCGTAAAGGTATCTCCTTTACGCTGCTTCTCCGTCACCCACATCATCAGCAGTTTTTCCATCTTTTCATGGAGGAAGGATCGGAGGTTATAAATTATTCTAACGCTCTTAGTTGGCCTTATACCTTTTATCAATTCCTTCTGTTTAAGCACAGTACATAGGCCTATTATTGAAGTACTACGCTTGTACTGCCTCGGTAAGTCAGTCACTCGCACACCTTGCTCATGTTTTTCTATGATCTCACGCTTTAATTCAACAGGCAACACTTTCTTCTGAGCACTGACCTTTACATTCACTTTCTTTGGACCCATGATTATAAAAACAAATGTGCTAAAGTACATGTACAGTAATGTAAATGTACAAAAAGCACAAAACGCGAACACAATTTATCAAAGATGCTTCGACAGCGAGCCAAGCAAGCACACTGATTGAGGCGCAGGAAAATGCGAGACGCGCGAGATGCGGGAAACTGGGTTGTGTGCAGCCGGCCGACCCGATGACCTGGTTGCTCGTAACTTAAATGTTTCTCGTATTTCAAAGCAAAATAGCCCTCGGTCGATGGCTCGTATCTTAAATATCTCGTCTGTCGAGGCAATCGTATCTCGAAGTACCACTGTACTCGAAAGGACATCCACAGAAACGGCAAGCATAGATCAAATGTTGAAATAAACCACATTTCAGCTTTCAGTATTTCACTTGAATTTCCAGCTACTATATTAGGCCTAATTTCGTTTAACTGCTGACTTGAATCTTTCGATTAGGTTTGACGTAACAGCAGCTCTCCAATTCACTTGACCACGTTGCCAATAAATTGTGCTCTAAATTGAAAAAAGAGTTGTTCTGAAGCCCAAAGTGTCGTTTTCACGTGATTTACAAGTAAACGCACTTTATAGACTTAGCCCATTGCATACATTGCCTGACATTTTTACATGAATACGAAAAACACCGGTATGCTTTATTCCTTGAACTTTATGGCTAAAAGAACCGCAGTCAAAATTTTAACTCAAGAAGAATGGGATTTTTATAAATTAGAAAACTAAAAAATATGCAAAGCTTTTTCCAATTTTATAGATTCTTTTATCCAAAACAAACGCAAGCAAGGAATTTTCTCAATTCAAAAATTTTAATTACCAAAATCATTAAACAAAGAAATTTCGGAAGAAGTTATGCTGTTTATAATCCTCTTGCATCTCTGATCGGTAGGCTACCAGTGTTAACTTTTTGACGTTGCTGTAGGCCTGTAGCCAATGTGCATTGTGCAGACATGACTGTGAAAATAGTCTGCTAATAAAGTTAGTTTTTTCGGTTCAGTCGCAAGTCGCGCAAGCCATGCTTGGTTTCATTGTATACCAGACCTTGGTTTGATTTCAACTCTGTGTTTGTTGCAGGTATGATGGATATTCGGCCAAATACAGCGGCACGGGAACCAAAGCGGATCTTGACAATCATGCCAATCAACTGAATCCGAATAACGCTCGGTGAGGTGGATGTTAGGTTCGTTAAGGAACAAAATCAACTGCAAAGCATTGTAGCACCAACGTAGGCTACAGCTCGAATGGAATATGCGCTCGCTTTTTCGCTATTAAGATTTGATTACGGTCGTTTGTTCACCACTTAAAAGCATTTCGAAAACCGTGAATAGTAGTACAGCATACTAATGATTTTATTTTTGTTCATAACAGCATAATAGAAAACAAAATGAAACTGCAGCGAACCAAAAATGGAAAAGATGGCATATTGTGATAAAAAAAATCAGTAGTTTGCCCTTTTACAGATGTTTTTTATCTAAATAATTATCGTAGCCTCATGTTACTTACTGTTATGACGTCATGAGTCATCACAACAAGCAAAATTCAAACCTCATTCTTTACACTGTTTTGGCTTAGTCTTGTTGATAATCCTTTCGCCAGTGTTGATGCAGTACGCCTTCATGCGGAATTACATATGTTTGTTTTCTGGCCACGCATCGGCCCTATGTGGTGAGATTTGACTTTTGAAACGTTTGTTGTTAAACTGTACTGTTGTAACTAAAACTTCAAAGTCGAAAAACTCTCTCATAATGCTGGCCTAAAAAATAAGAATCCTTGAACTCGAAAACTAAACATCTATTAATCCTAACGTCATCAATAGCGGACTTAAAGTTCATTACGCGAGGAAGTAATAAAAAGAGCTATCAATTTGTTTAGTGTCCATATTCTGGTAAACATCAAAATAGTCTTCCAATCGAATCGACAGAGAATTTGTCAAACTCGGTTACGTAAAACTTCTAAATTCAAACAAGAAGAGGCTAAAAATTGATCGTGATCTGGTTGTTACCCAGGCAGAAAGCGCTAGAGCTTGTTGAGCTTTTAAGAATAATTGAATCACTTTTATTTTCTTTTTGGCAGGTATCAAGGGAAAAAATGAAGAGACTACGTTTATCTTCATGCATCATACCTCGCTTGTAAAACTAATAAACTATCCAAAAATATTTTAATAAACTACTGTATTTACTATTTGTATATCGACTGTTCCATAAGTGCTTCTAGCGTATTCTGAAGGTTTTGTTTCACACCAAAATAACCTTTGAACGTTGTTGATAACCTTTTTTGGGGGGAATTAAAAATGTTTTTTGGTGGACAGAGAGAATGGAGTATAACTGAGCGTGGGATTTACACAATTTGTAACCAACAGCCGGAAATTTTTTAATATCGTTTTGAAAAAAGCTGTTTTAGCCATAAGCTTTTCGTGACGCTAAAAGCTTATGCCTCAAACAGCTTTTTTCAAAGCTATATAAAAACTCTGTACCAACAACAAGATTTTTGAGAAAATTTTTATTGATACCGTGTTGAAATCGTGATGTTGCTTTTTTTAACTTGAAGACTTTTTTGGATATCAACTCGTACAAACTGATTGTTTCGCCGGTTTTGGTTATAAAACAAACGTGAAGACCTTTTGAGAAGGGGGAAGAATCAACTTTGTTAAGAGGTAGTTTTGCTCATAAAAATATCAAAACCAACTCATAAAGTTTGGAGATCAATTACTCCAAAGTGATTTTTTCATGTTTTGCTTACGCTGTTTTGTTTGGTGGGCATCGTGCGTCACCTACTCGCTTTAAATACGCTACAGCTAATCGGCCTACCATGAGTAACAAGGAACGAACGTTCAAACCTCGCTACAATGGCGTTGTTTCGCATTTGCAAAAGGCTCTTTCCTCTGCTTGCGATAAAAAGCTACTGTGCTAGTAATGCCGAAAACTCCCAAGCTGGTCTGAAAACCGGCGAAAGTATTTCCGTATATGACAAAAAAGAGAAGACTTCTTAAAAATGAAGTTCACTGCTTGGCCATCAGCAAGACACAGATGATGAGGGGAAAAAGTGCATTGCCTCCTTAGGAAAGGCACTTACGGATTTCAGTATTTTCGCGGTGGACAGGTGGGGGGGCAAAGCAGTCTGCCCTCCACAATGGCTGTCTGATAAATACAGGGCGTCCATAACTTAAAGCTACATGTGAGGGATTAAATGTTGTAGCAGGGTATTTAGAAAACTTGTAACCGGCGGCAACATCATTGATTTACTTTACCATCAGTGAAACCGGCGTGATGGCGTAGTGGTTCGAGCGCCCACTTCGCAGTCGGTAGACCTGGAGTTTCTAACCCGAGTCTAATTCATATATAAGGAGGCGAGATTTTTACGCATTCAGAGAGTAGAGAGAGGGTGTAGTAGAGGAAAGAGAAAAAAGTAAGTGTATAGAGACTGAAAAGAAAGTGCATGTTGTTCTGTGGCGATTGTTGTGACAAGAATCAAGCGGTTAATTGGTAGAACTAGTTTTGGTTGGTTTCAGATTGTTATATTAAACTGCATTAGTTTCTGTGATCGACGAGAAAGGAGTTTAAAGTCTTAAAGTAATTTTGTGAATATATTTGTTCTGTTCTTGATCGAGAAGTGCGAGGTACAAAGTATTTTAGTAGAAGCCAGTTTTTTCCTAGCAATTAAGTTGCAGTCAAAATTAATTATTCGAGCGATACTATAAATCGCCTCGATTTTAATAAAAAATTAAAGTTGAGATAAAACCGAAATTCTATTGCACGCAACAATTTGCTATCACATTGCACAAACTGATAACGAATTTCATTCAGCAGAAGGGACTTGACATAAAAAGCTGCCGTGGACAAAGATATGGTGGCGCTGCAGTGATTAGCGGGAAGTACTCCGGCTTGTATATGTACTACAGATTGCATAGATCCAAGATGTGGCTCCATATGCTTACTACGTGCATTGTGCTACGCACATTTTAAATTTGATGTCAAACGGTGCTTTGGAAGCCGTGACTGAGACCCGTCAAGTTTACGATACCATTGAGTGAGTATATAATTTTTTGATCATAGTATGGTGCGGTAGCAAAAGCTTCAGAATGTCCATGTTCGTTTTTGCTCAAATTCTACATTAAAAGCGTTAAATCCAACTCGGTGGTCTGGTCGATATGATGCTGTCTATGCTTGAAAGAAAAGATTTTCTGACGTTATGAAGTGTTTGACTCACATAATACTTACCAGTACGAAGCCAAAGGAAAGAGATGAAGCTATGGCAATAGAGAAACAGACAGAAAACTTCGAATTTGTATGCATGCTGGTTGTGCAATGCAAGATTTCATTTGAAAGCTATCCAGTGTAGAACAATGGACTTAATTTGTGCCCGTAAACTTCTGCAAATCGCTGCTGAAGACATTGTTCAACTCAGAAGGAGTTTTGACGCAGTATTAAACAAAGCTTCCAATATTGCTTCTGCATGGAGTTGGCCAAGACATTTTTTAAACAAAAAAGCAAAGAAAACAAAAGCCTACTTCGATAAAATATCCGAAGTAATGATGTCAAGCGATTTTACGAAGCGATTTCGCGTAACTGTGTTTCTTCCGATGATGGACATATTTTCTTGCTAACTAATTAATCGTTTTGAAGAAATGAAATCAGTGGTAATGCCATATCAAGTTTTGAAACCAAGTTTTCGATCAAATGTTTCTCATCTGGATCTTGAGATTGAAGCAAGAAAATTGTCTAACAAAATTTCTGATACGGTCTTTCCGTTGTTTCCTTGCCAAAATGCTTTCCATCAAAACGTCGTTTAGAGAAAAGATTGCCCATTTAATATGTGCTAATAAAATGGTTTATTTTTTGATTGTTGAAACTGCACCACTTGCCACAACTTATCCTGACGTTTGTATGGCATACATGATGTATATGGCAGTATTTGTAACAGTTGCTACGGCAGAGAGGTCTTTTTCTAGATTCAAACTGATCAAAAACTTTCTTCGAAGATCCATGTCCCAAGAGAGACTTAGAGGTTTGGCTCTGCTATCGATAGAAAATGAAAAAGCTAAAAATCATCAAGTTAGAACATTTTCCTCTAGCGGCTAGTAGCGCCTTCACCGGCTGCCTCTGTTCTCTCCTAGCCATATTCTCATTGCAGAGGCATCTCTACATTCCCTACGAGTCACTCTGGCTCATTTCGTCCTGTCATCCCATCAGAGGACTCTTTGTCTCGAACCTCCTCATCCGCTTATGCGCTTTCCTAAGGAGGTTCTCTTTGCTTTCCCTCCCTCCTTCGAACCCATCTTTTATTAGGGTGGAGTTAACTTTTTCCACATCATGCTTTCACTCTGACCCTACTTTTTCTTGCCTAGGTGCGGCTCTCTCTCATCTCACGATCTGCTGAGGCCATCTTTTCTTATTCGGAAGGCCCAGTTTGTTTCGGTTTTTCCGCTAGATCCTGTGTCATTCTGCAAGCTCTCAGTTGGTTTCGGCAACACCAACGGGTCTTCTATTTCTTTTCTTTTCTTCTCCTCTCTGACTCTCGCCACACTGTTCTCTTCATGGTCTTTTCTTTTATTTTAAACTATTTGGCACATTTGGCAGTAACTATTTTATCTCTCTTCTCCTTTACTACCAGGTTGCAATGGATTCCCGAACACTCATTTCTTCTAGGCATTTTGTTTGAAAACAGCTTCTAACCATCAACGGATCCGAGAACTTTGAGTGCCACAGTGCCCTCTGCCTACACCTATCATTTTAGGAGTAAATTCCGTAACATAAACTTATAGGTGGATAAGATAGTAACTCATCCACAACCAAAATTGTTTTATTGTTATATTATTTTATACAAAATTGTTATTTATTTTATTCATCCACAACATCCACAACCAAAAAACCAATGTTTCTCAGTTGGAGGTGTTCGCATCACACAAGATGCAAGAAGATGTTGTTCTTGAAGAGGCAAATTTCTCCGCGAATTTGTCACTAAATTTATATTATTGACCAAGTTAACAGATTGACGTAGACGGCGCAAGCAATGCAATCTCTATAAAAAAGGGTCCACTACGGGAGACACGTAGTCTATGTTATAACTTTTATCTGTTTTTGGAAGACTTTTGAAAGAAGTCATTTTAATTTAGGCCATTGACTTTTTTGTTCGAAAGACTTTGGGATGTTAGGACAACTATAGTGGTGGTTACTACATTTTTTGTGTATTTATTAGATCATACTTTTTGATTGTACAGTCATTTGGAAAAGTATCGAATCACCTCTGAAAAGAGGCAGAAAAAAGCAAAAACAGAATTTCTTGCTGGTTATTACATCCTTCTTTAGTTAATATTACATTATTTTTTTTCTGCAGCAGTTTCATTGTCTTATAAGTGTTTTAGAAGACAACTTTTGGTTGATAATAATTAATTTGTAATTTATTGCAATTTTGGTGATTTCTTCTAATTTGCAACCATCAAAAAATGGGAAAAAATCGATACCACACGGATATTGAACGCGCCCAGATCGTTGCCCTTCACAAAAATGGATAATCTCAACGGCAAATTTCGAAGCATTTGGTATCCACAAATCATCTATTCATAGAGCAATCAAAAATTCACCACGGAAAATTTATGAAAATTGGATAAAAAGTAGTAGCCTAGGCCACGCAAAAAATTCCTCGAGATGACAATAGCATGAAGAGGATTGTAACATGATATCCCAAAAGTTCCTGTATAAGAGTGCGTGCAAATTTTTTCAGAAAAGGGACTGATATTAGTGTCAGCACCATTTCTTGCCAACTAACCAAAGAATTTGGATTAGAGTTTTGTAAGCCTGCAAAAAAACAAAGTTGACACCCACAATGAAGAAGAAGAGAATGGAGTTTGCCAGAAAGTATCTTTACTGGACAGTTGATGACAGGGGCAAGGTCTTGTTCAGTGATGAATCCACCTTTTAGCAATTTTTTGCCCGGCATAAGCATGTTTGGAGACCAGTTGGAAAGAGATTTGATCAAAAATACACCACTGCGATCATGAAACACCCCCCAGCTAGATGATATGGGGCGCCATAAGCAAAAATAAAATAGCGGGATTGTATTTTTTTACACCTGGTACCACCATGAACTGTCCCAAATACGTAGAATTTTTAAAAAATAAGCTCTTATTGCATATGGCAGTACACAACACCACTGTTTTTATGCATAATGGTACAATATGCTATTGATCCAAAATTATAAAAAGATTCTTTGAGGCGAATCACGTGGTGACGCTGGATTGGCCTGGCAATAGTCCAGATTTAAATCCCATTAATTATTTATGGGCAAAAATCAAAGATTTAATATCAGAGAAACAGCCATCAAGTGGAAAAGCATTAATCAACCCAAATAAAGAAGTGGGGTGAAGGAAATCTCGACTCAATATTGCGCGTTACTGATACCTAGTATATATGCCTCGTCGACAACAAGTCGTCATAAAAGTGCATGAAGGTCACATTAAACTACCGAAATTGTGTCTCTGTGACTGTTTTGTAAAGTTTGTGATGTCCTTTTTACGTTTTTGTATGATTTGGTACAGTTTGAAAACATTAAACTGATGTTTAGTTTTCATAAAATGGTGATTTCTGAAAAATTGCAGTTGGTTCAATACTTTTGCAAATGATTGTAGTCTTATTCTTTTGATATTACGTTTGATAGTAGTAAAAAGTCGGTAAAACGTAAGCGACTCAAGACAACCAATCTTCTTTTTCTTCCAAACAAAAAACTTGGGCCTTAATATATTTTAGATTTAGTGTAATAAATTACAGACACACATAATATAGTCCATTAAAAATTTCTGAACGCATTGGAGAAAATTTTTTTGTCTTGGATTACGTTTTTAGTTATGATCTTTTTTTGATTATTTCAGAAAGCTCACGGAATTTTGTTTAGAATCAAAGATATTAAGCAAGTTTTAAAGGTATTTGCTGAGGTTAAGCTTACACGACAACTTTTTTTGGAGGGCAGCAATGAGTTCAACCCCAGCAAAACTTTTGTAAATGTTTTGAGAGAATAATTGCCCCTTTTTGCTCCTCACACTCGTTCACAAAAGCAGTAGCTGTTAAGCAAATTAAGGTATGCTTAAAAAGATAAAACAAACTGCCAGAAATTAAACAAAATAGTGTAGATTACAACAAAGCTTCAGAGGTTGAATTCTTTGTACTTGCTTAAAGCAACAAGCAAAAGCTTGAATGGTTTGTCTGGTTCTCGCGCGAAGTAATCGCCAGGATCGGTCCATCGGTCTATCACAAGTTGACAGGATCGGTCCATCAGTAATGACAGGATCGGTCCTTCACAAGTTGCCCAAATGACGAATAATTTTCCTTTAACCAGTTCTAGATTTTTACTCTAGCCACTGCATTTGCACATTGTTTCACTTTTGCTGGATTTATGTACCGATTTCACTTGTGCCGATAAGACATCTTTCTCTTTTCTCACAATATCTCTAGCTTGTTTTTAAATATCCCAGTGAGAGAAGTCATTTAGATCTGTGCTGATACTCAGTAATACAGCAAATCAATTTCCCTTACTATTCCCAAGATCCTTTTTATTGAGTTCCTAGCCGCAGCTACAACGTCACTTGAATTCAATTTGAACAATATGATGCACAAGCGGATAGGCAATATTGCCATAAGATTTTTGTCTCCACTTGCCAATATATTTGTGGGATACTAAGAAAAGGTATTGTGTCGACAAATCAGCAATTCAAATCGCCTTGCATTTCCTCTACGTTTTTGGCACTTTTTCCATCTATAACGAGGAATCCGAGTGCGTCAGTTTTCAAGTGGTACCAACTCGTTATATTTGTGATTGATCAATTACTTTTAAGGGCACCTGTTCGCAAACTTCCCTTTGTAGAAAATCTGGTTGTAAAGGCTGATACAAAATGTTTTATATCCGTTTATAGTTAACCGATTTTTACAGGGCAATAAATACTTTGTATTTTTGGCCCCCCAAACCGGAAGACGAATCTTATTGAAACCTTTGGGCACAGGGCTCTGTCTCTCCGCTCCAAACCCAGACTACCTTAAGTTGGAAAACATCAAAGATATTCCGGTGTAAAATGGCTACAAAGATAGTTTTATTGAGTTAGGTATGCCTATATCCGAGACCTTTGAAAAAGTTAGTGCCTCCAAGACAACAGGTCCCCCTGCCTAGTCTACCTATAATCTTCCATGGATTGATAACCCTTTTCTAAAATTTCAGAACCAAATCAAAACAGCAATAAGCAATAGGTGGAGAGCTACCTATTTTTGGAAGATATTTTCCACCAAAGTTATTTTATCTGCAATTAACAAGTATACCGTGCCTTCCCTTCAGCGAACCAATGTTGTAGGCCTATGTAATTAGTGCCCCTGTGACTTCCGGTTCTTTGATTGCACATACTAAAGACTAAAGGAAAGAACCAACCAACTTGTACCCAAATTAACCAGTCTTGGCAAGAAGAAAGAAAGACAATTATCTATACAAAATATGGACGATTTCTTTTGCAAAAAAAAATTAAAAAGCCATTTACATCAAAACATCCAAACCAAATTTATGTAAACAAAATGAATTCGTCTATGGTCTGAAAAATTACACATTAATTTCCGCTCCTTCTATTGATCGCTCCTTTTACCAATCACGATGGAGCCTTTTTCCTGTTTTCTTTTTCGTCAACTGCGTCTCTATATAAGTGACTCACTTCACCTTTGTCACTCTACTTCTGACGGGTTCTCTTGAAAAGTGTCAGAAGAAAAGCTCCAAGAATGAATACCCTACTTTCTGCAATTTTCAAATTCTGTACCACAATCAACTCTTCAATATGTATCTTTGCTAATCCATGCAGTTTAAATGCCATGCACATTTTTTTTAATTTGCAAAAGATATGCCACTTAATTATAATGTTTTTTTAGCAAAAAGTGAGTGAGGAAATTAGGAAAGAAATTTTCTTTTAAAATGAGGAAATATAAAGAAATAATTTCCTGAAGTGGAAAAATTGTTTGTTGAAGGACCAATTGCACCAGTGCACTTTTATAAATATGGGTTTTGACCAAGTTCGTATAAAATGGAACAATTACGCCCTGCAAAGGAGACTTTTATGAGCGAGCTCTTTATTGCACTGCACTTTAGCATCATCAGTTTACCTGTCACTTGTTGCCCAGCGACAGAAAAGCGAGACAACAGCTCTTACAGCGTTGTCTATAGGTAGTTTAAGCTAACGTTTGAATGGAAAAAAATTGAGCAAACGAGGGCCAATTTTCTTTGTTTGTTTGCTGTACCGTATGAAGACAGTCACAGTCATTTTTTCCGTGCTGGTCAAAGTCAATTTAAAGAATTAGTGAAAATATGCTGTGATTGACTTTACCTGCTTAGTCGAATTGAACTGTAAGACTTGAGAGGTCCGTAAACGAAACTAGTTGAAAACACGGGCCATGGTTGCCCTCGATTAAGAGATGAAGACATTTTTTGGTTTTAAGGTAACAAAACACTGACCTCCAAAAAAACGTCATAGAACAATTTGTTGTTGTTGTTGGTGTTGTGATTACCCCTCTTCTTCCTCGGGATGGAAGTACGGTACTAAGGGCAATTCAGGTTCATGCCGTCAACCTAAATGAAATTAAGCTAGGAGAAAGATGGCAGCCCATTTCGAACCAGTCATGAGTAACTGGTAGCCCACCATGAACAAAGCGGACTGCCACTGGTGGGTACCCAAAAGTCGTCTTTTGCGACATGCTGAGTTAGCAACTTCACAATTGTAACCCGGTGAAGCACGGGTGGGCCACCTGTCTCCCACATAAAGGTGGAGGCATCCCGTTAAGTGCCTTGCCCAAGGACACAACAAGTCAGCTTGCCGGCTTGTTCTCCACACTATCCCTTTTTTATGCTGAGCGCCGAGCAGGAAAGCTGTAAATAACATTTTTAAAAATCTTTTGGTATAACTCGACTTAGGGAACGAAGCCCAAGTCTACCGACTGCGAAGCGGACGCTCTAACCACTACACCATCGCTCCGATTCATAGAACAATTTCGAGGTACAGGTTGGCAAAATTTGGAGTTAAAAATTCAATTTTCAACTAGTAATCTAACGAAGTTGAGAAACTGAAAACAATGTGTTTGGCTACCCAAAACTTGCTTTTGGCTACGCTTATTGTTAGGTAACCGTTTTAAAAAAATTTATCGCCGCCGAGAGGCACATTCATAAATACGGTCGTACTTAATCTGAGAAACCAATTTCAATCACACGCAGCAAACTTGTTCTTTACCTACCAAAATTTTGCCACGCCCCAAACACATGCCCACACAGCACTGCAATACAATGAACAGTGTCACTATGATTCTTTAATCTTGATTCTCTGCCACCGGTCAATATCTGCTAAGCTGCGAGGAACAATCATGCCCCAAAATATCTAAAAAACGGCAAAATTGAGAAAGATTGATTTTAAAACGTCTCTTTAAGGAACTCCTGAATATTTGAAATATCAAGTCTGATGGGTTTTCATTTTTAAATTAAACTTTTCATTTTTCCAAATTTTGTTGGCTAATGCAGTGGGACCAATGCCTTTACAGTACGTTAAACCAGTATCAATAAATTACGATTTGGGCGGTTCACCATGAGTAACAACCTTTTGTGACCTTAACATTATTTCCAAATGTAATATTTGGCTTGAAGTAAAGTTTAAAAACCACTTGGACAGCAAGCTAAGCATTTTGATTGGTTGTTTTTCGTAAGATACGCATTAGCTGGCGTAATAAAAAAATATGAACAGCTGAACTCATTTCCGAAAGGGCACTTAAGTACGGTAAGGAAACAGAGAGTTGTAGCTTGTCTTCGGTTGTTCCCGTATCCCGTAACTTTTCTTTTCATACGGACACATTTTTTCCGCTTGAGGCTACTGATTTATTAGTTTAACAAAAAAAGCAGGTGCTGGGATCTGACATCACGTATGTAACCAACGACTACAGGAGTAGTTGTGGAGTTTATATTGGTTTAATTTCTTTGAAAAGAAAGATAAGTACAGCAAGAAGTGACTTTAAACTTTAAAAAAATGGTTCGCAAATTTTATGAAAACTTGATTTGCTGCCGACTTAATCAATGTTTTAAGTTGATGAACAATAGCTGGAAAATCAAAACAGACTTAAAGAAACACCATTTGAATTGTTTTAAATTGAACTTCATTAACCAGAAAATCCATTTAAATTCAAGCCTGAATTAAAAATATTTTTTACCAGCACTCTGGAGATCATCGTATTTTCAAATCGAACAAGCATGCAGACAAGCTAATATTGTCAGAAAGTGACTGATCATCCTCAGTAGCGGCTTTCTAAAAAGAGGGGGACTGGAGTAAGAAATCAAAGAAGAGGGGCAAGTTTGTGAGCTTTATCTAAAACTTTTTTCCGTGGCAGGGTCGGAGCATGACCTATTTCGTTTCCTTTCACTGCCTGCGCTTGGGAACCGTTGAACCGAAGTTGCTGATGCAGTTATTGAAACGTCATATGAAACGTACAGTTACGTCATCAAAAACAAAAGTTTAATGTTAACCTTTAATTTCACAAGTTTATCTTCACAGCATCTCTAGTTACTGTATTGATTGAGTAGTTTGAAGTCGAAATCTTTTAAAGATGGGTGGAAGTGAAAGCACAGAAAGCCATTCAAGCTCGTCTCAGGCGAACAATGACAACCATGCTAATCAGTGCAATCCTAACAACTGGAGGTAAGTGATATAAAAGAAAAGAGCATCCCATTCCGAGTCATGAGGTTGTATGCTAGAGATAAACTGTGTGCTTACTTGGAAATGGAAGTTTTTTGATGGAAAGTGGCAAACGCAGCGTCTTAATTTTTTGTAACATACGTTTATATGCCTTTCATACTCGCTTAAATATTGACAAAAGTGGTAGGCATAGGTCAACTGTTGAAACAGACTTTTTAAAGGTCAATATTTCACTTGAATTTCGAGCTGTTAAGACAAGTTCAATTAGTTGGTGGCTTGAATCTTTCGATCAAGGTCCTCACAACAGCAGCTCTCCAATCCACTTGACCACGTTGCCAATAAATTGAGCTCTCCGCCAAACAAACAGGGTTAAAGTCAAGTTCAAGCTCTTGTGCAGACGGGGTTCATAGGGCAACATATTTATAGACTTAGCCTAGCGTGGTCACAATACCTTGCATAACAGCCTGATTCCTTTTCATGCGAACCAATAATGCCGGTATATTCTTTCTATTTTATGATTATAATAGCCGTAGTCAAGATTTTGATATTGAGGAAAATGGACTTTTATGAATTAGAAAATTCAAAAAAAAATGCAAAATTGTCACAATTTAAGAGTCTCTGTTCTCCGAAAAAATGGAAGCAAGAAATTGTCATAATTTTAAAACTTTAAATTATGACCTAAGTGAGCAGAAGAATATCGGAGGGAGGTTATATCTGTCTGGTTTCCCCTACGCCCCAGATTGGTAGGCTATCAGTGTTAACTTTTTAACCGAACTTGATGTAGGTTCATTCGCGCATTCTGCAGAAATAAAAATAGCCTGCTAAAAAGCGAAAATTTTATCTGTTTGCTTTAGGAAAAAAAGGGGAACTCTCTTCATTCCATCTTAACGCATCCTCATGAAGACCTTAAGTTTAGGGCCGAAAGCCTGGTCTACATTGAAACCAAGCGCGGATTCACTCTTTGTTTTATTCTGGCTCAGTCGCAAGTCGCGCTGGCTTGCGTCTGAATCGACACAAAGCAAACAAAAAGTGGATCCGCTCTTGGTTTGAGTGTAGTCCAGGCCTAAAGCTGATTTTGACTTTTTGTTTGTGGTAGGTATGATGGATATTCGTCCAAATACAGCGGCACGGGAACCAAAGCGGATCTTGACAATCATGCCAATCAGCTGAATCCGAATAACTATCGGTTAGACAGATGTTTTCTTAGAGAACAAAATCAACTGCAAAACAGTGTAGCACATATGTAGGCTGTAGCTGGAAAGGAATATGTGTTTGCTTTTTTGCTATTAAGCTTTGATTACCGTCGATTGCTCACCCCTTAAAAGCGCTTAGAAACGATTAACAGTAGTACCGGAAATCTATCAGAGACTGTACTTTTGTTCACAACAACACAAGAGACAACAATATGAAGCAGCCGCTGACAAAAAACTAACAAGGTGGCATATATTGTGTTGTATTGTTGGAGTTGAAATCTAAACTGAAGCACTCTCCGCTATAACTCCAAGCAATCAATCAGCATAATATAAGCGGAAAATATATTTCAGTAAATTCAAATTTGAATTCGAATAAGAAACTCCAGATGGTAATGCTAATTTGCAGAAACATATTTTCTTATGCTGATTGATTGCTTGAAGTTATGTTTGACTAGAAGGTGGCATGTAATGACAAAAAACCAATATTTTTGCACTTTTACAAATGTTTCTTTTGTGTAAATGATCACCGTAGCCTAATTTTTATTTGCTATGAAGACCTCATCATAACAACCACAAATTCAAACCTTATTCTTTTCATTTCTTCTCAATTAAGCTTGTTACAGTTCTTTTGCCAATGTTAACCGAATACTTCTTCATGCGAAATTATGTAAATATGTATTCTGACCACGCGCGGCTCCACGTAATGAGATTCGTCTTTTAAAACGCTTGCACAGCAAACGGTCAACTGTAACGTTGTAGCTATGATTCCAACGTCGAAAGAACTTGGTCACATTGCTGGCCTTGAAATTTCAACATTTCTAAATCCGAAAGCAATTAATAGCAAAATTGAAGCTCATTAATTGAGTGACTGATAAAAAGAGCTTTCATTATATGTAGAGTCATTATTCAGGTAAACAATGATAGAATTTTCTAGCCGATTTGAAAGAGAATTTGTTCCACTTGGCCTCGTAAAACTTGTCGATTCTAACTTGAATAGGCAAAAGATCGATCGAGATCTAATGGTAATCCAGTCAGCTAGCGCGATAGTTTGTTGAGTTGTTGACAATAATTGAATCACTTATATTTTTTTTTGACAGGTATCAAGGGAAAAAATGAAGTGCTGCGTTTAACGTCATGTACCGCACCTTACTGATAGAATTCATAAACTATTCACAAATATTAAATAAATTGGTGTGATTACCGTTAGTGTTTGTAGCCCAACTGCTCCATCAGCGCCTCTCGTATATTCTGTAGGTTTGAGTGTCAGTGATAGACATTAACGCTTGTAAAATTTTTTTTTTGGGGGGATGCAGTGTAACTGAGCGTGAAATTTATGCAATTTGTGACTAAAAATCAGAAATTTTGGTACAGATAGCGTGTTGAAATTGTGTACCTGAAGACCATTATTTTTGGAGATCAATTTCTCCGAAGTGTTTTTCATGTCTTGCTCCCGCTATATAGTGTGGTGGACATCGCACGTTATCCCCCCCCCCCGTTTTTAAATGCACTACTGCTAACTGTCCTACCATAAGTGGCAAGGACTGTACGTCAAACTTCACGACTGATCGTTTCCTGATATCTCCTTTGCTGCTTAGTCTCTTACCCTCTTTTGCTCTTGAGGGGGCTTTAGGACTTGGGATCTGATCACCTCCCAATTCTTTTTACTGTCCTCTCTATCCGCTCTTTCGCTCCAACGAACGGCCTCAACCCTTCATTTCAGAAAGCGCTTTCGAATGATTTCGCCTTTCACTTCGACTCTTATTGTCTTTCTGAAGAGGAACACTCGTCTCTTTTTTTTTCCTCTGCTGCCGCAATATTTATACCTCTGACATTGAATGCAGCAGAATTTTTCCCGTCTTTTGGCGTCAAACGCCCAATCTCAAGTTTGGTGGTCTCCTGAAGTGGAAGAAGCGGTAAAAGAAAGAAGTAGGCTTTTGCAGCGATTAACGTAAGTGAGGAAGATCGTTAGTTTTAGATCTCTGCTTTCAGACACGTTTTGTCTGTCATCGTCAAAACCAAGCCTGAGGCTTGATAAACAATACGCTCATCCCTCTTTGCTAAATCTGAGCCTAAGCCAGTCTGCTCTTTCCTTCGTTCTGCTGTTGGTTGTTCCCCACCTTTTTCCTCTCCTCAATTTTTTGTTTGATTTCCTCCCAAGGAGTCGGCATTGGGCTACGCCGATTACCTGAGATCATATTTTCCTATCTTCTAGCCAAAGGCTTTACGTAGCAGAGCCAGAGGTTAATTGTCTGAGCTCCGACACCCACATGTCCTAAGGAGTCTCATTCCTCTTTCTGCTTTTACTTTTCTCCCACTGAACTTTTGCGGCTACCACAAACCTCTCCTCGTCCACTGCCATTGGCCCAAACAAAGTCTTCTATCCCACGCTAAAGCACCGTTCTTCCTCTGGTATAAGTTTTCTTCTTTACGTCTTCAATCTTTCCCGTTTTTTGCATTCCTTTCCTTCCATCTAAAAGATATTCTCTATTATTCCCATCCACAAGATGAGAAAGCCTCTCGACTCTCTTGCTTTTTTCTGGCCTATCTCTCTCACCTCCTGCGTGTCAAAGATTTTAAAAACATCATTCTACCGCGTCTACTATTCTTTCTGGAATCGATCTCCCTTTTTTCTCTTCCCACCAGGCTAGCTTCTTCCCTGGGCATTTTACTTTTGATTAAAATTTGCTTCTCTCAGTTTATTTTTGAATGGGTTCAACAAATTCAAAGAGGATTATCGGACAACTCTTGCTACTGCTCACTTCTCTAAGGCTTTGGACTCTGTCTAGCATTTTGTGCTTTTCCATTAACTTATTTCGGCTGGCCTCCCTCCGAGCTTTGCTTGTTGAACTTAATTTTTCCTTTCTGATAAGCGCACTTGCGTGACTATTCAAAATCATAAAAGTCGCTCTTTTTGAGTTCATCGAGGTGTTCCACGAGAATTTGTTTTGAGCTGTTTTTTTTTACTTTCCATCAATGATCTTCCGGTTTCTCTATCTTCTTTGGTCAGCTGCTATTTCATGGTGAGTACCTGGCCATCTGATCCTCTTCTCCCTCGGTCCCTCCTGCTGCGGAGGCTACAATAAGAGCTCTGCTTCGACTGGAGTTCTGGTCTAAGTCTTTCCACTAAAGTCTGAACCATTCCGCTAGTTTTTCGCTGGTCCCGGCAGCACCAACAAGTCTGCCATTTCTTTTCTCTTCTTTCAAATTCTCGCAATTTTCTTGCCACTTTGCCCTTTCCCTTTACCTCAAACTCTCGGGCACATCTGGCAGAAACTGTCTTCTCTCTCTTTCTTTATTATTAGGCTAAAATGAGTCCCTGGACATTCATTTCTTCTGGAAAATGACGTGGCTGTTGAGTTGACCAGGCGTGGTGCGCTACTCTTGCCTTCTGCAATCCCTTGTAGTCTCTCTCCTCTTATCTCTAGCCACTCTCCACTTTTCTCGGGCTGGAGGCGTACCGTCTCATTTAAATTCTTCGACACACTGTTTCCCTTGGTGCATCCTCGTCATGCTCGCTTTGTCTTCTTTCTCGTCTGACCTACAACGGACACAGCCTTCTGTTAAACTCTTATTTGTCTAGAATCAACAGAATCGAGAATCTTTCTTGCAGCACCCGCGGTGATCTGACACCGGACACTTCTCATCTCATTTTGCACTGTCCAGCAACAAGCTATTTGCGCCGCTTGCTCATTGGGCAATCTTTCTCTATGACCTCTAGTTTGGAACCTGAGTAGCTGCCCGGCGTTTGGAGCTCTATGGTCTTCTGTCATACCCCCGTCCCTCGGAAAGGGTCGAAAAAACAACAGCAGCATTAATTATAGTCACCAAGAATGGCGCTCCAACCCACTTGGCCGCCTTTTCCACCATCATAGACCTAACCAGAAATGATTTGGTATATCTTTGTCACTCCATTTTAATTGATCTTTTTTTGAAGGTGACGTTTTTGTAGAGAATCTTTTACTCCTCTTCCAAGGATAATAACTTTTTCGGAAAACTTCGATATTTATTGCCATTTTACTTGAAAGTAACTTTTAACCTTGTATGGTTTTGGGAAATTTGAGAGGCACAGCGCGCCTGCCTACATCTATTATTATAGGTTTAAATTACATGACATAAATTTATAGGTGAATAAGATAGCGGTTTATCCAGATCCGAAATTGAACCTTGGATTAGGGGGGGGTGTACCCAAGGTTTTGGTAAGGAAACGTTTACCTGGGAACATTTGTGTGACGATTAGCAGATTGAATGTAATACGTAGGAATGAGGGAAATCCAACCTCAACATTAACAATAATGTAAAGTTGCCAGCAGAGGTGGCCAAAGTGGCCAAGATAGCTTAACACATTGCGTGCCACGTCATACATATGTGAATGACAGTAAATTTTCCGTAAGTGCCGCGTCATTCGATAATGGATGACAGTGCGTGCATTTCAAATGGAGGTCAAAATGCGTGGCCCCTGCTGAAAATTTTCGTATAATTGGTTTTGTCAGATCGGCAAAAACTGCTGCTTACGTCACGAATTTTCGAGAAATGCGAAACTAACGAAATTAAAAGGCACAAAGTCTATTAATCAAACTTTAAAGTCAATGCTTTAAGTTGAAGCATTCCAAACACATTGGTGGACTGCCAGGACAATAGCTACAGTACGTATACACCATCTTTGCTTGTTTTCTAGCCACTTCACGACCACTTTCTCTTTGCATTTTAGCGTAGCATGCACTGCACTTCCGCCTCATCTTTTTACCTTCCCCATCAATTCGTTGTACAAGATGGTGTATTCTTGATGTAGACCTTGCAACACACGGCTCTTCGTTAGAGCCTCTTACTTGTAACAAGTCTTTGACGACCTCTTCTCTGAATGTGCGAATTTTGATTGTTTTTTTAGTGACGTGTTTGTATACTACCCACGCATTGACCATAGAGATTCCTAACAAAAACTTGGCCCCGCGGAAAATTTTATGGAAATGCTTTGGCACGCAATGTGTTAATTGACTAAAATTATTGTTACTTACTCCAGAAAATACTCAAGTAAAAGCAGAAAGTAATGAATGATTATTTCACTTGAGTAAAAATAAAAAACAATCGCGATTTTAACTATTTAACTAAACATAGAAAGCACACCAGTTTTAGTTTTTTTGAGCCGTTTTCTCCGGTGTCTTTCTAAACTAATGGTTCTCAGTTGGAGGTGTTCGCACCATACAGATTGCTTCACTTTTGCTAAATTATGTAGCCTAACAATTTCACATAGGCCCACAAGCCAACTTTCTCTGTTCTTGCAATATCTCTAGCCTATTTTCAAACATCCCACCGACAAATCGTTCAGATCTGTGCTGATACTCAGTAATACAGGGAATCGGTTTCCCTTACTATTAAGATCCTTTTTGCTCGGTTATTAGCCGTAGCTACTACGTCAGTTGAATGCTGTTTGAAAAATACAATGTACCAACGGATTTACAGCATAGCCATAAGTTTGTCTCCACTTAGCCCAGCAGTTACCCATATCTTTGTTAGATACTACGAATGGAAATTATTTCGACGAACCAAAAATCCGTTTTTATTTCCGTTACGTTAATCGCGCTTTTACCATCTCAAATGCGGAATGCAATTGTGTCGGTTTTCTAACATTAAACACTTTACATCCTTGATTGACATACTACTTTTCAAAAGACACTTAATCACCAACTTCGTTTTTAAGACGTTCTGGTTGAGAGGGGTGACACAGAATTCCTCAAGTCCGTACATTGTAAACCAATTTTTACTGAACAATAGATACTCGGGATTTTTTAATCACCCACACCGGAAGATGAACCTTTTTGGAACCTTAGCACACAAGACTCTGCCTATCTGTTCCAAACCCTGACTACTACTAGAGCTGGACAACATTAAAGCTAGGCTTACCATATTTTGGTGATTGAAAAACGGGACGCTCCGGGACAACAGGCCTGATTAGAGGGTTTTGCTAGAGCTGACCAGGTGAAGTGCGGACACACTTAGCGATAACAGATCAGGTGTTGACCTATTTTTTTTGAGGACACCTCCAATTCCGGTGGAATTTATTGATATCCAATGAAAAAAGATAAGTTTACCCCAAATGGAGGTGTCCTTCAAAAAAAAAGGTCAACACCGATATTACTGCCGCTATTGTGTCACACCCGGTCCAAATCATCATCGGGCTGGACTTCGTTTTCAAATTTTTTTTTGCTTACCGAGACGGACGTTTAAATTGGGACGCATGGTAGGTCTGGCTGACTGAATGCAAAAAAAACGGAAACTTTAGATTAACTGACCGGGACAAAGTCTTGAAAACCGGGACTGTCCCCCCTAAAACGGGCGTATGGTAAGCCTAACCAAAGCTATTCTTGGGTAAAATGATTACAAGAACAGTCATATTGAGATAAATATATTCAAGGCCATTGCCAAAGCTATTCTTGGGTAAAATGGCTACAAGGACAGTGATATTGAGATAACTATATCCAAGGCCATCGCCAAAGCTAATGCCTTCACGAGAAAAGGTTCCCAGAAATACCTACTCCACCTAAATTTGCTATGGATCGACAGCACTTTTCTTAAATTTTCGGAATTATATCAAAACGACGGTATGTAGTCGCTTCAGAGCTACTGAAATTTGGATGATATTTTCCACCAAATGTGTTCTACCTGCAATTCACATCAGTGCAACAATGAAAGCCACCTTTCAAAACAACAACTCGCATTATGGACCAAAAAAATTTGTCTTTGGACTGCAATTGGACCGCTAGCATCTTAGATTACGGACGCTGACAAAACGCACAGTTTTGATAGTCCCGCCTACTACAAATAGGGACGCTTTCTGTTCTCTGCTTCATTCTGGCGATAATTTCGCACAAAAGCCAAACAAAAATATTTAAATTTTACATACATTTCTTTGAAAGAGTACAGTAAAATTCATCAAAAAGGTTTATTTAAAATCATTTTGAAGTTTTGTACCACTAAATAACTAAAAATTAAACACTGGAAAACATACGAATTTACTTCTCAAAGTAGGAAAAAATAAACTACTCAAGTAGCTTGTTACCGAAAACCTACTCAAGTAGAACTACTTTGCAACCAATTACCTTTGGTTACTAGTGCTACGTGATTGCGAGTAATTCGAGGGACAAAGAATTAGTTTCAGGCTAATTTTATGCACGAACAAAAATTTTTTTTATGTTTGTGGTGTTGGCATTACAAATATCGAAGTGCAGTGTTCTTGGTGGCTTATCAGGTGAATAAACTTCATGATGGTTCAACGGTATCAGGACAGTTAGCCCCTAGTCTCTTGGATAAAGGTTAGAGTGGAATTAGAGCCCAGGGGGTAAGTGTCCTAGAACCAGTTTAACATGGTATTGCTAATTCTCTAAAAAGCCGAATGACGCTAAAAGCGTGAACAATGGCAATTTATATTGATTGCGTTTAGCTCGCTTGTTCGATATGAGCCAAACCTGGAGACTTGGCTATTGCCTTGAACTTCTCAAGTTGAAGCGTATTAGAGATCAAATTCTGCGAAATCAATTGCTTTACACAATTTGGCCTGTTTTTACTGTAAGCTAATTCTCAGTAGCAAGCGCTGTTTTTGCCTTTTTTAAACTAACTTTTTTTGGAGATTGACGTTATGAAATTGAATTTTTTCGCGAATGTCTACAGTGTCTATCCCCTTGAAACCTACTGTAGATTGCCAGTCTTCCGTGGGTCCCGGTTAGCAACGTCTAGATTAGCCTACTTTACGAGCCTCTTAGTTTCTACCTGCATGGTAACAAAACTATTATATTTTAGATCACACTTTAATTAGATGCAATAACGACATAATGAGAACTGAAGCATGGCATAGAAGCTAAAACCATTCAAAGAGCGCACGTAGCGATTACCTTAGGGAAAAACTCTAAAACATGTTTTTAGATGACTTTATAAAATGAAGGGTTGTACTTCTAGGATCAATGTGGGACCCCAAAACTGTCCCAGCGCATTTAAAAAATTGATATCTTTCGCCATAGGCCAATTTGATGCCGTGTTGTGATATCGTTATTCTAAACAATCTGGAGCAAAAAACCGAGCGCTAGACATATTCCAGCTCATGTTTTAGGTTTAAACTTAAGTTTTTTGAGCAGTTTTCTCCTGTATCTTTCCAAACCGATGATTCTCAGTTGGAGGAGTTCGCACCATGCGTCGAATGCAACGACTTGTAGGAGTCACTGCTGACCTAAAGAACGTAGTCACTTTGCGGTCTTCCCAACGCTCCGCTCATCTCGAGTTTATTGAATTGAATAAGCTTTTAAACATTTCATACTTTTGCAAGTGTCATCGGGGGTGGGGGGCCGTTCTCCCTTTTCTTTAGTGACGTCACAGGGGTCCCAGCCTTCGAACAGCGTCTTGGAAGCATGACGATTTATAATATGACAGGAGCCCATTTTTCAGGGCAGAAACAATCAAAATGAAACCACAGATGATCCAGACTTCAAATTGTTGAAGCACGCCAACGTTGATGACATTGCTGGAATAATGTTAGCATGGCGACAATGAACAATGATCATGCGTTCAAACCCAAAAAAGGTTGCACTGATGTGCCCAAGCGTAAGGCACTTTTTGATTTTTTTCTCTGCTTGACGGATTTCAACAAGCAGTAAATTTATCGAAACTGATAGAGTAATTTGACTGAATCATGAAACGCGTGACAACTTCAAAGCATGAGGACATTGGACGATTTGTTCTAAAACGCTAATGCCTGCTACTATGAAGAATGCTACTGCAACAAAAAATACAACACATGCACATGAAACAAGGTTATAACACTCAAATAAAGCAGATATTATATGTATAAAACATAAAAAATCAAGGGAGTAAATATTCTAGTTTATTTCTCAGTTGCATCTATCTACGTTGTATTGTACTGTTTTGATAATTGCATAGATCTATACACTACTAAATATATTGTAAGCAGCTAAGCATTGATTCCCAACTACTTTCTATGTCGTACGCCCTTGTACGTAAATCATTTTTTTTTTCCTTTTAGAGGTGAAAAGACACATTGTTTTCGACCAATCATGCTTCTTAAACACTCAGGCATTATAAGCTACGCCAAATCACGCAGAACAAAAAAATGGTTCGATTGACGTGAACGCAAACCTATTAATGACATCACATTGTTGAACAACACTAAAAGCAAGCTACAAAATAATCCTAAAGAAAATTTGTAAAACTTTTCGGAATTTGTAAAGATTTAAGTTTCAGATAAAGCATTCAAAAATACTTCCCCGGTTGGAAACCGCTGAACTAACGAGTGGTAAACCGTTGTTGCAAAAGCTAGTATCATCACTTATATCAAGAAACAATAACAGTTAAAATTAAAATTCCAATTTCAAACATCACTGTTTCTTTTCGAAACTGACACAAGACCACTCTAATTCCATATTTCTCAATATCACTAAAGACACTTTTGTAAATTTAGTGGAGATCGTGGAATAGGTTGATGCATAAACTTGCAAATGCTAACCTAAAAATTATTTATAGCGTGTGCACAAATAAACGCGTACAAGTTGGCAAGATACGGCTTACAGCTAAAATTTTTTCAATGTGTCGTAAACACGCAAAAACTGACTGCAAGGAAAGTGAGAATAGGTATGATGTAGTCAGTGGTTAACATCAACGATGGCGAACAAAAAGGTCATGAATCGTATCAAATCATACGCTCACAACATGAAATTTTCAGCTCTGCGATAAAATTTAAAGTGGTTGGGAGTCAACTATCAGCATGGCATTGCCAGCAGCTAACCACTTTTGAAGTAACCACTGCAGCAGTAGCCCATAGCTCACACACAAAAAAGGACGCCACAGATTATTAACGATAAACAACAATACAGCGAAATTTACATGGTAACAGTTTCATCATAAAACATTCGTATAGAGAAGAAAATACTAGTGGAATTTCGTACTTAGCATGCTACTGTAAAAAACATGTATAAAAAACGCGGAAGTAAAAGATCTGATCTTGAAAAACAAGTCAGTTCGTCTTCATATCTGCCATCGCCAGGCTACTCTGAGACATCTTCCTAACTCTCGGCATCTCATCCGGTGTTGGCATGTGGTTGCCCGTCACTTCGGCAAGTTGGGGCACTTCTGGAGGGTGTTTTTCTTTATTCGCAATTTGAGCTCGTGCCATGTTATAATCACCAGAGTCAAAGTACTTCTGCAAAGCAGAAACTGAACGTTAATAATAGCCCATTAGCAAGCATTCTAAAACTTAACAACAATTGAAATATACCTCTGCATTGCTGAAAAACAAGTAAGTGCACTGCAATGTTGTTGTTGTTGTAACCCGACCCCTTCGAAGGGATGGGGGCATGGCGAAAGACCATGGAGCCCCAGAAGCCAGGCAACTCCCCAGGACCTGGACCAGAGGTCGTAAAGAGAAAGAGAGTTGCGAAGAGCGAGCGGCGCAAAGAATCCACAGCTGGACAGTGCACAATGAGATGAGAGGTGTCCTGAAACGAGTGTCAACAGGCGCTGCAAGAAGGATTCTCGATTCTGCCAATCCTAGATAGATAAGAACCTAAAAGAAGGCTGCGTCCGTTGCAGCGAAGACGACAGAGAACACAGCAAGCGTGACAAGGGAGCAAAAGTTCCTCAATGAAGATCGAGGGAGCCCACGTGTCGAAGAATTTCGATGAGACAGTATGCCTCCAGTCCAAAAAAAGAAAAGAGTAGATATGAGATATAACAGAGAGACTATAGGGGATTACAGAGAGCACGAATAGCGCTCCCCATCCGGCCAGCTCATCAGCCACGTCGTTCCCCGGGAGAAACGAGTGTCCGGGGACCCACTGTAGTTTGATAGAACAGAAGAGAGAAGACAGTTCCTGCCAGATCTGCCAGAGATTAAGGCAAAAAAAAGATGAAGACAAAGCGAGAGTCGGATAGGAGGAAAGAAGACGCAGACTTGTTGGTGCAGCCAAGACCAGCAGAGCTTGCAGAATGGCGCAGGCTTCAGCGGAAAAACTTGAGCATACCGGGCCTGCTGAAATGGAAAGGGTGGCCTCAGTGCCACAGAGAGAGCAGTTGGCAAGTATGCAAGAGCCGCTATTGCCAAAAGGAAAAAGAACAAAGCTGTCTGTACAAAGTACCAAATTGTAAAGGGGAAGAGAGTCAAGGTCAGCGAGAGCCGCACCTTGGCGAGAGAGAGAGGGATCAGAACGAAAGCATGGAGAAAAAAGAGTGGACTCCACAGTGAAGGAAGACAGGTTCCAGGAAGGTGAGGGAGGGCATGCAAGGAGAGCCTCTCTAGGGGAAGTACAAGGAAGCATGAGCGGGTGAGTGGATGCAAAAGCTCTCCAGACAATCTGCAGAGCCTTGGTTTCACTCCAAGTCTGGCCAAACCTGAAATGGCAATTGAGGTTGGGAAACGAAGAGCCCGCTCAATAAGATGACAGAGCAAAATGAGTCAGGGTGACTCATAGGGGAGGTAGAGACACCTCAGAGAGAAGTGGGATAGGAGAGGACGAGAGGCAGCAGGAAATGGAGCGACCAATCACTTGGTGGGGGCATTCCAATTTGGTAATATTGGAATGCTCAAGAAAAGAAACCATCTAAGTAAAGCATAAGTGAGAATGGGCCGAAAAAAAGCTCTATATAGAAGAGAGACTCTTTAGAGGGGCCCCATGAGAAAGCAGAGATAGAGCGTAAGGCCTTGAGACGAGGGAAAAACTTGGCCTTCAGCAATAAAAAATGTTTTGAAAGGAAAGAGTGCGGTTGAAGGTGACCCCAAGAAAAGTTGGAGTGGGACTGAAACGGAGACAGGAACTGAAAAAGAGGTTGGGCTGGAGGTTAGCTTGGTGGGGATCGACTGAGAAGGTCTCACATTTGCTCGGATTGATAGGAAGACACCAGTACTCAGACCAGTGCTCCAGTGGAATCACAGCTGTTAATGCACCTCTACCGCAGTAGGGACTGAGGACCAAATGGCCAGATCATCAGCATAAAGAGAGCAGCTGACGGAAGAAGGCAGAGAAGCAAGAAGATCAATGATGAAAAGAAAAAAAATACAGGGCCAAGAACTGATCCTTGTGGAACACCTCAACAGACTTGAAAGGAATGGCTTTCGTGATTTTCATAAACCATGCAAGCGTGCCTATCATAAAGGAAAGATTGAGTCCAACGAGCAAAGCAAGGGGGGAGGCCAGCCAAAATAAGCTTGTGGAGAAGGGTGGGGTACCAGACAGAGTCAAAAGCTTTCAAGAAATCAATAGTGGCGAGGATCATACGAGACCCCAGCTTGGGTTTGCTAAACCCATCCAAAATAGACCAAGAAAGGAACAGAATTTGACCTAAAGTAGACCATCCAGGGAGGTAACCGGCCTGGTGGGGAGAGGGAATGGAATTAAGACTCCAGAAAGAGTAGACGAGATAGAATGATGCGTTCAAAAAGCTTTGAGATGCAGGAGATGAGAGATAGGCCAGAAGGAAGCAGGAGAGTCAAGGGGCTTTACCATCTTACCGATGGGAATATTAGATGTCTTCCAGATGGAAGAAAAGGAATGCAAAGTCAAGGAAAAATTGAAAATGTATAGAAGATCCATACCTGAGCAAAGAAGGTGCTTCAGGATGGATAGGCAACTTTATCTGGGCCAGTGACAGTGGACAAGGAAAGGTTAAAGGCAGCTGCAAGAAATTCAGCGAGCGAGAAAGGGGAACAAAAATACAAGTGAGACTTCTCAGGGCACATGGCTTGGCGTAGCTCAGAAAGGTAGCTTCTGGCTCTACTATGCAGGGCCTTTGGCTGGGAGATAGAAAAGTGGGATCTCAGGTAGTTGGCGAAGACCGAAACCAACTCCCCGGGAGAGGAACAGTTGGGGAAATTAGGTGAGGAAGAAGAGCCAGCCACAGAACGAAGGAGAGACTACACAGATTTAGGGTTAGATTTGGGCGCGAGAGAAGAGCAAGTCGCCTGCCATGTCTCATTCTTGGCCTTGGCAATGACAGATGAAGCATGCCACGAAGCGGAAATGTAAGCCTGATGATCTTCATCACTTTTGTGAGCAGCAGCGAAAGCCTTATGTCTTCCACTAATCGCTTCTTCCACCTCAGCAGACCACCAGGCTTTAGGATGGCGTTTGATGCAGCCAAATAGAATGGAAGATTTGGCCGCATTTAGTGTCAGAGAGGTAAAGAGAGCAGCGGCAGAGAAAAGAGAAAGAGACAAGTATTCCTCTGCAGAAGGACAGTGAGGATTAAAGCAAGAAGCATCCCAACAAGCTTTCTGAAAATTAAAAAAAGGGGTGCCTTTGTTGGGGCAAAAGACCTGAGAAAAAGGGATGGCTAGTAGAATTGGTAGGTGATCATGACCCAGGTCTTGAAGCACCTCCCAGGAGCAAGAGAGCAAGAGAGGAGGAACCAAAGGAGATGTCAGGAGAGGAGTGATGGAAGAGTAGGCATGTCAGGGTCATTGAGGGGGAGGAGGTCAGAGGAGATGACCCAATGGAATACTTTCTCCCCACGGGGGTTGGAAGTACCTTTGGAGTCACAGAGGGGGTGATGGCAATTGGTCCCCCAGAATAAAGAGATTTCTGGAGGGTGAAAATGAGCCGGTTCTGCTATCCATCAGAGAGGAGTGAATAGGGGGAGCATAAACATTAAGAAATGAGAGCGAGTAGGAGTTGTTCAGAGAGATGTTGACCCCTACATAATCAGAGTAGGCATCAAGCGAAGAGAGAGAAGTAGAAAGTTCATTAAAGAATATGACTTGCCTGATAAAAATGTTGATGCCACCACTAGCATGCATGGCATCAGAAGAAAGAATGCCAGGCCAGGAGTGGGTGCGATCAAATCGTAAAATAGAGAATCCAGAGATTCAGAAAGAGGAAGATAAATTAAGGTTAGATTCCTAGATACAAATAAAGTCAACGGGATGAGACAAGATAAATTGTGGTAGTTCAGTGCTCCTGGCTTGGAGGCCCCCAGCATTCCATTAAAGAACCCTGATAGAGTTAGGGGGGAAGAGGAAGCAGGAGGTGTAGAGAAACAGCCAGGAGCGTGAGGCAGTGATAAGGGTGCAGAGGGAGAAGATACGAAGTGGGTGGAAGAAGGATGAGGTTTGAAGGCAAGGGTGGGCGGAAGTGCTGCTTTAGCAGAGGGGGGCCAGATTGAACAGTGGAGGTATACAAGCTGGAGGAGTCTTAACACCAATCAACAGCTGCATCAATGTGGTGGTGCAGTCCCTGACCCCATTTGGGTTGGGTCAAAATGGCTGTTGGCCTTTCCGAGGGTACCAGTTACCCCAGTCACTTCCCTCAGAGTGCAGTGCAATTGCTAGCAATAACCGAGTGCGCAGGTTTTCATCTGCATTAATAAAGCACAATACTGTATGTGTCTGTTTCACAACCACTGAGCATGAAAGATGAAGCTGAACTCGACTGATCACCACACCAAAGTGGGTGTCATGAGGTGGTATATGACGTTAATGTTAAAAATCTCTTTTAGCTCAAACGAACGCAAGCAGCCGACTCATCAACTCACAAATTAAATTAAGGTTGGAGGCGCAACGCTAGTGATTAAGAAGCAACTTAATATATCAGTTGAATTGTTCTTAAGCCTAACTCGCCGAAATTTAGTAAAACGCCTGAATGAGCATTAGATCAGTTTCAATTGGAAAGTGTGTAACCGCTAATTGAAGTTGACTTTAAGAATCCACAAATCCTTGTCACCTCACCCTCCAAATCCACACTGTTCGTTTGGGAATCTCTATACATTCAACAGTAGAAACCTGATTAACAGTTAGACTCAAAACCCTTTTCTCTTGGCTAACTTAACACGTGACAATCGCTTCTGGTTGCCTGTTCTATATTAGTGTCAGTATGGTGTAGGTGATAGTTAACTTTTCGTTGTACAAAATAAGGGTTGAAAATGGTGCCAGTTAGGGTCAAACGCTCGAAGTATGTTTTTGAAAAGTGGTTTAGCTGTTAATATTGGAATAAAGCTGTTAGTTTTTTTCCCAACTACACTGTGTGTCTAAATATATTGGTAATCACTATTAATAAGCTGCTTGCAGTAAAAATATTTTACGATTTGAGCATTACTTGTGTCGCAACAAACAATTTTATAAGCATACAGTTTTTTCATAAACGCTTTAAATATGGATACGTCATATTAAAATGCTGTCAGATACTACTCGAGCGAAAAAAGCATCTGTAGTTTCTCAACATCCACCAATATTTTGAAAGCAAACTTAAATAGTAAAGCCAATAATGCCTGCCTTATTAGAAATAATACACTGCTACAGCTTAATACACCTAGCCAATAACATGTCATGAGGTTTTAGCAGAAAAAAAGAAATAACGATCAATTTCAAAACAATGTGGATTGTATGCCGGATAGGCCAACATAAGATTTCAAAAATTATCACCTAGATTGGAACATTTTATTTGGCCAAGTCTACCTACCTAATACTTTGCAGAACTCAAAAATCAAACTCTTAAATAGGTTATCTATGACGTTGTAGTGTAAGATCATTTGAAAATTTAAACTATTCGTTTTCTTTATTGAAGAGTTTAAAAGGTAATGAATCAAAACGGGGCAAATTTTTCAATCTTCTGACACCCTCTTAATTTTGGTATCTTTCTAAAAAGGCCTACCGGAAACAACTCGCAGGAAATCCGTGAGGAAACCTGAGCTTCTTTTGCTTTTTTTGGCTAGGTCTATGCCAGGACCATGGCACACAAACAAAGCCAGAGAGATCATAAATATGATTATCAAAGGAAGCGAGCCAAATAGTGAAACAGGCCTACCACTTAAGAGTCTACTTTTGTCATCAAAAAAAAAGATCAGTGTTTGCAAGGCCACCTCCAAACTTGACTTTAAGCATCCGAACTTTTAGAAAAGAAAGACAGAGGAATGAGAGTGAAGGGCACATAGTTATCTATAGGTTAAAAATGCCTTTGATTTAATTCCCATATAATGTTGCAACTGAGCTAAAACTATACTGATTTTGCAACAAGAATAAACCATTTTAAAAAACACATTGCATTGCTGTTTTCACCACTGTTCCATAAATGAAGCTGGCAGAAGTATCCTTTACTCCAACATACTGCCTTTTTTTTCATCACCAAAAATATTGCTACTACTTAACAGAAACTTCACCTTATTGTTTGCCATTCTCTTTTGCAAAAAGTTTGAGCCACTCTTCGATTTCAAATTGGGATATTTTGCTCTTAATAATTCCTCCTGTTGCTGTTCCAGCGACTAAATCAAACAGCAACAATAAGACAACACATAAGCAACAGCATAGGTATCTTGCGATTAGTCAAAATCAAATTTGGGTATTTATAAAAATAAATCATATAAAGCAAACTATTTAGTTTTATCTTTTGACAGTTAAAAATTAGTTTGGTCAAATCTAAGCTACAAGCAGTTTTTGATTCCTGAATCAGCCTGTCCAGTAATAACCTTCCGTAAATGTAATCAACATCTACCACATGTTGATACATAAACAAATCTACCTTCTGTTTATATTTTGGCAATTTCCTCACACATTTTGCAAAGATTGCCTGAAAAACTGCATCAAATGCTATCAAAGAGCAAAGCGGAAAAAATCAAAGCAGGGTAAGGTCAAGAAGAATGCAGGGTGATGACCTACGGATCAGACAAACACTGGAATAATCGAGAGAGCAAAAACAGCAGCAGGGAAATGAGAATCAATGAAAGAAATGAAGGCCAATATCTACAGTAGAGATGGCACTTGAGATGATGATTTGCACATTAGCTAAACATTTTTGCCCTGCTTTAAGCGTGCAAAGCACCCAAAAAGAACAGATAGCTAATTACCAAAATATACACTGAAGTTTGCTGATTTTGAGAAATTTAAAGATTTTGAAAAAACATTTTGAAATACCCTTTTCAAGCAAAATAACAACATTGTATTTATTTTTCTATTTAGGCTGCATCTGCAACGTAAAGTTGGCATTCAATCCCTTTAGATACAAATTAAGAAAACATTAAGATTTGCATAATCAGCCACTAAGAACACCTTGCAGTTACAGGGGATCTATGTTCTCTCATTAAATATAACATATAGGTGGATGCAGAAGCATGACTGAACCCCAACTAACAATGTCAGCCTTGATGAAAATCAGTCAGTAGGGTACCACTATGAAGCAGCATTGGTAAAACATGACTGGTGATAATGATGCAACAACTGATCTTCATGAAGATAACGTCATTTGGAAAAAAATTTCGGTTCTTCATACCATGAATCTAGATTTTGCAAAAAAAACAGGTTACAAGTGAAAAATGTAATCAAAAATGCAACACAAAATTGTGAAAGTGTACACACATACATACGAAGATATTGGTACCTACCGCAGCTTGCAAATATCCAGACTGGTTTTGATCAATTTGTGACATTTTAAAAAAGCGTTAGTTTAAGTTTTATGTAATCACGTCTAGTCTTACACCTAGAAAGTTTGCAAGCATAGTGTGATAATTACACGACAATTGAGTTGAAAATCATACTCTATATCGAACAAA
Source organism: Trididemnum clinides (assembly GCA_963675345.1). Lineage (NCBI taxonomy): Eukaryota > Metazoa > Chordata > Ascidiacea > Aplousobranchia > Didemnidae > Trididemnum > Trididemnum clinides. The sequence goes on from OY776285.1 coordinate 9,481,039, forward strand.
AAGCAAGAAAGCTCAAATTTTAATGGAATCTATATATTTGCATACGGTATAACAAATCGCCAAAAACTGAGAAAACTATAGTGGTTAAAACAGTTTACCTGTAACTAAAGCATTAAGTAGTGGTTTCAAAACATGATGCAAACTTACAGTAAACTTTAAACTTGTTACTTATTTCAAAGCAAAAACTAAACTGTTGTTAAATAAAGAACACACCAATGCTAATCAGCGCTGTCAATAAACTAGATCAACAAGTCTAGAATAGGAAGTTTTTTCAAAGACCAGACCACATAACACCTGAAATTTGTTAGGGAGCAAAACCAATTTCACCTGTATATACAGTATATGTAACCAGCATGCACTAATCCAACAAAACAAAAAAAAAACAAAAATGTCTGCCACACTGTACAAATACGTCACAAAAATTTAATCAAGCAGCAATTGAAGCAACTCACACAAAAAGTGTCCTTTTCAAATCTTTAAAATAATGCACACCAAAAATACAAGAACAGTCCTTTTTAAATCTGCTTGTTATTTTTTAGGTTTTGAAGACTTTTGTTGCAATGGCTTTCCCTTGTCTTTGCCCCGTAGTTTAATTCCGACTGCTCGCTCAATTTTGCCCATGATTTGGTCATTAGGGATTGCTTTTCCACTTTCATACTCATTCACAACCTGCACTTTTTCATTTATTTTTGTAGCTAGTTCTTTCTGAGTAAGATTTTTTTGCTGTCTTCCTTGTTGGATTAATCGGCCAACTGACAATGAAACATGGTCATGGTGTAATTCTTCTGTTTCACGATCAAGTTTAGCAGTGTTTTTGGTGGTAACCGCCTTCTTGTTGCTACCGGCCCCAAATTTTTCTCTTGTTTCAACTGATTCTCCTTTTCTCAGTGCAGAATTGACTGCCTGGGTGTTCTTTGATGACACATGAGTTGTTTTTGGTTTTCGCAAGTACGTGACAGTATCCCAGTCAGTGTTGCTATACATATCAGTTACTTATGTGCTTCCAAACACAATACAAATCTGCAGCTTGACAAGTTTTACAGGCAATTAGTTAACACTATCACACAGAAAAAATGCTTTAAACGTTAAGCACTTAGGCTAAGCTTTTGTCAAATAGCAGCCTTAAATTGCGAGCGCACCATGCACAAAAGTAAACTTAATAGCGCATTCCCAACAAATGTTTGTAATTGGGGTGGTGAAAACAACTCTTCATTTATCATTCACTCAAAACTCAATGATATGCTATGGCTGCCACTGCCTTACATCCAAAAATGTCACTAATGGGGCACAGTTTGAAAAAAAAAGTTACCTATTTTGTACAAAGTGTATATTTTTGCACATTTACTGTAATCCAGTCAGTACAATCGCTGAAAAATATATCAGAAATTTCTGATATTTATGTTGAAAATTTCCAAATATACATCAGACAAAAAACAGTCACAAAATATATCGGAAATTTTCAATATGTATATTGGACAGATTCATTCCAAATAAGACAAAAAACGGCTGCAAAATATACTGGAAATTTCTGATGTATATCAGACAACATCCACCTTACATAAAACAATAAAACAGCTGCAAAATATATCAAAAATTTTGATACAAATATTAAACAAACCCACCTCAAGTAAGACACAAATATAACTGCAAAATATATTGGAAATTTCTGAAATACATCATATGAGCTATGTTGGAAGTCTAGATGTAATTTCAAACAATTTTGTGATCTTGGTGTAATTATGACATTATTTCAATCCAGAAGGCATTGTGGCTTGCATTATAAAAAGCAACTGGCAACTGCTAAAAATTACCTGCATAAGCTCTAAACTAGTGCATTTAAAATTTTATATTTGTGGTCTACAGAAATTATTACATCTTTACATGATCAGACTTTTAGCTGAAGTTGTTTCTGCCTCTTTAAATTGGAAGAGAGATTTTGTGAACTTTTAGTGGGTTCAATTTGTGGTGTTTCCAAGCTTGCTGTGGTTTGGCAGTTTTTTGTTTGGAATTTAATTGCTTATTTTGATCGACCATCATTAAATGATTATCAGTTTTTCCATGGCAATGTCACGTTGGATTTCATTTCTCAAATAATGTGCATAGCTTAAGTTTCAAGTATTTTCTCATTCTTTACCTGTTGTGCTGAGATCACAAAATCATGTAAAATTAATTCTAGATTTTCAATATAGCTCAGCTCATATGATACATAATGGAAATTTTCAACCGTTTTTGCTGCTTTTTTTTGTCTTATTTAAGGTGGGTTTTGTCCAATATTAATATGGAAAATTTTTAACCTATTTTTGTTTTTTTGTCATATTTATGGTGGATTTTGTCCAATATATACATCAGGCAAAATCCATCTTAAATATGACAAAAAACATCTAAAAAATAAGTATATATCAAAAATTTACAATATACGAGTCTGTCCAAAAAGTACCTGACCCTATCTCCTTCCGCCAAAAATAAAGCCACCCCAGGAAAGTGGTTTTGGCAGATTGTAACATCACAATTTCTGCACATGCTTAAAAAATTTCAAACCGATAGTTGGGAATCATTTAGTGCAGTCATATAGTGCATGATCATTGATCTTTTGCTTGCAAGCATAATGACAGAAAGCATCAAGAAACAGATATTGTATAAAGTTCTGCCAAAGACTAGGAAATAATCAAACTGAAACAACTCAAAAGATCTAAGAGAATCACAACCGTAGATCTCAAGACTGACTCTTTCTGCTATAATTTCATTGCCAAAAAAAAGAAAAGCAATCACGTGACTAGCAACTGCCACCACAACTTTATTAGCCAGAAACTAAAATCAATTTTCAACAGAATTTCAGCTTTATATAAAAATAAAAAATGTAATTGCTCAACCACACAACTCTAGCAGCTTTGCTACAGTGTAAAGAATCAAGCAACTGGAAATGATTAATATTTGACAACTTCTTTTTGACAGTGGCTATATTTACATGACCACAAAAATAATCTTTTAGAATACTTTTACATGACTGTGAAAAAGTTCTGTAAGCTATTACATAACAAAACGGAAGTTTCTGTAGACTACTTTTACATGCCTGTAAAAAAGTTTGTAGAGGTTATTTTACTGAGACCACAAGAAAATTTTTGTAGGCTTTTATTTTTGTACACATGACCACAAAAACCATTAGCTGTAAGAAATTTGCTTGTTGTTCACAAACGACCAAAGTGCAAAAAAAGTCATTTTTGGGAGCTAGGCTCTATTTATTCATTATTTGCAAAATCTTTCAAGAGATCATCTGCCATTTGCAAGGTCTTCCTAGGAAGAAACAATGAGGAACACATTTTATAAACGCACTGCCACATGGTGCAGACTTGCTGCTGTTTAGCCTTTTATCTTGTCATTGTTACCAAATGAATTCTAATCATGACAAATATTTCTCCTTTATTCTATAAAGTGAAGTTTTTGTTGTAATAATATAGCTTGTTTAAATCTCATGTGTGCAGTATTATTGTAGTTGAGAAATAAAACTATTACTAGACTGGGTCACAGACCAACAATAATCTTTTCCAGGTTGCCAGTACCAGACTTTTTCCTCAAGATGGAGGTATAGCATAAGACCGTGGAGGCCAAGAAGCCAGGAACTTTCCATGGATATAATCAGAGGTAGTAATTAAACAGTTACCAAAAAACAAGTGATATAAAGACTCCATAGTAGGACGAAGTAAGTGAGAAGTGTTGTAAGTGTAGTAACCACATGCACTGCATGAAAAATTCTCAATTATGGAAAAATTAAAAAGTTAAAAAGAAGGCTCTAACTGCTGCAGTGAAAACAAGAAAGGACATAATGAGGAAGCACATGTTTTTTCAGTGTATAGTTGAGAAACCTGCATCAAAAATTTTGATGAGACACTGCACATCCATTACAATAAAGAGATGAGTGGACAAGAGGAGAGAAACTACATGAGCTAGATGGCTGAAGCAGCACAATCTGCTTAGCCAGCTCCTAAATTGTGTTATTTTCCATAACAAATGATTGACCTAAAAACCACTGGAGCCTGACAAAAAGAGGGTGGTAAACTCCTATTATATATGCCAGAACATGTCAAAAAGATGAAGCAAAAATGACAGAGCTAGAGTCCACGCAAAAGAGAAATCGCAGACTTGTTGGATAGTTGTGTAGCCACTCTGTATGGAAGAAGCATGACAAAACCTGGGCTATACACTTAAATTATCCTCACAACAGGAAACTCAATATCCAGCTGACATTTTTAATCTTTCTAAATCCAAAGCCAAGTTTCTCACACAACCAATAGTATCAACAAGAAAATTTTAGTATCATTAATTAATAAACAATAGGCTTTTTACAATCATGTCATATGGCTCCTAGATATTTTCTTACAGTCACCTAAAAATAGTCTGCAGAAATTTTCTGTGCACACGTAAAAATACCACACAAAAGTTTTTTTCATGGTTGTGTAAAAATAGCCAACAAGATTATATTTATAAACACATAAAAATAGCTACTGCCTTTATTTTTTGAGTAATAAAGTTATAGCTGAAGGTAAACATCTGCACACTAGCCAAAATACTCCTAGGAAAAATTGCTGTAAATAACATAAGTCACATTATATTGTATACAGGTGCATGATTACATGATTAAGCACAAAGCTGTACCAAAAAGTTTCTGGAGGCAATAAACAAAGTAGATATGAATCATATCTGGAATTATACAAAAAATGCCATTGCAAATTTTATCATTTGAATGGTAAGATAAACTAAAATAACTCTGGACAAATCACTACTTTTCTAGTTTTATTTACTGCTTTAGTACCTGCAATTTTGATCTAACCACTTTTTTTAAACATTTGGATATTTATTTATTACTTGGCAACACTGCATATTTAAGAAATTTTTGACTCTTAAAATATGAATTAAATTACGCAGACCTGCTGTGACAAGTTACTAGACAAATGGGGTAAGTCAGGACAAAGTTAAAAGTGTTTAGGGTAACAGAAAAAATGTTGTGATAGTTGAAAATACTGGTTTGATAATGTTGTGGCTTAATTAACAAATTGATTGAATTCAAATCATATTATCGTTTATAGCCTAATTAACACCAACTTTTATTGGTTACCTTTCAATTGCAACAAAAGCATTGCTAGGTTAGTTTCACATCACTACATTGGTCAAGTATTACCATGTGTGCAGTCAAGCAAACCACCCTAGTTGTAAGTGCAAAAAATTGTTCAAAATTGGGCGAGGTGGAAGTCAAAATATTTGTATAAATTATGTGAAGCATGACTTGATTTATGTTAACTCTTTCAAAATTAACCCTTTTCTCAAATTATACCAAAATAACCTAACCTTTTTCCAAATTATCCCATAATACCCAAACAAAGAACAAGTGAATAAGAGCAAAACATTTTATGCTCTACTAAACAATTGAATTTTGTCTTAATTTACAAATACCAAAATTTTTCAGCAAATAGCTTCATGATTTTTTAAGTATTCAAACTAACTTTGGCTAAAAAATATGTCACCTGTCAATACGCACTTATGTTTTACTACACTTAGGTGGCAATGGCAACTGTTTTACAAAACAGCACAAATTGTAATAGCTAGCTAATATACAGTAATTCCCCATAAAAACTTAATTACATACTAGTCGCATTATACAGCAAAACCAAATTCTAAAGAAAAAATTTAACTAAGATTACAATAGTAAAAAAAGCAGGGGCTATTTGGCTGTCAACTGCTTTTTACCCATGGATTCAATTTTGCTGCTGAACGTTTGACATTGATCAATTTCTATGACATATTAAAAATGCACCTTGACAAAAATTTAACCTTCAGTGTACACCTTTTTTTACATTTACAAACCCAGGTCTCACACAGTGTAGATTGCCTCTGTTAAAGTGTCCTGCCTTAAGCAAAGAGCCTCTCTTGTAGCAATTGCATCTAATGGCAGCAATGCTATCCATTGCATCACAACACTACTCAGCGTAAAATAGCAGACATGCATTTAAAGACACACTACTTTGGTATGACCAAAAATGCCATTGATGAAAAAATAGTCACTTCCTGAAAAATACATGTTAAGCAAAAAATTAACTTGTCAGGATTTTAAAGCATATTGAATACTTTTATTTAATGTTATTTTATATTTTTTAATTGCAGCCTTAATTATTTCTTGAGAAAATTTATACAAACATGTAAAGCATTTGACATAATTTTAATAATATTAATCCTACACAGAAAAAGTTGTTTGTATATAAATCTGAGATTGGACTTAACAAAAAACTTTAGTATTTTGCATCTTTTTGGTTTTAATCTAATTATTCCACCACATTCACTTTTTGCTAAATGCTTGAAAGGTGGTATCTGTTTGTACCAATTTACCATTAATGTTGTCATCAGTTGAGCATGGCTAATTGAATTAAGTGCATCACATGTTATCATAAGATTGCATGTTGAGTGCTTGGTATGCATTATTTTCATGCAACAACTAAACAAGGCTAAAAGGTGCTGGCGTTTGTTATAAAACAAGCATTGTGGATTTAAATTGCAGCTTGTAGCAATGCATCAGGACTGAAGCAAAGACTGTGTGGTTTTTTCCTAACTCCCAAGTTCTCTGTTTATATCATATTGGTAGCAGAGATTTTATAAAAAATGCAAGTTCGACTCACAGGCTTGCAAAGTTATGGGCAGAGTGAGATAATTCATATCTTCACCACTCCAAGTTTGAAGGTCGGTTCCTGCTAATAAACTATTTATACTCGACTATGATGACTTGTGCCTAAAGTGGGATTTGCACATAAGGGTGTGGTTTTCTTTTCATTTTTTTTTAATTTTAAACCTAGAATTTCATTAACCATTTGTTGTAATATGAAACAGATGGATTACTTTATGTACATATATTTGTATAAAATCAGGTAATGCTTGCAATAAAACCAAGAAACCAGTAGCACACAATATGTGAAAATACCCAAAAAACTAGAACATTAAATTTTTGTTTATATATTTAATCACATGCTTCCTTCAATACTTGTAAAATAAAAAAATAAAAAAATTTAGCCCTCTAAATATTTTTCCAACCTACTTACACTTTGCTTTGTGATCTTATTAGGTTAGGTAAGTTTGGCCTGGCTCAGCTGAAGTTTGCATGATGCACACCTCTGATCTAAAACAAGGTAACATTTAGAAAATGGGATTCAGTATATTTTCTAAAACGTGCAAAGTTTACTCTTCCTAGACTACAGATTTGCAATCACAAAGATTGTAATTATTTATTTATTTGTAATTATTTCAGCTTTCTTCAATGAGTAATCATGACATGTATAGCTAACCTTGATTCTAGTTGACATAGGTGCCCTGAAGAGATTTTCTAGATTAAAACAAGCCAGTCAGCATCTGCTATACGTTATGCAATTGTTCAGCTCCAGAAAAGTTTTTTAAAAAACTTTCCCTATTAATCTTTGTTTAACATCAACTCAAAACAAGTGTTTTGGCTTCTAAATTTAGCCTATTGTGATGCATCCACAAAAATAGAGACAATCTTTACTTTTTTCACTATTTTATGAGTTTTCGGTTTTTACATTTATGATTTTGTATGTTCACCCTTTTATTTAATTAAAAAAAACAACTACCTAAACTTTACTTTTGTATGCAGTATCTATAAGTAGCACAAGCAAAAGCAAGACTTTAAATGTCTCTGCATTTAATGCGATCTTGAATACAGTTACTTACAGAACTAGGCTTTTAGGTAATTGATTGACACTAGATTGACACTAGTGCCATGTTTGAAGGGCAAAACTTGTCAATGTATTCATTGGTTTACAACTTGAAAATCTATATGCCAAAATATAAACCCAAGTAGCTTACAAATAAATAAATACGAATCTCAATAATTTGACGAATTCGGCATTGTCGGAAAACTCACTAATTTGATGAAATCTGGGAACTGTCTGAAACCTCTGAAATGATGCAAATCTAATTTAGGAATCGTCGGAATTGTCGGAGTAAAAGTGATTTCTAATCAGTAAAACATATTCTTAATGAAGATAAACAGCATGATTATATAACACTGTCACAGCTATCGCAATGCAAATGTAAATATTTTGAACACTTTAAAAATTTCTAAATATTGAAAAATACACAAACCCAACTAGAGTATGGGAAATTCATTTAATAACTCTTTAACAACAACAAAAACGTCAAAGAAACATTAATTTGTTTCTAAATAAAAACAGGCTACTTGGTGTCACAAATTCATTAATATACTTTTGAAACAACGCAATACATGCCGAAAACTCATTCAAAATCATCTGAAACAGAAAACTAGCTGTTGCAATTTCATTTATGAGCATCTAAAATACGGCAATAACTGTCGTAATATCATTGCTAAGAATCTGCAAACAAGTATTAAAGGTCGGAAATTCAATTAAAAACCTCTGAAATACGACAATGAATGTTGGAATATCTTTTACAAGCATCTGCAAGCGAGTAATAAGAGTTGGAATTTTATTTAGAAGTCTTTGAAATACAGCAATATTAATCGGAATTTCATGTACAGTCATCTGTGAGCGAATAGTAAGTGTTGGAATTTTATTTGCAAACCTTTGAAACACGGTAATAACTGCCAGAACATCAATTACAAGCACCTGCAAGCGAGAAATAAGTTTCGAAATTGTATTTAGAAGCATCTAAAATACGGCATTAAGTGTCGGAATTATACCGGTATTTACAACGATCTGCAAGCGCGTAATGAGTGTCGAAATTTTAATTAGAACCATCTGCAACCAATAATAAGTGTCGGAATTTTAGTCAGAAGCATCCAAAAGCGAGTAATATGTGTCGGAATTTCATTTGGAAGCATTAGCAAGCGAATAAGAAGTGTCTCAATTGTTTTGATGATAGAGTATCGTTTGTATGTAACAGCTACATTTATAATCTATTGTGTAGTCACGTTTTGGAAATGATTGAGATTGTAAATAGAAGTGAACAAAAAGGATATACTTGTGATGAGAATTTAAGCTAGTTTAATCTCCGTGATTATCTAGTTGTTTTGTTGTAAGAAAACACAACAAATTGGCGACGAGCATAACAAATTAGCGACAAAGTTTACACTTGCCAATGTCTAACAAAGAAATTATTGAATTAATGAAAAAGCAGCTGGATCAGCAACAGGCTCAAATGGAATTGCAGTCCCAGCAAAATCAACAGCAAATGGAAGTGCTACTAGAAACACTCAAGCAGATGAATGCAAAATCAGGTAATGCTGCGGGATCTACCGATACTCGTCCTGAAAACTCAGTTTCTGATGTTAGGCCTAGCCTTATGGCGACCTTACGGGATACAAACTGTGGATCATTGATGTTTTGCTGAAATTATGTGGGTGACTCATAAACGTTCTCGTTCTGTTTGTGCGCTCGTTGTTTTACTGTAATCGTTTTTATAAATCATCCGTTGGCCTACAAACAGGTCATAGAAGAATAACCATGGTTGCATATCATGATGTAACAATACTAGGTGATTAAGCTGTATGGCCAGGCGTGGTCCCGTCTGACGTGCGGCGGAGTGACCTAGTAAACAAGTATATAAAAAGAAGCATTGCTATTTTCGAAGAGAGAGTGGTTTTTTTCGATTAAAAATTCAAATTCAAAATTCATTGGCAAAAATTCCATTCGATTCGATTCAAGCAAAATTCGTGCATTCAACGTTGTGCTGTGATTAAATAAATTCGTTCCTTGGAGTCAGACGTGCTGTGGATACTCGATTCCCATAATTTGGTGACCCCGAAAGAACACTTGTGAAGCCGCGAAGACGGAAAAAAGGAACGAAAACCGGTGACGTACCGATTATTGTATTTTGTATGATCATATGTATTTTAGTATTGATGACACTTTTCGAAAAATTAACGCATATAAGAAACCGCTCAAAATTGGATAGTTCATTTAAATCTTTTAAACTTTTAAGAAACTGTTAAGCTAAATAAACTTTTGTCACTTCCCGCTATTGATCTTGGACAAAATTTAAAACGCCCTACCGAACTTCTTTTAGAAATGCGAGGTCTACTTGGACAGTCATCGCCTCTGGGTACAATGGCTGAAAGTTTATTAAAGCAAATGTTTCTAGATAAACTTCTCTCTCAAATTAAGATCATTGTGGCTGCCACACCTAACTCTTCCTTAGAGGAATTAGCTAGCAAAGCGGAAGACATAATGCAGGTTTCAAAACCTACCCTGGGACAGGGCTCTATTAATTCTCAAATTACGGCACAGTCTTCTTCGTCACAGGAGTCCCAAAACTATAATTTAACGCAAAGGTTAATAAATCAAAATTTTGATGATAAATTAAATAAATTGTCTGAAAGTATGAATAGACTGCAGGAGGGCACATACTTAAAAACATCAGAAACATCAAACAACCCGTGTGTGTCTTGCTCGCAAGCAAGAATGCACAAACCGCAAGCACTCCGCCCCCAGCAGTATGGCAATGCTTCAAACCAAGCCTTCCGACAGCGGCTGTTTAATAGCTATCAAAATAACAACAGCCATCGTTTTAGTTTCTCGACACGATTTGAACCTACGAATCAGCAGCACAATACAAGTAACCTGTGCTTTTACCACACTAGGTTCGGGGAGAAAGCTTGGAAATGTATCCCACCCTGTTCAATGAGTAATCCAAAAAACGTCAGGGGTTCTCCCCAGCAATAAATGTGCTTGGGGAGAACAAAAGATCCTTAGCCCGACATTCTTTTTCAGTTTACGACCCCTTGACAAAGTATTCTTTCTTGGTGGATTCTGGCTCTGATGTAAGTGCTTTACCAATCGATTTGGCTAAACCAGAGACCAAAATGTTCAAAACATTCAAAGGCCCAACATCAAATGCAAATATTTCGTGTGTAGGTTACGTAAATTTAGTTTTGGATCTTGGTTTCTCCAAACGATTTTCTTGGAAATTTGCGGTTTGTAAATCTTTACGCCAACCGATACTAGGCGCGGGTTTTCTGTCTCAGCATTCTTTACTAGTCGATTTCGCCAACAAGTGTTTGTTGCAAGCGCCTTCGCAACACACACATTCATCAAAAAAGGTAAGCCCCTCTTTTCATCTGAGAGTAAATAATATGATGAATGAATCGGTGGATATTGACGATGAACCCCCCACTGTGCAAGTATCAAGCACTAAGTCTTGTTCAAAAAATTCTAGTAAAAATTGCTTTAATGCATTACTTAGTAGGTTTCTTTCTTTAACAGCTCCTTTTCAACCAAATTCTGAACCTAAACATTCAGTGCGTCATCATATTCACACCAATGGCCCACCAATATACAGTAGACCGCGTCGCTTGTCACCGGAAATGTTAAAAGTAGTGAAAGCAGAATTTGACACACTGCTAAAGCAAAGTATTGTTTCTCGCTCAAATTCTAACTGGGCTAGTCCTTTACATTTAGTAAAAAAGGCAAATGGAGCATATCAACCCTGTGGCGATTATCGTAAGCTCAATAGCATTACCGCTAGACCTACTTTTAGCATTCCACACCTTTTCGATTTTGTCAATAATTTAAAAGGTTCAAAAATATTTTCTAAAATCGACCTCTGCAAAGCATATTATCACGTTCCGATGACGCCCGAGAGTAGAGATAAAACAACCATCACTACACCATTTGGAAACTTTTGCTTTAATATGATGCCTTTTGGTTTGTGCGGCGTCCCTTCTTCTTTCATGCGTTTGATGACCGAGGTTGTCCATGGGCTACAAAATATTTTTGTTTACTTAGACGATATAATTGTGTACAGTACTTCTGCAGAGGAACACATAGCTCACTTACGCTCTCTTTTTGAACGGTTAGCACAATACGGATTGAAAATAAATCGAGAAAAGTGCAGCCTGGGTGTAGAAGAACTAGATTTTCTAGGTCATCACATCACAAAAGAAGGATTTCACCCGCTTGAAGACAGAGTTAAGGTTATTCGTCAATACCCGCTACCCAAAACAGTGAAAGAGTTGCGCCGATTTCTTGGTCTTTTTAACTTTTATCGGAAATTTGTCCCGCACGTAGCTGAAACCCTAATTCCACTTCACAAACTATTGTGCAATGTCACGTCATCAAATCAAGTCCTCTCATGGATCGAGGACGCTCTAAATTCTTTTGAAAAGTGCAAAAACAAATTAACCTCCTCAGCACTTTTAGCATATCCAATAATGCATGGTAAGCTCCACTTAGTTTGTGACGCGAGTGAGAAGGCGATTGGCAGCTTCCTGAATCAATTTGACCCTGAGACGCAGACATGGCGACCTCTAGCATATTATTCCAAAGCGTTCTCTTCAAGCCAAAGGCGATACTCAACATACGACAGAGAACTACTGGCCTTATTTTTGTCTGTGCGCCATTTCTGTGATCTTTTGCTGGGCCGAGATGTCACCCTAGTAACTGACCATAAACCTCTGACATTTGCCATGGAAAAGGTATCGCCAACTATGTCCCCTCGGCAAATACGCCAATTAAATTACATCTCACAATTTTGCAAAAGCATTAAATACATTCCAGGGATTCACAATCAGGTAGCTGATTCTCTGTCTCGATTGGAAATTAATTACATTCAAGATCCTAATTTCCAAATTGATTTTGCGCAGTTTGCGAGAAATCAAGACTCCGATCAGGTCATAAGAGAATTGTTACAGCACCCTACTGGATTGCGTATTGAGCAACGCCCTCTCGAAAATACAGACGACATCATCTTGGGAGATGTGTCTACGGGCCGTTTTCGCCCTTTAGTCCTTCAAACATTTTACGAAGTGGTGTTCCAAAAATTTCATTCTCTGTCCCATGGCGGAGCAAAAGCGACTTCAAAATTAATAGGCGAAAGGTTTGTTTTCTCTGGTATGCGTGCTTACATTAAAGAAAAGTGCCGCTCTTGCATTGCATGTCAAAAATCAAAGATAACAAGGCACAACAAAGCACCCCTCAAATCTTATCAAGAACCTCCCGGAAGATTCCAAGTTTGGCACATTGATTTTTCAGGACCACTGCCAAGTAGCAACAGCTGTCGTTATTTGTTTGCATGCACTGATTGCTATACGCGTTGGATAGAAGCAGTAGGCGTGCCTGACGCCACCGCTGCCACTTGTGCCAGGGCCTTCATGACTAACATCATTGCACGGTTTGGTGTACCATAACAAATAGTATGTGATAATGGCCCAGCTTTTACTGCTCAACTATTTCAAGAGTTTTGTTCCAATTTTGGGATCAAGCTTACTCACTCCACCCCGTATCATCCCGCTTGTAATTCAATGATAGAGCGCTGCTTTCGAACACTAAAAGCCGCACTTAGGGCACATAATAACCCAACAAATTGGACTAAAAACTTACCACTAGTGCTGTTAGGGCTCAGGTCTTCTGTAAAGAAAGGTATAGGCGTATCTTCAGCTCAAATGGTTTATGGTACTTCTTTGCATCTCCCTGGACAATTTTTTGATCAAACTACCATAGAACAACAACCAACCTCTGAGTACGTCGAGCAGTTAATTTCATGCATGTCAAACATCAGAAGCACAGCCCCACAACATCATTGCTCACCACCTGTTCACTTAGACAAAAATCTCAGAACATGCAGTCATGTTTTTATTCGGGTAGACACACCAAAAGGCGCATTGAACCCGCGATACTCGGGACCTCATAAAATTTTACAGCGCCACGACAAGTATTTCACTCTCGCTATGAATGGAAGACTGCCCAACGTCTCGATTGATCGCTTAAAAGTCGTGTATCTTCCAAGCCCAACTATGGAACACGAGCAACAACCTTCAACTAGCGCTAATATGGTTGAGGCAAATAATAAAAACATTGTTCTCGCAGATAAGAATCAGTCAAACTGTGTAACAGTAAACAATAGCGTCAATCGAAATTTAAACCAACCGGATATTATATATCACTACAACGACCTGCTGAGAAAACCGAAACAAACTCGATACGGAAGATTAATTCAAACACCACAAAGATACATCGAGTGAAATGAGCAAGGTTGGGTTTATCATATTTGTTATTGGCTTTTTCCTAACACCCATTGGGGTAGACTCTTTGTCCCAACACTTTACCTTATGCTACCCCAATATGGCTCATTCAGAATATGTTGTGCCATTACCACGCCCATGTCGTCGGCATCAACAAGAAGTCATACATATATGCAAGGCAAAAATTTTAAGCCCCTTAGACGCACTCATCAAGATACCTGTTTTTGTTTGCCAGACTTATACAACCGCATGGAGTACAATTTTCTGGTTTTTCGGCAGCAAGACTCACGACTCCTCTACTTCAGCAGGACTACCTCCCCCCACATCTTTGCCATTTTTGGTCACGAACATTTCAAGGAACCGGGATAGGTCCTCTGATTAAGCACACAACCAACATGTGGACAACTAGAAATAAAGTCTACTATCAATGTTCATGGCCCCACGAACAAAAAGGGTTAGTAAATAATGCGATGCTAACAAAAGTCATTGCAACATACGACCCGATAAAAAAACGCACGAACAGCGCCATGAGTTCAATGTCGGTGTGCAAAATAAACAAAGAATCATGCAAGGTAGGATTACGTCTATTCATATGGACGCCTCCTCCTAAAATAGATTGTCTCCAAACGGATGATGTGGGAACGCATGACCTTTGGCTACATTACCAAGAGAAAATCCTCTACAGAATGGAGGTACCTCATCTGCACGTGTCGGTGCACACCCAAATTACTTGTCCTGCCAAAACCATTCAATGTTATGGCACAAAGACAATATGCGAACCGAGCGGATTGCTGCTCATTCCCAGCAACTGCACCGAAATCAAAGCACTAGCACACCATAATGTTTTATCTTCACTTATGAAGAACTATACAACACATCACTCCCAGCAAACAATAGTATCCCGATTCGTGACCGAAACATAAGACATAACAGCAGAAAAGCTGCGCAGCCTTACAAGCGACATCCACTTCGTGGAATGCCAGCTGCAGTCCCTTTTGACGACCTTATTTTCTGTTATGGCAAAGCAGTATCCGGGAGAGACCCTATCTTCACTCACTGGCCGAAAAAGAGCTGCAATCACGGCCGGTGATGTGCTTACCGAAATTCATTGCCAACCAGTGCAAGGGATAGTTCTGCACTCCCTGGTATACAACAACACCTTTTCTTCCAGGCCACTGGTAGAATTTCTTATTAACAACACGCGCAAAGTAGGACAAATATGGTCCGATGGCTTTTTGTACGAGAGCATTCGTTTTAGAGAACAATACATTTCAGGAAAAGTGGTTACCTTCCGCATTAATCAAACATTTTATTGCTATGAAAACTATACTTTAAGAAGCACTAGTACACAAATAAATCAGTTAGTTCCATCATTGCTCCTGGTACATTACGAATATACACCTGTAGATTTTGCAGAAGCTTTAAATCTGTTTCCGGCACATAATGATAGGTACAATGATGTACAAAACATGTTACTATCATTAAGCCAATTGCAAGAAGACCGTCAATATGTGCGCAAATTTTTAGCTTCGAATACTGATTCAAACTCTGAAGCAGATTTTGAATACATCGATAACTCTATTACCAAAACAATGAAAAACGTATTCTTATCAGTAATTAGCTCAATAACCGACCCAATTTTGAGTGGTATCATCACCGTTTTGCTTTTCTTATCGTTATTCTGGTCTGTTGTTTTAACTATACTCGCCTTTAAGTATTTTATTCCGATTGGAATTGCTAAAATCCGAGATGGAAAAGCCTATGCTCGGAGTGAGAGAGTTGTTGCTGATGCAGAACTTTTGCCTAACAGTGACAACCAACTGTAATATTGTATCAATTTAATGTATTTTGTGTAACGGAAAATTTATTGTGCGTTGTTTATATGTATGTTTTGTTTCATGTGCACGAGTATGGAGACGAACAGAGTTCGAGATTTTGAGCACCCCAATTAAAAAGAATGGAAAATCCGTCGACAACAGCAAAGCATCGCATCCTGTATCCACGCAGCGCCAACAAGCAAACAATTACTGCCCCCAGAGACCACTGCAGATTCAACAAATCCGCGCACTGCAGAAGAGGAAGCGGAAACAAATCAACAAGCATTAACAATAACGCTAACACGCGATACGAGAAAATGCTCACTGAATAGCTCATCTGGGAGCCACCAAGCTTCCCAACGTGCAGCAACGTCCTTTTTCCGCGGGGAGTAATTATGGCGACCTTACGGGATACAAACTGTGGATCATTGATGTTTTGCTCATAAACGTTCTCGTTCTGTTTGTGCGCTCGTTGTTTTACTGTAATCGTTTTTATAAATCATCCGTTGGCCTACAAACAGGTCATAAAAGAATAACCATGGTTGCATATCATGATGTAACAATACTAGGTGATTAAGCTGTATGGCCAGGCGTGGTCCCGTCTGACGTGCGGCGGAGTGACCTAGTAAACAAGTATATAAAAAGAAGCATTGCTATTTTCGAAGAGAGAGTGGTTTTTTTCGATTAAAAATTCAAATTCAAAATTCATTGGCAAAAATTCCATTCGATTCGATTCAAGCAAAATTCGTGCATTCAACGTTGTGCTGTGATTAAATAAATTCGTTCCTTGGAGTCAGACGTGCTGTGGATACTCGATTCCCATAGCCTATATTCTGTGCCTAGTTTTACAGCATTTGACTCAACTGCTGAATTATGGACTGATTATTACTCTCGTTTTTTAACATTCATAAAAGCTCACTCTGTGCCTGAAACTAAAATAGCTCAAATCTTCTTGACTAATCAGACTGTTTCAGTGTACAAGTTACTGCAAAGCTTAGCATCTCAGCAACAGCCTCCTATCAACATTAATGAGTCTGATATGGAAGCACTTGCACAGTTTATGGCTGAACAATATAATTCAAAATTATTTGTTTATTCGTGAAAGATACAAATTTTGGAGTGATTTGAGCAGAAAACATGATGAGTCTGTCACAGAATTAGCAGCACGCATCCGACAAGACGCTGTTACATGTGATTTTGGTTCAATTACTGATTCCCAAGATGATGCTATGTGCACCAGATTCATTTACTCTGTGAACAATGAGGCAATACTTAAAGCTATTTTTAAAGAAAAAGGAGACGAATTGACCTTTGCAAAAGCCATTAATATTGCTCTTGAGATAGAAGAAGCCAACAAAGTTGCAAAAGAGACTGTCAGCTTCTCAACTCCATCTACTAATGAACACACGTATTCAGTTAAAGTACATACACCATCACGAGCATATCGGCAAGTGAGAAAACGACCTTCAGGTGATGTGTGCAATGATACTCGAAATTCTGTGAACAGGTCAAATGGACCACCATGTGGCCGTTGTGGCAGAAAAGGTCACACAGGCACCACTTGCCATTTTAAAAATACTGTGTTTAACTATTGTAACAAGTTAGGACATATTGAAAGGGCTTGTTATAAAAAGAAAAAAGACTCTACAGTACATACGGTGAAACCCAACAACTCAGATACATTGCAGACTGTCAAAATAGTCAGATCTGCTCCCCAGTTACAACCAAATATTAGCCTTGGTGGTCACCAAATCATTTTTGAAATAGACACAGGTGCTAAGGATAGCTTTCTTTTGAATTCGTGCTGGATTAAAATTGGCCGACCAGCATTGCAAACTACTGACAAAGTTTATACATCAGCTTCTGGTCATAAGCTACCTGTTTTAGGTGTATATAAAGCAAAATCTGTTGCAGTTACGCATAATAATGAATCAAGCCTTGATGGCAAACAAATTGATTTTGTGGTCACAGACATTCCACAATTAAACTTATTGGATAGAGATGCGATTGCAACACTGAGCATATCACTAGATGATATGATTCACGGAAAGCAATGTAGTTTGTCTATTTGTAAATCTGTGTATCAATGTGCTGAAAGCTTGCAAAGTGCTTGTAAACAAATGTGTAATGATTTTCCTGATGTTTTTAATGAGGAACTAGGTTGCCTGAAAGATTTTGAACTTGACATAAAGTTTAAACCAGACGTAACGCCTGTATTTTGCAAACCACGACCTGTGCCCTTTGCCATACAGGATGACTTGGCACAAGCTTATGAACGGGGTATTGCCAAAGGGGTGTGGAAGCCTGTACAATTCAACGATTTTGGCACAACAGTAGTACCAATAAAGAAACCCCTACGCCCAGGGCAAACTGTACCCTCACTAAGAGTATGTGGGGACTACTCAGCCACAATAAACCATCAACTGGAAATACATAGCAAACCATTCCGGTTCCCGAAGAACTAATGCAAAAGCTAGGTGGGGGGTATTGCTTCACTAAAATTGACTTAGCAGATGCCTATAATCAAATTCCCCTCAGCCCAGAAAGCCAAAAAAAACTGGCACTCAGCACGCATAAGGGTGTGCTTCTTCAAATGAGATTGCCTTTTGGGATAACATCAGCACCGGGTTACTTTCAGGAGATAATGACCCAGTTGACTTCAGATCTTAAAGGTGTTGCTGTTTACTTAGATGACATACTTGTAAGCGGCAAAAATGCTAAAGACCATCTAGAAAATTTGCGTCAACTTCTACAAAAGCTTCAAGACCATGGACTACGCTGTCGTTTGGATAAATGTGAGTTTGCCAAACCCACTGTGGAGTATTTGGGACATACTCTTTCATCCCAAGGCATATCCAAGGGAAAGAAAGTTGACGCAGTTCGTAAAATGCCACGACCTCACAATCTTTCAACGCTTAAATCATTTTTAGGTTCAGTACAGTTTTATGGAAAGTTTTTGCCTAACCTGTCTACAATTACTGAGCCTTTACATAAGTTAACCAGAAACGGCGTGGAATGGAAATGGAAGAAAAAAGAAGAAGAAGCTTTTCAAACTGTGAAAGACATGCTTTGCACAGACATGGTGCTAGCACACTTTGATCCAACCCTGCCAATTGGTATCTCTTGTGATGCTTCCAACGTAGGAATTGGTGCAGTGTTGTTTCACCGTTTTCAAGATGGACAGGAACGTCCAATTGCCAACGCATCCAAAACATTGACAGAGAGCCAAAAAAAAATACAGTCAGATACAAAAAGAAGCTTTCGCTATTGTGTTTGCTTTGCGAAAGTTCCATCAATACCTTTATGGACAAAAATTTATCTTAGTGACTGATCACAAGCCATTGCTATCAGTGTTTAATCCTACCAAAGCCACACCAGCTTTGGCAGCCAATCGCTTAGCTAGATGGCTTTAATACTAAATCAGTATAACTATTCCATCGAATATAGAAATACTTCTGCTCATGGGAATGCAAATGTGCTAAGCCGATTGCCTTCAGGTCCTGATGCGCACTTCGACCACGAAGAAGAAGAGGAGGATAATATGTATGTAATAAACGCCATCAAGACCATAAGCTCACAGCTGAAGCCAACAGACCCAGGAGTCCTACTTAAAGAATCAGCGAAGGATTCTACAATTTTAACAGTCATTCGGTATACGCAAGAAGGATGGCCTCAAAAGAAAGCTTCTACAGAAAAAGCTGAGGAATTTCGCAAAGTTGCAGATTTTTTATCTGTGGAACATGGATGTTTGCTATATGGAACTACAGTTGTGATTCCCCAAAGTTTACGAAAGCAAGTTATTGACATTTTGCATACGAGTCATTTTGGCATTGAGAAAATGAAACATTTGGCTCGCACAGCAGTATACTGGCCAGGTCTGGATTTCGACATTAAAGAGCAATGCCGAAACTGCACATCATGTGGAGAGCACCAGAATAAACCGCCGAAAATGAAAAATCACCCATGGATGCTTCCGGAGAAGCCATGGAGCCGAATACATGTGGACCATGCGGTTAATTTTATGGGAAATAATTGGCTAGTGATTGTTGATGCCAACTCCAAATACCCATGCATTTATCCCACTACAACTGTCTCGTCAAAGTCTACAATGGCACTGTTGGAAGAGACATTTGCACATTTTGGGTATCCACACAGCCTGGTTACGGATAACGCGTCCTCATTCACATCAGGTGAATTTCAGGAGTGGTGCAAGCAAAGAGGAATCGTGCATCTTACGGGAGCGCCTTACCACCCTGCAATAAATGGAGCAGCCAAAAGATTGGTGCAGACATTTAAACAAGCATTAAGAAAATCAAATCTCCCATGTAAGTCTGCCTTGCAAGAATTTTTAATGCAATATCGGCGCACACCATTAGCTGGAGGATATTCGCCAAGCGAACTATTGACAGGAAGACAAATTCGAACCAAGATTGATGTATTGTTACCATCACCAGCTCATGCGGCGCAGAGGAGGCAATTAAAGGAAACACCTCACCCATCCAAGTTGAGGGGAAACCAAGATGAAAATCCTTATCAAGTTGGCATGCCATGCTATGCACTGGAAGAAGGCCAGCATGCACGCAACAATCCTCGATGGGTACCAGCGG
Source organism: Trididemnum clinides (assembly GCA_963675345.1). NCBI lineage: Eukaryota > Metazoa > Chordata > Ascidiacea > Aplousobranchia > Didemnidae > Trididemnum > Trididemnum clinides. The sequence goes on from OY776285.1 coordinate 9,501,450, forward strand.
AAATTGAAAAAGTATATGGCACTCGTAGTGTACGAGTACGAGTTCTATCAAATGGAGCGAGGTGGCGAAGACATGTCGATCAGTTACAACCACGTTATGTCTCTGAACCGAACACCAGCATAGCTGAATGTGAACGAACCAACAAGTCTCAGGTAGACACTTTGGAAGATGGAAATCATCAAAACCTCCCTTCAACTAGCTCGTGTTCACTATCAAAAAAACAAGGCCCCAGCAGAGAAAGAAATTGTAGAAACAGCACATCTTTAAATGATGGCGTCAATGAGGGTGTAACGGGTTCCTGGAGCAGAGACCCTAGGGGTGGTCTCCGAACCAGAGACAGATTGCAGTGAAGCTGAAGTTGTAAATAGATAAAACGCGCTTTTCCTCTCGTCACGCTGTTATTGTCTGACTTTCTTGAATAAATTTTTATTGATAATACGCAAAACTGAAATGGAAATAATGAAAGTGATAAGCAGAAATGAAAAAACAGATGGATTGGTTTCGGCGACGTTGGCGTTGCAGCGATGTAGCGTCGTGGCGGCGTGGCGGTTTCAAACTATTTTGACCCCCAAGTACTTTCTTCTTTCCTACAGCTCCAACACAATAACAATCGACAAAGGAACAGCTCAACCAACTTTTCTCTACGTTGGGATCTACGAGCTTTCTTTGATAGTCCTTTGACTTCTACTCAAACGTGCAGGTTTTACAAACAATGTAATCCTTCTTGCAACGTGTCTACTTGAGAATAATGTAAAGGTGTGTTAACAAGGCAGTTACTACTGCGTCGCTCGAGGGTCAACCTCGCCAATCCAACGACTAATCAATAAGAGACGATAACTCGAGAGAAACAAACATAACAACCACACAACGCGGGTTCGAATCACAGATTGGCTACGCAAAAACTAGATTTAAAGCATTAAATGTTGCCAAATATTGTAACAATATTTACAGGGGGCATTTCTTGTAGGTTGGGACGGCCCCAGAGGGAAAGGCGACGTAAAGTACTTTTCGATTGCTAAGTCTGCTCTGATACAATGTCATGTATAATTTTTAAGTCGAAGAGCATACTTTTGTGTGAATTGTAATATCTTTTGAGTCCGTATCTTCAAATTAGAGCGGAAGGTGTTGTGATGATATAGTATCGTTTGTACGTAACAGCTACATTTATAATCTATTGTGTAGTCACGTTTTGGAAATGATTGAGATTGTAAATAGAAGTGAACAAAAAGGATATACTTGTGATGAGAATTTAAGCTAGTTTAAACTCCGTGATTATCTAGTTGTTTTGTTGTAAGAAAACACAACACCAATATAAATTAAAAACATCTGCAAGCCAGCAAAACGTGTCGGAATTTTATTTATAACCATCTGCAAGCTAATAATAATTGTCGGAATTTCATTTAGAACCATCTGCAAGCTGGTAATATGCGTCGGAAATGTATTTACAAGCATCTGTAAGCCAGTAACAAGTGTCGGAATTTCATTTACAACCATCTCTAAGCGAGTAATAAGTGTTGAAATATTGTTTAGAACCTATCTGCAAGCCAGTAATAGGTGTCGGAAAGTTATTTGAAAGCATCTGAAAGTCAACAATAAGTGTCACAATTTTATTTAGAACCATCTGCAAGCGAATAACTACTGTCAGAAATTTTTTAGAACCAAATGCAAGCCAATAAAAGTGTTGGAATTTTGTTTAGAAGCATCTGGAAGTGAGTAATATGTTTCAGAAATTCATTTACAAGCATCTGTAAGCGAAAATGAACTGTCGGAATTTCATTTAGAAGCATCTACAAGCCCGTAATAAGTGTCAGAAATTCATTTACAAGCATCTGTGAGCGCACAACTACTGTCGGAATTTTATTTAGAAGCATTTGTCAATCAGTAATAAGGGTCGTTGATATTTTTGAATTTTAAATCTTGAATTTTGAATCTTGAATCTTGAATCTTGAATCTTGAATTTTGAATCTTGAATCTTGAATCTTGAATTTTGAATCTTGAATCTTGAATTTTGAATCTTGAATCTTGAGTCTTGAGTCTTGAGTCTTGAGTCTTGAATCTTGAATTTTGAATCTTGAATCTTGAATCTTGAATCTTGAATCTTGAATCTTGAATCTTGAATTTTGAATCTTGAATTTTGAATTTTTGAATTTTTGAATCTTGAATTTTTGAATTTTTGAATTTTGAATCTTGAATCCAACTCCTAATTCTAACAAATCAAAAATTATAATCTGAATCCTGAAAATCAAAAATTTCGATATTTGCTTCTGATGCTCAGGGATACCTAAACATACCTACTGATGCTATAAATTAACGTCTGTTTCTAACCAAGTTATAAAATCAAAATCAAAATCCAAAAATTCAACAATTTACAATCCGAATCCGACAAACAAACCGGATAATCCTGATTTTAAAATCCAGCTCGGGATCCCATGCACACCTCTGAAATTTACCACAGCTCTGTTCTCGATTCAGAGCTCTTCTATGGGGATCCCGTAGAGCCTTAGGTTTCGGTAAAGCATTAGGAAGAGCTCTGTGCGTAGAAATTTCTTCTTTTTGATAACAGTTACTCTAATTATATGCTTTTCCTTTACTTTAATGCATAGACCTAACTATATTTTATGTCAATTTCTATGACGTGTCACAAATGCACTACAAAGCAAAACCAAAAGTTGACTTTGCTGCAGTTTTGTTATGCTAAAAGAGGCAGAATATCAGTTGTTGTTTACTTTTTTGATTTATTACGCCCAGGAGGAAAATCCTAATGTGTGTTTGTTTACACTGGAATCGCTATCGAACTTAGGAATAAAACATTTGAAAAAACAAAAAGAATGGTTAAACAAAAAAATAAAGTTAAGAAAACTAATAAACTGGTTTTTTAGAAGTCGATTTATGTCTTTTTTCCTGTGATTTACAGGCCCAGGCGTGCTAATACAGTAAGCGCCGCTTATTATGACCACGGATAAATATGACCAGCCGCTTATTATGACCAATCTGGTACGGTCCGGAATTTCTCCATTTAAAATTCTTCGTTTAATATGACCAAATTTCTGATAATATGACCAACATTTTCTCCATCTTTCTTGTTACAGTACAGTATTTTTTCCCGCCACGCTCTTATAACTTCGCCTTTTCAACATATTGTTACACACTGAACAAAATTTTACCGTCACTTGTAGTGTTAAAGTACTGTACTTTGTTTTACTGCCAACGTCACACTGTTACTTCGGGTAAACGATGAATTTGACGGTACAGTATTTGGATTTCTTGTGGCTTACGGCGTCGATTCAGGAGCTGTTATGGCGGCTTCGGTTTTTATAATCATTCGGATATTATGACCAAAATGCTCTGGCCCCAAGGTGGTCATATTAAGCGGCGTCTACTGTACACATAAAATAAAATTATTTAGCCAAGTGTACAAGATGAAGCAAAGTAGCATAGTTTATTGTCGGAAGTTAGGTAGGATGTAAAGATAGCAAAGGTTCCTGTAGGTTCCTTATTAGCAATTGAGTTTTACTAGTGTTGATTATTACGTCATAAACTGTCTATTGTTTTGCAGTTTTTGCCGCAGTTATTCGAGATTTTGTTCGAAAGAAAGCGGTAGACGTGTGCATGTTGAAAGCGATTTAAGTGTTAGCGACATTAACCTGTAAATGTTATTGTAAATAAACTTCTTTGAGTTACTTGCTTTGTAAAATGTTACAGTTGATAAACTGCAACTTGAAGCGAATAAGGGACCATCTCTGGAGCGTATTAAGGATAATTCACCTGTGTCTATTGTTAACGTGAGAAAATTAGTAGACATAATTGTGCAGAACTGGACAAATTATTATCAAATGGCCGGCGTCGCCTGCAGGGCCCTCCATTAGTAATGTTGAGTTCATCCCTGGTTGAGTTTAACAATCTCAGTTCATTCGGCCGTCTTTACCCAATGGATAGTCGTGAAAACAGCCATTGTTGTTCCAAAGCAAATCGAGTAAAATAAACGTTATAACAGGTTGGGCATAGCCGCCATATTTTCCCAAAGTTTTTGAAGTCCCAGCTACGTCTTAATTGCACTTGTAGCGTGTCGCGCCTCGCACTTCATCGAGCTGCCACGCCAAACATCTTTTTGTCTTTTTTTTACATTTTTTTTATTAGTTTGCTTTCAGTGGCTTGGCACCTTGCTCCCACTGATGTGTGTGATTCTAGTTGTTTAATGTAAGAGCTGTGTTTGCTAATTTGCAACTTCGTGCGTCCCCAGTTTGACGCCCAGCTCGCGCACCTTTGCTGTTTTACCCTACGATTTTGCTGATGAAGCAATGTTAACTGACGAAGTATCTACCGTCAAGTTTGTAGCCGCTCGGCTATCTCCGTTTCAAGTATATCGTGCTCCTATAGTCCGCACGCCTGGCGATATAACCTCATGCCAGGAATCTAGCCTGCATGGCTTTCCGGCAACCTAGCCGTGATATTGCAACGCATATTGTTTATTATTATTGTATGCGTCTAAAATCACACACATTTATTTTTCTTTTTTTATTAGGGCTAGATTTTATTTTTGCCTTCTCTTGGTAGCTCGGTGATCGGCTTGCCTTTCCCGCCATTAGGTTGTTTATCCGTTATTTTTTGTTAATGTGACGTGTGCAGTGCCCTGTTTACATAGACGTGTGCAGCGACCTAATTCCTGGTGTCGCGTGCAGATTTTGTTACCGACCATGTGGTCGGAGATATTGTGCTCTCTTTCTTCGTCGATCGCCGTGGCGGACGGACGTGTTCTGGTTGTCTGTCATGTTTCTCGTACGTTGTTGATCGTCGTGGCAGAAGGACGTGATTTTTGATTATCTGCCACAGCTTGCGCGAATTGATGGAATAAAATATTGCTGTAATGCTTTCTTCCTTGTGACTGCCATAGTTCCCAGCAATTGGGATTCAGTCAGCACGTTATTGCTCGAAGGAACATATTTCCTACACACTGTTTCCACCACAGGAACAAGTAGGAACCGGACTTGCTCACAATTAAAACAGGCAACGATTTTACAAAGTTCATAAAGGCATAATTTCAAAGTTATGAGGGGGGAGCTCCAAAGTGAGTCATATGTAGGGTTACCATATTTGGAAAAGCAAAAATCGGGACATTGGTTGGCGAATTTAAATTTATGGCCTATTCAATTTTTTTTACATTAAAAGCGGGACGCTGAGATGTGGCTGCAGACTGAAGTGTCCAGGCAAAGACACTGAAGAAGGAAGGTAAAGAAATATAGGGGCGATCTCCAAAAAAAAAAAAGGTCATCACCTCCTTCCAACCACGTTTTTTATCATTTTCAAGCGCAAAAGTACACAATGTTTGTAGCGAAGCAGGTGTTGACCTTTTTTTTTTTTTTTGAGATCGCCCCAATTTGTTTTCATCTGCATAGATCTATACCTTTACCTCTTCATTCAATTCTGAAGCCGCATCTCAGCGTCCCGCTTTTGTTAAGGAATCAACTGAAAAGTCCATAAATTTGATTAAATCATTTCTGTTTGGCTGAAGCAAAAAGCGAGATTTTCGATCAAAAAAGCGGGACAAGGCCTCAAAAAGCGGGACGTATGGTAACCCTAGTCATATGTATTTTTAGGATTAGCGCTTGAAATATGAGGACCATTATTTACTTTTTCGTTATTGTATGTCTATTATAACGACTTAAAGCCTCTGGCTGCGCCCACATTGCATGGTCGTGTCATAAACGCAGCATGCGAAGAGTAAACTAACCCAAAATGAAGCACCTTGATAAGGGTAGTTATAAATAGGCGTAGTAGGCATAGTACAGGCATAGTAGGCATAGTACAGACATAGTAGGCATAGTACGATGTGGCGATGATTTTTAGTTGTTGGAGTCCGCTTACTACTAAACGTAAAGGACAAAATTTGAACTTTACATTACATGCTTAAGTAGTTCACCAAGCAATGAAATGAAAACGGCTGCTTGCGGGACCTAGGAAACAGATGTTTAGGGATCTTTGCAACACTGTGTTGCAAAATAAAATTTAACAATCGCACGTGGACATGGTGTTTTCCAAAAAAAAAGTCATCTCCCTCGCTTCGGGCGGAAAATGCGTCTATGAAGACTGTCGAGCATTCATGTCACATCGCTCTCATCTCCAAACTTCCACATCTGCATTTGAATGAGGTAGTATCAATTCTTGCTTAGGACAATTCATGAGATCTAAAAATGGATTCTCTCCAGAAGCATTTTTGAAATCCTCCACTTCAGCCCAAAATTTCTCTGTTCTGTGTTTTCAGCCCAACATTATGTTTGAAAAATATTAGATAAACTCACTAATACAACATTAGCCTAACAATATTGCATAACCTAGAACAAAAAAGTAAAGGAAAACAAGTTAATCTCCCTCCTTCACTATTCTTTATGACATTACTCGACTTAAAGATTTCCCTCTAGATAATATCTAGTACGTTAAAAAAATATCTAGACTTTCTAGCCATCATCTAGTTTCCCAATTATACCTCTAGGCCTTGCAAAAAATATCTAGATCTAACTATAAAACATCTAGAGTGGCAGCCCTAATCGGATCCCTCTTAATAGGAGATCGGCTTGAAAATGCTAATTAGCAAGTAGCAACTTCTATATTTTATAAAAGTAAAAATTAATTTTTTTTTGAAAGGAAAGAAGGCTTTGTCACATTTGTGCGACTGGTTTTCGATCGCACACCTCTCCTACTATGCCTACTTTGCCTGTACTATGCCTACTATACCTGTATTATGCCTACTATGCCTGTACTATGCCTACTATGCCTGTACTATGCCTACTATGCCTGTACTATGCCTGTACTATGCCTGTACTATGCCTACTATGCCTGTACTATGCCTGTACTATGCCTACTATGCCTGTACTATGCCTACTATGCTTATTTATAACTACCGCCTTGATAATGTGTAGCTTGACATTGATCTTTTACTGCAAAAGATAACAGGACCAGCTTTTCCCCTTCTTTTTGTAGGGATATCACCAAGTGTTTTGCTTGGAGTAGGCTTTTTTTAGTTTTTAGAAATTTTGTTTTTAGATAAATCTTTTTGAAAATTTTGCTAGATAATGCCAAAGAACCATGCAACTGAGGAAGAATAGAGAAAATACACCAACATTTTCTTGAAATTGCAATTTTGTGAAATCCAGGCACCAAATTTTTTACCGCTTTTAATCGGTTGGCTACCTTTCAAAATTTGTAGAGACTTCATTTTTGGATAGGCCTAAATTTTTTTGAAAATTTAGAAAGAAAATGCCAAAGAATCATCTTTTTGACAAAAAATGTTCCAAAGAACTAAGTTTTTCTAAAAATTCCGAGTTTCTTAGGTCTGGTACGAAAATTGCTCAATCAAAGTGGATAGTAATGTGAGGCATGCAATTATTGATCAGCCATTATAAACTAATCCTTAGCTCCAGCCATTTAAAAAACACATTGATGGAAAGAAAATTTCCTAAGCTATCAAACGACACTAATTGTTCTGCTTATTCTTCGTGTGGAGGAATAGCCATTCTTTGGGTAGAAATACTTTAGTTGTTAATACCTTCTTATACTCTTTTATATAGTAAACTTACCTGTTTTTACACAGCTTACCTTTTTTGGAGTATGGGTAAAAAGTAGCACTACTGGTCTTAAAAGCTCTTTTGTTTCAATCGGGGATGTAGAAGCAGTGATTTTTCAACCGCTTCCACTTCCATTTCCACTAACAAAAAATGAGAAAACGACTGTTGACCTTAACAATACGAAATTTGTCATTTACTACAATCAAAAAGTGTAACCAAAGATACGAAAGTGGCAAAAACGACCAAAGGAAGGAAAAATAAAAGCAAACAATCAAAAAGACAGCGAAGATAAAATAATTTCAACTTTACACAGATTTATTTGTCCGCATAAACACAATGGCATCAGTTGATTCATTGCCCATTCGGACTCTGTTTTCACGAAGTACGAGCTTTAAGTGGGAGAACATGCGTTTAATGGATATCTGCGTGCAGGGTAAACAGCTAATAATTCGCGATGCTGGTCGTACAATAAAGGGGGGTATTTGGAAATAATGTCCTAAACATTTGGCAGTTCCAATGTTCTGAGCCGCTGTACATCAACAAGCGCCTCAGCAAATGCAGTAAGATCAGATTTTGCACACGCCGTAGCTGATGCCTCAGCAGCCGCTGTTGAATGAAAGGAGTTCAAATACGCATCAAAGTCAGATAATAATGCTGCTTCACTTCCGCTTGAGTCAGTTTCTACATCAGCACTTGCTCTTTCGCTTGAAGTGCTTTGAATGCGCAAGAAAATTGACTGAAGAGCAGTTTTTGCACTGAGTTGCTCCTGGTTGCTCAAGAAGATTCTCGATCAAGCATCAACCTTTCAAGAAAGAAAATAAAATGATTATATCACGGTTACATAAGTCAGTCAATCCTAATATAACTAATACATTAGTTGTTATTCTCGACTCAAATAAAATCAAGTGCACAAACGCTTACCAGCATTGAGTTGAATATAATATCAACAAAAAATATTGGCAGGTCGTCTCAACAACTAAGTCAACAAACACTTCTTACCCAAACAACTGCCAAGAAAGCCTCTTTCCGCAATAAAAACTCTTGGCGTGATCGTAGGGCGGTGGCAAGAGCAGAAGCCAAATAGTTATCCAGCTTCTCCAAATTAAACATGACTTCTCTCCAATGAAGCAGGTATTCTCCCGGAGTGATATCTTGTTTTTGAAAATAAATTGTTACTGTGTGAAGTATTCGTAGTACTTCGACCATCATCTTGACCTCAGCCTATTCACTTTCGGTAAGGTATGATTCATGTGATCCAAGATCCTGAACAAAACATTTCAAATCTGCCCATCGTTAAAGCATGAGGAAAGTACTCCCTTAACGGGTCGGCAAGTCAATCAGCATTCTCTTGTTAGCACGACGCTTTAGAATTTCATTGGTTCACTCTTCTCGTCTCCCAGTAATTGATGGCCCAACAATAAGCGAGCAATTCATTTGTTTATCGCAGATTTCAAACAAAACACATGTTTCATGGGCCATAAGACAAACAGAGGGGAGGGCTAAGCGCGAAATAGTGAATATGATGCTAAATTCGGCTTATCTTACTTCTACAAATTCAAAGAATCATATTACTATTTCTATATCTACACATTCGTTCAGAGCTGCATTCAATAAGCGTACCGTACTTAATTCTTTATCAAAGCTGATGGATACTGCAGCATGGCTTTGTAACCAATGCTTTCTTCAATCTGCCTTAGTAGAATTCGGGGCTGTTATTCATAATGATTTTGGGCTAGTTTCTCCGAATTGGAGAAAGTGGCTTGAATAATTTGTTTTCCGAGTACGAGCCGACTGTAGTCATAGGAGAAAGCAGTATCCATGAATTGTTTTCCAGGTACCATTCCATCTTGTTCATAATAAATAAACTAAAAGTGATATCGACCCCTTTCGCTTGTGTTAAGTTGTTTTCGATTAGAACTGCGTCTCACTAATATGACTCATAGCATTACAGCCACATAAAAACACGAATGTCAATTAGGCGTTTAGATCAATGTTAGTTATAAATGGATTGTAAACTGCCCCTATCGCTTGTTTATAATTCAGGATTTTCTCCCTTCTATGTTGTTATTTGTCAGTTCACGTAACACCAGCATCATCGTACATTTGTAAGCCTTTGCTCTGTTGGGGTAACCTGAAGACTGCGTTTTTTTTCACAGCAATTTTCAAAAACTTAAAACAACTTTTTGGGTCTGGAGCCTGCCATCTCCCGCACTTTATCATTTTGAGGAGACAAAAATCTATTCATATATTGCTCTTACTTTACCTACTTCGCTTAAACTTGTTGTTCCGAACTACTCTGTGTTTGTTTTTTCTTAGATATATGAACTCGTGTTAAATGTAGAGTTTGATCCTTCTGAATAGCGAAGTGCGAAATTTCGGTCGTATTCATATAAGGCAAGCAAAATTAAAATTACAGATGCACTATTACGTAACAAAAGAAGTTAGAAAATTCAGACGTTCTTAAAGTTGAAAATAGGATTACATCACGATCTGCAACTTGCTGTCACTAGATTCCATTACTAACTATTTATATACACGGAACACCACTACATATAAGAAATCAATACACTGAAATAAGAAATAAATACTATTAATAAACAAAGAACCTTCGCGGTCCCCTTCGCAACCCTTTAAACTCACGGAACACAGCTACACGTTTTGTGGAACCCTATTGAAGAGCACTGATGTAGAATGATAAAAATGTTTTCGTGGTGAGTAAATTGCTTTTCAACGTTTTCAACCCCCTAACCAAGTTCAGTTAACTTTAATCAAATCATCATTTTATTGACTACGTTTCATTGTCTAAACTACCTTTTTCTTACCCGTAATTGATATAAAACGTGATGCTAGTTTTTCTTGTTTTCTCGCACTACTGATATCGCACGTTCAGTCAGACTTATAGTGCAGCTTCACTGCTTAATCCACATCGGCAAACGGACAAAACTTTTTTGCTTAGTTACTCTTCAAGTCAAATAGTCTAACCTATGTGGAAGCGGAAGCGGCAGATTTTTCGTGCTTCCGCTACCACAGAAAAAGGACCGCCTCCAGCTTCCGCTTCCACATCCCTGGTTTCAATGTAAAAACTAACGATAAAGGCAAATTTGTGTCTAATTGGAATTGCCTTGAAAATAATTTTCAACTTCTTAAAATAAGAGGGTGAGGATTTATATAATAATTAAGTAGTCATGTACGAACAATAAGGTAGCACCAGACCGATTTCGCCATTATTGGAACTCTTCAGTGATGCGTATCCGACCAACAAGGAACTGAACCTTTGAGATGCAGCCCTTCTATTTAATAGTAGGTACCACTCGACCACCTGGCTGGACGCCGTTGCTGATGTTATAGCTGCTTTTTTGTGAGTCACCGGATTTCCTGGTTTTGCTTGCAAAACTGCTTGACTACTTAATTTCTTAAAAGTTTTGAAAATTGATTGAAAAATGAGGTCCCAAATCAGTTTATTGAAATAGCATCGCCAGCCTCTAGCATTACTATAGGAGCTTGTAAACCTGCAGTTGTTAGACTTAGTGCACCTGCAACAACCGCCACTCATTCACGAGTGATACAGCTTCATAGGGTACCGATTTTGCAAAACTTAAAAGAATCGTCATGTGATGATCACTGGTAGTAACAGTGTTGATTGTACCGGACATATCATGATATTATCGCACCGAGTTTCAAACGTGCAAAAAAAGAAGCATGCTTAAAATGCTTTAAAAAAAAGAATCTATTGTTGCATCGTCAATTTAGCTTAAATTGTTGTAAAATTATTTTTCTGGGAACACCTGGTTAATACCTCACAAAAATGTTTAAATTATTATTATTGTTGTTATTCATGTTTATCCTTCATTCATGAAAAAGCAAATTGTGTCGCTGTCTTCTGAACGAGATGTCCGCTTTCGCTCAGAAGTTGCCATTTTCGAGGTGTCTGGGCCACTTGTCTTTCACATAAAGGTTGGGATGTCTCGTTAAGTGTTTTGCCGAAGGACACAACAAGGGAACTTGCCGGCTTGTTCTCCTCAACATCCTTTAAATGCCGAGCGCCAAGCAGTTAAGCTACAAATACCCTTTGTTAATCTCTTCTGGTATGACTCGAAAAGAAGAGTGAACCCCAGATCTACCGACTGCGAAGCGGACGCTCTAACGACTACGCCATCGCATGGGTGTAAATCAAGTTTCTACAATTAGTACCGTATTTTCTGAGTAAATGAGGAAACAAATTTTACAATCAATTGTTAATCATAATGTCGCTGAACAATTAAAATTTGTTGATGAATCGGGTGGTCGCTTTCGTTTAAGCTAAAACCGCTTTCTTCGGTCAAAAAATGACACTTACCACGGGATGATAAATAATCGTATCAAGATTAATGCTCGTACGTTTTTTTGTTTTGGAGGAGGTAAAAAACATACAGAAGAATTGCGCTTTACAGTGTAAATTAACATATCTAAACATAGTTATTGTTCTTTGCAGTTTATAAAAAAGCGCAACCAAATGTCAACTAGAATGAGGTTTCTCTTGCTCTTTATTCAGCCTGTGCAAAACTTTTAAGCCTCTGTATTTTTAGTGGAATTTTAAACTTTACAATGCAGAATGAATTGTTGAGTTCTAGCGTATGACAAACATTACAAAACATTTTTAATGGAGCTGAAGCGTGAATTAAACCTAATTTTTAAAAATTTGCAGCTCCACAGCTGGAGCAGAAGTCAGTTGCTAAATGCTTGAAATCTCTCGAATTGGAGAAAGTGGGTGAATGTTTGAAAGCATAGAGCTGAGGTAGGAGCCTATGGTTTGTTTTAGTGGATCACCAGCCCTGGATGCAACACGAATGCGCAAAGTTTGAAATACAGAAATTTTTTTGACATCGAGCTGCTGCTTTGCGTGAAATGTTTACGTAGAATTGGTTTGAATAATATATCTATAATGCCCCAAGAAAGACTTACTAGTCTAATGTCTCGGACTTTGATTCGGCAGACCATCTAGCGTTGAAATATGGGCAAATCTAACGTTGAAATGTGGGTGCAATGAGACGACACACGGATGGAACCATTACAATCAATCCAACAGTCTGGTCTGGAAATGTTCAGTTCAGAAATTGCCGGAATTCAAGACCTCAATGAGGTGCTACACCGTTCTGCTAAAGAATAACTGATGGCTGTTACTCTTCCAGTTGTGGTGCCACATATTCTGTTAAGAGGTTGATATAAATTTGAGTCATGATTGATTTTTTAGCAAAGAAAAATGGTCCAATATTTTTATCGTAGGTGATTTCAGACTGCACATTTACTTTACGGATGTCCCGCTCTAGTTACCGAGCTTTGTGTGAATTCTCCAGGCCCCCTATTCTTGAATTGTGTCTGTTTAGCGTCCAAAAGAAGTGGAACGTTGACTCATCTCAAAGCTAAACACGTTTTAAAACCCTTGGATCTGAAGGTAGCCTGTCAAGCATGCTTGCTGCAAACTCTTTTTGTTGCGGCTTATCTTCTTGCATAAGGGCCAGCAGTGACTGCGCTTCATATGAATAAAGTCGCAAACTTTTTTGCAAAACCTTATAAACAGTGGAGCCTCGTATTGTTAATTGCGTAAATGCCTTGCAAATGGACTCTTTCGGGCAGTGTTTCCCAATCTTTTTGCCATCGTGTACCAAAATAACGTCATGCGTTGAATGCGCGTACCACTAATTTATTTTAATCAAATTTGGCTGTAAGACTGTAAAGCATTGACAAGTCTAGGTCTAACCACTTCAAAAGTAACGCTAAAAACCTACAAAAAGCAATGTTAACGAACTTAACAATAAAAAACAGATACACAAAATAAATTTAATGCAATTTTTGACTTTGTTTGTTGTCCACCAAACGATGGATACGCGGTTTAATAGATTCGCTGACGGCACATCGAAAATCGTGCTGAGGGGCAACTAATCGGTTACGCTTTTTTGATTTTATGTTTAGAAAGGTCGAAAATCCTTGCTCACATTCCCACGTTGATGGAAATGTTAACAACTGTGAAACAGCACGAGAGGCCAGCGTAGGGTACGATGCAGCAAAGTCAAGCCAGAAGTTAATAGCGGGACGATCTCTATGTCTTATCTCTGCCTCATTATCCTCTTGCAAAGCTATTAATTCTTCCTGTTCACCGGTTCCAACAGCCAAGTGGATTAACTGAAAAGGGATTTGTTATGCACTCATAGTTGGCCGCTTCTGGAAAGTACTGTTCCAATTCCTTTTTAAGTGATGCAAGATGACTAGCGATTTCTTCAGAAAAAGAACACTTCATCTCTAAAGATGACAAACATTTGAACATCCCAAGTTGATTGTTTTCTGTGTTCCTTTTCCGCAAATCTAATTTTCGAATGAAAGCACCTAGCTTTGAAACAAAATCTGCGATTGTCCCATTTCGTCCTTGAAGCGACAGATTTACGATATTGAAAGCTTCAAAAATGTTTGAAAGATATGCTAATCTTTGAACAAATTCGTCGTTTTCAAGATCCTTGTAATACGGTTGACCCAACTCTTTAAAAAGCAATAGCATCTCATTCTTCATTTCGAACAGACGTTTAGTAGCATTCCGGCGAGAAAGCCAACGGACTTCGATGTGATAAAGAAGGCTGGTATGTTCCGAGCCTCAGTCTTCACACAGCTGCTTAAAAAACCGGGTATTTAAGGCTGATGCCTTAACAAAATTTATGATTTTCACTACTTGTTTTAAACAAGCTAACAACTGCGCAGGCAGCACTTTCGTGCATAGGGCGAACCTATGAATAAAACAGTGAACAGACGTGACATTCAGCGAAACAGCTTTAACATACGACTGAAACCCAGACCTACAACCAAGCATTGAGGGAGCTCCATCTGTGGTACACCCAACAAGATTTTTCCAGTCTAGTCCATTCTTCTTAAAAAAACTATCCAAGATATCAAAGATATCCTTCCCTTTCGTAGTTGTAGAAACTTCGTGATTCAGTAGTAATTCAGTTTTCATTATATTCGCCTGCGCATAACGGACATAAACAAGTAATTGACAATAATTGGTAATATCTGTTGATTCGTCCAATTGTATTGCAAATCCAAACTTTGATTCCTTTATCTCTGCTAGTATTTGGTCGGCGATATCATCTGACATTTCCTCAATTCGACGCTTGATCGTATTATCCGAAAGGGAAACAGCATTTAACTTTGCGATTGCTTGCTCTCCGAAAACTCGCTTCACTAAAATTTTAGCTCCAGGCAGAATAAGAGACTGTGCAATAGTGTGAGGTTGTCCCTGTTCGGCCACTAAAAGAGCAATCTCATAAGAAGCCGCAACTACATCTTTACTTTTCTGCTGCATTTGGCCCGTTTTATCCATACGTTGACGCTTGACGTTGTCAGCCAATCGCTGAAAGTAGCTCTTGTCTGCGTTCATTTTATTTGATTGATTCCTTTCCAAATGGCGCTTTAGCAAACTAGGCTTCATAGCCGCATTACAAGCGTTTTTAGGCAAACCACACACTGTGGTAGAATTTCCGCGTTGTGTTCAATTGAAGTAAAGCCATACTTAATATCTTTTGGATCATAATTTCGCTTCGACATGATTGAAGTGGCCAAATTTAACTTTGCGTATGCTATTCTTTAGGTTTGCCAAAATTACTAAACAAATATTTGCGATAACTTGCTGCACGTGCTACAATACTCACTGCTCACTGTGATTAAAAAGTTTCTTGATATGACCAAACGCCGGAACGTTCTTTATTACGTCATAGATCTCATTTACTGATGATTTAAGACAGCAAGTAGCAGATTACGCAATTAACACTTTGGCTGCCGCAATACCAGATATCGGGTTTCGCGCAGTTCATTAAATAGCGTGAGCGGCAGTACACTCGGAAAGCGCTAATTATCATTTGCAGCAGCGAAAGTGTTAAACTATGCTGTACTAGTTGGAATAGAATATTACAAACTGAAAATAAAAAATTAACCTTCAAAAAATAATCAACTCGCGTACCACCTGATAAACCTTCGCGTACCACCGGTTGGGAATCACTGCTTTAGGACTCTTGGTATACACCGCGCGCACAGATTCAATTTCTTCTTCTGATGCTTGGATCGGCCAGCTCCCTTTCTTTGTAGAACACTACCAGTATTCTAAAACTTTTTATGCCATGATCGATTGGCAGACCTCGTAGATGACCTTCTTCCATATTTCTGTCTGAAATTTTATAGAGTTTGGATGTCGAATTTCGACTTTACAAACCAGGAACGCAGTGGGGTTTTTCATGCGGAGTGTTCGATTTCATAAGTTCCACTTTCGTTGCTAAACTCAAAAGATTCCGCTTATGAGTAAATAAATAGTAATTTCAAACCTAATTATTTAAAAAGTGCCAGTTAAAATTTTTAAAACTTGAATTATTTCTCTTCCCTACAAAACAAAACCAAAAAATATCTTTGAAAAATAATATTTTGTTGAATTCTTGAAAATATAGTGTTAATTCATGGACTTTCTATGCGTTTTTCTGGATATCACAACAAAATAAGATGACATCACTCACATTTATTCTGTTCTGCGAAATGTTTTTTATTCTCTCCCCGTGCAAAAACTTGAGATTTCTAGATTGTTCTTACATACAATTATGGCTATTATAAGGTTACCATTTCTGATGAGGCAAAATTTTGAACACAACCGTTCACTCTTTTAAGTATTGGCAGCAGGGTCGGCAGAGTTGTAACTTTTGGTAAAAAAGTTGTTACCTTTTGCTGGCAACTTTGAAATTTGTTGCTTTTGTTTCAACGCTACCAAAAGTTGCAACCAGTTTATTTGTTTATTAACAAATGGTTTGAGCCCAATTAAAGTAAATAATGCTCCGAAATAACGGTCAGAGATGTTGGATGCTCGTGTTGTGTTTCCCAAATAAAGGTGTTCTCCGAAAAAAGAAAAAGGTCAACACCTGTCTCGCTGCCATTCGTGCTAATCGCAGCTATACTGATTTAATTCAAGTGACCTGCTCAAACAGACTGGATACTTATGGTGACTACTGCATTCTAATATTGCAATGTTTTGTTAATTGCTTTTTCTGTTGCTTAATTAGAAAAATTCCAAACATTTGAGCAAAATTCCGGACATTTGAGCAAATTCTGGATAAAATACCTGTATTCCGGACATGTCCAGAATTCTCCAGACGTATGGCAACCCTAGGCTATTAGTATTGCTACCTACACCATCATTGGGAAAAGAATTTTAGTAAAGAAACGAGAGATCCACTGATTTAAGGCACATTTTCCAATTGCCATTCACATCGAACTCAAAACAACAGAGTGTAAATGTATATTCTAGGCAGCACCTTACTTTTGATAAATCACACCCTCATTACGCAACAGATTAAACTTGCCCTGAAAACTCGAGGTCATGTGCTGATTTTTTGATCAAATATAATCCCAAACGTAGGCAAACTATTATAAGTGTTAAACATAAAAAAATCAAAATACTTCGATTAAAAATCATATTAATTTAACTGGATTTCGGTGATTCAGGCAGGCACGAAATACAGAAAATCCTCTATATTTCTAAACATTTTACAATTTAGGCTGTAAGAATATAATTTGTTTACTGCTAACGTCAACATACCTCAAATGGTAAACAATTGGTTCAAGAAAGGCTTTCAATTATGAAGCAGCGGGAGAGTTTCGGTAAATCGCCTTCTCATTTTGCAACAGAACTAACACCCAAGAAAACTAAATATTGTGCACTTTTTTTTGATCAAAACAATTTCAAACATTTGCTAACAATTATTCGTGTTATATAAACATAAAACACTTGGATTAAAACCCTATAATTGAACTCTGTTTCAGTATTTCAAGCAGGAACCAAATATCAAAAATCCCATACTTTTATAAACTTTATAATATTTGGGTAGTTGAATTTACTGCTGTCATTTGATAGTAGCTGTCTCCAACATACGAATTTTATTCCAAGTACGTCCTACTGCTGATAGCCAGGCAGCAAATTTATGAGTACGGCAAAATTTTTGAAGTTTTGGCATGATCAAATAAGGAAAATGAATCAAGTATACCGACTACAATCTGGATGCTCTAATCATTACTCCACCGTATTGGTTGAAATACAACGTTTAGTACTCTATGCTTTGCGACCCGCCAACCATAGGTAAGATGAGGGACCAATAAACTAATTGGACCAATCAACCATTTTGTGTTTTAACATCCTTGCCAAAGTTTAATATAAAAATCTCCGTTTGGTATCCGTAATAACATGGAATATAGCATTGTGAATAAAAAAACCTTTGTCGCGGCATTAGAGAAACCTGAAATCTTGGACTTCGTATTCAAAACAAAGTTTGAGTGCTCTCTTTTGAAGTGATGCGTGGTAAAAATGAATACATTGTGATGATATTATTTTGGAGCTTTGTTTAGAACAGTAATTGATGTAAGCGATTAAGTTATAAGATTTTAAAAAGCAGTTGATTGGAGAATGGTGAAGCCAAAAGAGTAGATTAGAAATTGAATACCATGGGACCTTTAAACCAGTTGCTAAGGTAATCCATAAACAACTAATTTAAAGGTCCCTTTAAGCGTTGCTCTACACCTATCCAAATTTTTTGATTGACTAAATTTAATGGTAATTCCAAAATCAGGAGTGTTTGATAAAGCATTTTGTGGCATATCATTTCCACATTTTGTAAATTAGGTACTTTACATTACTCATTAAATTTTGGCTGGCGCTTAATTTTTGCAGCTGTGGGTGTTGCAACGTTTTTTGCCAGTGATTTTCCATGTTGGCATGCTGTTAACACTGTAACATGTATTCTTTTAGCTCTTTAGCCCATAGTGTCACATCTGGTGTATTTAAAATAAGTTTCTGCAAATTTATTCCCTTTGTGATTTGGCTTGTTAGCCTTATATGAAAGGCATCTCACTCTATTATGCGTTGCTGAATCTAGAACTCTATATGTGTTAAACCATTTGATATATCTTGTGTTGTGTTAAAATGATATTGTACTGTTTTATTTTTCCCCATTAGTATAATGGGTCACCGTGTGTTTGCCTTTTTCAAATGGCTGTCACCATGTATTTGCCTTTTTTTTCCCTTCTTATTACCATGAGACAATTGTTTGAATGAGAGCCATTTGAATTTACAATAAGATATGATATACGGTATTGGACAGGAACGAAATTTCAACTTAAGCTTTCAAAAATCAAATTGTTTTGTTCTCATGAATCAGGGCTTCTCAAACTTTTTTGTTCTGCGACCCCATTTTGGAAAAGAAATTTCTATGCGACCCCTAAATGGATAGCCTACATGTCAATAATGTTTAAGCAATAAACGTCCCATTACAGGCACTGGCATGCTTTGTTTCGAGAAGGCAGCAAGAAGCGAAGCATAAAGTAAGCTTAGTCTTATTATCAAGCAATTGTATAAAATGCGTGAACTCAATCGGTCTTCTTTCGGAAGGCGAAGCATTAAACAAAGAAAGCCTTGCAATAGCAAGAATTTTGCATATTTTGGTGGCAAAAAACTGTTCTTTTACATTTTTTGCTTCTGTCATATCCTTTGAGGGCTACCTCTTGTGTTTCTCTGCATAATTGCACCACTGATCACAAATCTCAAGTATCTTTTTCTAGGGCAAAATCATGCCAATGCGCACAATCCACTAAAGTAACTAATGGTAAAATTAAAGTTTACGTACGTAATTTATTTTTGTTTTAATTTAGTATTTTATTCTTATTTAAATTAAGGTACTTGTGGGTTATCTGTCACCACTTTTTTTCACCAGGTATTAAATTACTATTATTTAACTGTATATATAATGTTTAAGCCTAAAATGAGTTTGGAAGGCAGTGTACACTGAAGGGGCAGGCCCGGTATGTAAATGTATGGGGCAGTGTACACTGGAAGGGAGTGTACAGGGTTAGGTTTATTAAATTTAAAAAAAGTGGTGACAGATAACCCATAAGTACCTAAATTAATTTTAGTGTTGGATTTAAAGCATTAAAAGAAGGCAGTGGCTATTTTGCCGTCGACGGCAATTTGCCCTTGGAATCTATTTTGCCGTAATCACTCACATGTGTTTATATAGCCAAATTTGCTATTATTACACCAGTGATACTTTGGTGTAGTGGATAGAGCGCTGGTCTTGAGATACCATGGTTGTGGGTTCGAATCTCAGCTGGCAGGGCTTTAAAAGAAAGGCAGTGTACACTGAAGGGCCAGGCCTGGTATGTAAATGTATGGGGCAGTGTACACTGAAAGGGGGTGTGCAATATGGTGGGGGATAGAGACCTGGGGATGCAAAATTTTTTTAATTGGTTTTTAAAATTGACCAATTAGAAACGACCAAAAGTCACATGTTTAGTATGTCATTAAGATTGACCAATCACAAATAACTCACGGCAAAATAGTGTCTGAGAGTAAATTGCCGTTGATGGCAAAATAGCCACTGCCTTAAAAGAAAGGCAGTGTACACTGAAGGGGCAGACCCCGTATGTAAATATACGGGGCAGTGTACACTGGAATGGAGTGTAAACATAGATATTCTTATTTCCATCATTTTTCAGCTTAAATAATTTACGTACGTAAACTTTAATTTTACTTTAACTAACTATACAGTAACAAAAAATGATGAAATGAAAATATTGAAGCAAACAAAAAAATTAAGAAATAAAACATCATTTTATAATATTTATCAAGCACATCTAACCGGATGGATATTGCATACGATGATTTATGAAAGAAATGAACTAATAGGTCAGAACTGCTAGCTCTTGAAATAATGTCTTAAAATGCATGTTGAAAAAAGTCAAAAATTGATGCAAATGTAGCTAACATGATTAGTTTTAAATTCTCATTAACAGGCCAAAGCAAGGGAACGAGACACTTCCTCTAAATAAGCTACTGGTGTGGTAAGCAACTTGCTTAGCTTACGCACTTCGCATTGGTTTGGCTCTACTAAAACAAACCAATCTTTCCAAGATTGGTAGTAGTCAAAAGCTATCTTATCAGGCTTGAAAAATACAATCTTAAATTACAGAAAAGGCATAAACCTTTTTCTTTTCTTCAGCAGTGTTTGGATCACAAAAAATAAAGTTTAGCAGCGTTTTTTTCTGCAATTTCTGTATTTCTACCTGGCATTTTATTTTATACTCTATTTATTGTAAAGTTATGTTGTAGCAAATTTTCTTGTCCTGTTTTTTTATCTTGATCGTTCTTGCCTAGTTTCTCATTTTTTGACTTTCAAAGTCAAAATTTCTCATATAAGAAAATTTCCTTTCTAGTTGAAGCCATGTCAACCAGGTCGATATCAGTCGGTATGTTACAACAAACAGGAAATAACAATAAAGAATTTGTTTCAATTTTTTGATTATTTTTACTTGAAAGACATTGTAGTAAACAACTGACAGCGTAAAGATGGAGTTACCCCTAAAAATGCAACTCAAAATCATTTTACTTCAGGTCTACTTTTAATTTTCTTGTGAGGGTTACAAAAGCTTTCAATTCTGATAAATACAGCCAGATTATTTTAAACTTGTTTTGCGACCCCAAAACTAAATTGTGCAACTCCAAATGGGGTTGCGACCCATAGTTTGAGAAGCCATGTCATAAATAAATGTGTTCTTGAACATTGTTGATTCTGACTGTCCTCGTAAGGAGGAATTAAGGGTAAAACCAAACCCCCTATGCAAAAGTAGTTGTGTTTAGCAACTTTCAATAGCTAATGGCTTCACTTCCTTAAAATGTTGCTAAACTTTTCGATAGGTAGATCCAAGTTATGTTCATTTCATATTTATTCCCCAACCCAATAATATATAATCCATCCATGCAAATATGGTGTAGTCTTGATGGAAAATGGAAAAATTGAAAGCTAAAATGTAAATTTTGGTTGAAAGGTAACTCATCTTTTCCAGTATTTCTATGGTTCTGTTCAATTTTGTAGAGTAAACTAGTGTAATTCAGCACAAATTACTAGGGTAAACTGGGGTTTCAGGATATACTACCACATTTTAACTTTTATCTATCACTTTAGTACTTGCTATTTTGATCTAATCACTTTTTGGAACATTGGTGTATTTACCACTTGATAACACCACATGTTTCAGTAATTTTGAAATCCAAAATTACAGATTCTGAAATTGAGTAGATCTGCTGTCCCAAGTTAGCACACCCCATAAGTTGTGTAATTCAGACTGAGATAAAAAAAAAGCTAAGAATGTTGCATCTACGTCAGCCAAGCATCACTGCATTCGCAGTCAAATAAAACTAGGCCAGTTGCTACTGGAAGTGCAAAATGCCAAAAATTGTTTAGAATTTTGCAAGGTTGAAGTCCGTGTGTTTCTTTCAATTTTATGAAGCATGAATTGATGTAAATCAACTTGTCCTGAATTACCATACCCTACGTTTTTGTCTCTTCTGTATTTATGTATTGAAGTTTTCATCCTCTTGGTGTATCATATGGTGGTTCCCGGTTTAAGTTGTTGACCAAACATTCAGTTTTGTTTGCAAAGTGCTATGCAACTAAAATCTTACATGTTTTTGTTGACAAAAATGACTAAAATTTGTTGGTATGTACTTCATGGACAAAACCAGATTCTAGGACTATAATTTTTACTGTGTAACACCATAAGAATAACCAAACAGTTGAAAATTTCTATGCAAAAATGCAAACGAGAGAAAACTTAGACAAACCACTCAAAAGCTGATCCTGTCAAATTGATATTTAAATTATTGTTAGCATCCACACAAACCAATTGATGTACAATTGGATAAAAAATGTCTAAGAATTATTAAGCAATAGAAAGGTTTTAGTAAATCACTTTTTGGCGATTGGATGACTTAGCAAAATTTTTTTAAGATTTCAAAAAAAGAACGTTCACAAGGTGGTAAATCAACCAGTTTGTAATATTTCATTGATATTTATTAGATATTATGTTTCTGTGAATGATTTTAGTCAGTTTCAATGGGTTTTAAAATTGAGGCTATGCTTTAGTTACTTAAACTCTTTGTTTAATGGCTGGTTTAGCAAGAAAAGATTTGATGGGCAAAACGTTTTAGGTTATTGTACTTGTGACCGGATGACATTTTGTGAGGTTAAATTAGTTTTATCAGCTGCAGAATGTGTAGGTATCTGTTGATGATCTGTATTTTTTGAGGAAAAAGTGGCTGCCCTAGTGAGTGGAAAATTTGTGTGATTTTGCAAGTCTTTTGATCATTATTAGTCACTCCAGAACACACTGTATCAAAAAATAAATTAATCCTCAATGTAGGTGAAAGCCGTTTCAAAAGACCTAAAAAAGTATTGGGTCTTAGTGTCAAAATGCTCACTGACTTCAACAGTTTATGAGAAACAATTAACAAATAATTTAAAGCAGCAATGTCAAACTCATTCAGTGCAGCGAGCTACATTAACAATTCTAGATTTTATACGAGCCAGACTCTTGAAAAAGAAATTAGGCAGGCAAGACAGTATATCAGTGGTCCCCAAACTTTGTCTGCTGGCACAGGAAACCAGTTGATCAAATTTTGCAGCACCACAAATCTATTCCCAATGATGGCGAGTTTATTTGAAGATCATCACTTGTGTGGGCAACGATCTCTGGAAATCATGTGAAATAGCCCAAAATGGTGTTGATCTCCAAAAGAAAAAAAAAGTTAATTACTTCTCTCACTGTAACTGTTAGAACAAAGTCAGGGTAGTACATTGGGGGAAGTATTTCCCTGCCATTTCACATTTGTTTACAAAAACAAAGATTTGTTTGCAGTTGTAAGCTGTGTGTTATCTAACATTGCAATACTGCCAAAACTGATGAAGAATCATTTTGCAGGCCATGCATTTGACCCCCCTGGCTTAGAGCTTGTCTAGAACTCTCCACATTCTGCTTTATCCTGATAAATTTACCTGATTCTTGGATGAATCCGCAAAGAATATAAAAGCAACAAATATCTTTGCAAACTTTGAAAAATATTTGTTGAAAAAAATTAGAGTAATTCGCAAGACCATAGGTTTTGAAATGCTTTGTCTCAAACAGTGGTTTTGCTGAGGGCTGTTTTGAGACCAAAATAACTCTGTAAAGTTTTTTTGATCTAAATGAGAAAGATGGGCCAAAATTATGATACCAGTAATTAGTAATCTATCCATGCAAATATGGTGCAGTTTAATTAAAAATGGGAAAATTTTTATGCCAGTAATGCTTGTAAAAAGTCTTTATCTGGTTTGAATAAATTTGCCTTGAATGTTATTAATTGATTGGCAACATCAATTTTATGTGGTTCTCAATATTTAGACATTAAAAGTGCAAAAATGCTCTTTACCTTAATTTTTTCCTCTGTTTAATCAAAACGTTTTGATCCCCAAATGTCTTAATATGGGGATCAAATTGATGGCCTTTAAGGGATGCAGACATTGCTTTCTGTCCCCTGGCTAAGCTTTTGGCTGGGGTGGAAGGATAGTGCCATTGCTCTGTAAAGTGCCATTATGGAAATTCGTTCTGAAATATGGAAAAAATACTAATTGAATTATGGAAATTGCAGAAATACTAAAATTTATGCAAATGCTTAATTTTACTTAACTCAATTGTCAAATTTTGCTCAATTGAATGGTTATGCTTTCAGTTTTTATCGACTTTCTTAAATTTCTGTATTTGTGTCATTTTGTCTTTTAATTAGTACTGGTAGTTTTTCCATAAGTCAGTAATTTCTTTTTAAAATGAATTTTCGTATTTCAGTAGTTTCATGTTTAATATGAATTTCTGTGATTCAGTAATTTGAGAATTCAAAGAAATTCTGTAAATTTTTCTATTTTAGTTGTCCCATGTGGCATTGCCAGGTGCAACCATTGCTTGCTTTAAGTTCATATCACACGTTTATAAACTATTGTTTGCATTGATCGCATTGACGTGTATGGGTAACTGTTGACTGCATGACGATAAACGATAGTCATTTTGCAGTTTTTTAGATAGTGTTTCTATGTATTTTATTTTCACCAACAGCAGTACAACATGAAAAACAAAACAATAGCTAATAAAAAAAGAAAACAGTGGAAAACTGTTTAGGCAAGAATATTAAATTTAAAACTGAAATG
This sequence comes from Trididemnum clinides, assembly GCA_963675345.1. Lineage (NCBI taxonomy): Eukaryota > Metazoa > Chordata > Ascidiacea > Aplousobranchia > Didemnidae > Trididemnum > Trididemnum clinides. Next base: position 9,526,069 of record OY776285.1, read on the forward strand.
ATCTTTGACAATACCATGGCCGTTGCTCCTGACATATGTGACACAAAATAAAGTCTAGAAAAAAGTGGCAAAAGTGAACTAACAATTGATGAATCATGCGTACAGGTAAAAACTCTAAAAATCTTGTACTTGGTGATTTTATTTACTGTACACACAGTTTGTGACGTTTATTGAATGCAGTGTACCATGATCGGTAATTGTTATGTCACTATAACGTAATAGAAATTTTTCTAACACTTCTTATAATGCAATTACTAGCAAACAAATACAGAATTGTTTAAAGTCTAATGAATTATATTCCTTGAGCACCTAAAAGGGTTAGCGCTTAAACTCCAATACTGGCTTTCTATCTCGTCTTCCACTAAACTTGGCACTTCTTAAAACTTTTGATAAACTTAAAACACTTTCCGCCGTCTCCCAGTGGGCAGTTAAAACGTGCCTCATACTTTGCCTTTTGTTGCTGTGGTGATATTTCCTCATAGACAGTACACTATCTCGCACAAGTTGAACTGACCACTAAAATTGCATGAATCCATCCATGCTGAAGTAATGAACGAAGCTGTGAATACTGCTTGAATGTTCGAATCGAATCTGCAAATGACGAGTAAGCTGAAGAAAAAGCTTCTTGGGATACATAGAGGTGACAAATTAGATAAACGGGAATGTGCACAAAAGTAGGAATTCTGCTGGGACTGATAAAAATGTGACAAATTGACAAATTAAATGATGATGAATTAGGCAAATTTTACTATATTGCGAAATGTTATGTAAGCATTAAAACAACGATGAGCTGCTGCCACTATCCTAATCAATGTTGTGACCCTAATTGGGGAAACCGTCAGGTTGTACACACTTCTTCAAAGATGACCTGTAAGCAATGTCAGTTAAGAGATTGCTCCTTTATGTCTCAAAGCAGGGCCCTATCGCTGGTTGTAGTTTTAAGTCTCACTCTCCAGATCATTCTTTATAGTTCACTAAATATAAAAGAACTTTCTGTTCATCAATTTTGAATAATTTCTCTCTAAGATGAAGGGTTATTAGGATATGGATAGCGTAGTGCACATTATGAACATTGCGGACACTGCAAACATCACAGTCACGTACTATTTAAAAGAAACTTAATTTCAGGCTATTTGGTAACATGAAATGTGCCATAATATCACAGTCTGAAAAGTCAAAGGTAGATGGCAGTACGGTAAAGTAGTTACAAACCAGATTGCACCAAAAACAAAATGGGTTGTTCATGTTAAGATGGTCTTTGATAACTATAGGCTTGGCCTGTGGCATTTTGCGATTTTTGTGACGTTTTTTGGATTCACGAGGTCAACATTCAATATGGTTTAGTTTTTAAACTAACTGCTAACTTGCTACTTTTGCAGTCCTACGTTTGTCTGTAGGCAAGCGTAACATACGTTTTAAGATTAGTAATTTGCATTTTTAATCTACTGTTCATTTCTAAGTTGACTGGTTGGTAGATCACATGACAGCAGTGTTTTCTTCACAGTCTTGGTAAAACTAGTGATTGTACGCACTTGTTATGGTAGTAGCTACATATTTTTTACCAGAATACTATCTCATAATAATGTAAATTAAAAAAGTCAGAACTTTTGCATTTATCATTTTTAAATACCCTTGTTTTTTCTGACTCTGAGGAAGGCATATTTGCGAAAAATGCATTCAATATCCAGTCCTGCTTCATTTCGAGTTTAACCTTTTCACTGCCAAATTGACATTTTTGCAAAGATTAATATTCGCTCTGCCTGGTTTATATGTTTCCTGCTCATTATTATAACCCTGTAAGGGTGATGGGACACATACGTCCAGTCATTGTTAATTGTTATGTCATTGTGATGTAATACCCATTTTTTGAAATCCATTATATTCTCGTCGTTACCAAACACTGACCGAACAGCAACTAGAGAGTAAGGGGTAAATCCTGAACAAAAGCAGTTGTAGCAGTGCTGAGAAGTCAGATGAAGCCTTAATGATAACTTTGGTATATAACAATCACGTAACATGTGATTTTCATAATTACACAACTGACATTTTTCAAATTGGTAATTTCTATTGTCTTTGGTAAATTAATTTGGCGCTGGGCAAAAATTGAACATAAAGGTAATTTGGCAGTGAAAGGTGTAGAGATGTTGCTTTGTTACCATTTAATTATCCTTGTTACAAAAGCCAATAAAAAGAGAAAATTGTTTTCAGAAAATGTCAAATATTTCTTGACATTGGTTAATGCATTGGCAAACAGCAGTGTAACAGCAATCTATGTTCCTTTCATGCCAATAAAAAAAATTTCAAAACTTGAGCCACGCCGGTCAAAAGTGTTTACAACTTACAAGCATGCCTGTTGAAAACGTCAGCCACCCGTGTCGAGTGACTTTCAACCACTTTTGAATCAGAGTACGCGGCTTGTAGGTCACGTTGGTTTTAGTTACACCTGACAAAATGAGCTAATACTGATGTACAGATAAAATAATATACCTCGGTTTTTGCAAAATATAAATTAGATCAGCTGTTTTATATCACCACTTTCTTACATTTCTATTGCTCACAGCATAAGATTTTAAGCTATTGTTGATTGCTTACCAGCAGCAACCCAATGTTATGCAGTATTTTGATCTCATGATGACTACCTGTTGTACCCTTCTTGGTTAGAGCACTTACACAATTTCCTGCTTGGTTGCACTTTTTCAGCAGTTCTTCTAATTTCAAAGTAGTTGTGGACACAACGGTATTGTTCAAGCACATACAACAAGATGTTGTTATCCCATGGTTTGAGAAGAAAAGTTTGAGATATGAAAAAAGACAACTCGAACATCAACTCGAAGTGTAAAACTTTTTTATATAGATGACTAATAATTTTGACAGCCATCTAGAAGATGCTTACAAAAATTTTATAAGCCTAAAGCAGTTTACTGTAGCATTTTTTGTGCTACGGAAAACTTGAACAGTGTTTAAGTTATTTACTGGAGGACGGTAGCAATGTCATTGTTTGTGTGTTTATGCAGATTTTTTTTAAGGAAAATGTTAGGTGCCCAATATGGACCTGTAGGAACTCGAAAAATATGAATTTGAACATGTCCTCCAAAAAAAAAGGTCAACCCCTGTTGTGTTGCCTCATTGTGTCACTCGCGGTCCATATCATTGTCAGGCTAGAGTTCATATCAATAGCTTTACTGAAGTCAATTTCCAGGGCTCTATCAGTTGGACCCCTTACACAGTCGTCACAAACCCAAGTTTGGGGACCTCTGCTTTATCACATTGAGACAATTTTCTATGATTCTAGGGATCTGATTTTCATTTTTTGGGACCCGAATTGGATCCCTAAAGCGCCTTATAAAAATCATGGTTTATTGTTATGAAACTTATGCTGAATCAAGATTGCCTTGTTGTTGCCGTTTTGAAGTATTAGGTATATCGTATTCTGACATTTGAGCGACTATTAGCATAAGCTTCATTTATGATTTTGGTAGCTACTTATTATCCGGACCGCAATTGCTATATTTACTGGATTGTAAGTCAGATGTGATGGTATGGCTTCAAAAAATTTTCAGTCGCGTGTATTAATGTTAACTTGTTCCATGAATATACAACTATAGTTATTTCAGCCAGGTATTTTCTACTGGTGAAAACTGGCTATTTTTGCGATTCCTAGACCAGTTTATATTGGGTGTTTTCATTCTGCTTATCCGTCAGCACTAGCGCACAGCATGCGACGTGCGAATTAGAGTGCCTGGAAAAGTTTTTGTGACGAAGAAAAAATATAAGCTACTCTTGATTATAGGCTGCAAAATCAATGTCTAAAAATTGCTATAAGCTACGGCTTACAATCAAATAAATACAGTATCAAGCAAAGTTCACATTAGCCCAACTTTTTTTGATAGATCTGCAATTTATTTAGGCCCAGGCTGCCTTTATGTCAAGGCATTTGTTTTCAAAACAGCAACAAGTGCTCTTTTCAGCATCCGCCACATTTTCAGAAGCATCTGCGACAGCAACATTTTTAAAAAGCACTAAATTTTACACTTTGCCTCTACCAATAGTTTTTTTTGGTAAATAAGCTAGATTGAAAAATTAAGATGCACTTAAATCTTCAACTCATGACCAAGGATTTTGGGCAAATGCCACGTTGTTTAAAACTTAGAAAGAACATTGGAATCAGGAAAATTGAGGTTTGGCCTGTACAGTCAATACCTGCTATGGTATGACATAGTCTGCTAGGTTTTTAAGTATATTGCAATCTATCTTTTCGTGTTTCAGTAATAATAATATGTAGTAATGATGACGGGTCTTGATAGTCATGATGTACCTGCGTTTTTGCTAAAGTTGGTGGATTTACTTGATTCTCCAAACTTACAAGACTATATATCATGGAGTAAAGATGGGAAGTCATTTATTATTTACAATCCAACCTCTTTTTCAAAACATGTATTGCCAATGTACTTTAAACATAACAAGTTGGCAAGTTTTATACGACAACTGAATTTGTATGGATTCCGCAAAGCTGTGACGGTTGATTCTGCTGATCACCTCTTTCATGAATCTGTTGTCTTTCAACATCCTCTATTTGTAAAAGAAAATCCTGAGTTTTTGCCATTGATTAAACGAAAAATTCCTCAAGCAAAACCTCAGAATAGTTCTCCAATTGATAAGAAGCTTTCAAATGCTGTAGACAAACTCAGAACAGAACAAGATAAAACAACTACCTCAATCTCAGCACTACGTCAAGAAAATGATGATTTGTGGCGAGAAGTGGTTTTACTTCGTCAAAAGCACTCGCAGCAACAAAAAATTACAGATCACGTCATCAAATTTTTGCTCAACTTTTTGCAACGTCAAGGCAAAAGTGGAAAAAGAAAATTTCCATTGATGATTGGTTCTGAGATGAGTGAAAACGATCTTACACCAAGAAGTAAAATTGCTCAAAAAAGCCCCGATCCATTGATGATTAAAAAGTCTAAGTCACAATCATTGATAAAGCAAGTGCCTCTTAAAAAGGTTTTGCATGAAAAATCTTGTAATAATCGTAAAAAAAATGTTTATCCCGATTCGTCTGAAGTCAGTTTTGAAAAACTGCAAAGTGCTGGAAAAAATGCTTTGTTACCAAACCAACTTCTTATTGATGATAATGATGATGACCGATCCTCTGATTATTTAGATGTTACTACATCAGCAAAAACCAACAGTCCAAAATTTGATTTGCTAGGTCAATCAGATAAAGATGAACCGTCATGCAGTTCTAGTGATTTGTCGTTGAACAAGCCTTTAAGTATCCAGACTTTGCAACAGCGACTTTCTAACGATGAAACAATTAAACTTGATTGTGATCTGATTCAAGAATTGTTCTACGGAACAATTGACATAACGTCACCTCGACTTTTCGATGAAACCTTGAGTCCCCACAGCTCTTCACAATTTGTGACTGGCAGTGAAGTAGTTCGTTATAATAGTGATGGAAATTTAATCAAGCTTTGTGAAGAATTGGCTGATGAAGAAAAGAATGAATATAGTGATTTAAGTGAATTTTGTGAAGTAATAAATGAGTAGCTGCTTTTTCGTCAATATCTACCTACTTATCTTGTTTTGCTGCACGATATAAATGGTGCTTCCAAGCTTCAAGTTTACATACTCTTGACCAATGGTGCATCTAAGAGACATGATCTTTCTTTTTGTTTTTTGTAAAAAGTATTTTTAGCTTTGGCATGTGTTTCAGTTTATTGGAAAACAGCTTTTAGTTGATCTTGGTTATCATTTATGCGTTACTCAGTAAAAGAAGTGTGTAATATTATCTTTTGCGGTATTATCGTTGGACTGCGTCCGTGTCCAAACGAAATGAAAGCAAAAGCTGTATTCATGTTTAGTAAGAACACAATTTTCTTTTTCACGTAGCAATAGCCGGAGCTAAATTGATTTCTTCGTTAGGTTTCGAGTGGCACAAGCCATTTTTTGTGATTGTGTGTGTTATGTTCTTTCAAATGATCCATGGCAGCATACACTGTTACAGCTTACACTCAAAAAGGAAAGGCGAGCAGTTGTTTATTATCTTCTGTTTAGGATACGGAAGACTTCTAAGCTTTGACGTAGGAATAGTTTGAGGTACAAGGAAGGTTATTGGCTTCAAATTGATCATGGTGGATTATTTTAAGTTCGAATCATATTTTCCCTAACTACTATCATATTTGTTGTGATAGACATTTGAATCGAAATGAAGCTGTTATGTTGCTTAAACGTACTTAATTTAATTATCATTTGATGTGCTATTATTGTATCCCCGATAACATTTTGTTTCGTTTAAGTGAGATGTTTTTTATATATTCGTTTGAAGTCATTGGTAGCCTACTGTTTTTTTCTGCAAAAAAATCAGGATTTCAGGGTAAACAACATAAAACGTCACAACTGCTCGTTATTACAAAAGAAAGTAAGTTACGTCTACAGTCAGCTATCAAGAGTACAGTAATCACTAATTCACTGCATCTAGAGAAGTACTGTAATTAGATCTACCTCTAGATCTTATATCCCTTACCCGTTTAAAAATACTGCTAGCGGGGGTCAATCTCCTATATCCGTACCAATCAATCTAACAATGGTCATAGGTTTTCAGGTGCAGAGTACGACTAAACCGAAGCCACCGCCTTAACCACCTTGTTGTTTACCCGACCCCTTCCGAGGGATGGGGGCATGGCGGAAGACCATGGAGCCCCAGAAGCCGAGCAACTCCCCAGGGTCTGGACCAGAGAGTCGCCAAAGAGTGAGCGGCGCAGAGTCCGTAGCTGGACAGTGCAGAATGAGATGAGAGGTGTCCACAGGCGCTGCAGGAAGGATTCTCAGTTCTGCCAATCCCAGTAAGATAAGAACCTAAAAGAAGGCTGTGTCCGTTGCAGCGAAGACGAGAGAGGACACAGCGAGCATGGCAAGGGAGCACAAGTTCCTCGGTGGAAATCGAGGGAACCTGTGTGTCGAAGAATTTAGACGAGACAGTATGCCTCCAGTCCGAGATAAGACGAGAAGTCAGAGGAGAGAGACTAAAAGGGATTGCGGAGGGCGCAAGTAGCGCTCCCCGTCTGGATAGCTCATCAGCCGCGTCGTTCCTCGGTAGAAATGAGTGTCCGGGGACCCATTGTAGCCTGATAGAACAAGAGGAGAGAGAAGATAGATCTGCCACAGAGTTTGAGATAAGAGGACAGAACAAAAGTCAGATAATAGGAGAAGAGAAGAGAAATGGCAGACTTGTTGGTGCTGCCGAGACCAGCAAAGAGCGTGAACAGAATGGCGCAGGCTTCAGCGGAAAAACTGGAACATACTGGGCCTGCCGAAAGGAAAGATTGGCCTCAGTGCCACAGAGAGAGCCGTTGGCAAGTACGCCGGAGCCGCCCTTACCAAAAGAAAAAGGAACAAAGCCGTCTGTCCAAAGCACCAGATCATGAGGGGGAAGAGAGCCAAGGTGGGCAAGAGCCGCACCTTGGCGAGAAAGGGGGGATCAGAGCGAGAGCATGGAGTGGAAAAGGTGGACTTCACCGTGAGGGAAGGCAGATTCTAAGGAGGAGAGGGAGGGCAAGCAAGAAGAGCCTCCCTAGATCGAGTAGAAGGAAGCATGAGCGTGTAAGTGGATGCAAAGGCTCTCCGGGACGATCTGCAGAGTCTTGGTTTCACTCCTAGTCTGGCAAAACCTGAAATAGGATAGGAGGTTGGGAGACGAAGAGCCCGGTCATAAGATAAAAGAGTGAAATGAGTCAGGGTGACTGGTAGGGGGGTGGAGAAGCAGAGGGATAGGGGAGGACGAGAGGCAGTCGGTGATGGCGCGACTGGCCGCTCGGTGGAGGCGTTCCAATTTGGTGAAATTGATAGCGCTTAGGAATGGAAACCATCCGGGTGAAGCGTAAGTGACAAGGGACCGAAGAAAAGATTTATACAGAAGAGAGAGAGACTCCTTAGAGGGGCCCCATGAGGAAGCAGAGATACAGAGTAAGGCCTTGAGACGTGGAAAAACTTGGCCTTCAGCGAAGATACATGTTTAGAAAAGGAAAGAGTGCGGTCGAAGGTGACCCCAAGAAAAAATGGAGTTGGATTGAAACGGAGGCGGGAGCCGAGTAGGAGGAGGTTGGGTTGGAGGTTAGCTTGGTGGGGATCCATTGAGAAAAAGGAGGCCTCACATTTGCTCGGATTGAGAGGAAGACACCAGTACTCAGACCAGCGCTCCAATCGAAACAGAGCTCCTTGTGTGGCCTCCACCGCAGTGGGGACCAAGGGGGAAGAGGACCAAATGGCCAGATCGTCAGTGTAAAGAGAGCAGCTGACGGAAGAAGGCAGAGAAGCCGGAAGATCATTAATGACGAGAGAGAAAAGTACAGGGCCAAGACGGATCCTTGCGGAACACCTCGACGGACTCGAAAGCAACGACTTTTGTGATTTTGAAAGACCACGCAAGCGCGCCTATCAGAAAGGAAAGATTGAGTTCATCGAGCAAAGCAAGGAGGGAGGCCAGCCGAAATGAGTTTGTGGAAAAGAGCGGGATGCCAGACAGAGTCAAAAGCTTTAGAGAAATCGATAGTAGACAGGATCGTCCGAGAGCCTGGCCTGGGTTTGCTAAACCCATCCGAAATGAACTGAGAAAGGTACAGAATTTGATCAAGTGTAGACCGTCCAGGGCGGAAACCGGCCTGGCGGAGAGAGAGAATGGAATTAGATTCCAGAAAGAAGAGTAGACGGGATAGAATGATGCGTTCAAACAGCTTTGATACGCAGGAGGTGAGAGAGATAGGCCGGAAGGAAGCAGGAGAGTGGAGAGGCTTTCCCATCTTGTGTATGGGAATAATGGAAGATGTCTTCCAGATGGAAGGAAAGGAATGCGAAGACCAGGAGAGATTGAAGATGTGAAGAAAAAAATCCATGCCAGAGCGAGGAAGGTGCTTTAGCATGGGATAGGCAACTTTGTCTGGACCGGTGGCGGAGGACGAGGAGAGGTTGGAGGTAGCCGCAAGAAATTCAGCAAGTGAGAAAGGAGAGCAAAAGGACGAGTGAGACTCCTCCGAGCAGGTGGCTCGGCGGAGCTCAGAAAGGTAGCCTCTGGCTCTGCTGCGCATAGCCTTTGGCTGAAAAACGGAAAAGTGAGACCTCAGGTAGGCGGCATAAACCGAAGCCGATTCCCTGGGAGAAGAACAGTTGACGAAAGCTAGGAGACGAGGAAGGAGAGCCAGCGAAGGAGAGAGTGTACAGATTTAGGGTTAGACTTAGGCGAGAGAGAGAAGAGTAAGTCGTCTGCCATGCCTCAGTCTTGGCCTTGGCGATGACTGACGAGGCGTGTCGAGAAGCGCCTTAACCACCTTCGCGTAACTTATTGCACCAGTTTGATTAATTGATAGACACCACTTCGTTGTCGACACATGGCCGTAATGTCATCACTTCTATGGCTGGGATAATAAAGTAATTGCTAAATGTCTACCCCTTGTTTGCTTCTAGTAGCATAAATTACACCTAGCTCGGTCAAGCACTGTTGTTCTGACTGCTTTAATCCTAAATTTGTACAAAAGAAGCGCTTTGACTTTTACCGTTCGGCTGGTATATAATAAGGGAATGTATTACTAATGTATAACAAAATTCGGAAACGGTAAAAAGTAATTGAAATTTACGCAAATTTAACTTGACGAAAACATGCGTCCATTCTTAAGCCATTAGTAGTCCGAAATGCCTTTCCAAAATATGCTAACTCTCGACTCTAGTGCACCGCAAGCATTTAACGAAAGCATGGCCTGCAGTGCGACTGGGCAATGGATATTTGATTGTATCGGTGTGAAAATGTAAGCCAAAATTTTTAGGCAAGGGCGTGAAACAAACGCCGACCATACGAAGTAAGCAGAAGCGGATTGATAATGCATCAAATTGTAGAAGTTGCATTACGCCTGTCAATATTTACTAATAAAACTATCTGTCAGCATTTATACCAGAAAGTTTGCAATATTTCACATTCTCTTTTCACGCTTCAGTGGCAAATTTGGGAAATGATATGTCCCCAAACGGTTTGGCAGAACGTAGCGAAAAAAATAGATCTTCATGTCTTCTATAGAGACCAAATTGAGTTACATTTTCGGTTTCAAACAAATGTCATGGTGGCAATACGATCTCCAAAAAATGTCTTCGCTTCTACAAGATAATCTCCCTCGAAACGCCATTTGTTTCTAATAGAGCTGGAGTCTCAGCCAAAATTGTTGAAACATTGACGTTGCGAGACCGAGACTTACAGCAAAAAGTCGCGACGAGACATTTGAAACCAAACGCTTAGAAAATGTCGTGAATGCTTTCAACACTAAATTTTGGACATTTCAATGAATTTCCAAGCACGTTGCAATATCCCAGGCTACGAGCTATTTAATAAGCAGTGCGTGAAAATAATTATATATCGTATCACAGGCGTTCGCCATAACGCTATTGTATGTAAAGCTGTTCTTTTCAGCACAAGTTCAAATTAATGTGGATTTTACTGCAAAGCAAAACTGTCGGAAATTTGGCTTACTTTATTCAATTTTGAAACGAAACTAATATAGCCGAGACGGGCTCATTTTCCAAGATTTCAGACCTTTGAGACCGAAATCTGTCTCGAGGTACTACAGCTCTGGTTTCTAAAATGCCAGCAATTATGCTTATCCCACTTATTCCCTGGAATGGAGGTTCAACGTAGAACCATTATTTTTCAAACGTAATCAAAACCAGGCTGTGGGAAAGCGGAAATCCATTTTAAACCAGTCAGAATAACGGTTTCAAACTGGTCGGCCCACCGTCAACAAGACGCTCTGCCGTTGGTAAGAAATTTGTACCGGTAATGTATTCATGAATGCAGAAACTTTTATTTAAGATTCACTTAGGATCTGCTAATTCATCAATAATCTAAACAATTCTAACAAAACTACAATGCAATTTTTGACTGCAAGATGACGATAGTAAAACCAAAAAGACGAATTGGTCACTGCAGTTTTTCAAAATATTGATTAAAGTTTTTTTCATCGATACTGCAGTGAATTTCTCGTAGCTTTTTAGTTAAGTGCCAATGAGCTACTCAACGGAAGAATTAAAGCTAGATGTACTTTTATTATACTGCAAAATGTTTCAGGCCACGAGTGCAAATAAAATAGGTTTGAGCTTAATTAGTGGCTGAAATAAAAAGTAGGGAGCCAAGTATGAGTACTGAAACCCTTTCTTAGTGGAAAACAATTCAATAAGGCTTCAAAAAAATACCTTTGGTATTTACTACAGCATACTATATTACTCTGCTGGTTTTTTTGGGGGGTATAAGTGGTAGGCTATTAGCTAAACACAGATTCACTGCTACTTTTATCTTAGGATTACTTTATCTTATAGATAAAATAGCCGTCTTTAAAATCCGCTTCGGAGGCACTAGAATAAATGTAGCACATAATTTTGCATTATAGAGGAGGTCGGGGGTAAAGACGTTATTTGGAGATCAAAGCAATGTTTTATTACTTTGTTCCACATTTTTCAAATTTTTCGGGAGAGGTTTGCACTATTTTGTAGGGACTGAAAAGAGTTTAAGGAGATTTAACCATCTCCTACTTTTACATCCATACCGGTATATATAGCTGAAATAATAGCGTGAAGCAATGTTTACAGTGAGCCGAGCATTGCAATAAATCAAGGAAACTGACTGCTACAAGGCTTTTTCGAATATAGCCTACAAGAAAAGCATTTGGCGTTGAATTAAACTTCAGATTCAAAACTGGGATCATTTATACAGGGTGAGCCAGCAAAATGTTACCACTATTTGAATTCTTTCCATTCCAAAATAGCAAATATTTCTTTTTTTTAGCTATATCAACGACGAAACACTGAATTTTTATCTCAATGGGTTGTATGAAAGATGTTGTAAAAGTGAAACCAGTGACTTTAATATTATCTTTTGAATCAAAATTGGTTAATTCACTCTCAATGGCAATGCACAATTAATCTTCATGGAAGAAACCCTCTCCTATTTTTTTTGCATTTGCCGCCCGTCGGTTTTCATGAACTTCTCTGGAAGAGGTCTTACTAAAAGTTTTCTAGGAGAATTTCTGCTTAGAAACTCAACCGTGAATTGACATTGAGGGTGTGTTAGAGATATTGAATGAAAATATGCATAGACAATCCTCACTTTTTCCTTAACATCATATTGGTTTATTTCTAACCATTGGGAGAAAAACTCAGTGCTTTGTTGATAAGATACCTGAAAAGTAAAAAGAAATCTGTGCATGTATTCATTTCAGAAATGTCAAAAATTCAAAAAGACGTACGTTAACACTTTCTCGAGCTACCTCGAAAAAATTAAGTACTTCATCTTCAAATTTGATCCTGGTTTAAGTATTGTAAAGAGTTTATATTAGACTCTGGTAAGTAACAAACATCTAGCTTCTTGTCGGTCATCAACTGCACTGAAGAGACCTGATAGGTTGAAACAGTGTCACTGTCTGCAGTTTGCTAAGTGCATCGCTAGCCTCTTAAATACGAAATGGTTTTGCATTGCGGTTTGTTTGCTGATAGCAAGGCAAGATCGAATGAATGTAAGAGTTGCAATGCAACGGCAGGCATCCGACCGTAATCCGGGTTAAAATAAATGCACTCCATGTGGCGACTGGTCACTTTTATTATGATAGCTACTGAACGTAGATGGCGATCCATATATAAAGCCAAGTGTTGTAGGCGATTTTCCATTTGTGGTTCGTAATTGAAGTTGCTGAGATTGCTACACAATTCCCCTCCTCAAGCATGCGCAGCTAACGGAGACGTGCGAAAGGACGGAGGAGGTTGCTGAGGTCGCAACATGCCTTCCCCGCCAACGTTGAGAGAGTGAGGCTTGCCGGCCGAACTAAGTGAGATTCCCGCCAAGACTTCAATAGGAAGGCGGTCTTGACGTTAGGGCTCGACGATGGCTTATGCTGCTTGACTAAAGACGCTGCCGTCCAACTACATCGGAGAAAATGTAGCTTCTTTGTCGCGGTTACCATTGTTGCGCAACGGCAGGCATCTGACTGCAGTCCAAACTTAAATGAGTGCACTCCATGTGGCGACTGGTCACTTTTATCATGATAGCTAATAAACGTAGATGACAATACACATCTAAATCCAAGTGCTGTTGGCGGCTTTCTATTTGTGGTTCGTAATTGAAGTTGGTGAGGTTGATACACAATCAAAAAACTAAAGGCTGAGCGCTCACTGTGTCAAATCACAATCAGGGTGGAAGAGTAATGTTTGTTCGCAATTCTTAGTAAAAAGAATGAATTTGAAATGCTGGTAAACATTTTATTAAAACATTTCGCTTTTACACTAAAAGCATCATCAGTTAAATAAATGGTCAGGTAAGGCTAGGCTAAACAGATACTGCATTGATAGCTAACTGTTACTGCATTGATAGCTAACTGGTTACAACTAGTCAGCTATCAATGCAGTTTCTGTTTTGCCTAGCCTTAGGGGACCATTTATTTAACTGATGATGCTTTTAGTACAAAAGCGAAATGTTTTAATAAAATATTTACCAGCATTTTGGCTTTATTCTTCTTACGAAGTAATGTTTGTGTTTCTAGTTCAAGTTGTGGTTTCTGCTAATCACACCAACATGTATGAGTGACTACTAACCGCAAAAGGTCACTTCGGTGTCTCCCAAGCTTGCTTTTTTTCTGCGTTCGATAAGTTGAATCAATTATAATCTTTTTTATATACTGTATGTGTTTGGTCTTTCTCTTTTACTGAGTATAAAAACAAGGCATAAATGGACCACTCCCTAAGGCAAATCTTGATTGAGCTATAGTAGAAAATGTCAATCCGTTTCTTTTTGGGTCGCAAATGTTGTTGTCGTTTCATTACCAGCAGGGAGGGCTATGGAGAAACAGGCAACAGAATATGGCATGACGAGGAGGACTGCTGTTGGTAAGTGCCCATGATTGTTGTTGTAGTTTCATTACCAGCAGGGAGGGCTTTGGGGAAACAAACAACAGAATATGGCGCGACGAGGAGGACTGCTTTTGGTAAGTGCTCATGATTAGTACCAAAATTTAAGTCTGCAAGTCCACACTAAAGCATTGGATACAAACCAAATATAAAAAGCTGGTAAGAAATTCTGGATTTTCATAGCAACAGCTCATGACGGAAGAAACCGGATATACCGTATTCTTCATACAGACATAGGCTTTAACAGCCTCAATATCAGTGCGGCAATTCGGGCAGACTTGAAATAAAAATCATGGTATGAGAGAAGTTCATCAACCCAAGGCGTTTTCGCGTCAAACTTAATCCTAAGCCGTTTGAATGAGAGCTGGTGTTGGGCAGTTCCTTTCATGCATACGAAGATAGATAAGTGATCTTTTAGCAGCTAGACAGTGTGTCGCGAACCAACAAGTGAACTTTTTACGTTAGGCACTGAGCGAGATCACGCGCTGCACGTGGTTTGACGATTATGGATGAGGATACACAAAACTAGACGAATTGGGTTGATGCTGATCCTTGTAGGCCTACAGATGGTAATAGTAAAAAGATAGATTATTTTTTTAGTAGCACCATTGGAATTAGTAGTGGCCCCAAGAATTAAAAGTAACACCAAAAGATTCATCCCCCGAATCTCCCCTTTATGATGATGTCGCTCAGGAATGATCACCATTCCCAGGTAATATGATTACCTCCTCCTTAATGCTGGTGTGGAAATTTTTTCTAATACCGATAACGATTCGGCCAGTATCTTAAACAGTTCAATGGTAAGTTATTATTCAACGTACCTGCTCTTACGTTGATGTACGACATTTTGAATTAGCTGGAATCGTGCAGTTACTTCCCATTCCCGCTTCCGTTTTTGTTGAATCAGTTAATCGGTTCAAGTATGCTGGCCAATAAAAGGTACTCCTCGCCGCGTTGTGGCTCCACGCGCAACTCAAATGCGCTGCACAAGTCGGAAACGCATTACGATGTCGCGAGATTGTAAACAATTGTTTAGAGTTTTGGACAAAGACGGAAGCCACCGATACAAACAGGATGTGGCGTAATAAAAGCTTGACAAATCTTAGTCTTTACATTTTAGTCAATTTTAAGAGTTTCATAAAAATGCTAGCAAATGTATGTCGGAGTCTACAACAAAGATAGCAATCTTTTTGTCGTGATTGTTTTTATTTATGGTTGAAAATGTTTCAGTTGAGATCTGATAAGTTGGCAATCATCTGTTTTTGACATGCACTGTGGCTGTTGTGTTTGAAAAGTTTATTAGATAAAACCGTTTTCTTGGAAATGAAGAGGTTTCTTTGTTTTCATTCTTTGTTTGCAGAGACGTTTGGAGGAGGCAACTTTTGCGCGGATGTTTAAATAACATTAGATTGTATCGTTTTGTGTGAAGTCGTAGAGAAAAGAACTTGTGCCTCTGATAGCAGCAGACTCCTTTCAGAAACTTTCCTGTAATTTTTGTTTTGAATTACGTAGTACTACGTCATCTTCATGTCAAAACTAGTCAGCTTTCATGTTGTTAAGGCAGCTTCTGAAAATGAAAAGAAAGTAAAAGAACTATGCCTTTGTGAAGTTGTATGATCGGTATTCGATGCAATTGTAGTTGTAATGTTGAGTGGTTGAGTGTAGATTTTATTCTTCTCATTAATTATTTTCATATAGAGGTTTGCTGAATTTTTGAAAATTTAAGCAAGTAAAGAATAGTTGAGTCAGGGACATGTCAGGCCATATGGAGTGTGAATGTGGACATTGTCCGATCCCATGTCTTGTTAGGCACGGTTCTAAACAGCATTTAGTGGTATATCCATCAAGAGGGAGAACGATTATGGAGTGCGATATCCACCTAAAAACCTAAGAAAGTAACTTTAATTATCGTTTCTTGTATTGTACTACTAGGAAGACAGTGTACCGAAGTCCATTCTGAACATAAATTTGAATCAATTTAATGCTTATGAATTCACTTTGCTTTACAGTAATATTTTTGTTCATGTTTTTTCCTTCTTCTGTTGCTTTTCTATATGTCAGAAGCAAGTTTTTTCTTTCAGGAAGCATTAATCAAAAAAAATTTCCGGTAGGCTTAATGTTACCTGGCTCCTCACAATCGTTTGCACCTATTCGTAATCTCTTCCACCGTCATTTTTTTCACTTTACTTTGTCACTTGTCATCATGCTCTATTGTTCTTTTTGCTACATGCTGATTGAGCGAATAATAAATTTTCTCTTTATTGTTTGTCTTTGATGTCTCACGTTATTTGATATGTCTGACATCCAGAGGCCTATCTATGTAAAATGGCGCCCATCGTAAAGTTTCAATGCGCACCCCTTCTTAGTACCGGTAATTCATACATTACGCATACCTAACCTACATAATATTATGATATAGGCACAATTTTTGCCAAGCATTTTTGCACCCCTGTCAATGTGGTGCCCGTGGCACGACCCATGCCTGCCGTACCTTAGACACGCCACTGCTGGCATTATCATTTGATGTCTGACATGTATGAAAATTTTGAGAAAACAAACAACTAGAGTTCGAAAATTAGTTTATTTTAAAAATGCAAAAATATTCCAGTTAAAATAAAATACAAAAAAATCACCATCTTTGCTGGTATGTGGTGTATTCACCGCTCACAAGCGAAAGATTTCGGAGATGTACAGATGAAAGCTGCCTGGCAGTGTCGCCCATACATGCAACAAGACAAAGAATGATTGACGTAAACTATCGTGTATGCTGTAGTGCATAAAACTACAGCATTAAAAATCTATCGAAGATAGCCAAAACTAGACAAGAAAGCGGAAATATTAATCTTTTAAAGTCATAAAACGTAAGCTGACCGAACCCAAAAAATTGCCAAATTTTGATTATTTTCTTACCAAAGTAATTCTATTCACTTAGGAAACTGCAGGCAGCGACATTGTTGATAAGGAGGGTCTAAACAATAGTGTCACTGTCTGCAGTTAGCTAAGTGCATCGGTTGCCTCTGGCATTACCATAATTCTGTTCAGTTTGCAAACAAGTGCTGATGATTGGGAGGTATACAAAGAATTGGAAGTCTGTTTTCCATTCTATAAATATAAATAAACCAATATAAATTAATTTAAAAAAAACGAAAATCGATTTGAAGATTTGTTCATAGTTTTATCGCCTTTTAATGCACTACACCAGCTTTAGAAGCCCATGAACAAATTTTATTTTGAGGAAAAATTTCTTTGAACGAGCATTATCATTTTTTCTTCCGAGTAGAGGTGAAGGAAGGATTGCAGGTTCCCTTCCAAGGCTAAAAACGCTTGTATTACTAAACCAATAAGGATCCAATTTTCATTTCAGTTTTTGTTAATCGCAAGCTTTATTGACAATTATTGAAATGTGAAAAGTTGGAACGAAGTCTCTTTACTTTTGTAGAATGATGTAAACAGATTTGGTAAGTCGTCGCCATATTTTGTAGTTTTTGTAGTTGTTGTTGTTGTTTATTCCTTATCTTCCGTCTAATGCAGGATCAAGGACGTAACCAGATATACATTTATTTTAGAAAACGGGGAGGGGACAACAAAATTTTCACAATTTTTCAATTTTTGGGCTTCTTCCCAAGAAAACAGCTATAATAAAATCCTTCAAGCAATAAATTTTTTTCCAATTTTGCAAACTATAAATAATGGAATATATATATATGGAATGAACCATACACTTAAGTTTAAGGGAAAGCAGAACAGCAATGAGAATTAGTCAAAAATTCAAGTCCACCATCACCACCACCATAGTAATTAAGCGATTTGTGAGCACCAAAAAAGGGTTTACACCGTAAAACCAGAATAAATTTATATTAGTCGAGCACCCAAAAAACCTGCTAGTTGAATTAAGCAGCTTGTGCTGCTGCTTCCATTGACAACTTTATTAAAGCTAATTTGGGAAAAATAATGAGCTGATGACAAATTTAAGTGATTAGTGGTCAAATCATCCAATAACAACGCCAGCCTGTAACAGGGAATCTCTGTTTCCATTAATGGGTTAACCTGCCGTTCTTAACCTGGAGTTCGACGATTTTTTTTCATATCATCTTTGGTTAAGGCATTGTGTTCAATGTACTTCTTGAAAAATGCTTTGGTTCATTTCTGCGCATGTGCTTGTTTTGGCTATTTCTTTAGACAGCCTTACTGCCTTTAGCTGTAAATATAATTGTAATACCGTTGAACTAAACTCGCGGGGTTGCAAAGAGGCGTTTTTGGTAACTTTAAAAATTTGACAATATTTCAGTCAAGACAATCACTTGTTGTACCACGAAGTAGCAAGGATCAGCGAACGATATACAATGAATGTTTGATAATAACCCTAAACGTTTTCGATTCATCAACATGGCACTTCGGATAATAATTGCATTTTACCACACCCACCAAACATTATTTACTTGAGACATTATCCCAATTTATGGAACACACGAAGCAATTTAAGTTTGATAAAAGCCAAATCGGGATGAGTTTTGATGTCGTGCGGCTTTTTACCAATGTTTGGATATCTGAATTAAGCTGCAATATGGACAGAGAAGTTTACACTCTTTTGGTATCCGTTGTGATCCGAACACTCTCAATTGAGAACCACTGGTTAGAGAGATGCAAGACTGAACTGTTAAAAAATGAGGCTACTTTCTACTTTCACTACTTTAATAGTTCAATTTTGGTTTGCTTTTTTTACTTTCACACAAGTAAAAACAACTCCCCTTACTTTCTACTTTTACTTGCGTATTTTTTGAGTAAGTAATAGTACTTTTCAAGGAGAAGATTTTGAGAATACTTTGACTACTTCTGCACCCCGAGGATGATCCGCTGCGAAGCGAGCTCTCGTTCAAAAAAAAAACTCATTCAAGAAACTGATGCTCCGGTTGTCGAAGGACATTCAACCTGGTTTTGTAAAGCTCGTCTATACAAACAAATCAACAGTGTGACTATGGAGCCCTTTCAGGACAAACGCTTGCAAATTTTTAGGGAATTCAAGTGAAAAAATATATATTTCCCGACAAATCTGCTCGCCTAAATTACATGTAAGATACATTAATCACGTATTTGTCATTTTGATAACGGTAATGATGATATATATTTTCAATGCGCTTAGTATGCAACAAAACAACATCAAATTACGGTATTGAAAAACTGCTAACAACCTTCATAATTTAAACGCAGAAATTGCTTTGGGTTTTGGTTGCGTATTTTGGTAGTGGAGATAAACAGCAATGATAGACAGAAGCAAGAAATAATATAAAATAGTCATTTTGGAGAAAGAATTTGCTGTTACAAAAAGTCTATTTTCGAAGAAATAGTCTTCACTTTGTTTTGGTGACAAAGTGTTCAAAAATCTCACTTTTAAAAAGTTGACTTCCGAAAAAGCAATATCTTTATGCTGATTTGGACACCAAAACGGTCGAAATTCTCACTTTTCAAGAAAGTTTTTCTTCCTTAAGTCTCTGTCTTCCTCCCCCTAAAGAAGATTGACCAGACTTGTTTATCAAATAGCTCGATAATATGATTGAGCTTCATTAATGTTTCGCACACCTATCCTCCCGAAAAAAATTTGTGACGCCCCTTATCAAGTTAATTTGAAGCAGACCTATTGTCGCAGATATACGAGCCTGCTCCGCTTCATAACAAAGGGTCCAATCAACTAGAAAACTTCAGGTTCAAATTTGTGTTTGATGAAGAGAGCCCAAATGATTTGTTCTAATCACGACCTATTTAAAAGAGAAATGAATTATTTCCGAAATTTTTTTGGACAAAATTGGTTATCCTAGTCGACTTTTTTGATGAAATCTTGAAAAGTTTTGAAAATAAGGATACGTTTCCTAAACAGAAACTAAAAACAGGTTTTCCCGAAAAATTGATATCCCCTATCATGGGAAATTATTTTATTGGTGTGGTAATTGTCTTATTTGCCTCGTTAAAAAGAAATGTAAGATTGATGTGTCAGTATTACATGCTATTTTCTGGTTTTAAAAACGGTATTTATTTCTAAGTGAAGTGTTCTACTCCTGCTGCCTTGCTGTCAAATATGGCGAATAACTTCAACTGTTTGCGGGGTGCAAAATTTTCGTATGTCGACCACCCGCCACCTAGTCTCCGGAGTATGGGAGCATTTGCACTCTATTGAAGCAAAGATGTTGTCACAGAAAATTCAAACGTATGCCATAGCTGTTAGGAATAATAGCAGCATAAAGTCGTCAAATATTATCAGAAGCCTAACACAGAATGCGAAGCTAAAATTTATGATGCTCTACGAATCAAGAAATCAAACTTGTATTAAATGCAATTGATTATTGGTTCATCAACGGTATTATTTTGTCACATACATTCCATTTAAAGGCTGCTAATAACCGATTACTGGTTTTGCACAGGCTACGTATTCGTTTCCAATTTTTAAGTTGAATTGTGAGAATGTTAGTGTGGTTCTCCGCTTAGAAGCATGTTGACCTTACCAAAAATGTTCAGGCTTAATATAAGATGTTTAACATATGTTATCCGCTAATTGTTGCTTCTTTTAAAAATTTTACGCTAAAATCAGGACGGTGAATACGTAGTAACTTGTTATGACGCAGAACACGTTTTTCACGGAACTGCCGTCGACGTTTACATTCGCCGTTCCTTGCTTGAAAACCATCAACAGCAATCACAACCAAATCGCTGTATAAGTGATACGACGTAGTTATATGGCAGCTGTTTTTCTTAAAAAGTATTTTGATGAGAATAAATTGTAAACTTTTTTGAGGACAAAGCGACAGTTGACGCCCAAGTCATTCATTAGTGAATAGCTGGTAAATAATTTGCTCTGTGAAGTTAATATCGACCAGAAAATGGTAAGAATCTTAGGCTAAGGTGTTGTGCTTGAACTAATTGTCTAATACACAACCATACAACCAAAGACGTAAAAATCAGGAAGGAAAAGAAAGGGAGAGGGACATGAAACAGATGCAATATGTTTATAGCAGCCACGTCACAAGAGTTCGCAGCATGCGGGGTAGACTTGAAAAATGTCATCTAAAGGTGGACACTGACCTTTTCGGGAAAATCTAGAGTGCCGACTAATGAAATGGAATAGGCTCCCAGGGAAAAAAAGTAGCCGTTCCAGAAAATTTTGGTTGGAGTCGGGGTTGAAAAATCTATTTTACAATCAAATTAAAGCCGAAAACTTTTTTAGAGATCAACTCTTTCTAAGTCAAGTTTTTTTGAAAACAAGCAACTAAGGCATAAAAAGGGCGACTTGAAAAGGCTGGTGGGATATGCCTCCTCCACATGTTCTTTGTCCGTCACTGGGCGGAAGGTTCCTCCCCCCATATTAACCCCCTAGCTCGTTGAAGTTGCTTTTTTACTTAAGAGAAAAGTTTTCTTAGAATATGGTTTTTGATTTCGTCCACTAGCGTATTTAGGTGGAATGGGGCGTGTGTCGTGCCTCTTTTTTTTCGCCTTGAAAACAAAGCAAAAAATCAACTAAATTTGTGTTTGTAAAGGGTTTTTAAAAAAGTTTTTCTACCCAAATTTTACTCCAAAACGTCTACTGTTGGCAAAGTAATCCTTACTGGATTAAATATGTTATGTTTCTTGATCTCATATCGTTTCAAAAATTCTTGGTACTTCAGAGTTTACGCTTCTTCTATTAAAAAAGTATTCAAGAATCAAGAACGATCTTGCTGTGATGGGTTTGTGCTTGGTTAATGTTTTATTTGGTCCTCAGCAGTCAGTACATACATGCCTAAATGCTACAATAATTGCAGATATGTGTTTTGTGTGACTGCTACAGCCCGCTGTTATCTATTTTTTGAGTGTACATATATTTTTTGTTTATGTGAAACAAAGAAGCTTATGGGTATTATTGTAATGTTTTCTCACTTTATTGACGCCAGAAACGTAATTTTTTGCCCTAGACGAAGACACTTTTCAATGATTTTCCATGCTTGGCTAATTTTAGCAAACAGTAAATTTGACAAGATAATTGCAAGAAATTTAAAGTCGATGTTGAAATATTCAACTCTGAAGCAGGTTGGCCAGTTGTTTTATGCCTGGTAGCATTGCTAATGTCTTGCGAGTGTGGTCTGGAGGATGTAAATACTATTTCTTCAAGATAATAAAAAGAACTTGAGTGAATTCTTTTTGTTTACCGATTTTTTCACCGCAATTCCTTTTTTTGAGCGCAGTATGGACAAACAATAAATTTACTGTTCACTTGTTTCAGTCCGTTTTAAAAAAACTACGAAATATGGCGCAAACGGTAAATCCTGTCCTTGGAATTGAGCCCAACCGTTCCATCAGGAAACACGCCTTCCAGCTACATACCTACAGACGCCGCACACTATGCGCCCACTGCAAACAGACCTTGGTTAAACTGGGCTATAGATGCAAAAGTATGTTTGCCAGTTTTATCTATTTATTGTCACGTCACACGACCTACAAACGGAGGCTACACGAAACAAGACCAGTTCTGATAAAGCCCGATTGTATGAGCAGAATTACTGCTACGACAGTCTGTCTGTGTCACAAGCAAGGGAGAAAACAATGGAATAACTGTCTCAAAGTGATTTTTCCAACTTCGAAATATCTCCAGCATGCGGCGACGCCTCAGTGCGAGACTTGATATAGAAAAAAAACGACGGATTGAGCGTTTAGAGCGTTACATTGCAAGCGGTATAGCCGACCAGAGCCGGCATTCGCAATGAAACTTACGCTTCGGATTCAAGCTACGGCTTACCCCTGACTGCAGCGACGTTTGCTGATTCGAAGACCGAGATAACTTCATCCCACCAACGGCAGTCCGCCTTGTTGGTGGTGGGGCTACCAGTCATTTATGACTGGTTCGAAATGTGCAGCTATCTTCCCCCTAGCCTAATTCAAATAGGCTGAGGGCATGAACCTAAATTGCCGTTCGTGCCGTACCTCCATTCCGAGGAAGAGGAGGGGTAATTACAACAACAGATAACTTCATACTCTTCCAAACTTTCGATTTCCCTAGTGTTCGATGAGCTAAGTAAGTACTCACCATTAAGCTCACCTAGATTCGCTCACAACCTTTGATGGCTCAGTAACTTACCGCTGGTAAACCAGGCATGTTTCAATCAGCGTCAGTTATGAATTTTATTTTTTATATATTCCGGTAATTACATGGATGTAGATAACACTATATATGTGGAACAATTTCTTTACAGATTCTTTTTTTTCTATTTGCAGGATGTCGCCTAGATGTTCACGAAAAATGTCGAGAAGTTTTGCAAAAGCAGTGCATCGAACTGGTGAGCTGGAAATTTATTTGAAAAAACTGCAGGAGTGCATTTGCTCCGACTGCTCCTCTTTCCAAAATTTTATTGTTTACATCAGAGCATTAGGTTTGATGACACTTTCAAGAAAGTGAAAGCCCGACTTTATTGCACTAGTTTAAGTCCAAGTTCTAGCCCAAGTCCAGCGCGAAAGTTTGCTCATAAACCAATGATCTCTAAAGCATAAATTTCAAACACAGATCAGTGACGGTATAAATTGTGGTGTACAGACGTTTCATCACCACACATTTAATCACCCGACACTTGATCACGATAGGGTTTGGGTTTTAAGGTTAGGGACGAGACACTTAATCACACTAGAGTTAGGGTTGGGATTAGGGTAATCGATTCTAGTCCACTTGCAATATCGTCGGGTTATAAATCTACGTTATTAGATGTATAGTAATTAAATGTCGGTGATTAAATGTCGGGTGATAAAATGTCGGTAATCCACAAGATGTACCCTCACCATTAAGAAAAATAAGCGCGTGTAAGTAATGATATCAGCATTTAACTTATCATGTCTTGTGTATAAAAATTACCATATCGTAGTGCAGAAACTTAAGTTGGACCACAGCACACGCATGTCTACAAAAAATGATAGTCCAAGCCAGAGATCAAAAGCCACAAGCCCAATGCCTTGCTTTACAAAACTGATTTTCCAGAGACCGGGTAGCACGTTTAAATAACTTGTTTTTCAATTGGTTCAATTTTTCCTCAGAGGTGAATTCTAAACCTAGCTTTTTGTGCAGATAGCAATGATTATGCTGTTATAACGCTAATTGTATTTGCGTGACATCATGTAGTTTAATTTCGACAGATTTCTGGCCACCACAACTTTCGAGTTAAAAGTTACAAGCAGCCAACGTTTTGTGATTATTGTTTCAAACTTCTCATTGGAGTCATGAACCAAGGGTTGAAGTGCTCAGGTGAGTGAAAAAAGGAGCATCTATCGGTAGGCACCAAAGGTTTATCTGTGCTGCTGTTTTTATCAATTAGTAAATTTTGTTTCTCTTTGTAGCAAAATTCTTATGCTAATTGCAGGAAATCTGTTGCTAACTACAGTACATCAATAAATTTAGTTAAATATTTGCAGTATAGAGCGCATGCACCTTTTATAATTTAAGCCAGTGTTTCTCAAAATTTTTTCTTGTACTGCCCCAATAAAAAGTTATTGATTAGCAAGTGCTTCATAAATAAACACTTTTAGCAAACATATTTTTTATTGCGTCACAAAAACGTTAATGTGATTAACGACACTGGTGCAATGAGAGCAGTTTTTATCATAAAGCTACATATCAACATGTAGATGTGAAGACCTGTGGTTTTCAAAGGGGGCTCGACTGAGCCCTTGACGTATGCAAAGCATTTTAGAGGTTTCGCAAAAAAAAGTTTAGTCCACTCCGATCGATGGTGGACACTTTTGAAAACTAGTTATTACTAATAAAAACATGATACACCAAATTTAAATTACACTGCATGAGGTGTCATTGGTCACAAGTAGTGCGATTTTAGCTGGAAAGTGATTGTTATCGACAGAGATCAATCAGCGCTGTCCCTTTCTCTTTTTGAATAATTGATTTGAATGTGGGCTGAGCTTGTTCTTTTTTTTTTGGAGTCAATGTTGTTAGATAAAACTACTTCGCGCGAATGGGGTTACTTTTATTTGTCACTGGCTGCGAAAAATGTGAATTTGCGACTTGTGACTTTTGAGTTACTTTCAGATAAAAATTTGGTTTTGAGGAAAGTATTTTTTCCAAAATCTAGCTTTACTTGCGCTTCCGCTCTCTTGTTGTTGTTACCCTGCCGCTTCGGAGGGATGTGGGCGTGACGGGGGGACTATGGAGCCCCAGAAGTTGGAAACTTTTCAAGTCCTGAACCAGAGGTCGTATGTAGAAAGGGAATTGGCTAAAAGTGAGTGGCGCGAAAAGTGCGTAGCTGGACACTACGGAATGAGATGAGGAGTGTCCGAGGTTGGGTGACCACTGGCGCTGCGTTAAGGATTTTAATTCCACCAATTCTAGAGAGTTAAGAGTTTTACAGAAGGTTGTGTCCACTGCAACGAAGAACAGAAAGAACACGGCGAGCGTGATAAAAAAGCACAAGTTCCCCGGAAAATACTGAGCTGATCTATGTGTGAAAGAATTTAGGTGAGACAATACAACTCCAATCCGAGAGAAGAGTGGATACTAGAGGTAAGATGAGAAAGACCGCATGGGACTGTGGATGGCTGGTGCAGTGGTTCTCGTCTGGCCAGTTCATCGGCCGTGACAATACGCAGAAGAAATGAATGACCGGCGACCCATTGGAACCTGATAGAAAAGGAGAAAAGAAATGATATTTCTTGTCAGATGTGCCGGAGAGAATGAGATGTAAGGAAAGATAGAAAAGTTTAGCAAGAACGGAGAGAGAATTTGAGAAAAGGGAAAGGGAAGAGAAGAGGTGGATTTGTTGGTGATGCTGAGACTAGTGGAGAGGCAGTGGAATGGTGCAGGCTTCAGCATAAAAGCTTAAACTCACTGAGCGTGCCGAATAAGAAACGGTGGCCTTAGTGCTACAAAGTGAGCAGTTGGCGAAAACGCCGAATCCTTCTTTGCCAAGAAAAAAGGGACTGAGCCATCAGTCAAGATCGGAAGGTAGGAAAAAGTCAAGATGGATGAGAGCCGCATCTTGCAGAGAAAGAGGAGGCTCAGAGCGAAAGTATGAAAAAGAAAGTAAAAGTTCTACAATGAAGGAAGGCGGGTTCCAAAGAGGACAGAAACAGCAAGCAAGAAGAGCCCCCATAGGCGACGAAGATGAAGAAGATGACAGCAAGAGCAAATGAACGGACTCCAAGGCTCCCCAGGAGGACTCGGTGAGTGTTGATTTCATAATAAGTCTGGCCAAACCTGAAATGGGGAAGGAGATTGGAAGACAAATGGCCTGCTTATAAGATGACAGAGCAAGATGAGGCAAAGTGACTCGTAGGGTAGGTAGGGAAGCATCTGAAAGGAAAATATTTATAAGGAGAACGAGAGGCAGCTGAAAATAACACAAATTGCCGCTCAATCAAGATGTTCTAACTTTGTAACGTCGGTAACTCTGAGAGAAAGGAAACCATTCGGGTGAAGCACAAGTGAGAATATACCGAAGAAAACCTTTGCACACGATAGAAGGAGACTCCTTAGGGGTGGCCCATTAGGAAACAGGGATACATGGCAAAGCATTGAGGCAAGGTAAGAAATTGCCTTTTGGTGAATATACAGTACTTTTTTGAAAAAAGAAAGAGTGCTTTCAAAAGTGACCCCCAAAAAATGGGAGCAGGATCGAAGCGAGGTGGGAGTTGAGCAGGAAAAGATAGGGCTGAAGAATATCTTAATGGAGGTTAACCGAGAACAAGGAGGCCTCACATTTCTCGGTTTGAGTGGAAGACCCACTCAACAGAGCAACGCTTTAGCCAAATCATAGTTCTTTTTGTAGTCTCTGCAACAATAGGTACCGTGGGGGAGAAAGACCGGATGGCCAGGTCGTGAACATAAAGAATGCAAGTGACTGAAGAAGGTTGGGATACAGGAATATCGATGATAAAAAGAGAGAAAGAACAAGGCGAAGAACGATTCCTTGCAGAACACCTCATTGGAATTGAAAAGAGTTACTTTTTTGACTTGAAACACCACGAAAACGCGCCTGTCAGAAAGGAAAGATTGAGTCCATTAAGCAAAACAAGGAGGGAGGCCAGCTAAAGTAAACTTTTGGAAGATAGCAGTATGTCAGATTGAGTCAAATTTTGGAGAAATCGATAGCAAGAAAAGATTATCTGAAAACTTGGCTCGCGTTTGTGAAACCCATCCGAAATAGACTGAGAGAAATAAAGAATTTGAATTAAATTAGACCGACCTGGGCGGAAATAGGCCTGGCGGAGAGAGAAAATGCAGTTAAACTTCAAAAAAAAGTAGACGGAATAGAATGGTGCGCTTAAAAAGCTTTAAAGTTTAGGAGGTAAGAGAGATAAGCCGGAAGAAAGCAAGTGAACCAAGTAGTCAAAATCAAAAGTAGATCAGAAAAATAAAGGAAGACTTCCAGAAGAAAGGATAGAAAACAACTCGAAAAAAGACGTGAAGAAGAAAATCCATACCGGTATGAGAGAGGAGATACAGCAAAAAGTAGGCAACTCTGTCTATACCAGTGGCGATGGAAAATGATAGATTAGTATCAGCTGCAAGAAATTTACAAGAGTCTTTTGTACAGCAGTGGTTCTTAATCTTTCCAATCCCTGGGACCCTTATTCCTAAAGATATTGGCTTGGGGATCCCTTGCCTGCGCAACCTGCAAAGGAGGTGTATGTTGAAAGAACAAACACTATTGTGATAAGGCGGATAAGTTGTTTTCTACTGGATCTCTAATTAATTTTAAAAACTCTCTTTATGAGAACATAACACAAGTGGTTAGTGGAATATCACAATTTACTCGGCAAAACACAACACAAATGATAGTCGGTGTGACCTCTGTTCTTGTCTCTTCGAAACAAGCTCATCAATATGGGAGTTAATATTGCTGAGAGCAATTCTCATGTTATTTGCAACTCTAAGGCAATTACAATACAAAGTTTTGATATTAACTAGAGCAGACATGACAGCTTCACAGAGGTATGTCGTTGGAAACAGAATTTATGCTTCCAGAACTTCGTTTGCCAATTCTGGATATTCTTGCAACATACCGCACCAAAATTCTATCAGTGAAAAGGAGCTGAACTTGGTCTTTGCAGCTTGAGAACTCTGCAATTCCAGATGTTGCTCATGAAGGTTGAGCTGCTCATTTCCGTTCATCTCAGCAATAAAAGACTGCTCAATCCATGCTGAAGAAGGTTTAGATGTTGGAAAGTAATCTTCCATTATTTTTCTCGAGGTTGCTTATGTGATCATCAATTAAAGCAGTCGGCCATTTGTTAGTTTCCTAATCACCAATTTTACTGTCCAACAGTAAAAACAGAGCAAAATTTTGATTTCTTACTCTCTTTTTCTGTAGGGATAACTTCTTTTTGAAGGCGGAGACCTTCTCTCCAGCCTCTATCTGAGATTTGTTTTTTCCCTGCAGAGAATAACTGAACTCATTCAAAAGACTAAAGATGTCTGCCAAATAAAAGACCTTCAATTGGAATCTATTGTCATCAAACAAATGTATTAAGTTCCATTGACTCATGCTCACAAAGGAACATGGCAACTTCAGTGACAAGTTTTGCAACACGGGAGAGCACTTTTCCCCGCAACAACCATCACACTTCAGTGTGGAAAAGAAGGTACTGATGCTCCTTTCCAAGGTCGTCGCAAAATGCTTTAAATAGTCGGGAATTCACGGCCCTGCCACGAATGAAATTCACAGCCTGTACTTCAGAATCAAGAACACTTTTCAATTCAAGAGGGAGTGTCTTACAAGCTAAGGAGTATTTATGAATAGCACAGTGATTTGATACTATATGCGGAGCAACTTGTTTCATTAGGGCTACAAAACCTGATCGATGCCCTATCATAGCTGGCGCACCATCTGTGCATACCGATCCCATTTTATTCCATGCTATTGAATTTTCACAAAAAAATGCATTAACAAGATCAAAGACATCTTTAGCTCTAGTTCTCTCCTTCATTTCTAGACAAAATAAAAACTCGTCCACAATCGCGTTTTCTTTAACAAATCTCACGTATGCTACTAACTGGCTTATTGACTTGATATCTGTTGTTTCATCAAATTGAAGACTTATTCTGCATGGGCTATCTTGGATTTGAGCGATAAGCTGACTCAAAATGTCATTTGCTATATCTGCAATCCTGTTATGTACAATGTCATCAGACAAGGGAACTGAGTCTATTCTTTTGACCTCGTTTCGGCCAAGTAATATTTGTGCCATTTTTACCGCACTTGGCTTTATTAATTTCTCAACAGCTGTGTGGAATGCTTTTGCTTTTGCTATTATCAAAGAAACTTAATATGAAGCGCGCAGGAGTGGTTGGGATGTTAGGCAGAAGCCTAACGCAGGGAGCGTTCCCCTCACATCATAACGAGCTCTTTCGCTTTGAACATTTCAACTGAGTCCGTATTCTCTTTATGCTTCAGTTCCTTGTGCCTCTTCAACTTCGAAGGCTAAGGAATTGTTGCCCAAAATGGTATTGCACAATGTGCACTGAGCATTGTCAAGTTATTACAACCGATAACTTTGGTGAAACTATACTGAACGTAAGAATCGTCCCAGAAACCTATTTTATGTCTAGTTTTCGCAGCCATTAGTAAACAAAATGATTATGACCTAAGAAAGCGAAAATAATGACTGATTGAAAAGTCTTAATTATCTAAAAATGGCTAAATCATGCTAATTCACTTTCGTGGTAATCGCATGTAAAATATAGAAATGATATAGCAAATACTAAAAGGGAACAGGCATAGTGATTGTCTTGAATTCCCTCCGCTCCTTCATTGCTTAAATTGTAAAATTCTATCCAGGCCGGTAGCAACTAGCTATCAGATACCAAAAAGCTGCTGGGAGAAAATTAGACACTCTGGTATCCCGCGGTACCTGACTTTTTCTGTTTCGTCTTTTCACGCAGTGGGGGTTGTGGGTAGAGCTAGAAGAGAAAGTGCCGCAACTGCAACTTTTATACTTCAACTCTCGCATATTTTATTAAACCTTATCTCTCATGGCTAGCGATTTAATGTTTAACGCTCAATACAGAAACAACTAGTTGGATGATCATATGCTTCTCTAGAGGTGTTAGTTGCATCATTCTCACCAGAATTATCTTGGTTACTGCCGTCAGTTTTCAACTACTTCTTCAATGGTATTGTCTAAGATTACATAACTGCATTCTTGATAAAAGAGTCACCACTACATAGCTTTATCCACCTAACTAATTTTTAAATCCGGAAGCCAAAATCGTCAGTCATTCTACTACAAAACCTTGAAACAGGTGTAGCAGTGGGATTGTTTATATTTTACACTGGTCTATTGCATCATAAAAAGTAGCAAAAACAAAAAATGACGACCTATTGCGTCAGTGTAAAACAAATAATTTGTTCACCACTACAACGATATGATACAGCGTACGTTTGACTATAAGTAGCATGTTACAATATGCTAGTGCAGATTTGATTTTGTGTGAGAGTGTCAAGTTTGCAACAAAATTTTTGGTTCTATCTCAACTATAAAATTTTATTCTTAAAATTGAGGCGACGTATAGTATCATTGGAATAATTGAGTCTGGTTGCAACTTAATAGCTAGGAAAAGATTGGCTTCAACTAAAATGCTTTGAACCACGTTAAGAACAGAACAGTATATTCACAGAAATAATACTTCAAGACTCCAAGCTCCTTCGCTCGACGATCGCAGAACTAATCACTTTAATACAACAATCAAGAAACAGCCAAAACTAATTTCACAAATAACCGTTCAATCAGAGACGTAGCAGCCGCCCCCCAAACCCCCCAATTGGGGGGGCCCAGGCCAACTTTGGGGGCCCAAGTTAGTCTGAAATTGCTTTTTGGCTACGTGACTATTTTCAGTTCAGCAGACTTGTTTACAACCGATTTAAACTGTAGGAAGAAATTGGCTTGTGACATCATAAGTGAATGCAACGTCATTTTATCTCGCAGAATCTAGAATATTTCGATTGATTTTCTGGTAGAATCTTGAATATTCGATTGACGTAACAATGCCGTTGTTACGCAACAATCATAGAATGGTCTGGAATTCTGTTTGGCTATAAATACCGGGACAATATATATACACTGCAGAGTGCAGATAAAGTATTTTATTGACATTGTATAGAATGAAACGTTCAAAAAGTGGTGCTCAAAAGAGAAAAGAAGCAGCCACTGCTCGAGATGCTGTAGCGAAATTGCCCAAGATGACAGATTTTTTCAAGATTACTGAGCAGAGTAGACCTGGCACTAGTATCGAGAGGGATGAAGAAAACTATAGTGTACAAGAAAAAGAAGACTATGACGATTAGCATCAAAGTGATTGTGAATTTCCAGAAAATGTAAGTTGTGATTTACCTGCCAATACGCAACCTTCAATATCAAAAATAACTGAATCTCAATTTACCCCTATCCCTGATGACCCATGTAAATGGCCTGAAAGTATTTCTGATGCTCAACGATGTGATATAGTAAAGCGTGGACCACATCAACTAATAATGAATTTTCCATATAATAACACAACTCCAAGGCGACGTTTTTCCTCCAACCATTATAAACGTGTGTTACCTAATGGTGAAAGTGTTTCACGGTCGTGGCTAGTTTATTCTGGGGAATCAGATCAAGTTTTTTGCTTTTGTTGTAAGCTATTTGGAAAAACACTAAGCCCCTTTTGTAGTGGTATAAATACATGGGAGGGTTTTTCGAAAAAACTGAAAGACCATGAAAACGGCATTTCCCACCAAGAATGCTGCAGTCAATGGATGTTGCTAGCTGAAGGGATAAGAAATTCATCCACTATCGACAAACGCGAGATGAATATTTTTTTCAATGAAAGACGTTTTTGGAGAAATGTTTTAGAGAGACTTATCGACATTGCCTTGTTTCTATCGGAAAGGAATCTTGCTTTCAGAGGATCTGAAGAAGTCTTAGGATCTCCTCACAATGGAAATTTTCTGGGTATATTTGAGCTTTTGGCAAGAAGAGATCCGATCCTAAAAGAGCTTCAAGACAGAATCAAGAATAAAAACACTAAAGATCACTATTTGAGTCCTACCATACAAAATGAACTAATTGAATTGCTAGCGACAGAAGTTGAAAAAGAAAATTTACAGCAATTGAAATTGGCAAAATATTTTTCTATAATTTTGGACTGCACTCCAGATATGTCACATCATGAACAAATGTCTGTCATTCTCCGTTATGTACTATGTAATGAAGAAGCTGCTGTTGTTAAAGAAACATTTTTTGGCTACTTGAGAATAAGTGACAGTACTGGGAAAGGCTTGTTGGACGCTTTCTTAGAAAAAGCGACCGAACTGCAACTCGAATTGTCTGATTGTCGAGGTCAGTCATATGATAATGGTGCTAACATGAAAGGAAAACATTCTGGAGTCCAAGCAAGAATGCTAGACATCAATCCCAAAGCTGTTTACGTGCCCTGTGCAAACCATACCTTTAACTTAGTTGTTGTTGACAGTGCTAATTCATCGACGGAAGCATTGACATTTTTTGGAGTACTTACAAGGTTGTATGTGCTGTTTTCTTCCTCTGCTCAGCGTTGGGAAATTTTGAAGAAACATGTGGAGCTGTCCATAAAGTCACAATCTGATACTCGTTGGGAAAGCAGAATTAAATGCATCAAACCTCTTCGATACAATTTAAAAGAGGTGTTGCTGGCACTGAAAGACTTGGAAGCCATTTCCATAGAAAGAAAAGATGGAAGAGCTGCCTCAGAAACAAAATCGTTGATAGCTCATTTATCAAAATGGAGTTTTCTTTTGTCGGTGTTTATTTGGTATGATATCCTATTCCAAGTCAATAAAGCAAGCAAGATTCTTCAATCGTATGGAGTCTCCCTTCATACAATGGAAACGGAAATCCAGGCAACTGAAAAGTTTTTGCAAAACTATCGCACAACGGGTTATGACAGTGCCGCAACATCTGCTGTTAAAATAGCACAGGAATTGGATATTGATCCTTTTTTTCCTCCGTCAAGAAGTGGAAAGAAAAGAAGATTGTTTGATTACCAAGGTGAAGAGGAACAACGAGCTACTCCTGAACTGAAATTTAAAAGCAGCTTTTTCTATCCATTAGTCGACCAGGCTATTATGTCAATAAAGGAGCGCTTTAATTTGTTACGTGAGGTTTCTTCCGCCTTTTCGTTTTTGTACACACGAGACAAACTTTTGCTTGTGCAACAAGAAAATGCTTTTCTTACTTGCTGTAAAGAGTTCCAAAAAAAGTTCGGTGACATTGATTCTGATGAAATGAGCGCTGAGCTACAGCGGTTTGTTTTAATTTTATAAAAAAAACGCAATCTCAATACGGCTCAAGACTTTCTGAACTATCTTCTAAAGACTCATTTACTTGAATTGTATCCGAATGTGTACATCGCACTTCGAATCTTACTAACTTGCCCCGTGACTGTTGCCAGCGCTGAAAGAAGCTTCAGCAAATTGAAACTGATCAAAACTTTTAATAGAACGTCTATGACAGACAGTAGACTATCTTCATTAGCCATGTTGTCAATCGAAAATGACTGCGCCCGATCTCTTGATTATGACAATGTCATAACAGCATTTGCGAACAAAAAGGTTCGCTCCAGACTATTTAAATGATACTGTGTTTTTATAACTTTTTTATGTTTTTCAGTGTCATTGCTTTTGTTTCGCAGTGTCTGCATAAATGTCCTACTGAACTCTGGCATCGGTGCCGAATTTTTTATGACTTGCACCTTCGGTATCGGCATGCTTTATTCTGACATTAGCCTGTTTACTTATGTACAAATTGTGGTGTATTTTCTTAATGCAGCTTTTCAATTTTACACCTCTAAAGTGATATGACCTGTGCGCAGGGGCTCTTGCGCTTACTTTGGGGGGGGCCCGAAGTTGGAGTGCTACGGGACTGCGTTCAATACTCGTCGAATCGATAGAATCCACTATAAATTCCCACAGAACAACAGGTTTTTTTTCACTCCGTCAATCTCTTTTTTTTCTTCCCCCTACAACGCTCCTACTACTCATAAAAATCTCGTCGCCTTACATATTAATCGAAAAAATTAATACAAGTAAGCGGCAAACGAAAACCTTCGAAGAAACTACATTTGCTGGGAGTTATAGAAGCTGGTGTTAGCCTGTTTAAGATATTAATTTTAATTAATTGATATTAAGGCACATACGCTAACTGCAATCAGTTGAATAAAATACCACTTCCACGACCGGTTTTGTTCCTATTAGAACTCGTCAGATGGACTCAAGTATTGAACCGATGATCACATGAATTGCTCCATGCGGTTTATACCACTCCGCCATCGGTCCTTTCAACTGATGCTGTTAATTTTAAGCTTATATATGGTGCACGCTCACTACAGTGAGCTTGATGCGATATATGCTTTTAATTCCCAGCCAAGCCAGTGCCAGGCTAACACCAGCTCCTATGATTCGCTCCTAACACCAGCTCCTATATTTCGCTCCTAACACCAGCTCCTATAAAGCTCCTATACTAAGCTCTATATTTAGCTCTATACTCTCTATACTAAGCTCCTATACAGCTCCTAACACCAGCTCCTATAACAGGCTAACACCAGCTCCTATAATTCGTATTATAACGTAATAAAGGCACTGGCTTGGCTGGGAATTAAAAGCATATATCGCATCAAGCTCACTGTAGTGAGCGTGCACCATATATAAGCTTAAAATTAACAGCATCAGTTGAAAGGACCGATGGCAGAGTGGTATAAACCGCATGGAGCAATTCATGTGATCATCGGTTCAATTCTTGAGCCCATCTGATGAGTTCTAATAGGAACAAAACCGGTCGTGGAAGTGGTATTTTATTCAACTGATTGCAGTTGGCGTATGTGCCTTAATATCAATTAATTAAAATTAATACATTTACTAGATTACTCTGGAACTTGTTACTTCATAAACGATTGTGACGTAAAAAAAGGCATGTTTGTAGCAAATCTAAATGCAAAGGGAAAAAGGTCATTTTTTTCGATCAACAGCGGAGTGAATAAATTAATACGGCAGAACAAAGCGATAAATTACAGTAACTATACCTATATGAAAACCATTTTACAAGGCAAATTTCCTTATTCGTGACAGAGAGACCTGTGGATGGCTGGCATGTGAGATGCTGGAGAGGATTGAGGGAAGTTGAGAATGCTGGTGAGGCATCACCATATTTAGAAATTTGAAGTTTTAGCATTCTATAAAATTGCAAAATTTCCCAGAGGTGGAGGAGAGTAAAAGGAGGAATGATAATCCTTAGGAACCCCGTTCCCATACCACTACATCCCTGCATTGAACTACACTTAAACTTGGACATGCCTGGAAAAACTGAAAATTCAAGTCCGAGATGAAACCAAAAAGTCTTGAAGTTCACCTCTGCAAGCCCAAGTCCCAGTCTGGGGCCCTGGGATGTCTGAAACTTTTGGGGAGGTCAACAGCCGTTTTGGTATAAGCTGCCGGCGTAGCATGAAGTTCTTAGCTCATCTATTTAAAGTTATTTGTCGGATCAAAACGCTCCGCCTGTAAAATTGTATTGACAAACAAAAAATTTTTACGCTATGCCAGCATTTTACCCCTAATGGAAACCAATCGCAAGGGTGAAGTAGGGCAAGCTTAGTGAGTCAGTAGCTTACGAAATAATAACGGCGTATGCTTATCTGGATCTTAAAAAGGTGGCTCTAAAGCTGATCATTTCGTTTGCAATAACCTACCAGTGTGAGAGAGATTTTTCTATTCTACTATAAAATAAAATCAAATTCTGAAACAGATTGAATGTGACTCATGACATGAAAGTCGAGCTACCGTCGACCCAATTCAAAATAGATAAAATAATTGAAGTAAAGTAAATGTACTCGCCTCGTTAAACTGTAATATGGTACACATATTATTTCTTTTTGTTATAGGGAAGAAATTCATTAAAGATATTGGAAGAGTTTTGTGGTACAATATATTTCAATAGTTTGGTAATTACTGGTCAGCACGGTTTTGTTTTGCGTCAAGAACCGTAGCCACTGCACTAAAAGCGCGTGTTGCCAAGTATAAGTTTGGAAAGCAATTAAAAGCATCATCACTCAACTAACATTATTTAATATTTCACTTGAATTTGCTTTTGCAACCAGAACGTTTGGTACGAGTTTTACGCTTAGGCTTTTGTTCGAAATTGTTTTACCCTGTCACAAGCACTTTTGCAAAACCCCCCCTTTGCATATGTCAACAAATGGGTTTACGATCCAATCAGAAACTTCCAGTTAAAAAAAAGCACAAGCTCCGCGCTCAAGCGTGTCCGTTTTCTCTCTAATGAGCCATTGGCTACTTGTACTGAGATTAGCGAAGAGGTATAACTGAAAACAATTGTGCTCATTCAATAAACAACAGCGATTAAATTTAATCAACTTTGAAACGACGACTTGCTTTTTGTGCCAAGTTATTCTCCTTCAGATTATTGGAGACATTGCCGGGTCATTCCTTTGTAACACAAAATTTTCTTCAGCGCTACTTCAATTGCCCACGTTGATGTTGTCGCCCCCTTCATGGTGCTAACCTTTCCAAAAAGGGCAATGGCACCTATTTTGGAAACCATTAATTTAATCCATTAACACTTACAGTATATTTATCTATTTTGAGTAAATCTTGATCAATTCAACCAAAAATGATTTTATTAAACATAATGACATATCAAACAAACTACAGCAAGACGCTGAAGCTGCAGAGAAAAACCTTTTCGCATTTGTATGACACAAGGAATACTTGTAAAGCTCGAAGAATGCGCTTCTCCTCTGTAACTGCATGTACTGTTTCAATAACAATGACATAAAGGTAGATGCCCGCAAAATCAACGCCAATTAGTTTTGCGTGCATCTACATACATGCAAAACCAACACTAATAAACATTGCATGCAAAACCAACACCAATGAACTTTTCGGATTTATTTCGGTTCTGCATAAGTGAATAAACCTTTGTGTTTTCTACATAGGTTACAAGTTCGAGTCTTACAAGTGACTGATTGAGCAATATTTTAAGTAATTGATTACAATTGCGATGATATCTGACAGACAGTGATACACAGTACAGCAGGCCCCCTTTTTTCGCAAAAATCGAAAACTTTAATGACAATGCAAATATACCAAAAAGCTTGGGGTTAATAAGATTATGCTTTCGGTCGTTCCAGTAGATTTCTCTTCAAATTTCGTTTT
The DNA here is from genome assembly GCA_963675345.1 of Trididemnum clinides. NCBI lineage: Eukaryota > Metazoa > Chordata > Ascidiacea > Aplousobranchia > Didemnidae > Trididemnum > Trididemnum clinides. Next base: position 9,563,193 of record OY776285.1, read on the forward strand.
GTGATTTTAATTTGTAATCTCTTTGTTGTAGAATGTAATGCAAATGTGCATGACAAATGTCAGTTGAAAATCGAAGTAAAATGCGTGGACGTGAAGAGGAGATTGCAACTTCGGAAGCAACCAGCTGCTACTAAATCAGGGTCTGATTGAGAGTAATTATTTTAAATTAAGAAAGCCGCGTTTGGAGAAGGAAAGCTGGTTGAGCCATTTATTAGATTGTATTGTCCTTTATCAAAACTTAAAAACATTTTCCCTGTCTCGGTATCAACTCTGTTTTTAACGTCTATAAAATTTGTGTTGCAGTTACCGCAGGTTACAGTTGCAGTCTGAAATAAAGGCCTGCAAGGGCGGTCAGGTAGGAGAGCATATAAATTGTCAATTTTTACATGATCCAACCATACAGGTCTGATCCAAGATTTTAAAAAGAGTTTTATCCCTTTTTTATTTCTAAATTTTTTGATTGAAAATGTTAATATTTGGTGAATGTGTGCGAGAAGTTTTTATGACAAAGCCAGTATCACATTTACTCTGCCTCAAATTGTATTGTTTGATATTTTAGAAAATGACCTCTTCGTAGCATCCGTTCTACCGAACTTTTGAAAATAAACTATTCTATAGTTTGGCCTAGCCAGTGAATTCAAAATTTTGATGATTAATCAAAGTTTTATATCTCAGTAGCAGCGGAAAACACAAGAATAAAAAGCTGAAGGAGATGGACAGTTTATCCGTTTCGCTCCAATCTCTTCCTATGAGCGATACCGAAATGACAAGTGCGTTGAGTAATTATTATAAGACTCTATAAATGGGAAAGCGGACTTTATACTATGATCCTATTTTGCCTATTTTTCATATGAGCAGCGAATTGGATGGTGTTATGCAACGTTTCTCAAAACATGGGCCCCAAGTACATTTTGTAAATAACTTATATTTATTTTTATGTGTTGCTACATAGTGTATGTGGATGTTGTTGTTGTTGTTGTCGTAATTTCCCCTCCTCTTCCTCGGGGTGGAGGAACGGCACGAACGGCAAGTCAGATTCATGCTGCATCCTATTTAAAATTATTGTAGGGGAAAGATGGCAGCCCATTTCGAACCAGTCATGAGTGACTGGTAGTCCCACCACCTACAAGGCGGACTGCCACTGGTGGATACCCAACAGTCCGTCTTTTACCACATGCTGGGTCAGCAACTTCACAATTGTAACCGGTGAAGTACGGGTAGGCCACTTGTCTGCCACATAAAGGTGGAGGCGTCCCGTTAAGTGCCTTGCCCAAGAACACGACAAGCAAGCTTGCCGGCTTGTTCGACTTTTTTATGCTGAGCGCCAAGCAGGGAAGCTGTAAATACCATTTTTTAAAGTTTTTTGGTATGACTCGACTTAGGGATTGAACCCCAGGTCTACCGACTACGAAGCGGACGCTCTAACCATTACGCCATCACACCGGTTGGTGTATGTGAATCGTGGTTATTGCTGCAAATGTGAATCGCGGTTATTGTTGCAAACTGCGCTTTCAAAGGATTTTCGGACGCAGATGAAAATGGCTATACCGGCGCGATGGTGTAGTGGTTAGAGCGTCCGCTGTGCAGTCGGTAGACCTGGGATTATTCCCCTATTCCCTTTGTCGAGTCATGCCAAAAGACTTTAAAAAACAATATTCACAGGTTTCCTGCTTGGCGCTCGGCATTTAGGGAAGGTTGTGGAGAACAAGCCGACAAATTCGCTTGTAGTGTTCTTTGGCAAGGCATTTAACGGGACGCCCCCATCTTTATGTGGAGGACAGGTTGCCTAGTTTTCCCTCCGAAGAGAGGGTTGGTGCCAGGAAGGGGCGACGCTTGTGCATACACCAGTGGAAGTGAGCCTTGTGTACGGGGGAGCTAACTGACTGCAATTTGTTTATGTAACTGGTTCGTAAAGAACTGGAGCTTAGCTTAAGCCTAATTTAAAATGGGATTCATTTGGGTTTGTGTAAACCTGCTATCCGTATCACTCTGTGCCATCGTGCAAGGGAAGAAGAGGTACGATCTACAAAAAACCAAGAATGCGAAATCATTCTTTGAATTTCACCGCTTTTTTCAATAATATATAAGGATTAGTTAACATAATTGTGCACTGATGTCATCATTACAGTCGCCCATCGCAGTTGGACCACGAAGTCAGCTGACACAACGTCATTGCCATCAAGCCCGAGACGCGAAGTAAACAGCAGATATCGTTCCCAATCTCTAATTCCTGTATATGGGACATATGAACTTGAAAGTCAGGTAAGCGAATATCGTAAACTATGAATTTATTTTGGCAGCGCATAGGTGCCATAAAGCGCTGGTTCGTATTCATGAGATTGTAAATTTAATGTTTACTTGGGCTTTACGTTGTGCTCTTGAGAGAGGGAGTTCGTACGATTTCCCCAGCTTGGTTGCAGGCTGTTGGTAGAAATGCATCGTATCATGCCGGTAACCCAGAAGCAGGTCTGAACTCTAGTTGTTTTGTGTGTAAATGCAAAGGTTGTTCCGTGACCGCAGAATAAAGTAAAAGGATAATAAATTCATACCATGATTGGGCAGGAGAAAATTGGAAAATTAATTAATTTTGTCCCCTCCCGCTAGGTTCGCCAATAGATGTCTAGAAATATTTATCTAGACCTGAGGAAATTCCTACATGAAATCAGAACAACTTGTTTTCAGCTTTTTCCATACCCACATTGCTTGCGCCAGTACAGCGTAATTTCAATTACGACCCCTTAAATCCAGTGGCTCTCAAATTGTGGTTCAAGCACCGCTAGCGGTACGCCAATACTTTCCAGGTGCCACGCTAGCGACTTCTGAGTAAAAGGTGAAGACGGTGAAGTCTGAGGACAAATGTTGTTACGTTGCCTGCATGTTGCCTTAACTGTCGCTGGAGTCAAACAGCTGCTTTGTTTTTAACTAAACACCTACAGTTACTTAGGATCGCAACAAAGACTTTTGTAAGAGAAAAGGGGTGAAAATAGCTTAAACTTTTTGGTCTTTAAATAATTTTACAAAATTTTGGAGGCATATTATAAGTAACTCTAAAAAAATCTTTACTCGGTTTTCGAAGCAGTGTTGGTGTGCAATGGAGAAACATTCCGTATCTTTCCTTAAGGCTGGTTTCTATTTGGCGTAGATTGCAGGAGTAGCTAGAAAAATTCTTTGTTTTTCTATTTAGTTTTATGCGTGGAGCGCATGCTCGCCGCTTCGTTATTTTCCGTTGTAAAAATAGGAGCCACTTTGTTATCCAACTGGAAGAAGTAACCGGAAATGTCTTCTGCCAAAGCTCAGCAATTAAAATCCACTCGGGCATTGGAATCACGACCAAAGAACTTTTTTTCATGTATTTTGGTCAGCCACGTTGCACACCAAGCGCTTTGGTTCCAGTGACTTGCTGTGCGGATTTATATCAGACATCCGCTCCTCACAGCACCACAAAACTGTAACCTTTGCAGGAGACAGAATATAAATTTAAACGAATTGGCATAAAAATTTCTGTTTTAAAACTGTCTAACACTTTTTGACATGGGAGAACTTTTCTGACTTCAATCGTATTACAGGTTAAAGAGGTGACCGAAGTAGTGAAGAATAACTTGGAGAAAATAGAAGGTCGAGAAGAAAAGTTGACGATTTTAAAAGTACGTGTGTTATTCCACATGTTCCATATGTGTACAAGAAGAGTGTGCATGCTAGATGTGGAAAGAATATTGGTTCGCTCTCCCATTATATATCAACTTTTTTTGATAAAGCCTTGGGGACTAGTTTCTAATAGCAGGAATGAAAATATCAACTATAGTTGAAGATTAATTTCAGGTCTCTGCGAATTACTCAAACCTGTTTCAACTATAACTTCTAGTGGCACCAACAATAGTAGGACGTTTGTTTTTTATTTGCATGTACGGCTGTTTGCAGGCTACAACGTGATGCCATTTTTTACTTTCTTCTTCAATAGTAAATATACTCCATACTTATGTTTGAGAAAGTATACACCGAGTCATTACATTTTTTAAGCACATAATTTGCTTAGAGTAAGCCTGATGCAGTTACTTGTTTAGCACATGGTTTTTTCCGGGGCTAATAAACAGAGCCAAGACAGGTACTAAGAGTGGTAGAACGTAAAGGGCCGCACTCAATTTTCTTAGTAGTTTGTAAAGCTCCGGCGGACATCTGACTGCAGCCTGGCATCACATGAGCCTACAGGCTTTGTCGACTAGTCGCTTCTATCTTGGTGGTTAAATATTCACTTTTGTTTTTGTATATAAGTTCAAGAGATTTTGATATAATTATATTTGTGGTTTGTATATGTTAAAGCATCAAAAGTAGTAGGTTTGTACTTAGAAAAAAGATTACGTTGAAGTGATAGTTACGCATTGTGGTGATAGTGTTTCAAGCGAAAACAAACAAGAATTTTTGTATTTTTAAGAGTCTTAAAGACTCTGATCTCCTATAAGCACGGTGTCAATAGTCCAATATTCTTTTATGAAAAATCACACCTTTTTTGTTTTTGCAGAAAAAGTCCGTCGACTTGAACAAAAAGGCAGAAACTTTCAAAGAACTATCCATAGAAACAAATAGGATGATGTGGCTAAAAAATCATAGAATAAAGATCTGTGTGGCAACAGCAATAATCTTGCTGATTGTTATCGTTATTCTAGTGATCGTTCTTAAAATAAGGTCAGCATAAAAAGGTAAAATCGTTACAAAACAGAATCAAGGTCAACATAAAGAGGTAAAATCGTCACAAAACAGAGACAAAGAGAGCCATTTCAAAGTAAATTTAGAACATTGAAAGCAAAGCTTGCCAGTTGTGAAATATAAAAGGTGAATTTGAGACGTTTAGCTTAGCCTTATGTCATGTAAAGCCGAGCTTTACTAATCGGAAGGACGATGACGTGAAGATGTATCATTGCATGAATTGTAGATTCCATCAAGATGGTCTCGTATTTATTACACCACTGACGCTCTCACGCTTGCTTCGTGAAGCATCTGCCATATAGTATCAATTTGTTGTTGCTGTTGTTGTTGCTGTAAATAAAACCGTGTAAGTTATGAGCGCCATACCAAGGCACCTGCAGCTGATAAAAGACCCGATTATTTTTGAATCCGCATATCTTTATAATCAATCACTACATTCAAACTCTATTTGGCTATTTTGAGTACGAACATAGCCGCAAACCAACTTAATTTTTACTACTAAAGTTAAACCGTTTCTAAATGGTTTGTAAAATAAATAAAAAATTGTTTGGGCCTTGTCGCCTTCATCAGCAACAAACAAGGCCCAATGTAACATTGCGTAAAAAAGCATTCAAATTGTTAAATTTTTAAAGATTACACTAAATCATCACCAAAATCGATGCTTAAATAACATATTTTGTGAAAATCTTTTGATTTTTTGCAAGTTTTGATAATCCAAGAACACTTTGCACTTAAAGAAAGTATCTATTTTTTTCTCTATTTGACTGCGGTTTGCTTAAATTTACTTGATTTTGTACAATATGTAGTTTTATTGTGCTGTTATTCTTTTTCGAATAAATGACATTTTTTCTGTCGTGAAAGAAAAATAGCATGAACACTGCATCTTTGTTCCGTTTTTCCGAGGACATGCACTTGATCCACTGCTGATCCAGCATAATGAAATCAATACAATTATACGCGGGTCTTATTATCAATCCCACTAGCCTCCAGCATTTATCAATCACAGATAAGACAATCAAACTTTTTTGTAAAAAAGGTGTGCTTCAATCCTTTTACTTTTTCACAACTTCAAAAGTGTAAACAAAGAACAATGAAAACCAGCAGTTTATGGTTAACAAAATATTTCTTAAATGAAAAGCTCAATTTGCAAGAAGCACAAACTTCATTGGCTTTCACCCTCGTTGATTGGGTAGGTAATTTGACATGACTGTATCGACATTTTGATCATGACAACAGCTTTTGATAGCAAACGGATTGAGGTTTCAATTTTTGTCCGTCTCGGAGAGGAGGCTCCTGGGCCTTATTATTTGAAGAGCCATATTTGCCTGATTTGCTGCATGCACCTCATTAGCTGTGTAAATCAGAGACGTGCAAACTATACCCGCGAGATAAAATTGGGCGGCCCGCGAGTGGCTTGAGGTCTGCATCGACTGGTTAATCACCCAAAAAAGGTCTTTTCGTTTTGAGTTTAAAAACTTTACCCCTCTTTTGAGACCAAAATCCAAGACAAGGTTAAAGGTATCTTCACGATATAAACAATGATCTTTAGAGGTTGACATTCAGAAACAGACCAAATCTATAATTTCAAGATCAGACCATGATCTTGAATTAAAAAAACTCTTTCTTTTGGGGGTTGATGTTAAAAAACGATAAAAGAAAGGTGATCGGTTTAAAAACTTTTCCCGTTTGAGTTTGATCCCCAACAAAAACAAAAGTTTTTAAAAGCGTTCGCGTCTAGCTCACAATAGGCTGTCATTCTGTTGGGTGAAATTGCTTCACCTGCAAAAATGTTTTTCCGTCCCTGCTATGTATTGAAAGCTGTCCACAAGGAGGAAAACGAAAGCAGCTGAAGCCTATTCGCCAGTAGTATAGCGTATGTTTGTCGACCCTATTTTTGTGGTTCGCTTCATGGCGTTGGGTCAAAGGTAAAGGTTTACCCTGTGATTTTCCTTTGCTGTTATCTCTTATCACTGGTGGTTACCCTTGCGGTTTCCCTTTAACCCTTGAGGTTTACCTCTAACGGTTTGCCCCTACGGTTGAGATGTTTATTGATTTGTTTATTGCAGATTTTCCTCATCTCTTGTGGTTTAAATATTTATTTATTTAAATGTTTATTGCGTTTTCCTTGGAACTACCCCTTTTTCCTCGCAGTTTTTCTTGTGCTTTAAATGTTTATTGTTTGCTTGCGTATTGTGGTTTCCTTGTAGTAACCATTTGTCCCTTATGGTTTTCCTTGTAGTTCAAATCTTTATTTGTTTGATTATTGTGGTCTCCCCCTAACCTTTGCAACTCTCCCCTCGCAATCTCCTTTAAACTCATGGTTTACTTGTTGAAACGTTGATTTGTTTGTTTGATTGTCCCTTTGGTTTCCTCTTTACTTGTTGTAATTCACCTTATCACTTGCACTTCAAATGTTTGTTTACTTGTTTGGTTGTTCCTTTCAGTTATGCCACTGCAATTTCCCTTAACTTGCAGTCCTGGAGATTGAAATATTCGTTTTTTTATTGACAATACGTCATAGCCCAGCAACACCTCTTTAATCCCTCAACGTAACGTGAATTTTATTGGTATTTCGACGCCGTTTGAGAATTCTATGAGAATATGTAACCAAGCTTTTTCACATCTACAGGCAATCGTAAATTACCGCAAACTACTGGGAAGGCATATAAATTTTCTCGATGTTGCATATCTGTGGCAAGGGCAATATCAAAATTGCGCTATGTCATGCAATACTTGAATAAAAAAAGCTTTTCTCTTCTTTTACGTCACTATGAGACAGATCTTCATGCAGCCTATGAATTAGAAAAACGTACTTTTTAGTACGTGTTGGCATTGTTGTTTATCCAAAAAAAAATTATGATCAGCAACTTCAGTAGAACTAATAGTCTGTAAGATATTTCATGAATCAAACAGTTTTTGCGGCATAAAAATTATTTTCTGTTCAGAGAAATTAGTTAGCGTTTACAGAGCAAAAAGAAAAATCAGCTTGACAATTCGTACTTACAAAAACGTTCCAAAAGTAGGCTACCAATTCAACAGATTGTGCTTTTATAACGGCTTGCGATAGACTATATACGTAGCAGTATTGTACGCAAAGGGTTTTGGCTTCTTTCATTAAGTATGCCGAAGACAAGACTAATTTAAAAGGATTTCTGAACATGCTCCTCCGGGTAAATTTTAGAAAGTTACGCTAAAAAATAAGCAATTTGTTGCTTATTCAGTAGAACAAGTTTTAGTTAAAAAATTGTATAGCTACAGTATTTATGGGGGGTTGACCCCCTAATTCCCTCCAAGCGTACGCCACTAATGCGTAGGGTAATTTATACAAGCGACAGATCCCCACGTGATCCCCGGTACCGGTACAACAAATGATGGCTTACCGGTTTTAAAATCGAAGTATAACTGGTTGACCAGCACTACAATATTTCAATGCCCGAAAATGTTGAATGTTTTCGAAAGTTGTTTAACTTACAAAAGTTTTTGGTTTTATCAAACACTTTTTAACAAAAACTCCCATTATATTTGTCCTGGTTTAATATATGTGCCTCAAGTTGATCTCAAAAAAAAATAGTCTTTAAAAATGTTTTGAGACAGAAATAGAAAAAATCATCTCTTCCAAGAAATTTATTTTTAAAAAATGGTTTTAACTTATGATCTGGGACAAAAACTGATAAAATTTTCACGATCTAAAAGTTGATTCCCAAAACAAATAAAAATGAATAAAGGTATTTTAATTTGCTTTGTTACGAAAATTTTGAAAAGTGATAAATTTTTCATATTCATCTAAAGCTACGTTCGCACATAGCTATTTTCGCAACCTGGAACAAAACTTCTTACAGATATTTATAGCAGGTTTTCAGATAAAGTTTCGCTGCTTGGTACTGGGTGTAAAGAGAGAGTCGTTTTGTCTGCATTCAGTATCAAGCTGCGAAACCTCGTCTCAAAACCTGTCTTAAACATCAGTGAGAAGCTTTGTTCCTGGTTGCGAAATCTGCTATGTGCAAACGCAGCCCGAAAGCAAATTAGAAGACCTTTGTTTGTTTGGGAAATCAACTTTACGACAGTAACAATTATTTTACCATTTTTGTCCCAAAACATAAGTTAAAACTATTGTTTTCAACTAAATAGTTTTGATCTCACGTGAGTGACGTTTTATGCTGTGCATTATTTGTAGCCTCTAGCTACTTTTCGGTCATCAAATGCACTAAAGGTACCTGATAGGTTAAAAAAGTGCACTGCTTGCAACTGACTCAGTGATTGTTTTATTTCCGTCCCAAAACATTACTGAAGACCATCTTTTAATGAGATCATCTTGGGGCACTTTTATTAAACTGCGACAAATACAATGAAAGATTTTTTTGGAAAAATTTATGATAAAACCGAAACCTTTAGCGAGTTAAAAACCCTCGAAAAATATTTAACATTTTCGGGTTTCGAAATATTTTTTGTTTGGCCAGTTTTACTTTGATTCTGAAACCGGTAAGCGATCATTTATTGTACAGGGAGGGTATCTGCAAGTACCTCTTTTTCTTTTGGAGGAAGAAGCTTCATCCATAGCCTTAAGTATGACGCAAGTTTAATCGCCTTCTTTGACGGATTCTCTGGCTGCTGTAGCATTTTGTAATTTAAGCATAACATTGGTAGAGACCGCGTGCTTTCAATCACGTAGGTATCTGTCGCCCTAGATTACTTTATGCCAGGGATCCCAATGAATACCTGACGCACTGATCCGATCTACAATATCAAACAACGCACTCCATAAGCTGACCTTAAAAAAAGTTCAAAAAAAAGTCGTCAGTCAAAAATAGAGACAAAAGTCCTCTACATAAGTTGACCTACAAAAACAGTGGTCTTCTAGTCAGTGATAAAGACAAAAACCTCCCAACGCTGGTTGATTTCCAAAAAAAGTCGCCGATGATATAAATTAGCGAAGCGCTTACTATTTTCAAACGGCCCACAAATGCGTCCCGTTGCCCCAGCTGGGAAACTTTACCCTCTGCATACAATCTACCGCGAGCCGATACAAAAGCACAATCTGTTGAGTAGATAGCCTACTTTTAGGACACGCATAAGTACAAATTGCCAGACAGATAGGCTATATACAAAAAACACTATTGCAAAACAATGAAAAAGGGTTTAGACAGAACGTTTTGTTGTTGTTAAGAGCTGAAAATGGTAGGGTAATTGATATCCTAGATCAGGGTGGTCCAACTTAATTTTATAGCGGGCCATCAGAATCTGACAAATTTATTCTGCGGGCCACTGTTTAATTTAGGATCACACCGACATAAGCTAATTAATGCGAAATATAACCACATATAAGTTTGTGAATTTATGACTAATTAATGCGACTTCTGAGGTCTGCATGCTTCTTTTACAATAGCGCTTGTATCTGCGAGAATGTTAGTTGTGGCTATACGAAGACAATCCTGCAAAGTCATAGTGTTGTTTCCACGTTGGTTTTGATTTTTACTTTTGATAATGTTCATTGCTGAAAACGCACACTCACAAATATATGTACTTTCAAACATCAAGAATAGCTTTAAAGCTGCATTCTTCATCATCGGAAACCTCTTTTTTAAAACAAACTTCGAAAAGTTTTCTGGATTTTCCATTTTCTTCAACAGTAAAAACTGATCATTCTGAAGATCACATAACTCGAGTTGAATTTCCGACGGCTGTGTAGTAGCATTAACTCGCATGGGATTGTTGTATAATGGAAGAAGACTTTTTAACTTAAGAATATCCTCAAATCTACAGTGAAATTCCTCAGACGATAAGGCAGTATTACTTATAAACTGTGTAAAATTAGCATTGGAATATTCATCTTTGATGACAAAGCAGCACAAAAAATGAGCAAGATCGTTGTTTTGAAAACAGTCCGTGAATAAACGTAATTTTGAGCGAAAACTCTCAACATGTTCTACCAAATGAGAAATACTTTGCCCCATTTCCTGCAAACTCAAATTTACCACATTCAAGTGATTTGTCATGTCAGTCAGAAAAGCTAACCCGCAAAGCAATTCAGTGCTTTGCAATTGCGCTTGAAAATTACCTGTACTGTCTCCATTAATTGTTCTTCAAAAAATGAAAAAATTTCTTTGCGCAGCCCGAAAAAGTGTTTCAGTATCTTGCCTGCGTTTAACCATCTTATACTCGTATACACTAAATTCAGCATCAAGCTCTCTCAAAAATCCCGCAAATCTTCGGTGCCTTTGAGCTTTATGTCCGCCCCTTATTAGATTAACCATTTTGATAACGCTTTGCATGACACTCATCATTTTCAGTACTTTTCCGCAAAGTGCTTCTTGGTGAATTATGAAATGTAAAGCAACGCAGTTAATTTCGTTTTTTCTTCGCAATCCAACGAGACCATTTTGGCTTCCCACCATGGCCTTTGCTTTATCTGCCTCTATGCAAGAGTACTTTTTAAAACTTCCGAATTCGGAAACAACAGAGTTAAATACTTCATTTCTTTCAAATCCTTTTCTTCCGCCAGGTAACGGATGAATTGCTAGAAACTCTCCGTGAAAATCAAAATTCTCATCCACTAGTCGAGCAAATATCATCAACTGGCTAATGTCAGTTACATTAATACTTTTATCCAAAGCAAGTGAGAAATAGCTATATTTGCTAATATGCGTTTTCAGTTTACAAGATACATGTTGACTTAAATCCGCTACTCTCCTTGCCACTGTCTGATGGGATGAAGACACCGTTTTAAATTTTTCTGCCATTTTTTTCTCACCAAATGCTTCTGCCATTTCAATTACACATGCTTTTACTAATTCACCTTCTCGAAACAGCTTCATTTCTTTTGCGAAGAGTGCAACTTTATATGATGCGGCTAGGCTAAAACTTTGATGCTCACAAAATTAAACATCGTACTGACTTGTTTCTCCTGTTTGCTTTTCAGATTTTGCAAAACATTTTTTCTTTTGGTTCTTTTGTATTTTTCATATTTATGTATGTGAAGAGTGTCATAATGGCGCTTTTTATTGTATTCCTTTACAAATAAAATTGTTTTCTGGCATACTAAGCACAGTGGCTTTCCATTATTTTCCAGATATAGATAATCTTCCTTCCATTTTTTAAGAAATATTCCTTCTTCCGCTTTCCTTTCTGTGGTAATACTCATTGTTCTTTACTACTCATCGTTTTTTACTACTACTTTTTTTATTCAGCAGCGATTTTATGCAGCTACGGTTGTTTTCTAACTTTAAGACAAAATTCGTGAAACTAGCGTTCTACTCTACCATGTCTACGATACTGGACTGGTAAAAGACACATAAAAAAACGTGTAAAAATTTCGTCGCTTAATATATATGAATTGAAGGGATCAGAAAATTCAAGAACATTATCACGTGACAAAAAACATCTATTACTAAATTATGTCATATCGGCAATCGGAAACTTTCAAGAAGAAAAAGTGTAATCTGGATCAGTCTTGGTTGTAAACACGTGATCTACCATTGTGACGTCAGAAGAGGCGTGCACGAACAAATCTTAATACAAAAGAATAAGGATTTTTTGCGAAAAACAACCGAGATACAAAACAAGTTTGGAATCGAGGCAAATCTAGATTTACGAATAAAATAATCACAGCAGAGCGAAAGCAATGAAATTACAAACTATACATATATAAACTATTCCAAGAAAGCAAATTTGCTCATTCGTGACAAGTATGGTAAATATGAATCTTAACGCGCTGATAGCCATAATTATTTGCCGGCCAAAAACTCTTGTTCTATGCGCATTAAGAAATGCAATATGTGTCAGATGGTTGCCTGGGTAACATCTTAAATATAAAATATAAATGAAGAAGTTTCTCAATTTGTTATTTAGTCTTGCCCTTCTTGTTGATACGTGAAACCTCAGGTTGCACATTAAACCGACGCGATGGTGTAGTGGTTAGAGCGTACGCTTCGCAGTCGGTAGAGCTGGAGTTCAATCCCTTTCTCGAGTCATACCAAAAGACTTTAAAAAATCGTATTCACAGCTTTCCTGCTTGACGCTCGGCATTTAGGGGATGTTGTGGAGAACAAGCCGGCAAGTTCGCTTGTTGTGTCCTTGGGCAAGGCACTTGATGGGACGCCCCATCTTTATGTGGAAGACAAATGGCCCAGACACCACGAAAATGGCAACTCCCAAGCGAGTGCGGACCAACGGTCCAAAAGATAGCAATACAATTTGGTTTCTCAAGAATTGAGGATAAATATGGCAAATAAAAAAAATCCGGAATTCCTTATTGATATATTACTTTCCTCTGTCGTTTCTATGACATTGAGAGCACTCTCTTGGCAGAACTTTAAAGCATTCTGACGATTAGTCTTGCCTTTCAATACAACAAATGGAAGAGTTTGTATGGTTGAGTGAATCTCCAGGGTTTGGATGCATAAGAGACCAAACACCGATAACAATCAATGTGTGATAATGTAATATAGGTAAATACTAACTTGAAATCAGCATATTTATTAATTTAAATCCATTTCATCATTCAATTTGATGCTTGTTTTTTGAAAGATTTGGGTTACGGAGACTTCTCAGATACCTTCTAAGATACAACTAGTTCACTATGAGTTGGTTCACTCGTAATAACTATCAATTTTTTGTTAAAGAATTTGCACTTATTTCACAATTTTCGTTTGCAATAGGTTGACCAAACATACCGTTTTGAAAGGATTAGTCCAGTTTTTCGTATTTTTTGGCCGTCCGTCTTTGATAATGTTATCCCATTTTTTTCAACAAAAATAACGTCATAATAACGAAAAACAAAAGGACAATATTTTTGCTATTAAGTCCCGCTTTTTCTTCAGCTTTCAGTATGAAGGCTACACCTCTTTGTTGTATTGTAAGATTTATACCAGTGTTTTGTTTTCGTAGAAGTAGAGGTTCTGTTGAAAGAACATTTTCTGTTAGGGACAATATGTGGTCAATGAGATATCCAGACGATGCGTAGAGATAACAAAAGCAATGCTGATTGTAAGATAAGATTATGATATGATGTGTGGCCAGTTCAATATTTAAGTCTAGAAAGACCAATATTTGCTGCACGAGATTTCTTTATCTACTTTGCTGCACAAGAAATATGATTAATTGTTTGATTAACATTGAAGAAATACGTTACAAAACTCTTTTTTTATGTTTGAAAAGAATACTTAGTTGCAATCAGTTGCACCGATCTTGCCTTATAAAGTCCCGTTTTTGTCTCACTAAAATATGGTCAGCCTGCCCCGCGATAAGAGAATAGATCTGCCCGTGTATGTCCGAATAGCTTCGATATTTTATCTTTTGTCAATACATTTTGTTTGAAGTTATGTTGCTTACTATTTTGTGGAGTTTGAAATTACTAAAAAAGTAACTGCCACAAATTTTAAACCACATTAATAAATTCCGTTTATTTATTGAGCAATCCGTTCAATATTCGTTTACCTCATGACCGCAAGATCCTGCGATGGCTTGTTACTTGTGTTGGAAATCAGGTCCATCGGAAGACGTAAAGTGCTATAAATATTTAAGTACAGCAATCGATTATCAATCAACCTAATTCGTTTTAGCTTTTGAGCAAAAACAACTGCTCAGAAACAAAGTATTAGGTGTAGAACTCCAACAGTTGCATTTTTATTTAGGTTGGAACGTAATATTTTACTTTGGAGCAAAAGCCATTTTTATTTTCAAGGCTAACAGCCTGCTAACTGGTTTCCAAATTAGATTAAATTATCTTTAGAAATATATACCAGTGAAACCTTCTGCTCAAATAAAGTTGCGTTTTATTGATTTTGCTTCAAGTGTAAAACCTAAATCTGTGACTAAAACAAGACTTAAAACTACTTGACATTGCTAGTTTGCCCTGTGCCAACTTTTCATGCCATGAATAATACTAACAAGCACAAAAAAAAGGATGGTTGTGCTTTGCCAAAAACCAATGCTGTAGATGAAGTCAACATGGAAACAAAGATAACAAGCATGTCATTAATCACACCTGAAGATGTTCTGCAGCTTACAGCACCAACTAAAGGTATTATGTCATGTAAATATAACCTTGTAAATCTGAATATTGATTATTATAAATATAGCACTGCTACCTAAAGTTTCATTTCTTCCTAGGTTGAATCACCCAGACAATGTTTGGTTCAACAATAAAAATGCGTTTGATGAGTTCAGAATATTTGTGTTTATTTACTGTAGGAGGTGGCTATTTTGACATGGATGGCATTTTACCCTTGGAGGCTATTTTGCCACAATCATTCATGTGTGTTTATACTGCTGTAGTTGCTACAATTTTGCAAGTGACATTGTGGCACTTGGATAGTGCACCTGTCTTGAAATGCAATGGTTATGGGTTATGATCTTGGCTGGCAGGGCACTTAAAGAAAGGCAGCGCACACTGGAGGAAAAGGCCCATTAGGTGAATGTACTGGGTAGTGTACACTGGGAGGGAGTGCACACTGGGGGTGCAAATTTTTTTAATTGGTTATTAAAATTGTTCGATCAGAAATGACCAAAAGTCACTTGTTCAGTATGTCATTAAGATCGACCAGTATCTGTGCAACTCAGTGGATAAATTATAGATGGAGTACAGAATGTTCTAAACGCACATCCATACTCCATGTTTTTATTCCCAGGGCTAGTTCTAGGCCTCTTGGAATGGGCTTGCCAAAACATCTTGGGTTAAGCTCAATCACCTGCAGACTGGCATTGGGCATTTTTACTTGTCCATGTACAAATGGGGTCTAGCTCCCTTGCCAAATTGCAAGGGTGATGCCACCAATCAAACTGCAAACCCATACATCTCAACATGACCCTACACCGGGCACCTCATGGGGTGGCTGGTCTGACGATTTTGGATGATGATACTCAATGCTGGCTTAATACTACCACAGCCAGCATCTGATCCCATCAGTTTATCCCCTCCATACAAAAAAGAATGACCAATCACAATTAACTCATGGCAAAATAGCCTCCAAGGGTAAAATGCCATTGATGGCAAAATAGCCACTGCCTTTACTGTAAACTGGGGTGACTTTGGTTAAAATTGACATGTTATCTCCTGCAGTTTTAGATCAAAAAAATTGAAGATGCCTGTATTAATCCTACTGTAACATTGCAGGCCAAACCTTCTCACTCGTGTGTTCATCTGACTACTTTAGTGGTCACTTGATCATGCCAATCAATCATTAGCTAGTCAAATCATGCCTACTTCATGGTTACTTTGTTCACTTAAAAGTTTTGAATCGTTGATCAAAGAAACCCTGTAAATAAAGTGACTTTGATTAGTTTTATAATTTTTAAAAAGTTGTTGGGGACAAAAGTCAGGGCAAAAGTTGTTGCATATTTCTATTTATACAGTACCTAGGCTAATTATGAGTGTTTGGATGGAAAAGATTGCTTTGACTAGTTTAATAGCCAAAGCAATTTATAATTTAGAACCAAAAATTTTTGTAATTCTTTGGCAAAAAATTACAAAATTTCCAGAGTTGAATTTCAAAAATCTCTAGATTTTCCCAAAATCCCCTGAAATAAATTTCAAAATCTCATATTTTATCCCAGGAAAATTTCACAACAACTCTCCCAAGAAAATTTCAAATGGCCTTCAAAGTTTTGAAGATTGGCAACTATGGCTGTTACCTATTTTGAAAAAGCAAATCATGGAGTTATCCTAAAAGTTGCCAAAGCAATAGTCCCAATCATCATAGAGCTGGTTACTCAAGATCAAATAACTATTAATCAAAATCACCCGGGTTTATGGTGTGTGTTTACTTTTGTTTTTAACAATGGATGTGGGCAGCACATTTTATGTCAAAGCAAATGTGCTTAATCAACAGCAAGTGCACTTTTTGTGGCAGGTATGACTATCTTTTGATTCTTAATTGACCAGAATGCTTATTAAGAACAAATTCCAGTATATTTTTGAGTGGTTTCTGCAAAACTAAAAAAAATTAATAATGGTTGAGAACATAAATTCTTAATCTTGTAAATTGCTTAGATGCACATATCAAAAACAGAAATTTCATTGTAAACTGACAATGGTTTTAAGATGGGGAAAATGCACAATATGTAAATTCAAAATTTGCTTGGTAACATCTTGCAACTTATAACCGTGATGCAGTAAAATTAATGCATGAGTAAATTAAACAGAGTATTTAGTAAGTGAAGCATTGTAATTCTGGCACTCTCATTTTATCTGATGCAATATGTACTAAAAATGTCACTATTACAAAAGTGATGTCCTGTGGGATGTCACTAGATTTAAAAGTAGGAGCATGTCATTATTACCTTTTAGGTCTATCCAAAAAGTTTAGTTGGTTGCCAAGTTGTCAAAAACTTAAGACAATGGTTATTTTGCCATTGACAGCATTTTACCCTTGGAGGGTATTTTGCTGTCAGACGTTTGTGAGTGGTTAATTTTAATGACGTATTAAACATGTGACTTTTGGTCGTTCCTGATTGGTCAATTTCAATAATCAATTAAAAACAATTGTACCCCCAGTGTACACTTTCCCACTCTGTACATTTCCCCTAGGCTCTTCTTAGTGTACATAGCTTTTGTCTAAGTACCCTGCTAGCAAAGATTTAAATTTTTAACCATCATATTTGAAGGCAGCTGCACTATTCAATGCACCACAGCATCACCGCAAGAATTTTAGCAAATACAGATATTTAAACACATGTAGATGCTGATGGCAAAATAGCCTCCAAGAGTAAAATG
Source organism: Trididemnum clinides (assembly GCA_963675345.1). Taxonomy (NCBI): domain Eukaryota; kingdom Metazoa; phylum Chordata; class Ascidiacea; order Aplousobranchia; family Didemnidae; genus Trididemnum; species Trididemnum clinides. Next base: position 9,580,603 of record OY776285.1, read on the forward strand.
CTGTCAACAGCAAAATAGCCACTTCCTAAAGGAAATACTGATCTTCTCGATGCCGACTTGCTAAAACATTTCAAGAAATATTGACTGTAGAAACGTGGTTAAAAATTCTACTAGGTAATATAAAACTGTTATCTGGAAAAGAAGTTTTACATCAATTTGAACATTATTGGTAGTGCAACAAACCATTCTTGTTTTATGCATATTTTTTTCTTTTTTTACTGAACTTCACATGTAGCTCTATTTCATGACAAGGCTAAGTGATGTTGTAGTGTTATCTAATATTTTCGCAAAAATAGCAACATTTGTTTAGTGAACATATTATGTAGGCAAATGTAATTAATAAAGCCAAGTGCTAATATGCAACCAGTTAAAGCATTACTTACAAAAAGTTTGCCTTTCAATAAGGTAGTGGCTATTTTACAATCAACGACATTCCAATGGAATCTATTTTGGTGTTGAACATTTGTGATTGGTCAATTTCAGTGGCATATTAAACATGTGACTTCAAATAGTTTAAATATATACATCCCCCTCTGGTGTATACTGCCTTTTGCAACAGACTAAACTCAAGACCACAGCATTCAAATGCAGCAATACTAACCACTATGCCACAGCATAACCCAAAGTCCAACAGCAAATGTGCTTAATTAAAGACCCACTATGGTATAATAGATTACAAAGGAAAAATGCTGCCGACGTCAAAATAGTCACTTTTGATAATGCAATGGCAAGTATAGAAGTTATAATCATTAAACTGTAGCTGAACTCGAGATTAGGCTATCTGTGCATAGTTTTGTCATTCACCAGACTTTTCTCATCTCCTAAGAAATGTTGCTTCTGTGTGGCAAAGTGGAACAGAATGTCCAGTTTCGATGGGAACTCATGCAGGGTTCAGAAAAAATTATCTATTTTTTTACCACATAAATTTGGTTTGATGGTTATTTACTTCAACCATAACTTTTTGTAATTATTGAACTGTAGGAGCTGAACTCCAATTTAGACTACATACCACTACTATTCTCCTTGACGTTACTGATTAAGGGATTATATGTAGTCTCTTTTGCTCCTCCCTAACTGTGCCCATGTTGTGACCAGGGAACAGTGCAGCCAGGAAATAGAAGACACCAATATAATAACAAAAAAGCCATGTGACCACTAAATGGCTTATTTCTGACATCATGTCAGTCGCTTTGGCACTCACCCCAGTGTTAACTTTTTTCCTTCTTTCTTCGTATCTAATGCAAGGTATAAGTTTGTGAGATGCCTTGCTTTTTGTTAGAAATAGCAAATGTCATTGAAAAGTAGGAAGAACTGGATTAGGCTTAGGAATGTGTATTTCAGAATTTCGAATCTTTTGAGAAACAGCTTCGATTTTTACACTGGCTCAAATTTCAGAATCGATTTAATGTTTGTGAACTTACAACAACATGTTTGTCTTGTAAAATGACGTGTGCACATAAACATGCAAGTCAGCAATGCCCATAGCAACATGCATGCAATTAGTGCAAAACTGAAGCTACCATACTGCATTAAGCTAACCTGCAACCTTGCATAATGTTAATGTGTGCGTGTGCATGCATGCATGTGTGTACAAACTAAATACATAAAAACATTAAAAAGAATTTGTTGTGCGTATCAAAATAAGATTCCAAATTCGGTAAAGATTCTAGATTCAAAAATTTTGATGTAATATTGTTCTAGAATCGTTACTAATTCTAAAATGGACATCCCTGATTCGGAGCAAGGTTTGTGGAATCCAAAGTTTGTGAGAAAATGAAAAGCACAATACAAGAGGCCTGTCTGTGTGTGCAATTGCACTTGGAGGAAACATTTTGCTTGAAAATAACTTACTAGGCCTTCTGGAATGAGAATAGATAGCTAGGAGGAAACGTGGTATCTTTTATTTTTATACCGATTTCCGGGCACATAGGCACAGCCAAGAAACTTAGGCCACAAATGTAATTCCGAACGGAGCAGCGTCAAGTTGTCAAGTAAGCCTACCACGAAACTGTTCATTTTTGCAAGCCTAGAAACGACCACAGTTTGAACATCCATTCCCAACTCTGACTTTGGCCCCCTCCTTCTACACTTATCAGAAGAAATCGAAAAAAATTTGTGAAATCTTTTACAACGATGCATCTTCCCCAAAATGAAAGGCTATTTGTGAGATAGACTAGTATTGTTGTGAGAGTAGGATGGTCAGGATTAAGGGCATAACCAGCCGAACTAATTTTTTTTAACCAGACAACTGATGGGTAGCCCTGCCATGTGAAGCTTGTTGTAAGATATGTATAATTGATAGTATCAGGAAGAGAAAGTCGCACGTTGCTGGCACAGTGCACGATAACAACCAATGGTAGAGCTTTACGTACATAATTAATAGTGTATAGGCCACAGGAAAATCCGATTTTACATTTTTAAAGCTAACTGTCAGCTTCATTTAGCTTTTTACTGACTGTTACTTCATTTAGCTTTTTACATTTTCCTTCAATATCTATTAAAGTTGTGTTTTTAGCTATCTCCAATTTTGTGGAGATAGTAGGTGCAGAAACTTGATTGCCATAAAATACTTCATCAGTTCTCGTTGTTGAAGTAATGTATTTGGATTAATTTCTTTTGTTAGGTTACATCTGCTCATTGGATGACAATACATATGGAATAGAGTTCATTCGATTTCAAATACGCGATATGGACACAGGAAAGGTCTTGTTTCGAATATCAAAACCAGGTAATTTTGTAGTGACTGCAAGCATTGTTATACATTATGACGTAGGATTATAAAACAATAATCTACATCGTTTTGCTACGATGCATTTGAAAAATATGCTACATTTTGTCTTAATTACAAATGGTATATTGATAGTCAAAGTTTGCTTTTAAAGTGAAATGATGAAAACTTGTTTAACTCGCCGAGCACAAGGTGACTGAAGAGTTTAGAAGACTGCAAAATTACAGTATGCAAGTCTGCAGCCAATAAAATTTTCTTACGGTTGATGCGAGCTATGTTTAAATGGGATGTTTGAGCTTAAACGAAACAGTGCCACACGTGGATCCTACAAGCGTCGTTAGGTCCTGAACGCTCAGTTCGCAGACTTCTTACTACAAATGTAATGATCAGTTGATTGCTTTATGCCCTAATACTACACGCTGTTGTTTATTCATTGTACTGCTTATTTTGGCGTAGTTAGTTGTTTGCCAACGTTTTGTAACGACAGAAAGGTAGGAGGTAGCTTCGTGTCATTTCTTAATTGCATATTTAACGCAAAAATCTTCATTTTTGGATTTAGTTTTGCTTGAAGTGCTACTTGACGCACACCTTATGTCATTTTATAGTTTCTAAGCATATTGTACGCTATGTACATTATTTAACAATGTTTGATCTATACTGCTAAAATGAGTTACAGATTACTTGCTTAGTTTCGCGATAGCCTCAACAACGGACTTTCTTGACCGATATATAAGTTTTTGAACACAATATGTAATAAACCACCCAATTTTTTTCAACCACCAAGTTCTATCAAAAATATAATAGGGTAAGCATGTCCTTAGTTTTTAGGAGGGTTTTGATGCGTAACTTTTTGAAAAACTTCTACGTGGGTCACTGAAAATAGTTTGTTATCTTGGTTACCAGTTTTACTATTAAAATAGAAATAGCAGCCACCCTGAACAGAGTTTCAATCGCTATGAATTGTAAAAGTAATACGAAGTTATCTTGCTAATTATAGAGCTATGCTCGACAGGTGATGATCAGTAACAAGTATCATTATGCTGGTTGTTATATTTATAGAGACTGAAAATTCAGCCAATTCGTGCTCAGAAGTTGATCCAAACGCAGGTCGTTTTGTTCGTTATTTTTTCACGCCCCTCTTTCTAAAATTGAAGACCATTGGTGCAACGTAAGTTTTCGCATCATATTGCTTTGCAAATTCCAACTGCTGTTTGTATTGCAGTTGTTGCAACAAGATTAAAACGTGCAAAGTCGAACAACGTGCAAAAACATTGCGGGGTGAATAAATGACGGGCTTACGATTCAGGGCAGATATACTGTTAGCTGTTTTGTCCTTGGGACAAAGGCATAACGTGAATTGGATATCCGGGTGCACACCGCAAATCGCATCGCAACTTTCCGGTACAACTGGTGATCAAACCTAGTCTTGTTTAACGAAAAAGAGATGGTCTTGTTACTCTTTCGACAACGAACGTCAATGCAGCATTTATCGATTTTGCTTTTGCAAAGATGTCTAACCTTGAACAGCGTAAGAAAAAATAATGAGATTAAACGTGCTATGTTATGCTTTGTAGAGTTGAATTTGTTGTGGGCGACCAACCAGTTGAGAGGTTCCGCATGATTGAACGCCACTACTTTCGCGATCATCTTTTGAAAAGTTTTGATTTTGATTTCGGTTTTTGCATTCCCAACAGTCGAAATACATGCGAGCATATATACGAACTACCTGTACTCAGCGATGATACTAGTAAGTGCTGTGACTAATGCCAGATCTACACTGAGGGTAAGCGCGACTTAAATATTTGTTTTATTTTGGCGTAGTCTCAAGCTACAATTGGGCCAAAACAAAACAACCGAGGAGTTTGAGCGACGCTTGGCTTCAGTCTAGACCAGGCTTTAAAGCCGTAGGCGTATTTATGTGAGATAACAGTGACGTCAATGGAATTCGCGACGCTGGGCAGCCTTTCAAAGTATCACTGTAAGATCTTACGAATATACTAGCTTTTTCTATTTGGAGGTGTTTTCAAAAAATGTTTGGTCCTAAGCGTTGATTTTTTTTACTTCCAGTACATTCTTTGACTTTTAGTGGCAAATGATGAAGGTTGACAATTTTCGGATAGGGTCTGACCTTCATTTTCTACGCGCCCGTCAAAACGTTTCGTTGGAAAATCGTCAGGAAGATTTAATGAGTGGTTCTTTTGGTACGGACAGCCTTTAATAGGAATTACTATTTGTAGGCTCATGCGATCATGTTTGCGAAAAACTTCGTTTTTGTTTGGCTTAGAAACTCCGAAAGCAGTTGCTATTCTCAACCCTGCTACAACATTGCTCTTTTGCTAATATTCAGTTTTCACGCTACACCTAGTAATAAGCAACAAACCATGAGCGATTTTGAAAAGATACTATATTATTAGAACGATCTGTTCTTATCTTCATATTTCGCTTCACATTTGATAAAAGAAATGTAACTTGCGTTAATGCGCAGAAAGTCTATCTTATTTATTATTAGATTATCTATTATATTTTTGATTTTTTTTCACCTATTTTTATCTGTGGTCATAGAAAAATCTGTTGTCGATTATTCTAGATCAGGAATCAGCAACCCTTAATGCCCGAAAAGCCATTTGGGTTCGGTTTCCAAGGAAAAGAAAACTCTATGAGCCGCAAATACTAAATGACCTTTTTTTCGAGGTCAACTTTTTGCAAGTGATGATTAGCTCTACGTTTGTCTCAAAATTAAATTAACAATCTTTGTTTAGATCAACTGTTGAAAAGTGATTATTTTCCTACTTTCGTCTCAAAACGTAGTTTATCTTTTTTCGAGGTCAACTTTTTGCAAGTGATAATTATCTCTACCTTTGTCTCAAAACTAAATTGAAGATCTTTTTTCAAATCAACTGTTGAAAAATGATTATTTTCCTACTTTCGTCTCAAAACAAAGTTTAGGAGCCTTTTTATTAAAGATCAACCTTTACAAGTGGTTTTTAAATTCCCCCCTGCTTTTTCGCTTGTGCGTAGCGTAGATTCCTTAGCTGCGCGAAGCCGCAGTTAAAGGTTGAAATAACCTCATGCGGCTTAAGAAGGCGGCAGGTCTCCGACCCCAGCTCTAGAACATTGCATTTATACCACGTTCAAAGTTATCAGTAATGTTGGCATCGTATTTTTTTACTAAAAGCTGGAAAAAGTGCCTTTTCTCAATAGCACAGTAATGTAGCTACCATGAGGTTTATACTCGCGATCATTGTCACCGTAAACAATATTCCAACCCGCTTAGCCCCATTGGTGGCAATCTTTCGGCATTTTTATTGACGTCTCCACGGATTGGTTATTCCTAGCCTAGTAATACCACCAGTGATTTAGAGATTTGTTAGTAGCTTCTGACGATTAAGAAGTGGTGAGATGAACTTTCAGCGCGGGTCTGTATGGATTCCACCACCTCTACAGCAAACACTAGAGTAATTAGCCGAAGGCGGATGAAAGGAGGAAACGTTTTTAATCTTTTTTCCTGCTCTTTCTAGTTAAAGAAATGATCGCCTGTCCATTTGAAACAAAATCGGACAGTTTCTATTTCGTAAACGGCAAACTTATTATGCATAATAAAGCCGATTATGCGTACGACAATCGAACAAATCAATAACCTATTATGGAACAAAACTAACGCAACAACTTGAAAATTTTGTTTTCACAAAGATGTCCTGATTGGGATTTTCTCTGCAAAAAAAGGGAATTGGTATGTTGTATTTTGCTGTTAACTTTGTCTGGAGAAGTATTTGAATACTTGTAAAAGCAGTTGTATAGTTTACTGAAAACATTACATTTCGCTGCAGCAATAGAGTATTATTTATCGGTAGGTTTCCTGTCATCATTATCATCGGGTCAATCAAGATCATTGACCCTCGAATCGGTCTCTAAAATCTCTTCGATAAACTATTATTGAATTTTCTATCAAAACAATCCTCGCTCTGCTGATTTTTTTTTTGATTAAGTGTCCATTGTTCGTATGGCTGAAGGCGTGTACCCGTCGGTAATATAATAACAGCTAGACTAGAAAGCGAAGCAAAAAAATTAAGATTGCTTAAAAGGGCACCAAAAATTAAATCCTGAATAAGCATGCTAAGTTTATAAAAGCAGCTGAACTAACATCTGGTTTTCAGGTCCATTTTTTAGTATTATTACTCTGTAGCTGATAATGCTATTAAGGCAAAATTGAATTAGTGTCACATTAAACTGCATTACTTTTGAGCTATTTCAAATACTTCTTCATTCGACAGTAACGTCAGAATTGTTGTTGCCTTGATCATACTTTGAAACTTGCGACCATTACGTTTCGTCTGGATTCCTATTAAATTTGTGTGATACTGTGATTTTGCATTTTTTGTACAAACTAATTTTTTATATTTTATTAACTATTTTGATGAAAGTACACATATCCACAATTATTTTTTGTATGAAATGCAGTAATTTCGAAAGCGCAGTCTAAGAAATTAAACTTGCCTTGATTGGAGCGATTGTTTTTGAGCAATACTGATGAAACATCCACTCTTTTAAAGGCCAGAGTATTAAATTTTTGAGGCATGTTTGCTTTAAAACTCCGACTTAAAAAGAAGTCTAACCTTTCAATCTAGCGTACCAGCTCCCATCGTGCTGTCACAACTATGATCACGCCGGCGCCAGATGATTTGATGGCTGAACAACAAAAATTACCAGACAAACAGCGAACCTAAAGGCTGGTTTTCATTAGGCGTAGATTGCAGGCGTAGCGTGAAAAATTCTTTGTTTCTCTATTTAGTTTTATGCGCCGAGAGTCCGCACATAAAACTGAACAGAGAAACAAAGAATTTTTCACGCTACGCCTGCAATCTACGCCTAATGGAAGCCAGCCTAAATTTTCTTGTTCCGGCAGTGACGTTAACGATTTCATTTTATTATTTACCTCCGCGTGTAAAGCCTTGGCACCGGCTTGAGATTGAGCCAAAATATAACAAGCAAAGCGTCAAGCCACGCGTGCCCTTAGTGTAGACCAGGCTTAATCGTTGTAAAAAGTTGCCGTTAGATGAAATGTTTCATTGCCTAGATGCATCCATCGCATGAAGCAATATTGTATCACCTTGCCATTTTTCTGATTCTGATGACAGTTGCATGTTTTTTTTTCTTTCTCAATGGTACTTATCTATACTCCTCGTGCATGTCGTTTTGTTTCCAATTTTCATCAACAGAATTAATACGTTTTGTGTGGCTGTTAAAGAGCCAACCTCCCAAGTGTAGTACTACTTTAAGATTTAGTTATGCAGTTACTAACAGAAAGTCCGACGCGATAGTGTAGTGCAGTGGTTCTCAAACTGTGCGTTGTAACGCCCTTGTGCGTCGGTTTAATTTTTCAAGGGCGTCGCAAGATAAATTAGTTTTACGTCAATAATTGTCGATTCTATTTCGTCAAAAGAGTTCTGAACGTAGATTGGTTTGTTATTTTCTGACACCCACATCCAATGGCATTTTTGCGAAGTGTTGTTTATTCACCGTTGCTATCATTGACTTGTTGCTTAAGATTCAATTGGCGGATTTTTAACTTAAATTGGCGCAATATAAATAAGTACTTAGGCAGGCAGTTATAAAATGGATGAAAACAGTAAAGATTCGTTAAAATCTTAGAAGAGCGTAATATTACGATTGAAGATAGACCTAAAGGCTGGTTTCCATGAAGTAGATTGCAGGCGTAGCGTAAAACAGAATTTTTCACGCCACGCCTGCAGTCTACGCCTAATAGAAACCAGCCTTCAAACAAAATCTCGCGAGTAGAACGATAGTTACTTAGATTTTGAGTTACATCTACCTCGCACAAAAGCGAACCAAAATCTTAGGGTACTGTCTGGTGCGTCCCAAATCTAGCAAGTTCTTTCAAATGCGTCCGCTTTGATTCAATTTTCTTGTCGGGTGGCATCTAAGAATTTAAAAATGGTATTCACTGCTCCCCATACATGCCGCTGAATCATGAAAATAATGTGGACTGTAAAATATGAAATTGAGTGGAATCGGTCATTAAAAAGGGAGCAATGAGCCTTGATTGCCTGAGCTTGGACCAACAGTTCCCACCGCAACAACAAAACAAAGTGATATTTAATTCGGAACTTTCCTTAAAGTTTCCGCACATTTTTCATGCCAAGTTAACCATTCCTTCTACCGTAAATATCATAATATGGAGGTTTGGCGTTATCCTCCCAGCATGGCATTGCAAACCCAATCAAGCAAGGAAATGTAGTGCCAAAAATCACCCTATTGTTTTGAGCAATGGTTTGTTGCAAGCAATATAAGAGTTTACGCTTAACATAGTTCTTTTTGCCAGTAATCGCTCAGCCATAATCGATTGTATTGACGTCATTTTTTTGTTATGTACGTTTACGTGATAAGTGATTCGTGAATTGCTGGTGCAAGTACATACGTGTGATGTGTGCAGACGTTTTGTGTCACATTTTTTTTTCTGTATAATGCTTTGCGTAGAATTTTGTCCTTTTTGAGTCCACTTATAAAACAGTAAGACCACAGCAGTCGTGTTATATGTTCTCCCAACGCTAGAGTAATGTGATGACTACTTGAGAAACGTAAGAGGATCGGTGAGTGTTACGAGACTGATAATGACTTTGCGGTCTTGGAGTCGCCTGTCACCCACACATGTCAATGCGTTCAGTCTTGTTCGTTTACTTTCGGAAAAGCCTCTCTTTTGCCCTTTTTGCTTGCCTTCATTTAGACTGGGCCACCACGACGAACAGACTGCACGCTTTTTACGCCACCCCTTTTGTGCTGAGCGCCAAGCAGGGAAGCTGTGAATACCATTTTTTTTAAGTCTTAATATGACTCGGTTAGGAAAATAAACTCCCAAGTCTACCGACTGCGAAGCGGACGCTTTAGCCACTAAGTCATCGCGCCGGTTAATAGTGGCCCAGTTTAACTGAAGATTGGAAAATGGGGCTAATGAGGAGCTCATATAGCATTCGGTGCTAGTCGTAGTAGGAACCCTAAACCCAACCATCAAAGAAAGTGGTTTTGCTCGGCAATAATGGAAACAACGTAACGCTCTACTTTCGATGACCAGTCTTGCACAGTGCTGTCCATGAAAACTTGTAACCAGGAGCACAGTTATAAAAAAAAGAATTTTGGGGACGCACAATATGTGCTTCCTCAAATCGCCGCCATCAAAAAAATAGTCATTTTCGACAACCCTTTAAATCATGACGTCACAACCGTAGTTGCACAATCATGTTACGTTAGATAACTTTAAATTTATGCTGTATCAGGGGCTGCAAGTAGGAGTTCGAAGTGTAGAATGTTCAAATCTGGTTGGTGCGAAGCGGTTTAGAAACGGCGTTGTAACAAAAAATGTTGAAACCCTGTTTGTATGCGTTTTCTCCCCCATGCTACATCCGAATAGCCTTCTACACTAAATGTTCCTTAATAAAATGCCATTGTAGTATCTTTTTACGATTTGTTGCAATAGAAAACACTACTCCAACAATTGAAAACGCCATATTTCGCCTCCAAGAGAAGCGAGCAAACGCAGCTACCAATCTCGGACTTGAACGATGGCGTGCGTTTTTGAAATCTTTATTTTGTTGCAGCCCTTTATAGGGAGAAAGCCTTACAATAAAAATAGATTAGACCCTTTAGCAGGGTAGGCTAGTCAGGGAGCCCGTACAAAAAGTTTTTGCTGCCCGCAACTAGTCTCGTATAGGATGTTTGCCACAAAATTCGAGCGTAGAATATTGATTCCCAACCATAGAAAGGTCTTGATTATGACCGCGTTTTTTTTTTTTTTGGAGATCTCACTTTTAAAACGAAAATTGACAAATTTTATATCAAAACTTAACATTCAGACCTTTTTTGGTAATCGATTTTTCATAAAGGTAATTGGTAGGTTGATCCACAGAATTTTACGTCACGGACCCCACGTTGCACACTCCTGATCTCAAGTATGATGAGGAATTTCGAGTAGCTCCAAACAGGAGGGCACAAGGAGCTTTTTGAACGCAACGGTTTCCCTTACCGAAAACGTTTGTGATGTCTACAAAACCGTGTGATTTGCGTGTAAACCTTTCACCCTTGCTATAAACTTTCATACTGTGTTCTCGATTTTTCGATTGAAGGTGGCTAGGCCTATCGATGACAGATGGATGGTGGCAAAGCAATGTTTTAGCATATACTTTTGGTTTTCCATGTCGAGGTTGGAAACCCGTTACGTTTAATAAACGTTAGATTGTCAACTCGTTTGACCAAAAAGTGTGTTCTAGTGTCAAACAATATAGCACTCATAGCGTTGAAACCTCGTTTCATGTAAAGGAGCTGCTCAGAACAAATGTTCTGCAACTAATGAACGCCTTCAAATCTGTTGGTACCCTACGCACCTTATCATTTTGTCTAGAAACTCATCGAATGCAGTAACTTTTGTTACATAAAGAAGGTCAATCTTTTTTTTTTTTGGCCAATATTAAATGGAAAGTCAGCTGGACAAAATTCCTCCTCTTCGACGTAGGTTATAAACCAGATAATTTTCTTTCTTCATCATGTGCATCGCGGAAAATGACCCGAGCCAATCTCTCTTCTTTAGTCAGTCTGGTTTCTTGGTGTTTTTTTATAACTGTAAATCAGGGGTTTTTAAAAGACTTTGAGACGCGCCCCTTGACAAAGTCAAAAAACCCTATCCTTCCTTCCTCCTCCTTAGTACGTTAAATCTTTTTGTTAATGATTTTGCTTCCGGTTGTTATCATTGTTAGGGTTAGGGTTAGGGTTAGGGTTAGGGTTAGGGTTAGGGTTAGGGTTAGGTGCTCTCCAAAATAGATAATTTTTTTTTGAGATCAACTCTTTCAAAGTGACCATTATTTACTCTTTAAAACAACACGTACACCATTTTTTTGAGGTTAATTTTTTCCAAACGCTGCTTTTTGAAAATTTTCTCGATCTTTGCCATGTGGAATCACGGCCTGTCGCCCCGCGCTCCCCTGTAAACCTTCCCCGATCTTCCGTTTAATAATTCCTGCTGTCAATTCTACTTTTGAAAGTCGAAGTCAACGATCGCATGTGCTACAAACGAATGCTGTATGGCCTTTCCCCCACGTGCCTGCAATATGTTGGCAGTTTGTATTTTATTCATAAAGTAATCACTTTTATTTCAAGCAGAGCTACCAACTTAAAATCTGCAAAAAATCCCGAAAATGGCATATTTGCGTAAAAATTTACCACATTTTGAAGAGCTTGGAAACATTGTACATTTCTGGTGGGTTTTCAAAAAAACATGCAAACCAAATTTTCGGCTTTTTTTTAATAGCACTCAAATTTGATTGCAACAGATTAGCGGCTTAGGTCATTCCGCTTGATTTTCAGCCAGGGTATGCAATCTGCCAGATGAAGTCGATTTATCTTTTGAATCGATGTATTTGACAAACGTCACGTAAATCGCATTTCAACAAAGCCCTTCCAGTACTAGACGTACTCAATACATAAAAAACTGTTAACTTTAGAAGCAACTAAGAACACAATGTCCGTTCTTGGTTTACTTTAATTAGGTGTTATTTTTTTTATCTGCCTTCCACACAAACTTCTATGTCTGCTGCATGTAGCCAATTAGTCTATCGCCTGTATTCATAGCCACTGCTGCAAAATATAGCATTTGCTGATATAAATTTGGCTCCACCATCTCAATAAAACGATTGATTATGAGTATTAGCTTGGCTGTGATAGCGTCATTAAGTGATATCCTTGCAGTTCTACACTCCACTGACATACTGTATAGTTTATTTACCGTGGTTTTCCCAATTTGGTATCCACAGAAAATTACGAAGAACGACGCGGTGTTGGTTGAAGTCGAGACGAATCATTTTGTGAAGCAACTCGAGTTAAGTTGAATCTTATGCAACGGCTATCACCAACATTAATATACCCAGTGTTAAAACTTGCTGTGATTTTTTTTGAATAAATGTAGTAAAAGACGTAAGCTATGGGAACTGTGTACTTCTATCACAAGCATTGCACCAAACAGAGAATATTGCCATTGAGTGTTTTATTCTTGGTCGCAAACATGCAAAACACACCAGGGTTCAAACTCGCAACGCATCGGTCACAGCCAGTGCTTTATCATTATTAGCTAACGTTGCCCACAAAAACCTTTTGTCTTCTGACATGATTATTACGTTACACAAAGCTATAATTTTGTGTGCGCAAGGGAAACACTCCTACCGAACAGAAAATAGAAAATTATGTCATCAATTTATCAGTACTAGACATTTTAGAAACTGAAAAAGAACTACTTGCATTTATTTAAACGAAAGTAAATTGTTCTCATTCATAATAGGTTTCATATCTTTTAACTTAAAAACTACTATGATTGAAATTAAAACTATCCACTGTTAAACCTCGTAATTTTGATAAGGAATTGACTTTCACATGTGTTCTATGATTACTTTTACAAAAATAAAAAAAAACATTTTATGATTGCTCTTCATCAAAAAGGCTACCGGCGCGATGGCGTAGCAGTTAGAGCGTCCACTTCGCAGTTGGTAGACATGGGGCTCATTTCCCAAGTCGAGCCATACCAATAGACTTTTAAAAATGGTATTCACAGCTTCCCCGCTTGGCGCTCAGTAAAATAGAGATAGTGTGAAGAACAAGCCGGCAAGCTTGCTTGTTATGTTCTGGGGCAAGACCCTTAGCGGGATGGCTCCGTCTTTATGTGGCAGACAGGTGGTAGGGCCAAGCAGTCTACTGGTCGAGGTGGCCCCAGTCTAACTGAAGACTCCCAAATCGATCGTGAATGCTGACGCAGTGTATATATATCTTCCGGCATAATGCTCACAGCAAATAGCTCAAACGACGAAGAAGATCAAAAAGGCTGTAAAGAGGCAAGGCTTCTCTCTAACATGTTTCATTCAGATAGGCGTCTACCTACTCGTACGCATACAAGGCCCGTTCACTTCAGTATTTTTCTTTTTGATGATTTCCCCTAAAGGCAGTAACAGAAAAAACGCTTCGAAATTATGTTACTTTTGGCAATCTTTATTCTTTCCACCACAAAATTTAAAAAATTAGCTGGTTGTGAAAAACCTATCATTATCTTTATGCACTGTCTCGTAAGAAATCTTACAAGTCGATTATCTCACAGGCAGAAAAGCGAATGTTCATAAATATTTACAGTAGCTATTACAAGACCCATTACATTCAAACTTAAAGGATTTACTTAATTCTTTAAACTCAACATTTGATTGACAAAATTTGTCTAAGAATTTAATGATTCAATTCAGGAATTAGCAATTTTACAAGACAGTGCCCCAGTTTTCTAATTGTTTATGATTTCGAGTACCAAAAAACTTTGATTTTGAAATATCTTTTTCGAATGGTATCCGGTGTGATTACGTGTCAAGAAAGTACGGAAGCGGGAGCAGTTTTATAAGCCATGTTAACGGGGGTTTTTAGAATTTTAGGTCAGACACATTCAGGTTGTAAGGGGTCGGAAAATGTTTTTAGCTTTTTAGTTGAAAAGCAACTGACTACAAAAACACGCCATGTTGTATTCATTTTGCGCCTATGATGCAAAAAAGTTCACAATTTTCAATTGAAAATGTCTTCACCACGCTAGTTAAATAACGTCAACCAGTTACTAAACTGAAGTTTATACTTTGTCAGACCAATGGGAATTTTGATCTCTCTCTCCCCAAGGGTAGCCTAATGATCATACATGTAATGTATGGTTATAAACAGATTTGAAACGAATATTTTTACCCAACAATAAAAAAAGAGCACAAGTAGCAAGCAGGCAAAAAAGGGGGTGGTGGGAATCTATTACACATTGAAAAAGTTTTGTCTTTATTGTCTTTTCACTGGGCCCCGTTAGTATTGTCTTTTCACCACAACTCAACAAATTGTACCGTACAGCAAACAAAAACGAAACAAAAGACACAATTTATCTCCTTTTTGTGTGCCATAAATAATCGCCTCGCCTGCCACAAATGGCAGGGGTTGCCAAACCTACTTTAGTCATTTTGCCTCAGCAAATGTTATCAATAAGGTTAAAACTTGCAAGGTGCGGCTCATAGCTTCATAAAATTATGAGGTGTTGTCTGTATAAGCCTACATTTTTATGTTTAGAAAGTGGGTTTGTTCGGTACAAATTGTACTGGGGCGAAACAAAACGACAAGAAATTTTACTATAGAAAAAAACAGTTCGAAATTTTTCCATCGTCACTCATGTGTATCATCATCCTCCTTCCAAAATTCGTGTCAAGATGCGGTAAGTGGCCTCTCAGTGTGTTCAATGCAATCCTCGTGTAAATCATGTTTGTCACACGGGATAAGTCCAAACTTTCATGGTTTGGTTTCGAGCGCAGAACGAAACAAAATTACTTGGATTTTGAAGCGAAACAAAATTCTTCATGACAGAAGTTAATTCGAAATGAAACGAAACGAAACCAAAACAGAGCAATTTTGCATTAAAACGAAACGAAATTTTGAAGTATTTTCGTTTTGAACATCCCTATTAAAAAGATGCGTGATACTTCATATTCCTTAGAAAAAAAACACTTTAAAAGCAAAGTTCGTGTAGTTACATTACTTGCAAATGCTTTTGCTAAGGATTCTTTTGTGCTTTAGCACATGGGAGCAGTGGCGGATTAAGAGATCGCGGGGCCCGGGGCAGATAAGAGTGCGGGGCCCCTAAATTATGGAACGCGAAAACAACTAACTTAGATTTGGGTCGCGCTCGAAAAAATTTGGGAGCCACTGATTTAGATCTTGATAATAGAAGACATAAGGTGTCCCTGACGTAATCCTTGGTATTTAAAATGGGTGAAGTATAAATGAGTTAATTAAACTGTACAGTATTTATTTTAAACTAAAAATTGATTTTTTTGCTTTGTTTGATGGAAATTCAAACTAAAAACAAATTTCTATTTTGAATATTATTCATTTAGATCAAAGAGGTTGAGTCTAATTTGTTATTTTGATTTATTAAAAAAAGTAAATATTATTAATTTTGTTTAAAATTTACTTTGAAATTTATTTTGAAAGGTTAAATATAGAATAAAATTTTCGCACTGTTTCATTAGCGGGGCAAAAATAAACAACACAGAAAATATAATAAACAACACAGAGGGTGCAACACAGAAAAAGCCAAGGCAACTGGTATTTTCGGCATTTCGCTGCTGCAAATTTATCAATAATATCCTCAAAGCTTATAGATTTTGTGAAACTCTTTTCGATGGCCATAATACAGAAATCACAGACGTGATTCTGCGTCAGAGATAAGCGCAAATAGTTTTTCACTCTTTTCAATGCCGAAAAAGAACGTTCACCTTCCGTATTTGCAACAAGCAAGGTCAGATATATACAACGAATAATAGCCACATTTGGAAAAGTTTGAATTTAGCAGTTCTTTTTCAAATATAACAGCTGTGCTTGCTCAATATTTGTCTTCGAACCAAGATTAGGAGATGAGCGTAAATGAAAAGCGAAGTGCACAACTTCTGAAGGAAAGTCGCTATCTAAATTGCTTGCATATACTTTTAACAACTTACTTGCTGCGATTTCTATATCACTGATAGCCCAAGTGTTCAGATTCAGCAAAAAATTAAAATTCTGTTGCAGTGTGCAGTACACAGATTTTCGTCTTCTTACTTCTGCAATTAAGGTATCAATGATTGGAAGGTAAGTTCCAATACGAAAGGATTCTCGAGCATCTTCCCAAGCTGTAGTGCATCCAGTGTCCTCTCCTTCATAATCAAAAGTCTTTTTCGTTTTTCGGTTTTGTTTGTTTGGAGACACATAGGTTTTCTGCATACTGGTTGTGAGTTGCAAACTATCCTTTTTAGTTGTATCAAATTCATCCCATTAATGCTGGCAAAAACTTTCTATTCCATTGTAAAGTACTACGCAACCTTCTAAAGACATGTCAGTACGCTGTAGACTTTTGCTTGAACTGTGAAACCTTTGAAGGATTTTGTGCCATAAAACACATAATATGGCTGTTTCTAAGGCATTTATACTCTTTTTCAAATACGATGAATCTGATTTGGTTTCATTTGTTTCATTGTCATCCAACGTAAAATCTTGTAACAGTTGTCTCAACTCAACAAATTTTTTTTGAGGGCTGTAGTGGCGTCTAAGATGTCTTATGACTGCTCTAACATTTGACAGTCGTTCGCAGCCATTAATTTAAATGCTATTATATTCAGGAATGTATTGAAGGGGGATCAGGGGGATCGCCGTCTACTTACTTTTTTTAGAAAACGCTTGACCGAAGGCACATTTTATTAATATTCAAATTTTTTTATTTATTGTTTCTAAAACATGTTTTCAAATATACTTTTATTTAAATAAATTTGTTTTAATTAGTATACTCTTTGTTGCGAACAGTTCAATCATATGCTGTCTATGCTTCTCGTCTTGCGCTATAGCGAAGTTTGCCGTTGCGCATGTCTCTCAGACCATAAGATTTGAAATCAGTTCCAACCGTCCACCTACTTTATTATTTAGCAATACATTACTGATTATACCAGTCTCTACTGTGACATTACAGTTACTTTGTAATTGAAAGTCTGTTTTAAATTTTTTTTCGTGCAAATAATAACTGTACCGGTATTTAAATATTTAAATTCTTCAGTTCAAGTTCGCTGGCAATGTAGGTTATAAGGCTATAAATTTATTTCAATTGCCCAGTTTGCCCATTGCTTAATCCGGCCCTGCATGGGAGTTGTGTTTTTAAATTTATGTATGCCATACCACATAAAAGTCTAAATCGTTAGCACCGCTAGGGTATAATTATGACGTAACTGCAACAAATTTGTTCGACTGAGGCCTTTGATAGCTTCCGAATCCGAAACGAAGCACAAGTGTACGACTTGATTAAGTAAAAGGTTTAAAACGAGCCATCCGCTTTGTTTCGCTCTTCTATTACCTCTTCTTTTCCTTTAAAATTATTATGTAATGATGCTTGTAAAAAATGAAACACAGACAACAACGGCAGATGAAAATTAAGGAAATGACAACGGACAGATCAACAATACAGCAAGGCGCAGCGCAGAGGTTTCAGACTGTTTTGCACCCAAGTGGGTTCTTCGTCATACGGGAGAGCCAGCAATGTAAAAGACGACTTGTTAATTGCAGCTTAGATACTAGCTTCACAGCAGATATTACCTCACTCAAATTCCAACTTAGCAAACCCAAACACAAAACGATCAAGCATAGCCTACTACGTTTCTACGCGCTCCAAAATAACAGGCAGCAGCGCCAGTTTGGGCGGTCGATTCCGCATTGCTGGAGGTGTTGTACGTGATGTAAAAAGAGCACGTGACCCAACTGCGATTGGTGCGGGTTCTATTCTCGAGCATTTTCAGTGCACTGCTAGTTTGAACCGAGTTGCTATTTGCGGGTTTTTTTGTTCTAAGAAGTTACACTCCACTGCTGTTATTAAAAAAATCACAAGAAGCTTAACACTGGCGATCAACTGTTGGAAAGATTCGATTCGCCTCATGATCCTCAAGAGGTTATTTACAGCATTGCGCTACTTCGCGTCTGTCGATGGAGTTTTCCTTTTTTAGTCCAAATTTCTTTGTCCGATCTCAGCATACGATGACTTTTTCAAATCTTTTCAACATGTTCAACCATCTGCCTTTCCCACGTCATTTTTAGTCGCCCACGCTTCTCTAGCCATTTCAAAACCCAACGCTCTTCTTTACAAATAATAATCATTATCCCTCCTAAAAACATGCCCATACCATCGCATTCCGTTTGTTTTGGCAAGTGTGTCCAAAGTTTCTTCCACACCCATCAAATCCGGAAGTTCTTGACTACTCCTATTTTTCAGTTAATTTAACTACGCACATTGTTTTTTCAATTTTTTCAAAATTGCCATCTCATTCCCCACATTCTTTAAATTTTATTCATCCAATTCTTGTTCTTGTTCTCACTACCACCGCTTCACAAAATTTTGATAAAAAAATGCTACAATGTTTGTGTATTGCAATGTCAATACAAACGGTAAAAAGTCCAAATTTCACAAATTTTTCAATAACATTGAGTCGGCTATTTTGTCACCAATTAGCACGCACAGGCATTGCAGTTATGCAAGTTTGAAAGTAGTACCAAGATGTGAAAATGATTTGGCTTGACCAGCGGTTTGGAAACTGGTTTGCCTATGGCAGATTAGGTTAAGTTAGGTTGTACGGCAGCACACTGACCGTTAGATGGCGACAACCCCTCAAAATGTAAGACTATTGTATTATCATTGTCACGTAAGTAGAGTTTTGATTCTATCTCAACTTCAATTTTTTTTAATTGAAGCAACTTATAATATCGCTCGAATAATTAATTCTGACTGCAGCTAGGTGAAGATTGGCCTCTATTAAATGCTTAACTACGGTAAAGTACTTAGCTACTTTAAATCAAGCACTTCATGATGAAGAACAGAAGAGATATATTCAAAAAATACTTTGTGACTTTAAAATGTCTTCACTTGAAGATCACGCAAAACCAATATACTCTAATATTAAAGGAGAAAAAACTCTATCAATCAATTAATTACTTGATTCTTGCCACGCTAATATTCCACAGCAATATCCATAACAAACCACCAGAGAATAATACGCTATCCGTTGCTATAATACTCTACTCTCTCTACATTCTCTTGCACATTTTTTCTCTCTCAGTGTGTAAACGTTTTGTCGCCTTATATTTATGAATAGGACGCAATCTAGAATGTTCAAGAACGACATCACATGACAAAAAAAGCATCTACTACTAAATTAAATCATATTGGCAATCGAAAACTTTTGAGAAGGAAATGTGTGTTCTAGATCTGAGGCGTTAAACTCATTCTCCGGCCACGTTTACACACCTAGATTTTATGCGGGGCAGACTCTGTTGAAAAAACATTTTAAGCAGGCAAGACCGTATATCGGTGGTCGCCAAACTTTTTTGACTGCTGGTCTGGAAATCACTTGATCAAATTTCGCGGCATACAGCCATAGCATTATGTGGAGATCACTGCCTCTGCGGGCAACTACTAGAAAATCGCGTGAAGTAGCCCGAAATGGTGGTAATCTCCAAAAAAAGGTCATTATCTTTCTCACCATCACCTGTAGTGCTTCCCGCGAATTATATCAGTCTTTTTCTTTTGGAGAACAACTTTCCAAAGACTAAATTTAGACACTGGGCATCCGCACTGTGCAACAAAATCCTTACGCGGGCAACAAATTATTACGTCGCGGGCCGTATGTTTGACACCCTGTTCTAGATCAATCTTGAACGTAAACTTATGATCTACTATTGTTACGTCATAAAGTGGGCGGGTTACGATATAAATCTCAATTCGAAAGAAAAAAAAAGGTTTTCCAAAAACAACCGAGATATAAAACCAAGTTTCGATTCGAGATAATTCTAGATTCACGAATAAAATAATTAGAGCAGAACGAAAGCAATAAATTATAGAGACTATACATATATAAACTATTCTAATGAAGCAAATTTACTTATTCGTGACAATCATGTGCAGAAACCAGTGGCGCATTTGGAGGGGTAATGAAAGAAAATAACCCCTCAAACGTTGTGGCAGAAGCCAAATTGTAAAAACAAGACATTTATGTTTATTTGCAGAACAAAATGTGCGAAATTCTCCCTTTTGAATAGTTAATTTCCCCAAAGAAAAGAAAAAAAATTTTATGTTCAAAAACAAGATTTCACCACGCCTTTTACGAGATAATTCTCAGCTGCCGGTCTCAAATTCGTACAGATGTCACGCTTGATAAGATTTAGCTTACTTAATTTTACGCCTTCACTCACTCCTCTCCCCTGAAACTCCTTCTTAAAGACCTAAGTGACAGAAGTCAGTAAATCAGCAGCGCAATTTACAAGTTTGGGGTCTGCGTACAACTTGGTCTACACTGAGGCCAAGCGTGGCAAGCGCAGACAAGGCACAACATGTATGGTAGGCTGACGCAGGCTAGAACAGTTGAACTATTTTCAAAACAATAAAGATGGTGCATGTTTCTGTTAATACGGCTGTGAAATATCTGTAAAAGTTACAACAATTTTACGACCGGAGATAATTTTGCAGCACACAGTTTGGGAAGCACTGAATAAACACTGCTTAAGTTTCGATTTTTAGTAAAAAAACATTTAAAAATCGAGCTCACAGAACACAAAAGAAACAAAGTTTGGCGGAAGACAGCAAAATAATCTTTACGGTCTAGAAATCAGCAGTTTTCAAGACATGTCGTTGCGATGGGCGCGAGCCGTAATTTGATCTCATATAGGGAGTGGGACGCTCTTAGCGCTCAAGTGGCCGTTTTTCAGCAACTATTCTATCGGTCAGTCCGCCCGACACTATCAACAACAATAGCAACCTACAGCAAACACTTTAAAAGAATTTTGGATGCAACTACGACACTGTCATGGCGAAAAATTACTAGATTATTAAATTCAAGCAATCACCGACTGGTTTGTGCAGTGATTTAATGCTCTGACTTAAAGTTTGCAATTAAATTATTATTCAAAATTAGGTTATTGTTGTTAAAGGAGTCTATCAAGTTCGATGAACCAATAATAGTATTGTTTGAATTGCTGATATTTCAAGCTAAAAAGAAACATTTGACTTTGTAAAAACAAAAGCTTTGGTTCCTCTAAAAATCCTTCGATCGAAAGATTTTATTTTTGTTTGGGAATGGTACCCAAAGTTTAGACCCCAAAACGACGCAAAGTACGCATAGTCAAGAGCTTTGTGAGCAATGTTATCATACGTGTTTAGCGTGTATATTTTTAGTATAACTATGACCTTCTACATGGTAAAATTTGGGTGGGTCTAAGGCAGGGATGTGGAAGCGGAAGCTGGAAGCGGAAGCGGTACTTTTGCTGTGGAAGCGGAAGCGCGAAAAATCCACCGCTTCCGCTTCCATATAGGAGGGAAGAATGGAGAAAAAAAAGAAATTGGTTCTGCTATCCTTCGTAGAAGAACGAATAGGGGGAACATAAACATTAAGAAATGACAGCGAGGAGGAGTCGTTTAGAGAAATGGTGACCTCTACATAATCAGAGTAGGGGCCAAGCAAAGAAAGAGAGGAGGTAGAAAGCTCAGAGAAGGATAAGCCCTGTTGACGAAAATGATCACGCCGCCACTAGCGTCTGCGACATCAGTAGAAAAAATACCAGATCGGGAGTGGGTGCCATGGGATTGCAGAGCAGAGAATCCAGGGATCCGCAAAGAGGAAGATAAAGCAAGGTTAGATTCCTGGATACAAATAAGGTCAACGGGATGAGACGAAATAAAGTGTAGTAGTTTAGTGCTCCTGGCTCGGAGACCCCCAGCATTCCATTGAAGAGCCCTAAGAGAGTTATGGAGGGGAAAAGAAAGCACGAGGTAAAGAGAAACAGCCAATAGCATGAGGCGGTCGTGAGGGTGCAGAGGGAGAAGATACAAAGTGGGCGGTAAAAGGATAAGAAATTTGAAAGTGAGGGTGGGGTGCGAGTGCTGCATTAGCAGAAGAGGGCCAGATTGAGCAGTGAAGGTATACCAGCTGGAGGAGTCCGAGGAGGAAGTCACACTGCTGGTGGGTGTAGAATCTCCAAAAAAAGCAGGCAGGGCAGCACCAGAAGTAAAAGCTGCCAAGAGTTCTGAATCTACAAAAGGAGAGTAGTGAGCACTTTAAATGAACTTAATTAGAGTATGTGCAGCATTGCACTGACCTACCCCGCCAGGTCACATTTCCAGCGCACATTAAACAGGGAAAGACAGGACAAGGGTTAGGATGAACGCTGCCACTCATCAGGAGAAAGAGAAGAATGAGAAGACAGGCAGGAGAAGGGCATGAGTAAAGAGAAGACAGGCCAATTTCAAAGAGGCTGCGTGCTACCCTTCTGCGGTCGTTTAGGGGGCTGCACGGCGAAAAAATGGTTTGTGTGAGGGGAGTGCCCGGGGTAACTGGGACCCTCGGGAAGACCAACAGCCATTTTGACCCAACCCAAACGGGTCGGGGACCGTACCACCACGTTGAGGCGGCTGTTGATTGGTGCAGTTCAATTATGCTCGCTTTACATGTACATACTATATATACGACAGAAATTTCGCACTTCACTATCCAAAAAGATCGGAGTCAATACGTGTTTTGAGGACGGACAGAAGGTCCGTAATGATGATTAGAGTTAAAGTTAACTCAAAGTCAGAGTTAGTTAAGAATAAAGAGGGAATATCAGCGCTATACGGTGTAATTTGTTGTTGTGACGACAGGTTATTGTCGAGAGCTGTGATATGTGGTCATACGGTTTAGATCTGAGAAGCATTAGGTTAACTATTGTAAAAGTAGTTGTAAGTAGTGAAGGAACTTGTAATAACTGTCTATTTGTTGAAGTGTTTAATTATTTTTTGAATTGTAGTAACGAAATATTTGATTTTCTTGCAAGCAGTTCGTGATTTCTAAATTTTTGTTAGTGGGAGTTCCGTGACATACGCGAAAGTACATTAGGTGCTCCGCGATGACAAAAAGATTGAAAAGTACTGTTCTACATTCAACACGAGTTCTGATATCTAAGAAAAACAAACACAGAGTAGTTCGAAACAATAAGCTCAAGCGAAGTAGGTGAAGTAATAGCAATAAATGAAGGTTTTTGTTTTCTCAAAATGATGAAGTATAGGAGAAGGCAGGCTACAGACCCACAAAAGTTAAAATAAATTGTCAACGGTCGTTTTTTCGTTTTTTGTTGGTGGAAGCGGAAGCGTTTGAAAAATAACCGCTTCCATATCCCTGGTCTAAGGATGAGGGTTAGATATAATGTTGGGGTTGAGATGTGTTAAGATTGATTTCTTTTTCTTTCATTGCTTTAGATCACAAGCTGACTTTAATTTTTTTGCAGTTAATCACGTGCCTTATCGACACGGCTTCGTACTTAGAATGAATGATTATTAGTGCCGTACGGGATTACTGCCCGACTTTTACAATACATATATGCAATTGCAAGATTGGCAAATGAAGAATGATTATGAAAAAACCAGACGATTTTTACTTGAGCGTGTTATACTCACATCGTCAGGAAGCTGTTTCCTCCGTGGTTAAACTGCTTCCGTAAGTTTACTAGTTTGAGGGTCGAATTGCAACTTTAAATCAATTCTTCTTGATATTACATGAATCGGTTTTGACTGCAACATTGGCTCAGAATTATTATTCTAGTATGGAGGTATGGAGGTATGTCGAGAAATGGAGGTTTGGAATAGTGTTGAGAGATGGAATAGAATGGAGGTTTGTCGAGAGAGTGTTTGAAAAAGTATTCGAGTACCAGGAAATGCTGATGTAAAGCAACTTAGCTTCACGCCAAGCTGAGGAACGGCAAACGCATCGTTTGTTGTGAGAAGAATGCAAGAGCAAGGTAGAGATAAGAAGAGTTGCACACGTGCTTTTTGGATATCGAGAAGGCATTTGAAAGAGTTTCAAGAAAAGTGATGGATTGGGCGATGAGGATGTGCGGTTTACAGAAGTAATTGAGAGAGTAGTAATAAGTCTCTATTACGAAACAAAAAGGAAAGTTACGATGGAATCAGAGTTACCTAAAAAATGTTGGTGCGTGTTGATGTGCGTCAAATATCACTGCAGTCAAATAACAATCGCGGCTGATCGCAATTACTGAGCATGCGAGGGAAGATTTGATATATGAAATTGTAATTGCAGGTGACTTGGTTTTAATGAGCGAAAACAAGAAAAATTTGAGAAAAAAGTTTTTGAAGTGGAAAACAATGTTTGATAGCAGGGGAATGAAGGTTGGTATCGCGTGGACAAAAGTGATGGTAAATGGCTTGAAAGGAGAAACAAATAAGAGCAAAGTCGATTCATGTGCAAAGTGGGGCCAGAGGGACTAGGTGTGTTGTGAAGGAAATTTAGTAAACGGGTGCGTGGAAAATATGGGAAATTCAAGAAAATGTCTTCAACTCTGGCAAAAATTTTCTTTGTAAAAATTTCGTTGAGACAATAAAAGGAATAACGGAACTTGATCATGAATAACCATTTTATAAGAAGGGGCAATTAGTGTAAAAGTATTTGTTTCTTGGGAGTAAGTTAAACGCCAAAGGTGGAAGTAAGATATCGGTGATAGCAAGAATAAGAGTTGGTTGTAAACATTTGGAAAATGAGAAAAGTGGCTTCCCCAAAACAATTTTCGTTGAACATTAATGGAATGATTTATCGGAATTGTGTAAATTCAGCAACGTTAGAAAGAAGTGAGACATGGTATTGGAGTAAATATAAGATGGCGATATTAAAAAAAATTGAGAAACAAAAACAAGAACACTTTGTCGGGTTTAATTACGCTTAATTCAAAAACGGAATATTCAAAATGTGTTAGAAGGGTTTTGAATGTTCGACAGGTTGGGAGAAGAAAGCGGCAGCGACCGGAATAACGTGGAAAGATAGACGGAAGAGATTAAAAAATTGGATCGGAGAAGAAAGATGCCATCGACAGAGAGAAGTTGCAAAATGCTGTTTATAAAATTTCGAGGAACATGAAGTGAATACGCCCGCCTTCGTTAGCGGAAACAATGTTGTACTTAAAAAGATGGATTTCTCTCTCTTACTGAATCTTCTGTACGTAAAAAGAGTAACACAAGTTCCTAAACAACAAATACAAAAAACACCTATTTGTTGTTTTGCTGTTAAGTAAACAAAACATCCAAATAAATATACAAAAATAAAAATAGAACAGACAACATGCTAAGATAAATTTTCTCCCACGATAAAAGAAATGCGTTTGTACATGTAAAAGCCTATCTAACCAAAAACACTGACGTCATTAAGGCGGGGGTTTACCCTGCGTAAAACTATAGCATCTCGTCTTGAAATAAAAGTCTTCTTCATTCCTTTAATAAGTGGTTGTTAAAAGTCATTTTTTTAGTTTTGGTGAAGTATTTTTGAATCCCTCTTCGTGTCGAAGACATGTAAGAGGTCACTCATTGTATGACGAAACCAATTTATCCCGTTATACTTTTCTTGTGCTGAGAAAATTGATTCACATACGACTGATTGCTTAATTGTAGATGCTGGCAAAGTTTTAAAAAATCACTCTAAAGAATAGAAGAAACGATTGAAATTTTCAACTTCCTAAAAACACAATTAAGAATAGTTAAACTACTTCATGCCCCCCTCCCCCCACCACCCAGTAATGAAACCAAAATTTTATTAGGGAGAAAGGGATCTAACCAAATCTATCATAGTGATTATATGTAAAAAGTTGTAAGGTGTTGTTAAAAATGGGCTTCACTCATTTTAGTGCCAAGTGTCATCCTTAACAGAAGTCATTTCTTTTAGTCTTCCCTATTAACTCCCTACACCCTTGCATCCCATTGATTCTTAGTCATAAACGTAGTGACTGTTATGAGCAGGCGCACTTGAAAAGTAGAAGTGCTTGTTGCCGTAACACCTTATCATCTGGATGGTAATCATTAAGGGGCCATACGGTACCAACATCCCATAAATTCACAAACACAACGTTTCTCATATTTTCAAACATCTTGCGCAATATTAACTCCATTCTATAAATATTCCATTCGTAAGTCATCTCCACAACATTGAGACCTCTTAATAAAAATTTTGTCTCTGGAAACTTGATATGATGTTTCAAGATTGCGTTTTTAATTCCCCTAAGTCGATGAATGTATACACTAGGGTGATAGAAAAATAAATGTGCCCCAATGTTGAAAATGACATACACACCATCCCCTCCAACCGGAATGCCTATAATGGAATCACTAATGTATGGCCTTGATTCAGGTGGGCCAGGGTTTAATAAAGGAGGTCCATGCGCTCTGTAGTAAAGCGTTACATTAGTGATTGCCCAAAATTTGTGATCGAAAGCAATCTGAGGTTGTTGCCATACCTCTGAGTTGTCAGGACCTTGCATCTTTAAACCTAATTGATAGGAAGCCAAATAAAAAAACTGACGGACAGTTGAGTCTCCAAAGAAGTACAAAATTTTATTTTTCCAACAATCTCTTAAACCGTTTAACGATTGGAGCGTCTTGCTGCAGTGTAATGGTTTCCATTGCTTCTTCTCAATGTAGCCTGAGGTTCTTTTATAAGAGTCTACGTGACGAAAATCGGCTGAACAGGCGTTCAAAGAATCTGCAACCTCTGCTTTCTTAGCACTCACTTTGATTGAATATTGTAACACATTTCGCTGGCAACTGTATTTATTACAAATACTTGAAAAATCCATGTTTTTATCTTTTCCAAGAAATTTCATGTCGATGATTCTTGGGCAAGTTTGAGACTTAGGTTGAACGCAAAACCAGGGCTCTCCATTTCTTGGGTTGCTGTAGTCGCAGAGAGGCAATTTTTCCGATCTGTGTATAAAGTTGCAATTAATAACTAGTAGTGGTTGGCTACGATCAAAAACTTTGTAGAGAAAAGAGACGAATGTTCCTTCAATTTCTGAGAAATTCACATTCTTGAAAGTGCTTCGCCTCATGTGAGCAAATTTTATGATAAATTAAGCAATGTTAAAGAACTTGAGTGGCTGGTTTCAAAACCTACACGCCAATGGTGATAATAGCAAGCAGCAGCACAGTCTAATCATCAGTGATCACTTTAAACCGGTTCAGGTTGTGTGAACTTCAAAATCTTTTGAACGCTGTCCGCAGCGTAAAGCGATGGACCGAGCTCCAGGCTTGTCAAAATACTGCAGACTGAGCCTCCAGAGCGTCATGTCGCCTGCGGTATCAAGAAACAGAACCGGCGTTCGCGTTAAAGTTCACGTTTCGGGTTAAAACTATGGCATGCGATAACCACAACGAAATGCATCGACGACTGCTGACTCGAAAAACTCAAGATCATTTTACAGCCTTCGAAAAAAAACAAACTTTTCAAAAATACTTATTGTCAAAGAATTTTGAGTCGTATGCTGCATAACCAACGTGCCACCAGCTAAAATCTGGGTATTATGACGTCAAATATCAAATTCATTTTTGCTTGGCAATTAGACGGCATTTCGGTATAGAGCATGATATAAGATGGCTCATAGTGACAGAATTAAAAACGTTATTAAAAAGTGATCGGAGCAATCAGTTTTTGTGTATAAAATGAAAGACAAAAAATTTTACTTCATTAGAACTTCATATTTAAACGCTTTGTCAGATGCAGAATGATTGAACATTCATCAGTGGACACAGAAGTACTAAAAATCGATTTAACAGCAAAAAAATGTCAAAGTAAATGCACTTGTGAACAGCGATTGGTCCCGTTTGGTGGCACTGTTGTTGCTGAAGAGCGTATTCATTCTCGAAGCTTTTTGTCAGACTTTTTTTAAGGAAACGCGCCGCGTCAGAAACTAGGTAAAAGAAGAAGCGAGGGATTTTACAGCGAAAACGCAGAGAAAGAAAAAGCAAGGGCGCTCGCAAGCGATTGGCAATAAAAATGATCAATGGGGAACGAGCAACTAGTATGAAAGTGCGTTTTCGCTGTAAAATCGCTCGCTCTTTATTTCACTTCCTTTCTGACGTGTTCCCTGGAAAAGAGTCGGACGAAAAAACTTCGGGAATGAATCACTTCCTGCTAATTTTAAGTTTTGTGCCACTAACCAACTTTTCACGCTATTACTGCATAGGCGACGAGAGTACTTTCCAGCTTCGATTGGTTGGCTTATATATCGAGTAAATAATAGAAAATGCGGTTCAGCGAAGTGCTTCTTGCCTCGTTCATAGAGATATCTCACTACCCACCTGTGAATATATCTCTTATCTTGCAAACCCGCTCGTACCATGAGAGCATCTACGAACGGTGACAATTCACCAAAACAAAGAGCAACTATTTCTGTCTAAACTTCTACTTTTTCAGAATATGATGAAAACCAAATTTAAAAACGTTATTTCAATGTTGTTTTTAAGCATATTGAGCGCATTTTTGAAAAAGGGTGAATAGTTTCCTGACTTTTGCTAAAGAACAAATTTCCTTTTTTGTTTCGAGATACACAAGTTTTTGAAAGTTTATTGATGATGTCCCTCATAGCTCTCATCATCGTGTGGCGAATAGCAGTAATATAGGCTTTTTGTTTTTACGGCCAGTAGTTTTGAAGATTATAACCAACACACGGAATTGTGCTCTTTTCTAGTCGCTGACAGACTCTCTGTCGTTTCGTAGTCGACGCTAGAGATGAGAAGAGAGAGGTTGATAAAATGCTACAACGATTCACTTGAGAGCAGCAGTTATCGACAGGTCTTTTGTTGTGAATAGTAAAAGCCAAAATTTCAATCCGGAGCGTGAGCTTGAAAACAAACGATGGTTCAGTTCGGGCACACCGCTTGCAACGCATCCTTAGCTGCCATAAACAGTCAGTTTTTTAATTACACATTTTGTATTCAATGCACTGCGAAACTTAGCCTACATATCCAGCATTTTATAAACCACATTCACAAGCTTAGCTGGGAGGTGGGCGACAAAAGCCATTCTCTCTCCCCCAATTTATCGAACCCAATCAAGTAATGAAGATATTATTACATGTACCGACTGGGAAAGGTCGATTCCAATCATAAAAAAAGTTATACATCAAATTTTAGATACAAACTGATAAAATTAGGAGTCAAAAACATCGATTTCAAAAAGTCATCTCGCAAAATAGAGAAACTCCAAGACCGAAAAATATACTTTTGGCTGTTTTTCTTCGAAAAAAATTTGTTAGGCTAATGATTTCACTCACCCGATTGAGTCCATCAAATTGACATTGCATCTGCCACTTTCGCGATTCTCAAATATTGCGTTAAAATCCGTTGACCACACAGTCATCGCTTCTGTTTGTCTGACGGTCTCCATTGTCCCTTCAATGGATTGGACCAATCTTACTTCTAAAATAAGATCACCTTCGAGCACAAGTGGTGCTTTCACGGTATATGTACCGTTTTCATTATCAAATACGCGGCATGGTATACCGTCTGGGTAGTCGGTGTTACCGCGAATCAACCGTGCACGGTAGTAATCACCGCCAAATTTCTTTGCTCTTCCCTCACCATCACGTGATGTAATAGTTGCCACAAATTTGTCCCCAAACTCGTAATCGCTTTTCGTCACATGGATTGATGCAGACTGAGTGAAAAATTTTTTATCGTCAGGAATAGATTTATATTGAATTATTGCTTTTGCGAATTTTGGGGCAAACTTTTTCCAATCTTCTCTTTTTATTTCAATTGAATCTTTTTTGAAAAAAGACAGAGGCATCCCATAAGTTTCTCTGTGTTCCATCCCATAGAAAGCTGATCTTTCATCAGTGTGGTCGAAAGATGAATAGGGTTTGAAAATGTATAGTAAAATGTAAAATGAAGAAATTGTAGCCAAGCTCACGAAAGCAAAGCAAGGGCACCTGACTCCTTTTCTCATTCTTTATTTTTCCTTAACTTGTTTGTTTGCATCAGGAATTTGACGAGTTGCACATTCGCTATTAAAAATTGTTCTTTTGGTCTGAAATTCAAAATGATCTCGCAAAATATGCATAAACGTTCAGCAAAGTTATAAATGCTGCGTGGCTGTTTTGCTGTGAGAATATAAGCACTGTTTTCGCTGACGACAAAGCATCTGCATAGAAACGAGCCGTAAACGTCGAGACATATACTCAAGATATTTTTTCAGCAGCCTAAGGTAAAAAACCCTAATGAATATTTCTAAAACTTTTCATCTGACACTCCTCAAAATAATCGTTGGAGATAAAAAGTAACTGAAAGTAAGGATTGTGAGGGCACAAAAGGTGCAACCGACTCTCATTGGTCAAGACAAAATAGCTAATTGTGGTCGAATATACTGTATAAGTTTAGATTAACTCTTACGTCTTAGTAATTTCTTAACAGTCGCTAATTCAAGTGATACAATTTTTCATCGTTACGCTACTATTCTTGTAATCAAAGACGGTCAAAGTAAGCTAAAATCTCTTTAAGTAAGAGTAATGCTACTTATTCAAAGAAATGCTCTTTAGTAAAAGTAATGTTACACATTCCAAAAAATGCTCAAATCAAAGCAAGAGAAATTAGCAACAGATAATGTATTTTAATTTAAATAAAAGGAAAAAAGTAGTAAAAAATTGAACTGCTTTTGAAGAAAGCAGTTTTACTTTTAGTAGCTTTTTTTTGTTTCTACTAAAATCAGGAGTCGGCAAAATGGCAGCTTCGAGCAGCTCTAGATAACCTATGCACAACAAAGATTTAATCTGCGCGTGTATTCGTACGTAGGCGCATTTGCATTTTTTGTTTTCGACGCCGATAATTTAGGCTCAGCTTTTTGATCCAATTGACAAAGGCCTTTATACCTCCGCGTGTTTTTTTGCTGGAATTGTTTGAAAGGTCAAAACTGTGCTCATTTTTTAAGTAAAATTTGATTTTTTTACACATGCAGGTAGATTTTATGAGCAGCACATTATAGCATGTATTCAAGTCGTGAATATGAAAAACAATGTACATAGTACTATCTTCATATTGAATGACAAAAAGTACGTGGACTATTCTATTCCATGAAAACTAGGTGTAAATGGCTCTTTGGGTGCAAAAGACTACCGACTCTAACCTGGCCAGGCCTAATAGCCAGAAGCAAATTTTTGGGGAGACCTAACTAAGATAGGAAACTTGTTGGATGGCCTGCTATTTTGGAAATCAACTTTTTGAAGTTATTGTGGCTATTTTTCCGTTTTTGGCCCAAAATGCTTTTCTCTGTTAATCGGACTCAAAAATTTAGGGGGGCCATGGTTTCTGTCCCCTAGCCACGCCTATGGCAGACACGTATTTAGTCTAGGCCATTGTTACGACAGGACAGGGTCATTGCAAGGTAAAAGATAATGACTACAACTGTCCAGTTTTTACTGTAAGGTCCTCTGCTGTTTTTCTCCGAGTAACAAAAGATCAACACTACCGGCATGTTTTTTTTACAAAGCTACTGAGAAATTAAACTAATTGATATTTAGATTTTCATCCATTAATTTGTTAATATTTTTTCCGATTATGCATAGCTTGGTAAATTTTTACAACGACAGGCAAAGGTTTTCATAGCTGTGCACGTCGATTCTACAACTGTGCACCCCACAAGTATTCCAATTTCTTTAAAAAAAATAGCAACTTTGTCATATAAAGATGTCTCCTATCTCCTTCCCCTCATGTAAGACCAATAAGACTTGTTTCCTCCTACCTCTTCTGAAGGCGTCATATAATATTTAAATGGCCCTTTAAAATGCTAAAATTTTTCAGTTATATACTTGAAGCGTGTGTTTAAACCGTACGTACATTTACAGTATAGGCGTAATATTTTGTTTTCTATAGGAGCTGAAGGCATTTTTTTTGAAGATTAAGTTTTTCAAACATAACTTTTTCGCTATTATCAGCTCCGAAATAAAGTAAAGATTTTTTTGCCGTTTAGAAATTTTTGCCATTTTTTTGCCATTTGGAGCGCCAACTTTGCCAGTTTTTCAAATTTGTAAAGAGGACTGAAAACCAGGGATGTGGAAGCGGTTATTTTTCAAACGCTTCCGCTTCCATACCTATCGCTTCCGCTTCCACCAACAACAAAAAACGAAAAAACGACCGTTGACAATTTATTTTAACTTTTGTGGGTCTGTAGCCTGCCTTCTTCTAGACTTCATCATTTTGAGAAAACAAAAACCTTCATTTATTGCTAATACTTTACCTACTTCGCTTGAGCTTATTGTTTCGAACTACTCTGTGTTTGTTTTTCTTAGATATTAGAACTCGTATTGAATGTAGAACAGTGCTTTGCAATCTTTTTGTCATCGCGGAGCACCTAATGTACTTTCGCGTATGTCACGGAACTCCCACTAACAAAAATTTAGAAATCACGAACTGCTTGCAAGAAAATCAAATATTTCGTTACTACAATTCAAAAAATAATTAAACACTTCAACAAATAGACAGTTATTACAAGTTCCTTCACTACTTACAACTACGTTTACAACAGTTAACCTAATGCTTCTCAGATCTAAACCGTATGACCACATATCACAGCTCTCGACAATAACCTGTCGTCACAACAACAAATTACACCGTATAGCGTTGATATTCCCTCTTTATTCTTAACTAACTCTGACTTTGAGTTAACTTTAACTCTAATCATCATTACGGACCTTTTGTCCGTCCTCAAAACACGTATTGACTCCGATCTTTTTGGATAGTGAAGTGCGAAATTTCTGTCGTATATATAGTATGTACATGTAAAGCGAGCAATCAACAGCCGCCTCAACGTGGTGGTACGGTCCCCGACCCGTTTGGGTTGGGTCAAAATGGCTGTTGGTCTTCCCGAGGGTCCCAGTTACCCTGGGCACTCCTCTCACACAAACCATTTTTTCGCCGTGCAGCCCCCTAAACGACCGCAGAAGGGTAGCACGCAGCCTCTTTAAAATTGGCCTGTCTTCTCTTTACTCATGCCCTTCTCCTGCCTGTCTTCTCATTCTTCTCTTTCTCCTGATGAGTGGCAGCGTTCATCCTAACCCTTGTCCTGTCTTTCCCTGTTTAATGTGCGCTGGAAATGTGACCTGGCGGGGTAGGTCAGTGCAATGCTGCACATACTCTAATTAAGTTCATTTAAAGTGCTCACTACTCTCCTTTTGTAGATTCAGAACTCTTGGCAGCTTTTACTTCTGGAGCTGCCCTGCCTGCTTTTTTTGGAGATTCTACACCCACCAGCAGTGTGACTTCCTCCTCGAACTCCTCCAGCTGGTATACCTTCACTGCTCAATCTGGCCCTCTTCTGCTAATGCAGCACTCGCACCCCACCCTCACTTTCAAATTTCTTATCCTTTTACCGCCCACTTTGTATCTTCTCCCTCTGCACCCTCACCACCGCCTCATGCTATTGGCTGTTTCTCTTTACCTCCTGCTTTCTTTTCCCCTCCATAACTCTCTTAGGGCTCTTCAATGGAATGCTGGGGGTCTCCGAGCCAGGAGCACTAAACTACTACACTTTATTTCGTCTCATCCCGTTGACCTTATTTCTATCCAGGAATCTAACCTTACTTTATCTTCCTCTTTGCGGATCCCTGGATTCTCTGCTCTGCAATCCCATGGCACCCACTCCCGATCTGGTATTTTTTCTACTGATGTCGCAGACGCTAGTGGCGGCGTGATCATTTTCGTCAACAGGGCTTATCCTTCTCTGAGCTTTCTACCTCCTCTCTTTCTTTGCTTGGCCCCTACTCTGATTATGTAGATGTCACCATCTCTCTAAACGACTTCTCCTCGCTGTCATTTCTTAATGTAGCGCTCGTCTATCTGTCGAACACGCGTCGAATTCCTCAACAGATTGTATTCAAACAGTTCAATTTCATATGGAGAAAAAACGACGGTTTCTGTAATTTAACACAAGCTAAGCTAACATATTCACACACAAAGCAAATGCAAGCTAACTTACCAACTGTTTATAAACGAAAGACGAGACACTCTGAATGCCGCAAATTTGCACAAGTTTATAAAAAGATAGCAAATGCGAGAAAAAGAAAAAGAGAAAAGCTCCAAAAAAATGTAAACTTAAAGCTGAGGCAGCAATTTGGGGTCAGCAAATGATTGGCCAAACAACGTAAAATAAAGGCAAGCAATGCAGAGTTAAATCCAACTGCAACATAGCCCCCCACAAATTTGCCCAAGTAAATTTAGACTACAAACATCGCAGCTGGGTTTAACTAACAAATTTAAACGGCAAACAACAAATGAAAAGGAAAATTGTTAGGCCTAAAACACATATACGCGGTTACTCAGGAAGAAATTTGCACAGTTTCGTAACTGGCCTGAGTAGAGTATTGGATTGAGTTCGTACTAGGACTTGTCGTACATGTCCCGATTTGTCCGGAAAAGTCTGTATCACCTTTCCCATTGGCCATTTTCCTCTGGGAAATGCTTGATCGTTCACAAGCACAAGGTCATCCACGGCAAGGTTAGGTTGGATTTTAGTCCACTTTTGACGAGCTTGTAGGGTTTGTAAATATTCTTTGCGCCAACGCAACCAGAACTGGTCGACAACGTACTGCACTTGACGCCACTTTTTTCGCGCGTAATTATCTTTCTTGGTGAAGACCCCAATTGAAGAGGAATCTTGTGGTGAACGTGCAAGGAGCAAATGGTTCGGTGTGAGAGGTTCATCTGCCGATGGATCCATGACGACCGGTGTCAAAGGTCTCGAATTAATGATGGACTCAACTTCGGTAAGAACTGTAATAAGAGAATCATCAGTTAACGTTTGCTGTAACAATAAAGCATTTAAGATTCGCTTAATTGTGCGAATAATCCGTTCCCACGCTCCTCCCATGTGAGGTGCCTGAGGGGGAATGAAACTCCATTCGATCTCGCGTCGTCGTAAAGTCTCCTGGACAAAAGAATTATTAAGGTCCATCATTGAACGTCGCAGCTCTGCTGAAGCACCTATGAAATTTGTGCCATTATCGCAGTGAATTGTGTGAGGCTTCCCTCTGCGGCAAATGAATCTCCTAAGAACATTGATGAAGGCGTCAGTTGAAAGAGAGAAGGCCATCTCTAGATGAACGGCACGTACAGAGAGGCATGTAAATATACACCCGTATCGCTTGACTTTGCTTCGTCCAACCCGAGTGAAAAACGGCCCAAAAAAATCTACTCCTGTAAAATAGAAACAGGGGCGACAGTCAGCAACTCGGCTAGAAGGTAAATCAGCCATAAATTGGGTAGAAAACGAACAGTTTCTACGCTTGCAATACAAGCACTGCCCTAGAATTTTGCGAACAGTTGCAGCCCCTTTGATTACCCAGTACTTTTGTCGAAGTGACGTCCAAGTGTACGACATCCCACAGTGTCCCACGACCACATGATGATGTTCGATCAATAACTTGGTAACATGAGAACAAGATGGAAGTATGACAGGATGTTTCGCATCTTCATCAACAGTTGAGTTTTGGATTCGTCCTCCAACCTTTAAAATTCCTGAAATAAAGATTGGATTAAGCTTTCTTAAAGGACCTTTCGAGACTTGCTTACCACTCTGGAGTAAAGCTATTTCCGGAGAAAAGAACTCTTTCTGAATCGCGATGATGATAGCAGTTTCTGCACGAACAAGTTCGGTCGCTGTTAAAGTCCCTGAAATAAAATCATGATGCAAAAGTTTGCATCGCAGTCTCAAAATATGAGCCACCGCCTTTTTTAGTTTGTACCAACTAGAGAAACGAGAAAAACGCTTGTCCAACGAATCCTCAGCAGTTAAAGTAAATGTGTTAGTAACTGCAGCAAAGACATGTCGTTGCTTACACTTGAATTCTTCGGGCAAAGACGGAAACAAACATGGAGGCTCTGGCCAATTGATAGGAGGCAACCAAAGAAATGGTGGTCCAGAAAACCAATTTGATTGTAGTCCTTCTGGAGTACATGGTCTGGTACCCGTATCTGCTGGATTGTCTTTTCCAGAAACGAATCGCCATTGGTCCGGACTGCTGTTTTGTTCAATCTGAGCTAGTCTATTTGCAACAAAAACAGGAAATCGTTTATGAGTATTCCTTATCATATGCAAGACTGCTAAAGAATCCGTCCAAAAAACAGAAGTCGTTACGGTACCTTCAAGTTCTAAGCGAAGCATTTTGTCCATGCAGCTTGACATGGTAGCCGCGACTAACTCTAATTTCGGTATAGATGTAGACTTAAGTGGAGCTAGACGAGATTTCCCAAACAAGAAGTTACAAGAAATAGTGCCTTCGGCAGAAACAATGCGTAAATACGAAACTGAACAGTATCCCTGGCTGGAAGCGTCACAGAAATGGTGCAACTCACGTTGAACCAATGCATCATACTGGAGGGTTGGCTGAATTAAAGGACGGTGGATTACCACTGAGGAGAGCTTAGACACTTCATTTAACCACCCTTGCCAAAGGGCAGAATCATTCTCTAGCAAAGGTTCGTCCCAGTCGAACTTTCGTCGTGAGAGATCTTGAAATAGCAATCTCGCTGTAAGAATGACTGGCGCGACAAAACCCAGTGGATCAA
Organism: Trididemnum clinides; assembly: GCA_963675345.1. Lineage (NCBI taxonomy): Eukaryota > Metazoa > Chordata > Ascidiacea > Aplousobranchia > Didemnidae > Trididemnum > Trididemnum clinides. The sequence goes on from OY776285.1 coordinate 9,617,307, forward strand.
ATATAGAACTAAGAGTAGATAAAATACCTCTTTTGGTGAATGGTTTCTGCGATAAATCGACTGCGAAACAAAAGGAATCTTGAACAACATCCCATAAAACTCCCAAAATTCGATTTGTTGCCACATCTTGCGGTTTAACAGGTAAGGGAATGACATGGTTTTCATCAGCTAGATTGGACAGGACGCGATCTTCATTGGAGATCCACTTTCTCAATCTAAATCCTCTGTTACCTAGTAAACGCGACACTCCATTCGCTAGGCGTATTGCTTCTTCCGTTGTAGGAGCTGAAAACAGACAATCGTCCATATAAAAATTTCGCTCGATTATTCGCTTGATTGCGTCATCATAAAGCGGTTGATCTTTGACAGCTTGTCGTAAAGCAAACTGCGCACAACTTGGAGAGGAAGTAGCCCCAAATAAATGGACGTTCATGTGGTGAGTAACCGCCCTTTGAGAGGTGTCACCATCAGGCCACCAAAGGAACCGCAAATACTGTCGATCTTTAGGGTCTACCAGTACTTGGTGAAACATTTGCTCTATGTCCCCTACTACGGCTACCTTTTCCATGCGAAATCTTGTAAGCACACCAGCAAGGCTATTAAGAAAATCAGGACCTTTCAAAAGTTGCTTATTTAACGAGCAATTGTCATATTGGGCAGCACAATCAAACACGACTCTTACCTTGTCGGGTTTGTGAGGGTGGAACACTGGGTGATGCGGGAGATACCATCCTGACTTTGTAAGTTCGCAGGCAGGTGTTAACTGTGCATGTCCATTAGACATGTAAGAATTAAGAGTACTTACGTACTTTTGCTTCAGCACTGCATCTTTCTCCAACCTCCGTTTTAAATATGATTGTCGAACAGCTGCCTGAGAGTAGTTATCAGGGAGTTGTGGAGCACCAGGTTTCCAAGGCAAGGCAAATTGGTAGTGACCATCGACAACATCTTTTGACCGTTGCATAAGTTGCAGGGCATAACGGTCCTCCTTCGAAGTGGCTATGCTTGATTCGAAACTACGCGGGACCTGATCTAACTGCCATAAGCGCTCAATTTGTTTGTCAGTAGAAATAAAGTTAACATTAGCAGTAATAAAGGCTGTACGTACAGTTTGGCAATCTTGTCGTCGAGGACCGACAAGAGACCATCCAAGCACAGTGCGAAGAGCATAAGGTTCATCATCCAGGCCGCGACGCTCCTCACGTACCCAGAAAGCCTTCGGTACATTGACTCCGATAAGTATAGTGACATCACTGTAAAGGTGCGTCAGAGGGACCCCCTTGAAATGAGGCCAACGCTTAAAATCTACAGCTGAAAGGCGGGGGTTAGCGGAGACTGGCAAACTATCAACAGACAGCATATCGTCAATGTGCAGAGACTCACTTCCATCCATAGAACTAAGAGTCAGAGCAACCCTACGTCCTTTGCAAGAATCGGTTTTTCCGTTTAAGGTTGTAATAGAGAATGTAACGTCATCACCTGAAACGTTTAACCACTTCAATAATCTTTGATCACACAAAGACGACGTTGATCCTTGATCTAAGAAGGCATACGTATTGATCGAACGAGTTGAAGAGGAAACTCGAACCGGAACCACATTTAAGTAGAAGTCGTCTGAATTTGCTGAAATCCCTGTAAAACTAGAAACATTTGCTGCGCTTCGGTCGTTAGACGGCGCCACAGCGGCGTTTTCTAAAGTAAAGCTTGCCTTTACTTCTTTGTGAAGTAAACTATGGTGCTTGTGAGTGCAATTAGCAACTGTACATGCTGGAGGCGAAAAACAAAATTTGGAGATGTGACCCCTTTTAGCACAATTGTCACATAAACGATTCTGTCTCATAAACACAATGCGGTCTTCTACTGACTTTTTGGTGAACACTGAGCAGTCCCAAAGTACGTGTTTGGATTTACATAATGGACAGCATTTAACTTGGTTAGGACGAACAGTGGTTGAAGTCGAAAAGTTTTTCGAGCTCGTTGTCCCTTTGACCTTTAAGGCGGAAGCATAAGACGATTTAGACACTTCAGCTTCGCTGCAAATAAATTCTTTAAGATCCTCAAACCCTGCTTCAAGGCCTTTTCTTTCAATTTCAGATGAGCGGCGAAGCCATCGGTTTTGCATGTTATAGGGAAGGCGTCGAACTATTTTAAGAATGTTTTCGAAGCTATTTAAGTCTGATTGATATCCCAAATGATTTAGCGTTGTATAACATTCTTCAATGCTTTGAGCGAAAGCAAGCAAAGCTTCGGAATTTTCTTGTTTAAGCACGGGGCCATTTATCAAAGACTTGATATAAGCACGGGCGATTACATTCTTGCGTCCGAAGGTTTCGTGCAAAATAGTTTTAGCTTTACGAAAACCTACTGTCGGTTCGAGCAACAGACAGTACTCAATGAGAGGTTTCACTTTGTCTCCGCAGTGTTGAATCAAATACAACAACCTACGCTTAACGTCATGCTCGATAGCCTCGATCGTAGCCTCAAAGGTGCTTATAAATCTAGAATACATCATCGGGTTCCCATTAAATTTGGTCATTTCTAGATTTGGCTTCCTAGCAGCATCGTGCATCATTTGGGCGACAGCGCCAAGGTTTGAACTAGAGTTCAAGGTACCAAAACAATCGTTAGGAAATCTATCATTGCTCAATTGCGGGTTATCAACCGCCGGAGGTATATTCGTTAAAGCAGCGCTTGCAGGTGAAACGAATTTGGAAGCACGGTTCTGCTCATACAAACTAACATTGGCATGTGCATTACTAATGGCAGGGCCAATCACTAATGGCTCTGATACAACTCGTGCCGGCTTAGACGTGGATCGTAACGCTAATTGCTCACTTGATTCTTCTGCAGGTATATATCCCCCTCTATCCAATTCCTCTTCCAAAACCTGGCGTTCCAGTGAAGCCTCCTGTAGTTCATGTGTTAAGTTTACGATTTCTTGCTGACGTTTAATTTCTTCTTGCTTACGCTCGAGCTCGTGCTTTTCTTGCAGCTGTTTCAATCGTAAGCGCGCTACCTCTTCTTTGGCGACAACCTTCGCAGAGCTGAAACTAGAAGAAGTGCTAGTAGAGTTAGATCGCATACCTTTTGGTTTCAGTTGAGAACTCGAACGCGCAATATTTGAACGAAGTGTACGTGGGGCAGAGACGATACTTGCAGCTTTCTCGATTCCGGTTCTTTGAAGCCACGCTGTCGCACTCTCATCAAAAACAGTTTTCGCAGCATGTTGTTTCTGCATCGTCTCCATCAAACCCTTTCTTTTCTCCTCATTTTGTTCTTGAAGCGATAATCGCTCCAATTCGGAATATACGCTGTTGAGAGAAGAAATAACGCTTTTAAGCATGCTAGGAGCTCGCTTTTCCGAAGTCATGATAACTTCTCCTTCCAGAAGTAATTCATGAAGCCTTGCAACTAGGTCGTCAAACCGCTTACAAGAATCCATGGTAAGCCTATATACTCACACTACTGATGACAACACACAAAGGTTTTTCGAACAGTCAATTTTCTCATAAACAGTTGAAACTTTGTAGCGCTCGTCTATCTGTCGAACACGCGTCGAATTCCTCAACAGATTGTATTCAAACAGTTCAATTTCATATGGAGAAAAAACGACGGTTTCTGTAATTTAACACAAGCTAAGCTAACATATTCACACACAAAGCAAATGCAAGCTAACTTACCAACTGTTTATAAACGAAAGACGAGACACTCTGAATGCCGCAAATTTGCACAAGTTTATAAAAAGATAGCAAATGCGAGAAAAAGAAAAAGAGAAAAGCTCCAAAAAAATGTAAACTTAAAGCTGAGGCAGCAATTTGGGGTCAGCAAATGATTGGCCAAACAACGTAAAATAAAGGCAAGCAATGCAGAGTTAAATCCAACTGCAACACTTAATGTTTATGTTCCCCCTATTCGTTCTTCTACGAAGGATAGCAGAACCAATTTCTTTTTTTTCTCCATTCTTCCCTCCCATGTGAAAGCGGAAGCGGTGGATTTTTCGCGCTTCCGCTTCCACAGAAAAAGTACCGCTTCCAACGCTTCCGCTTCCACATTCCTGCTGAGAACGGTCTCCTTTTAAAGCCTAAGCCTACAGCATCTTCAGTATTCCATACAGCAGGACAGCAAAAATTGAAAGACAAATTAACGAAATAAAGGAATAACAGCAATGCGCTTTTTTTGTATGATTTAGCAATTTTAGTTTTGTTTTTTATCATTCTTTCCTTTGGCAAACCCGTTTTACCGGAGTGCTGATAAGAATAACTAACTTTTTTCCTCCTGCATTTGACTAAACTTAACTTTTCTAGCTTGGAATTTAGGAAAGCGAACCATGACCGACGGAGAAACTTGTGGAAAGATTTCAAAGTTTCGGGAAAGTGGGATTCCAAACATTGTTTGTCAAAAGTAAACTTATCACTGGCGATTTTTCAAACAAAAATGCTACTCCGCCTGTTGAAAACAAACAAGTCGTCCAGCAAAACTAAATCTTGAATGATTTCACAGTAGTGCAACTTGCACCACTAAGGAAATCGGTACCTGACATGATCGAAAGGGTTTTGTACTGGCACTATTGTTTGCAGACGTGAACAATCTGCACCACATGAGAGCTCAACCTCTTCCTTACTAGTCTATGCATTCACTTTCCAACTGTACACACGCTAGGAAAATACTGAAGCTGTTAATGTTGTCGAAATTTAGAAACTGAGGCAACATATCAGATTACGCACAAAGCGCGACTTGAGTCAAATGGTGTTACACGCTTATCACTACTACGTTGTTTGGTGGGAATTACTGCTGCTCAGTCATGCACAGAATTTTGGAAAGCACAGATACGCAGCTATGGTGATTTTCACTACGCGCTTGCGGTTGATTGCCGGTAAACTAATAGCACGACAACCATATACACTCGAAAAGTAACTGTCGCCCAGAAGCGTAACTAATTTGGGGAGGAGTTGCAATTTGATCGCAAGCAAGGTTCTCAACACTCCCTCCTTCAAAAAAATATCAAGTTATTACAAAGTTTATTGCATACGTAGTATGCCATGTGTTTTGATCCAAAAAGGTGCACTCGTTGCGTGGGTACAAAAAATAAAAAGTATAGCACTGTTACAGCAGGCTACATAGTACATATTTTTGTCTCAGCTAATATAAAGTTTGATTTTTTTTGTGGTTGCCATATGCAAATCATGGGAGAAACTCGATGAGACTACAAATTTTTTATGACTGAAAAAAAAACTTAGATCTTTATAATGAAGTGCAATGAAGTGCTACATAATCTGTTTTTGCACGGTTTCTGTGTGAGTTTAAGCCTCTCTAATCCCACATTGAAATGAAACAGGTATGTGTAGGCTACATTACTTTGACCCCCATAAATACCTAAGTTGACGAAGTTGAAAGTTGCGTGGTGCTGTTTTCTACGTTCTCGCTTTGCGGACAAAAAGTAAATCCAGCTCAATAACGTTGGCTATCTTAGTCTGCGGCCTGTAAAGACAAGCCTCGGTTCAATGGCGCAGCCAAGGTTTGCTAAAGAGAGAGACAAAATTTTTTGAATGGTTTGACGTTAAAACCAAGCGTCACTTGCGTATTTTGATCTCGAAACAAACTGAAAGACTTCTTTTGGGAGAAGAAGTTTTTCAAAGAGGTAATTTTTGCGAATTTCGTGCAACTGGAACCAAAGAGGAGGGCATGACACCTTGCCACTGGCAACGCCCACGCCTCAGCCTAGCGACGTTTGTTTACTATTGCTTTGAGTTCACCTAGTAATATTGTCAATTTTTCGGCTAAGTTCACGAGTTGCTTCTTTTCGCCACAATGCACTGGCGCTTTGGCTGTAGTTGACCAAGATATTGATTCATTCATGTGTACGAGCTTATGCTCGGTTTGCATGTCTTTCGTCAGACTAGGCCACCACGATGGATAGACTGCTTGGCCCCACCACCTGTCTGCCACATGAAGACGGAGGAATCCCCTTAAGTGCCTTGCCCAAGGACACAACAAGTAAGCTTGCCGGCTTGTTCCACACACTATCCCTATGTGCTGAGCGCCAAGCAGGGAAGCTGCGAATATCATTTTTTAATGTCTTGTGGTATGATTCGACTTGGGAAATGAGCTCCAGGTCTACGGACTGCGAAGCGGATGCTCTAAAAATTTTTGGGTAAACTGCAGACAATGACGCAGTTTCAACTTTTCAGGTTTCATCAGTACAATTGGTGACCGACAACTGGCTTGAGGCTTTACACAAAGCACGAACTAAATAGTTTACGGTTAAACTAAAAGGTTATGGCCCAATTTGGTCTCGAAGAAAACAGGAAGACTTTTTTGAAGACCGACTTTTTTAAAGCGATGATTTGGCAAATTTTTGTGCAATTAAAGCCAAAGGGAAAGTTACACCACGGTGTTACCCCTTGACTGCGCCTGACCAAATAGCTTTTACTTTTCTTGCTGTTTAAAGTTAAACCAATTCAAACCCTCTAAAATTAACTTACACGCATAACGAGTTAAGGAAACGAAAGTAATAATAGCCGTATTTATTACGATAAATATAACTGGTGCTTCCAGCTACGTAGCAATTGCAACTTTCCCAAACAGATGGTAGATTTCGTTTAGCTAGATAAATGCAAGATGTGTCCTCACAATCGTAAACCTGCCAAACCAGCAATCGCCGTTCCTGCTCTGCCATACCACCAAGCTACCAAACTCTCGAGAGTTCATTTTTTTCTCAGCAAAATCTCAACATTGCTATGAAGCTAGATGCAATCAAAATGACAATTACCGCATTAAAAGAACTAACATCTCATGCGGCAGGAGGTGCTTGAAAACTTGTGGACCAGTAATATGGAGCAAAGTACGCTCGTACCTAATTCATTGAAATCGTATTCTACAATAACATCTAAAAAAAACTCAAGAATTATCTTCTGACAAAATATGAGTCGTCAGCAGGTTAAAGCCCTACCAAAGAACTAAAATAAATCAATAAGACGCAATCGGCATTGAATCAAAATTGTAAACGTGTGTTAGTGTGGGGCGGAAAACGGGGTTTCTTTACGTGTGCATGTGTCCCGCGTTTTATGGTATCCCCCAATATTGTACTTGTATCGATTTTTAAGTATAAAAAGGTTAATTATTAGCTAATAAAACGAAATTAGTCTGTTGTAGGAAGGCTGAGCATAGCGCCAATGATACTGCCGAGGGGTCCAAACACTGCACTAGAACGTGGGGGAGCTGAGCCCAATCACGTCACAATGTGACTGGTTTTGTCGTGAATTAAGTACCGATGGTTGATTTGAAGAAAGTAGATGCACGCGAACTAGCGGTTTGTTAGTCTGGTAATCCATGGCAGAAGTCACAAAGTAAACATGTGGACTTTACAATTTGCAAATCAAATAAATTAATACTTATAACTCATTTGAATGTTTGGTTATATTGGTTAAGAAATGTGTTCGCATCAATATATTTGCAACCCTATTAAATTTAGGATATAAATATGAGTAAAAAGAAGGATTGAAGAGGGGATGCCGAAAGTTATTTGTTCCTTCTCAATAAAACGAAATCATAGAATTAAAAAGCTGGTTATACGAAGGAATGTATGCAAACTTTCGCACTGTTTTTGAGGGGATGTGTACAAACTTATGGATTGAAAGCACGCTTAACTTTACGTATATTTAAATAGGTGGTTATAGGATGGCGCATTCCATCCGCGTCAAATCCAACCTGGATTGATGATACAATAAAGTTATATGATCTAAACTATCAAAAACTTATTAACATGTGTTTATCTATGAGAAAGCATGACTAAAAGAGTTGATGAGGGTGTGCGTCCCCCCCCCACATCCCTCTCTGGATCCACCACTGCATACAGATCAAAAAATCTCTGGTGTATTTGTTTACTTTATTCTACAAAAGTAATTTATGCCTAAATCACAAAGAATATATCTTTTTTGTAATCATAGTTGATTTTCTTTCAAGTGATATCCACAAGTGTTTCTTAAACTGATTAATGTTACAGACTCTTTTAAAAATTGCATCAAAGTTACGGCCACTCGTCATTTTACTCTCGAGGGATGATTGTAACAATCCAATTGCTTCTACTCACGTTGAGAATAAAACTGAAACTAAACAAAGCATGTATAGTAATGCAAGAGGCCAGCGATGCACTTAGCAAACTGCAGACAGTGACACTGTTTCGACCTATCAGGTCTCTTCAGTGCAGTTGGTGACCAATTCCTCACAATGTGCCTTCTGTTGAACACTGTATGTGATGTGAAATGACTTTCGTAGGCACTATACATAATCTCAAGGACGTAGCCAGAAAAAAATTGAGAGGGGGCCAAATTTTGCAACTTTTAATGTGACGTAATTTACTTACAATGACATTTTGCCTTTCGCGAACTACGCTCGTCGCTACTATAAAAATTGCTGTACAAAACTGAGAAAGTGCGAATGCGATTTCACTGATCCAATGTAGTTTTATCAAGAACGACTTTAATAGTTCAACTTCAATTGTGACGTACCGGTATAACGCACTATTTAAGGAATTTCAAGGAAACCACTCCCACTGGTAGGTTTAACATTTTGATAAAAAGAAGCGATGTCTTTGTAGTAGTCTGCATCGCAATAAAGCAAGAAAGCGCTAAGCGAGACGCTTATTTCTTGCAATTACCATCACTGAGAATATCAACTCATCACTCGACTGCGACATAGAAGAAAAACTTCGGCGATATTTAGTGTGTAAAACGCACTGTCGCTGAATACGGTTAAGTCACCCGCCCTGTACCCTAGTGACCGGCAGATGACGATTCGACGACTAGAAGATTAGCTTGGTAGAGTGCAACGACTACCTTCTATGCCCTATCCTTCGGCCTAAGGACTTACGCTTATGAAGCTAAGTTGCAGCCCACTCTTTAACACCACAATTTATATTAATGCATAAGTGGTTGCACTCCGACAATCACCGACACCACACTGTAGCAGCCGATAGTCCCCCTTCCTTCTAGTAGTACTTGACCCTTGCCTTCTAATTCTTCACCCTTCTTCCTTCTTTTCTTTCTTCTCTGTTCTGTCGTCTATTTGCTTTTGTCTCTTTCTCTTCGTTTACAAAATGCCCCACCCATATATATACTTCCCATTCGTACGTAACCAAAACAACGTTACCAAATATTTTAGCCAATAAAAAAAAATCTAGAAACTAAAAATTAACAAGAAAAAATTTGAAAACGGGGAAATACCGGAAACTACTACCCAAAGAACAACCAATAAAAACGCATGTAAAATCAATTAAAAAGGCTTGTCTACGGGGGGAGTACAGGAAATAACTACCAATAAAATTGCTTTGACAATAAAATACACAAGCGACGGTTTGTATTCGGGGAAATACCAGATATAATGACCAAAACAGAAAAACTGCGTCGACACGGGATAATAATATGGATATTCCAGAGATTATTATTGTTACACGCACACATCTTGTTTGATCACATTTGTCAGTTTAAAAACTTAAAAAGCCACGCCCGACCCACCTCCTTGCTAAAAGTCAACAATAAGCTCCAATGTACCTGCAGAGGCGCAAAAAAATTTATGTTTTTTTTTTGATACTGTTTTGAAATTTGACTTAAAATTCAGGGGGGGGCCATGGCCCTTTGGCTCCCCCCTGGCTACACCTATGATAATCTAGACTTCAGTATGCTTTACAGGTTAATTTACCTTCACTGCAGCAAACCTTTTTCGCGGACTAGTAAACTATACACGATAAAATTTTCTCAGACCTTGGTCTACCTAAACCTTCTTTAACCCCTTCAGACATTTTGTCCAATATATTGAACATTTTAAAATAGAATAAATACCCCTTCGTGTTTGAAGGGATTAATACAGTCTGCGAAACTACGTAGAACACTTTAAGAAGTAGATCAATAGCTGCTTCAAATTCGTCCACAAGCCCTCTATCGTAAGGCATACCGGGACATACTTAATTACATGTCTATAGCAGTAACTTTGTGACACGTCAATGCTCTTTCATCTTACTTTTTACACAAAGCTTTTGTTGATCGCTTCTCTTTACTTATTTGACGCCTTTTGTCACAGTTTTATCCGTTTTCACCGCTTTTGTTTCACTACAAAAGCATGTTATCAAGGAATTTGAACAGTTGGCTTAATGTCAAAGTCCTTAGAATCTTGTCTCAAATTTTCCTTCTTTTCTACGGTGACCATTGCACCTTATATTCATTGTAAACTTTACGTTCAGATTTTATTTGTTTATACTAGTGAACAAATGCTCTCTCATTTTTCATTTGAATCTAATTTGGTTTCTCTTGGAACTTCCTTATTTTTTCACAAAAAGCTACACCACAGGTCTTAAAGTTCAGTTTTTATACAGGGTGTCTCAAAAGTAAGTATACACTTTAAAATTTGAATAAAAATCTAATGGCTTATTCAAATTTGTCAAAAGTTTACAAAAATATTCTATAAACTACTAGAAACAGATTACCGTCCTAATATCTCGTTGAATTTATATATTGACAGAATGTTAGACCACAACGTGGAAACCACCAATTTCGAGACATATCAGCCACTTATTGACGCATTCTTACCCGACACTTTGCAATAAATCTTGTGTAACTAGTCCACATGATGCTCTAATGTTTTGTTCCAACTCTAAAAGGTTTTGAAGCTGTGTGGAGTAAAGTTGACAAAAAATGCTTCGGTTGAAAAACTATTACTTTCAGCAAGATGGAGCTCCTGCACATTACACCAGGAAAGTCAGAGATTACTTAAATCAGTTTTTTCTAGGTAGGTGAATCGGGTGCAGAGGTCCTCTAGAATGGGCCGCTCGTTCACCTGACTTAACCCCATGCGACTTTTTTCTTTGGGGTTTCCTTAAGAGTAAAGTTTACTCCACACGGTCTCAAAACCTTTTAGAGTTGGAACAAAACATTAGAGCATCATGTGGACTAGTTACACAAGATTTATTGCAAAGTGTCGGGCAGGAATGCATCAATAAGTGGCTGAAATCTCCCGAAATTGGTGGCTCCCACGTTGAGGTCTAACATTCTGTCAATATATAAATTCAACGAGATATTAGGACGGTAATCTGTTTCTAGTAGTTTATAGAATATTTTTGTAAACTTTTGACAAATTTGAATAAGCCATTAGATTTTTATTCAAATTTTAAAGTGTATACTTACTTTTGAGACACCCTGTATTTAAAAGTATCTCAATTACGGTTAAAAGAATAAAAATTCAAAATATCTCAAAAACTAGAGCCAATCTGCAAAAAATAACGTCATTTTCGAGCTCAGCGCCCCAATTTACCCTCAAACCGCTTTCACCTTATATGCCACAAATTTCTTGTTGGCCTGTGTTAGTTATAAAAGTCAAAACAACACATAAGTTTTCCAACGTTAGATTATTACGTTACAAAGAGACCGGCCAGCAACAGAAAAACGATTGCGAAGTCTTAATATACAAAACATTTAGTTTATTTTATAATTTTATTTCTGTTTTAGCTGCTTAAATTTAAAATTATGCCTTGGTATGAGTGGAAAGAAGTAAATAAGCGCTATCACCACTGTCTTCCAACTAACTTTTCGTACGTGCGCAATATCGAACAGTGATGACCTGAATGGCCCACAATGACGCGGCCCAGCGGGAAAGCTCTCAAAATACCGGTGGGCTAGTCCACCCCTGGCTGCAGTTACGACGTGGCGCTCCTTGAGAAACGCTCTAATCTGAGGCCATTGAACACCCCTGCAATTTTTCATCGCTTACGCCAGAGAAGATTAAAGTGTATACTGTCAAAACAATTACTTGCTTTGACAAACTGCTTTATTTATCCAAGTTTGAAGTGCAATAATGGTAGCGCGATTTGACCACGATGCATTACATGCTTGAAGTTGGTCTATAAAATAATTTTTTGCTGCTTTCAAAACAGGTTTGAGCAAAAATTTTTCTCCAGAATAACGTTTTGTTCTTGTTTTTCTAAAAACTCTAAGTGGTATATCTTACCAAGATGTTCGACGTCATTAATATATCACTCCGTTTGCAAAAACGATGTGGGTGACGTTGATGTAGACCTTTCTACCCAAACAGTTGCAATATAAATTGTAGTTTGACTCAACTTTCTTAAAAAAACTGAAAAGCAAAAGTATAAAAGCGAATGATATGCAGCAAAATGAGCGCAATCTTTTGCTTGAATGTAAATTGACCTTCAAACAGAAAAATGTCCACCAAACAAAAAATTGACTTTTATTGCCTATGTAACTTTGCTAGTATTGATGCTACGACCGTCAGACTTGGTCTTCACGATATTTTTGTTCTTCTGACTTTTTGACTTTTAATTGCCCTAGTGATAGAAAAAACAAATTGAAGATTTGAATATAGCGGCCTTTATTACAAATAATTTAATGACCTGCATTCGTCAAAAATCACAATAGTTCTGACCTCTTTCTTGTTTGCTTTTGTGATGTCACAGCGCAACACTGCCTTCTTTGTGAAACGTGGTCTCAAAACAAGGGGCTCTTATGCAGTCATCACTCCGACAGTTTGAAACGGATGTGAGGTATGTGATAAGATTGATAGCAGACAGACGAGCTGCTTATAGCATGAGCAGAACAGATCCTTTTAATGAGGGTAAAGGAATTTTTATCCAACTTCAAGGCCGACGTCAGACGACCGAAAGCTTTTACGTGAAACTTGAACGACACTTTGAGCGAACTGCGAAGAGCGACCCTGTTTCGATCTATTTGATCTCTTCAGTACAGTAGGTGACCGACAGATAGCTAGAGGCTTAACAGCTTCGCAGAGTACTGACAGACCATCCACTGCAGTGGACCTAGTTTAGGTCCCACTTGTGCAGGGGTTCCCAAACTGTGGGCCATGGCCCAGTAGTAGGCCATGAGACCATTTTCAGTGGGCCACAGGGCTATTTCCGTGGTAGAATCTGTTTGTCACAAGTCGGCCTTTTTGGCAACCAGTAGGCCTTAAGTTAAGGCCTGCCGGTTAAGGCAATGTCTAGTGAAGGCTTAACTAGACATGGACAAAAATCCCCTTGATAATAATTGTACGCATTGTTTTGACACAATGAGGTTTCAACAGTTGCTTTGTCTGGAAACCTTGGGCTCGACTGTAATTTTATTGTCATTGTATTCAGAGCAGGTTATACAGGGTGGGCCGTAAGTCGCGCACCAAAACATTTAAGACAATTTTGATTATATAAACGTTATTTTATTTAAAACAAGCTTATCTAAGGAACTGATGACACGTTATACACGCTGATACAATCACAAATGCTCAAAATGATCATAAATACTAACTCAACTCGCTCGTTTATTGTTAATGGCATATCTGAAAATTGAAGAAAAAAATTTCAATGCAAATCATACCTAAAAAAACTTTGATTATAATTAAATTTGACAGATATAATGACTGATACATTCAAACAATGGTAAATTACTCTTTGAAAGAACATTTATTATACATCAAAAGAAAGGAAAAGATATTCTACCTCATTAATTTTACATTGTTTCACATCACACTCCACGTAATTTCTTGGTGCGCGACTAACGGCCCACCCTGTATTATTACTAAAGACACTGCAAATAGTTCAATGGCTAAAAGGAAGTACAATGACAGCTACATAAAATTTGGATTTACTTCACTGAATGATCAAGGAATAGAAAAATGGCAATGTGTTGTGTGCTACCGTGTGTTAAGTAATGAGTCGTTGAGGCCAAGTAAATTAAGCAATCACCTGAATACAAGTCATCCTGAGCTAAAAGACAGAAACATGGAGTATATGGAGTATTTTAAGAGATTGGAATCCAACTGCAAATGTCAAAGATTCGACGGTTCTGGCAGCTTTCAACAAACCGATCAGAAACTCACCGAACCCTGTTTTGTTGGTAGCCAAATAATAGGCAGGCAGAAAAAAACTCATAATATTGGTGAAACTGTGATTAAGCCTAGTGCACTAGCCATTGCTAGAATTGTACTGGACGAGAAGTATGAGATGAGGCTTCAAAGTATTCCTTTATCTGATAACACAGTAAAGAGACGAATTGCGTTAATGTCAAAAGACATAAAGGAATAAATAATCACTGAAAGAAAAGATATATCTCTTTTTGGTCTGTTTTCCTTCCAAATCGATGAGTCTGTTGATGTGGCTTCAGTCTCTCAACTCATGGTTTTCGTTCGATACGCAGTTAGCACATCTATAAAGGAAGAATTACTTTTTTGTAGCGCTCTGGACACCAATACAAAGGCGTCAGATGTAATGGAAAAGGTAGACCACGTTTTTTAATGAAAATGGAATTGCCTAGAAAAATTTATGTGGTGTGTGCACTGATGGAGCCCCAGCGATGCTTGGGTCCAAAAGTGGATTTCGAGCACTTGTGCAAAAGAAGACATCTAACGTTATAGCCGCCGTTTGATTCTTGTTGCGGCTATAGGAATTTGATGTGACTTGTGGAGCCTCACACGGATTTATTGTTGTTCTAATTTTTATTTTGTACGAACTTGCACCGTTTTCTAAAAATAAATACACAATTTTCAGCACAGTTAAATAAATACGATACAATTACGAAGGATATAACGTTGAATTTACTTACCGGCAGTTCCGGCAGTCACTTGGGGAAATTCGCTTTTATTTCGACACACCAGCGTCAACTAACAACCACATAACTTGAATTCGCACTACTTCCAATCGAACGTTGCTCAACTCAATAGATTAAAACCAAACTCATTCGAACAAAGGCCGTTGAAGCAGTTGAAAAAAGGTGCAAACTAAAGCGAGGGAAAACAAAGCGAGCTTATCTTTGGGCAATCGGTTAATTTTACTGCATGGATAGTTTTTGATTTGTTGATACAAGATCTTTGGAAAGGGGTTCGAATTCTGTATAAGCAACTTTTAGTTCAGTTTAATTTTGGCGCTTACATGCCCGGCCCTTTAAGCTTCCAACGTATGCTTAACACAAGTTTCCATCACTAATAATTAAAAACGCACATTGAATATTAATAAATGGCAGTGATACAATAGGTTACATGAACACGCAAATGCAGTTACAATTATAGTTACAAAGACACACAAATTCAATTACGGTTACAATTATAAACAAAGAAATACGATCACAAAGCATTAGGTCTAGTGCGCAAGTAACATACGGTGCAATATTTCATTGAGTTTTAGCTTTCTGCGGCGTGCAAAAGAGTAAGTTTAGTAATTGGTCGTGTAATGTACGATTGTTTCGTTTGCAGCTTAACAGTACGTACGAAACCAGATGGGTCAGGGTAGACTTCTACAATGCGTCCCAATAGCCAGGTGTTACGGGGTAAGCCCTTATCGTGTACCAAAACTACGTCGTTAACGGTCAGGTTGCGCGCAGGCCGGGTCCATTTTTGTCGACGTTGTAGCGTGGGTAGATACTCTTTTATCCAACGGGACCAGAACACGTTGGCTAAATATTGGACTTGTCGCCATTGTTTTCGGGAGTAGGAATCCCGTTTATCGAACACTCCTGGGGGAAGTGATCCGTTAGGCTTAAGTAGCAGAAGGTGATTAGGGGTTAGTGGTTCCAGGTCATAGGGGTCATTGGAGACTGTTGTGAGTGGTCTACTGTTAAGAATACTTTCTATTTCACACATAAGCGTAGAAAGAGATTCGTCGGTGAAAATTTGTTCATTGCAAACCGATTTTAAATGCTTGCGAATTGATCTAATTAGCCTTTCCCATGTGCCTCCATGGTGCGACGCCCCTGGCGGGTTAAAGGACCAGGATATACCCTTCTGCAGAAGAAAATCATTGATTTGTTCATTGTTCCAAGCTTGAATGGCCTCTCTTAGTTCGCGCTCTCCTCCAATAAAATTGGTGCCGTTATCGGACACTATTTCCGTTACTTGTCCTCTCCTAGCAACGAATCTCCGAAGGGCTTGTATGAAGGAAGAAGTGTCTAAGTTATAGGCTACTTCCAAATGGATAGCTCTTGTTGTGAGGCAAGTAAAAATTACTCCATAGCGTTTTGAGTTACTTCTACCCTTGCGTGTAAGGAAGGGTCCGAAGAAATCAACCCCAACCGATGAAAATGGGGGTTTATTGGGTGTTAATCTACGTGGGGGTAAGTCTGCCATTTGTTGTGTACATGAAATGTTAGAACGCTTGCGACATGCAACGCATGAATTAAGAATTTTCCGAATGGTTGCATTTGCCCTGATGAGCCAGAATTTTTTCCGAATTTCCGCTAGTACATGCTGCCGACCGGCGTGACCTAACTTAGTGTGAATGTCTCTTATGATGAGATTAGTAACGTGATTTGAACGAGGAAGAATGATCTGGTGTTTTTGGAGAAAGGGTAAAGATGCCGCTAACTTCAAACGTCCTCCAACGTGCATAAGGCCGTTTTTTATAAAGGGACTGAGTTTGATCAATGAGCTAGAGGTTCGAACAGGCTTTCCTTTACTGAGATCATCTATTTCTTCTTTATAGTATATGTGTTGAAGATAAGAAATTATCAGCATTTCGGCCTTTGATATTTCCTCTAACGATAGACAGGTTATGCGTTTTTGTGACACATGAACTTTGGGTTTGGTTACAGTGGCGGTATACTCGGATTTTGTGGGTGAAACTAGGTTTTTGAAGCGCAAAATCCACGCGCATACCCGTAGTAATCTTTGCCAACTAGAGTAGCGTGATATCAGATCGTCCAGAAAGTGAGGCGATTCGCAAAGTACAGTCAGACAGGAGTGCCTTTGTATGTCGAATTTTTGCTCTGGAAGATTTTCTTGAAGCAAGGTTGGTTGATCTGGCCACTTGTCTTCTGCTTTCCATAGAAAGTCAGGGCCAAGTTTCCACCGATCACGACGAAGGAACTCGTCAATGCTGAGACCACGACTGGGATCATCGGCTGGATTTTGCTCGGAGCTTACGTAACGCCATTGTGATGGGTTGGACGAATTTCGAATCTGCTGAATGCGATTAGATACGAAAGTATGGAAGACTTTAGTTTCATTGTTAATATAACAGAGTACGGTAGTACTATCCGTCTAAAATATCGATGGTTGCAGTTCATGGGGTAGGTGGAGTTCTTTCCGGAGAACGTTATCGAACTTAACAGAGATGGTGGCTGCGCATAACTCCAGTCGCGGTGTTGTCAAGGGTTTAAGGGGGGTAAGTTTGGTTTTACCAATTAGTAACGCACAGTGACTTTGATTGTTGTCGTTGACTAAGCGTAGATACGATACGTAGCCAAATGATCTTTCGGATGCGTCGGAGAAGTGATGAAGCTGCGCTTTGATAACATTGCCAAAGGTGCTTGGCTTATAGCAGCGAGGAAGCTGGAAGGACGCCAATAGAGGTAGTTGTCGGAGCCATTCCATCCATACCTTTTTGTTTTCGGGTGGAATTTCTTGGTCCCAATCCAGCTTTTTTCTGCCGAGATCTTGCAGCAACGCTTTCATCGGTTGAACGGCGGGTGCCCCAAACCCCAAGGGATCGTAAACTGAGTTTACGACTGATAGAATTACTCTACGGGTGCATTGATTTGGATATACTTTTATTTGCACCTTGAAGCAAAGTGTGTCTGTTTCTGCGTCCCAACACAAGCCGAGCGATCGTTCTTTGGGAAGAGAATCTTTTGTCAGATCTAAATTCTTGAGCTCGTTGGATCGGTCGGAAGGTGGGACTGTTTTGATGACCTCCCGACTGTTGCTAGTCCATTTGGTGATTCTAAAGCCACCTTTGTCTAGAAGTTGGCAGATTTCGCGAAGCAGTGCGGCAGCAGAGTTTGCATTGGGTGCAGATGTCAAGCAGTCGTCGACATAAAAACAGTTTTTTACGGTGTCAATTGCACCGGGACTAAATTCACGTTCGTGGTCTAGGGCTGTTTGCCTGAGAGCGAAATTAGCACAGCTAGGCGAGCTGACCGTTCCGAAAAGATAGACACACATTCTATACGATTGTAAGTCATTGTCTAAAGATCCATTTTCCCACCACAGAAAACGCAGCAGGTCTCGATCGCTGGTAGGAATTTGGACTTGATGGAACATGCTTTGCACGTCACCTTGAATCGCGATCGGTTCTCTGCGGAAGCGCAGCAGAACCCCAATCAAGCTGTTGGTAATGTCGGGTCCTGGCAGGAGATGATCGTTTAAGCAAACTCCTTTGTACCTCGCAGAGCAATCGAAGACAACCCTTATCTTTCCTGGTTTATTTTTGTGATAGATTCCGTGGTGAGGAATGTACCATATCCGTCCTTCTTGGCCTTGTTTATCATCGATTTTCTCTGCATAACCTTTGCTAATCGTATCTTCCATGAACTGTTTGTATTCTTCAAAAAAGGGGGATTTTTTAGAAATTTTTGTTTGAGGTAACGAGCTCTTTGCTCGGCTAGAGCGAGGTTTGCTGGCAGGTTCAAATCGGGACTACGAAGAGGCAAGGCAATTTCGTAGTGTTTGTCTTTTCGGTGATAAATGGATTTTTCGACGTGCTCCATAAATTTGAGTTGTTCCCTTGACATCTCGTTGACGTTATGGAGCGTATCGATCACGTCGGAGCACAACGTGCACATAGGATGTATATATCCAGACTCTGTCTTAGCAAGAAAGTTTTTGCAGCTGGTAGTGGAGCTTCCCCCTTTTGAGCAACTAACTACCCAGCCAACGGCCGTTCTGATCGCGTAATGATCAGACCCTGAGTTTATGATTTCGTGAGGCTTCAAGATGTGCCGATTGTCGTTTCCTATGAGTAAGCCGACGTCGGAATTGACACGTGGGATAAAGATATCGGCAAACTCTGGGGATTCGGATATGTCGTCCTGACTTGGAGCATCATTGATTGTAGCAGGAAGTCTTTGTATTGATAGAAGTGGTTGGAGGTGCGAGTAAGGGGATGACTCAAAAACGTCGCTAATTTCCAGATCCGAAATAACTTTAGCTTTTCGGGTGTCGGTGCCATGATTTATAGTTACGGTAGTAACTTTAACGACAGGGGATTGGCGTATTCCCAATTTATCAATAAGGTCGTTGGTAATGAATGAACTTGTACTACCTGTATCCAGAAAAGCTTGGGTAATGATTGATTGTTCCGAGTTATTTGTACGGATTCTGACGGGAACAATAGGGAGAGAGCCGCGAGTTTGAGTGGGCACTCCAACGAGTCCGTTATGTACGGCGATGTGAGACAAGGCAGAATCGGCGGGTGAGTCCATCTGGTTGGTAGCAGAAGTCAAAGGAGTACACCTTTCAGGTGGGTGTAAGAGCGTTGTGTGGGAACCGTTGCAATCGGGCCTTTTACAAGGGGATTTTCTGGAGCAGTTTTTTGCAAAATGACCTGGCTCAAGGCAGCTGCGGCATAGCTTGCTATCGTTAACAAATTTGATTCGGTCTTTGTAAACATATTTGCGAAAGCGCTTACATTGATTCAGGTAGTGAGGGCCTTTGCAAAGTTTACAACATTGCTTAGACGGCGACAAAACGGTCTGGGTAGCAAGCGTGGTTTCTTTTCGGGGTTTATGGAGGTCAGGCTTTCTACTACTTTGGGCCCAATTGCAGTCTAGATTTGTGGTCTGCCTTGTTTTTATTGTTACGTAGGCGGCCAAATTTTCAATGCTGACTTCTTGCCCCTTTTGGTGGATAAGTGAATCGACTTCGGCTTGCCAACCACTCAACCATTGGTGTGGCAACCTTTTGGCAACTTTAGTAATTACATCTAGATTGTCCATTTTGTGGAGATAGTTCATGCCCTTTAGGGTATTCATGCAAGAATTGATATCGGCTGAGAAACTTATAAGGGAGGGCTTGTCGTTTACGTGTAGCATGGGGCCGTTGGTAAGCGAATCAACACAGGCCTTTGCTATTTGGAATTTTTGTCCGAACGTTTGTTGTAAAAGTTTTCTCGCTTTTAGGTATCCTAGAGCATCGTCCATGTATTGACAGCCTTTCACCAATGAGTGTGCCGGACCTTTGGTATAGCTCAATAAGTAGAACAATTTGCGTTTAGGTTCGGGGACATTGAAGGCAATTAGTGCGTCAAAGGCCTCAATAAAGTTACGGTAACACGCTGGATTGCCATCAAAACATCGGGCTCTAGTAAAGGAGTGGCAGAGGGCGACATAATTACAGGCGATTGGTAAGCAGCATTTGGGACAGGAAAATTTCGAGAGCTTGTGGACAATTCCTTATTAGACGTTTGAGGCCGGTCTACGTTGCTTCTTGAGTAACTACTGGGTTGCTGAGTTGGAACCATGATAGTTTGATTGTAGTCGACTGGTTCCAAGTTTGAACCCCTGGTCGACTGCGCAAAACGGGTTTCGCACGTGGGAGCGTTAGCCCGGGAGTAGTCGAAAGATGGTCGGTTCGAAACGTCTCGCAACTGACCGGACTGATGGTAACACAATTCGTTCAAAGTGCCGGGAACCTGCGTTACGCTATGTTCAAAGGGTGGCTCCGGATTTACGTTTTGCCCAAGGTTGTGGTTTTGGGAAGCACTGCTCGCAAGCTTGGTGTCGGCAATAAACATCGACTTCGTTAAACGATCATCACTAGGATTACATTTATCATACGTAGGATGGGCCGTCAATTCAGACGGGCCATCAATTTTTATGCCGTTGCTCGCATATTTGTTACAAAATAAGTTACTCACAATATGTTTGTTGTCATGAAAAGGCGGTACATCACTAGAAAGATTGGTTTGTTTGTTGATTTCATGTATGTCCATCACTGCTTGGGCTTCGTCTAGTTCCGCACGAAGTCTGGCTTCTTCAAGTTGTTGCTGATGCTTTCTTTCTTGTTCGTCTCTCAAACGTGAGAAACGAAGGTCTTCTTCTTCTTGAATTCGTTTTTGTTTCAGTTCTTCTTCTTCTTGGAGAAGCTTGTATTTCAACTGCTCTTCTTCAAAATCGAATCTCTCTTTGCTTTGTTGTTGTTTTAGCGATTCGATTTCGTTGTTGGATTTCAGTCGAGCCAAAAGAACAGCCTTCTTCGCTTTGGCACTTGAGTAAGAAGATGAACTGGAACCAGTCGAACCCGATCCACTAGATTTTGTTTTTGTTGAGCTCTTCGACTTTCGAGTTGAGCTCGATTTTGTTTGCGAACCAGGACGAGATTCACCTTTGTTCGATCTAACAGCCAATTTCTCTGAAGCTGTTTCGTTTGGTTTATGCTTCATTGCTGATGTAGATCGCCCACTAGCGAGAGATACACCTTTATCTGATTCGCTAGTAGGTTTTGAAGTAAGAAATTCATTGCCTTTTGACATTGATCTAGTTGTAACGCCGATTTTCTGAGAATTCATCGTAAGATTGTTGTGAAATGTTTCTTCGTTGTAAGCCATGCCGAAAACTAATATAGCCGCCGTTTGATTCTTGTTGCGGCTATAGGAATTTGATGTGACTTGTGGAGCCTCACACGGATTTATTGTTGTTCTAATTTTTATTTTGTACGAACTTGCACCGTTTTCTAAAAATAAATACACAATTTTCAGCACAGTTAAATAAATACGATACAATTACGAAGGATATAACGTTGAATTTGCTTACCGGCAGTTCCGGCAGTCACTTGGGGAAATTTGCTTTTATTTCGACACACCAGCGTCAACTAACAACCACATAACTTGAATTCGCACTACTTCCAATCGAACGTTGCTCAACTCAATAGATTAAAACCAAACTCATTCGAACAAAGGCCGTTGAAGCAGTTGAAAAAAGGTGCAAACTAAAGCGAGGGAAAACAAAGCGAGCTTATCTTTGGGCAATCGGTTAATTTTACTGCATGGATAGTTTTTGATTTGTTGATACAAGATCTTTGGAAAGGGGTTCGAATTCTGTATAAGCAACTTTTAGTTCAGTTTAATTTTGGCGCTTACAAACGTTTTGTTCACTCATTGCTTCATTCACAGGGAAGCTTTTGCTTCCAAAACTTTACCGTGTGGACTGCAAGATGTACTTAAAGTTACTATCAAAATAGTAAAAAGTAGCGCTTTACACACACGTTTATTCAGACAACTTTGCGAAGATATGGGATTTGAGCATATAAATCTTTTGTATTACACAAAGGTCCGGTGGCTTTCTAAAGGAAACGTTTTATCCAGAGTTTTTGAGCTCCGTGATGAGCTGAAAATTTTTTAAATGTTGTAAAACCTGAGTTAGTAGTTCACTTTTCTGATTCAAAATTCACTGCTTGTTTGGCGTACTTGGTAGACATCTTTGATTCTTTGAACACTCTAAATATGAAAATGCAAGGGAAAGAAAAAAATATTATTCACTGCGTGGATTTGATTAATGGGTTTATTGAGAAATTGTCAAACTGAAGACGTAAAGTACAGAAAGGTAATTTTGCACTGTTTACCACTTTGGTTGATATCTCCCATTTGGACAATGAGCTAAAGACCAATGTTGCTCAACATCTCGAAAAACTGGAATGTGAATTCAGATCATACTTTCCCGAACTTAGTAGAAATGACCTGTCACTTGCAAAAGATCCCTTTCGACTTTCCTCCGAGAAAGTACAAGACGAACTGCAGGATCAATTTATTGACATGAAAAATGACTCCAGCAGTCAAGATGTGTTTGAAGCTTTCCCAGTCACGGATTTCTGGCTAAGAATGGCATCGTCGTATCCAGAAATAAGCAAAACTGCTCCAAAAAAATTATTGCCATTCAGATCTACATGGCTATGTAAATCTGCTTTTTCAACACTTTTCAATGTGAAGACCAAGCAGCGGAACCGTCTTGAAGTTGAACAAGATGTTCAGAGACATAAACGTAAACAGAGCCAAGAATTAAGAATCTTGTAGCAAAAGTGCAGTCACATTCATCTCATTGAAAAAATAAATAGCTAGCAAACATTTTGTTTAGTTTTGGGTTACAGTTTCATAGTTAATCCTTTATGTTCATACAGTTCGTTACTTTCGTGCTATTAATCCGTAGTGAGCCACGAACCATTTTTAAATAAATATTTGGGCCACGAATCATAAAAGTTTGGGAACCCCTGCACTAGTGTGACGGTCTAAATTTTATTCATAGGTCGAAACAGTGTCACTGTCTGCAGTTCGCTCAGAGCTGAACGACACACTTTGGTCGAAAGTTTTTTTCGGAGGAAAAGATAGTTATGAGACCACTACTAAGTTGCCGACGACGTTGCTACACTTCACCATGATCAGCTTCTTAGGTGTAGCATGTATTATCTTTTTTACTTAAAATCTAAAAACAAACATTGCAACGATTATACGGAATTACCTTGTTCCACGGCGTGAAAGGCAATGCTTACAAATACCGAAAAATCACGGCATTGTGAGCAAACAAGCTTATTATGATATTTGACAGCATAAACAAAACTGTCAACGTGAGGTAAGCAGATGAGTAGCTGATCTTACTGCTTACAAAGTCTAGTGCCTTTGCTTTTAGCTAACGGGAATTTTTGAATGTCCGAGTGGAAATTATTTGCACAGGGATTAAATTGGGATCCCTCAATCACATCAGCAAAAAAGCGAGACGAGAATTTGAGTTTGGTAACTCGCATTACACATAAAGCAGAAAAAAGGCAAAAACTATTGGACTGCTTCATAGAATGTTTGGAGCTAGATGTTTGGCATTTTTTAAATAAGCCAGATGTTATCTGGGAGCGGGTCGGTTGCTTACCTTTTCGAGTTGGGGTGGTTCAAAGTGTGAATGCTTTTTAAACTCATGTTTTTCGATGGCAATACTAAACTTTCTTTATTTTTGGAAGTGATAGACTGCAACCTCACTCTTCCGACCACTAAAAAATACTACTGTAATTTGCTCCACCTACTACTGCAGCAATTCAACTTCTCAAACAGAGCAGCTCTTGAGAAATCTTAAAAAATGATTTTCATCAGACCATTACTTTAAATTAAAACTACATAATTAATCAAATGCAACAAACTGAAGAGCAAAAAAAATTTATCACAAAATTAACATTACGTGAAAATGTTGTTTGTTGTGGCCTGTTTGGCCGTTGGTCTATGCAGAATTACAACTACACCACCCATGCCGTTACTAAAACTCCTTCAAAAAGTAACACATTTCAGTCACTTCAATGTCTTTGTTTTCATATAACTTTAGGAGCAAAATGTTCTTTTATGTAGGCTACCTTAAGCATATAATTGCTAGTAGCGCCGTTTCAAATTTCATGCTTCAAAGATCTTTTTCGCTTGAAACTACGCAAGAGGCAAATTGAGGCATGCGTCATCCAACGCAGTGTAAGGGTGAAATAATGTAGATATATCATTGTCTTTATTTTTAAATAGATTTACATTAGTTGAAAGCTAATGCCAAAGACGATTATAGATTTGTTCCTGCTCACTGCGTCTTAGAGTAGAATTGCTGGGTTACAAATCAAGTGCTATATTGAGTTAGGAGTGATTAAACCAGGGATGGGCAAACTTTTTAGCTGGAGGGCCCCTCTAATCTTCAAGAGTTGGCCGAGGGCCAGTGTTTAAAATCTTGCAATAGCTGGATATGTAAAGCCTGTCTTGAAACTTGACTTTGTTATAGAAGTTTATTTTTTAAAAACACTTCAGTACAAAGCAACTTGAAGCTTCGAATGACGAGTGTTCTTCTAAACAAATTAATATCACGTCCAGGAAAGCGGAATTGCTATTTTTATTACCAGCAATTTCAATTACTAAAATAATCGCAAGAAAATTTCGCAAATATTTTGTTGTATTACATAAGAAACATGGAAGTTTCTACAAGTGTTGTTGGAGAGCATGTGCCTTGCGAGCTGCAGTTTGCCCACCCCTGGACTAAACGGTATTTGTTTTCTGAAGCACCAACACAGCTACAGTAAATAGGGTAAGGAGAAAGTCAAATATCCTTTTATGCATAGACAATTTTCCTTCACCGACTGTACCAGACGGCTTCGTGAGGATAGCGTAGACTTGAAAGTGTTGAAAAGGTCGGCAAAGGTCGAGTTATGTTTGAGAATTACAGGAGGTAATGGGCTATGATTTTACAACCAAGGAGTTAATCGGCTGTGAAACTAAAATCAAAAAGAGAATCGGTATATTGGCATGGGAGAAATTCATTTTTTGAATACGGCTTAGTTAGATTATTATAATTCAGCGAGCACTGGACGGATTAGACCCAAATCGAGTCCCAACACGTTTCATGCACACTCTAGAGCAGTGGTTCTCAACCTTTCCAACCCCTGGGACCCTTATTCCTAAAGATATTGGCTTGGGGACCCCTTGTCTGCGCAATCTGCAAAGGAGGTGTATGTTGAAAGAACAAACACTATTGTGATAAGGCGGATAAGTTGTTTACTACTGGATTTCTAATTAATTTAAAAAACTCTCTTTATGAAAGCATAACACAAGTGGTTAGTGGAATATCACAATTTACTCGGCAAAACACAACACAAATGATAGTCAGTGTGACCTCTGTTCTTGTGTTTTCGAAACAAGCTCATCAATGCGAGGGTTAATATTGCTGAGAGCAATTCTCATGTCATTTGCAACTCTAAGGCAATTACGGTACGTAGTTCTGATATTAACTAGAGCAGACATGGCAGCTTCACAGAGGTATGTCGTTGGAAATGGAATTAATGCTTCCAGAGCTTCTTTTGCCATTTTAGGATATTCTTGCAACATACTGCACCAAAATTCTATCAGTAAAAAGGAGCTGAACTTGGCCTTTGCAGCTTGAGAACTCTGCAATTCCAGATGTTGCTCATGAAGGTTGAGCTGCTCATTCCGTTCATCTCAGCAATAAAATGGTTGCTCAATCTATGCTGAAGAAGGTTAAATGTTGGAAAGTAATCTTCCATTATTTTTCTCGAGGTTGCTTATGTGATCATCAATTAAAGCAGTTGGCGATTTGTTAGTTTCCTAATCACCAGTTTTACTGTCCAACAGTAAAAACAGAGCAAAATTTTGATTTCTTACTCTCTTTTTCTGTAGGGATAACTTCTTTTTGAAGGCGGAGACCTTCTCTCCAGCCTCTATCTGAGATTTGTTTTTCCCTGCAGAGATCAACTGAACTCATTCAAAAGACTAAAGATGTCTGCCAAATAAAAGACCTTCAATTGGAATCTATTGTCATCAAATAAATGTAGCAAGTTCCATTGACCCATGCTCACAAAGGAACTCGGAAACTTCAGTGACAAGTTTTGCAACACGGGAGAGCACTTTTCCCCGCAATAACCATCACACTTCGGTGTGGAAAAGAAGGTACTGATGCTCCTTTCCAAGGTTGTCGCAAAATGCTTTAAATAATCGGGAATTGACGACCCTGCCACGAATGAAATTCACAGCCTGTACTTCAGAATCAAGAACACTTTTCAACTCAAGAGGGAGTGTCTTACAGGCTAAGGCGTATTTATGAATAGCATAGTTGTAAATATTGTTACAATATTTGGCAACATCTAATGCTTTAAATCCATAGTTTTGCGTAGTCAATCTGTGATTTGAACTCGCGTTGTGTTGTTGTTATGTGTGTTTCACTTGAGGTATCGTTTTTATTGATTAATAATTGAATTTGGCAAAGTTGACCCTAAAGCGACGCTGCGAAAACTGCCTTCCTATTACATCTTACATCATTCTCAAGTAGACACGTAGCAGGAAGGATTACGTTGTTTTGTAAACCGGCACGTTTGAGCAAAAGACAAAAACTGGCAAAAGAATCTCTTAAGAAACCCAAGTAGATAAAGTTGTTCTTTTGTTGATCGTCTTTGTGGAGCTGTAGCAAAGAAGGTACTTGGAGGTCAAACAAGCTTGAAACCGCTACATCGTTGCACCGGTAACAAGGCCAACTACGCCACCACCATCTCATCTTGTTTTCCTGTTAATTGTAATATCTTAATTTCAAGTTTCAGTTTTTTATTGTCAATATACGTTTGTCAAAGGATTGGTGTACGAAAGTTTAGGCGACAGAAGAAAGGAAGTGCAAGGAGCGCGTTTCATCTATTTTGTTAAACAGTTTCACAACAACCTGTCTCGGGTTCGGAGACTACCCCAAGGGTCTCTGTTCCACGAACTCGTTACAATAGTGATTTGATACTATATGCAGAGCAACTTGTTTCATTAGGGCTAAAAAAACGGATCGATGCCCTATCATAGCTGGCGCACCATCTGTGCATACCGATCCCATTTTATTCCATGCTATTGAATTTTCACGAAGAAATGCATTAACAAGATCAAAGACATCTTTAGCTCTAGTTCTCTCCTTCATTTCTTGACAAAATGAAAACTCGTCCACAATCGCGTTTTCTTTAACAAATCTCACGTATGCTACTAACTGGCTTATTGACTTGATATCTGTTGTTTCATCAAATTGAAGACTTATTCTGCATGGGCTATCTTGGATTTGAGCGATAAGCTGACTCAAAATGTCATTTGCTATATCTGCAATCCTGTTATGTACAGTGTCATCGGACAAGGGAACTGAGTCTATTCTTTCGGCCTCGTTTAGCTTGTGAAACTATACTGAACGTAAGAATCGTCCCAGAAACCTATTTTATGTCTAGTTTTCGCAGCCATTAGTAAACAAAATAATTATGACCTAAGAAAACGAAAATAATGACTGATTGAAAAGTCTTAATTATCTAAAAGTGGCTAAATCATGCTAATTTACTTTCGTGGTAATCGCATGTAAAATATAGAAATGATATAGCAAATACTAAAAGGAAACAGGCATAGTGATTGTCTTGAATTCCCTCCGCTCCTTCATTGCTTCGGTTGTAAAATTCTATCCAGGCTGGTAGCAACTAGCTATCAGATACCAAAAAGCTGCTGGGAGAAAATTAGACACTCTGGTATCCCGCGGTACCTGACTTTTTCTGTTTCTTTCTTTCACGCATTGGGGGTTGTGGGTAGAGCTAGAAGAGAAAGTGCCGCAACTGCAACTTTTATACTTCAACTCTCACATATTTTATTAAACCTTATCTCTTATGGCTAGGGATTTAATGTTTTATCCTCAATACAGAAACAACTAGTTGGATGATCATATGCTTCTCCAGAGGCGTTAGTTGCATCATTCTCACCAGAATTATCTTAGCTACTGCCGTCAGTTTTCAACTACTTCTTCAATGCTATTGTCTAAGCTTACATTACTTTTGGCAGTTTGGTCCCACCACCTGTTTACCACATTGCCGTTAGGAATAAAGCTAAATTAGGCTCTCTAGCTTTTGAGAAATGGAAAAAGAGTAAGGGTCGTGTTGAAAAGCAACGCGAGAAGAAGAGAAAAAATGAAAAAGATTGCTGCCAAGTGTATCAATATCCAAAAAGTTTTTGCTAAGTCAGCTTTTTTTCAGAAAATCAAACCGAATCAGTAAATCTCACCGTGATGTTTGAAAGTCAAGATCATTGTCTAAATTCTCATACACCAGTATCAGCAAGCCAAGATCATTCTGACACTTTCACTATTCCAAAATCAAAAGGTCAACATCATTCTGCAAATCCCGCTGTGACAGTATCGGTATCAGAAATCCCAAACTACATGTGGTATGTAAAACCTACGCTAGATGAACTGAATAAGCTTTTAAAATTTCCCACCGATCAATCTGAAACAACTAAATTCAGTGGTCAAAATGAGTATTTTCGACTTCATCTCGATGGAAGCTGTTTGCAGCGATTGTGACGGTGGTATCGTCAAAAAAAAAGAGGCTCTAATTTGGAATCTTTGCATTGCATATGGCGTTTGTAGCGATCAGCATTCGAGCAAATTTCTTTCTGGGTTCAGTACTTGTAAACACATTCACCAACCAATAGATATTCATGGAAGTTCTCAGAAATACCGCGCACATGTTGAGGCTTACCTATTATTCAGCAGCGGTAAGACAATTTTGGACTTAACGCCAGTTAAACGTAGCCACACACCAAACTGGTCATGCAAAGAAGGCAAATAATTTAATCGACAAAGTAGTTTTCATGGTCAAAATGATAGAAAATATGAAATGAGTTACCGGGCAACAGGGAGTTCGGAAAAAGTGTTAAGGTTGTGTGTAGAAAAAGCTGATCATGAAAGAGTTTTAGAGACTGTTCTTGGTCTTGCAATCATTTGGGATATATTATAAAAAGATCTTTGCAAAACAACCTCGCCAAACAGAAACACACTTATCTCCATAACTATAGTTAACGTTTTTATCGCAATTATTTCAAACTAATAAAAAAGACTTGTCGAACCGATATAGAGAAGCAGGTATCATTCCGTTCAAATCGATTCAAAACAAGGCATAACTTAAGGACAAATACTCCGTTATTTTACGCTTTGTAGACGCAAACGACAAAGAACGACTCCTTATGGGGTTGTGGGAAATCATTTGGCAACTGGTGATGAAAAGAACTCAGCTATGCGAAGATCGTCTGGACTCGCTTTTTCTTACATGCGTCAAAAATGATGTTGCTAAAATATAGCACTAATTTAGAATGACGTGACTATTGCATTAACTCACAGCACGGAAAGCTGAAATTCAAAGACTATTGTGTTGCAAGAAAAGGTTGATTGTGGTGAAGACTTCGTCAAAAATGATAAAGCTAATACACTTCTGAATATGTTATCTATTTCAAAACGTTTGCATTGATAACTTAAATCAATTTTATTCAAATAGGATATTTTTCCAAACAGAATATTTCTATTCATTGAGTCAACTCTACATTTGAATAGAGTTGACTATGATTTGAGTTACAAATTGTAGCCTTCTTCAAATAAATGGTATGATTAATTTTACCCAATATATTACCAGCACACGATTTTCTAAAATGGTCTAAATAGTTTGTGAGCTAAACGTCATACTTTTTTTCTATATAAAAACCTGGTTCGATAACAGTGGGGCGTTTTTATTTTTTGAACTTCCGGGCTGATTCACTTTGCTAACCCTCCTTGAATACAGTGACCGCCTTTGAAATTAAACCCTAGAGTGTATTTGGTAACTTGGTTTATTGCTTTATTGGTAATAAGAAGTCTTGAAAATTACGTTGATATGGTACAGGAGATTCTCTTTAACCTGCAAGGACTGGAGAGGAAAAAGAGCATTGACCTGCAGCTACAAAGAGAAAGTTTGCGATGTTTTAACGTGACTGGTTTGTGTGTGGAATATTGTTACAAATTTATAAAACCCAAATGATTTATTTTAAAGTGAAATTTCAACTTTGGCTTAAGTATGAAAGTTTAAGTTTGGTGAGAAAAACACACAATTGAAATCAATTAGTATTTTAATATTAATATTATTTACCTGAGATAAGCATAATGTTCCAAAATGTTGTTAGTATTTTTCACCGAGACCAATAAGGCACGACGAGTGTACAAGTGTGGGTAATTTATAATGGTATTAGGGAGTAGCTACTTGTTGAGGGACAAGGAGCTTCGATTTTGTAGTTCTGTTGGTGTTTAGCTAGATGATGGATAAACCCTCTTCCAAGAAAAACGTTAGTCCGCCCTTTTAAGGCGCTTGTTCGAGTTTGGTGATTGATTTAAAGTGTTCATGTCAGTTTCTTTAATATGAGCATTTGAAAGTGCAATGATTCCGACGTCTAATTCCTACATGAAACATTTAAAATCACGACGTCCGTTCGGTGGAAGAGGCGCCTCACTAGTGGATACCTGCAAACAAGACGAGAACACCAACACATCGATATTCCGACGTTGGACTAAAGAATAAGAGTCAGTGGCACTGAGTTCCCTTTCGACACTCCCAGACCCAACTACAAACAATAATTTTCCCTAACTTAGTCGTCGCACCTTGGTGACTCTGACCAGGCCACGTATTCGTGTTAGTCGTTTTCCCAAATCACTGCACCTATGTGGCAATGCCGACAATGCGACGTCGGTGAACACCAGACGGCTTTCCACATCACTGAAGAACGATCCAAGCTGTTTGAGTCACCTGGTAGACTACCTGACCTAATCAGTCGACCACCAACATTGCGCAGTTAGCTTGAAGAAACCAGCTTGGAAGTGTAATGAAAACTTTACCCACGACGAGGGAGTGATTATCTTTCATTGCAACCATTATTCCAAACGTGGGCACTTAAATGCGATGTAACTTTTTAACTTTTCGAAGAACATCGATTTTTTTAACAAATTGCTTTTCAATTTTAAAAACATGATGTGATCGGTAAAATTAGCAGCAGATTTGGATTCAACGCTTGAATCATTCAAAAATTCTTTGACAAACTTATGCAAAATCATTGTGTTGACCAGTAAAATGAACCGCTTTCTGAAAATAAGAAAAGGAGAAACACGTCACAGCATATTACAAGGATAAGCTTTTTGCATACCGTTTGTATCGCTTTTTGTCTCCCCCTAAATACGGCACCGAAACGAATGATGCATTTTCAGAGAAGTTCTTGGCCGGCCGCAAAAACTCCTTTATCCGCATGCGGCACACGGACTGTAGTTCACCTGTCCCTGTCAAAAAAACATTGTCCTCAAGCTAGACAAGAATCTGGTCTCGCCGAGCTGTCAGGCTGCTCACTTATGCACAAACCTTTTTCCTTTGTGACGTGCTCCACTGATTTAATAAAAAATAATATTTTACTTGGCTCTTCGCTCTAAACTGCAGATTAAGTTACGCTAAATGACTGCTTGCTTTTCGTCCTCATCTTTCAAATTTAACAAAAGCCCGACTTATGAGTAAACAAAGCTTTTGTTTGATGACAGATTTTGGTTCAATAGCAAAAATAAACTATTCATTTTCAAAACGTAATTTTAACTTTCTAAAATTATGCATCATCGGTGGTTGCTGATTTGCGGTCGCTATTTAGAAAAAAGCGAGGGTTTTTCCCCTTTTGATACCCTGAGAATCACAAGTGACAAACTAAATAAAGCCCTCTTTCTAGGATATATCAACCTCAAAACAAGATTCCAATACTTACAACAGTTCAAAACAGAAATATTGCCTAGCTTGTTTATCATGAAATTGAATTGTGTTGTGACATGACTTCATAAATTTAATGACATCTAAAATGTATCTAAATAGTGTTCTGTTTAAAAAAATTTTGTCAATTGATATTTCACCAAAATTCATGAACGTCTTCAAACTAATGTCATCCACGGAGATGTGATTGTTAAAAAATGAAAGCCGACATTATAAAAACTAGTCATTAGTTAGTTTACCTCCACCTCACGCAAGTCCCATCGATACAAGGGACCTTGGTGTCCATCTCCTTTTTTTGTTGTTGTAGACCTACAACCGCTATTTCACTTCTCAGCTTTTTTGTGAAGTTGGACACTAAACAATTTCGTTTGAAACAAAAACGCTCTTCTCAACATTAAGCTTATAAAAAATGAGCCATAAAATACCTTGTCGTGAAATATTTTCGTATTTTAAAAACATGGTTAAAAAGGAAGGGACAGTGCCTCAAAACGCCCTTTTATTAGCCCAATGCCCAGCCACGTCCCTGTCACTGACACAAGAAAAAAACCTCTCAAAATTTGGAGAGTTATCATCTCAAGACTAATTTCATATGGTGGAGAGTTGTTTTTAGCCCATTTTTCCTTCAAGAAAGGTCTTAGAGTGAGCAGTTCACCAATATCTTCATAAACTTTTCAATTTTCAGCTACTTTCGCTGACCCAGCTGTCGGTAGTCTAACTTTAAGCCTTGAATACCGTAAAACCTCTATTTGAGCGCCACCTCTATTTGAACGCCACCTCTAATAGAACGCCACTATGGGGGAAGGGTTGAAAAATAGAGCGCCACCCTCTAATTGAACGCCACCTCTAATTAAACGCCACTTTCATGAATTCTTCTATTGTGGCAATAGTTACGGCTGAAATCATCCTTCGAGTTGTAAGAAGGGAAGAATGGATTGTCTAATTGCACGTTTATTTTTAGACGCTGGGAAGTTCCATTCTATGGAGCTACATCGCACGTTTTTTTTAGACGCTGCGAAGTCCCAACGTGCATCTTTAACACTGTTACGTTTAATAGAATTTTAGGTTTTATTTCAAATTTTTTAATTAGTTATTTTTTGAATTGGGGCGCCTTATATTATCGCTAGAATAATTAAGTCTTGCTACAACTTAACAGCTAGGTGAAGATTGGCTTCTACTAAGATACTTTGAACCACACACTTCTCGGTCACGAACAAAACAAACATACCAAACCACTTTTTAAACAAACAAACCACTTTGAAACTTTACCGGTAAACGTGAACTTATTCAGCAACTCGACGTTGATGCGGAAGATGTTGAAAATGACGAGGACGGCTACAACAGCGACGTGTCACTTAATTTTCACCAGTGAATTTGTGACCAGTAATCACCCTTTATTCGTGTCTTTTGCTTATTGTATAAATGTGTTCGATGCTTTTTCTTTCCGTTCATGAAATTTATCTTCACAACGTTCTGACCAGCTAGTCGAAAAATATAGCGCCACCCTCTAATTGAACGTCACCACTAATAGAACGCCACTGTGGAAGAAGGGTTGAAAAATAGAGCGCCATGGCGGTGAAATAGAGGTTTTACGGTAAGTCAATTCGCTTATGAACTCATCCACCTAGTTCTTGAGCGGCTAAGCAGTAGAAAGCTTCTAACAACTGAAAATTGACCCAACAATTGCCTGCAACTAGTCGAATCACCACTCACTGACTGGCGTTCAATTATTTATAGCGCTGATGCAAATCAATTTTTCAGGCTACTGTAATGTCAAATTTTCGCAGTCTTCAACTTCAACGCGATATGCCACAAAAACTAAATGGCGCGTTAATTCATAGCCAGATGAGGGTGTCGTGAGACGGAAATTAATTTTTTATGCCGGATCATTTTTGGTGATAACGTGTTATAGAAAAAACTTTGTTTAAAATCAAGAATACTAAGAAAATTTTAGAGGTATTTGTTAGAGTAAAGCTTATGTTATCTGCTTTGTTAAGAAGGCTTTCAGAAATTTGGTCAAAAACAGAGCTTTAATTAATTTTATTTTGAGGGGGCAACTGTTCTTTGCAATGAACGCAAGTCCTTTCATAACGTAACTCTACTTGTAGATTCTCATGAGGCCGCCATGGAAGATAACAAACGTTTGTTAAAACTATGGAACCACATTTAAATGCAGACCTTTCATCTCTACTGTTTTGGTCGGTGCAGTGGTTCTCAAACTGCGCGTCGCGACATCCTGGAGCGTCGTTTCAATTTTTCGATGAATGTCGCACAATAATTTGATTTTGAGCCAACATACCTCAATTTTATTCTGTCAAAAGAGTTCTGAGCGTAGACTCCCTATTTGTTTTTCCCGACATGCATAATCAATTGAGTTTTCACAAAAGTGTTGGTAATACGCTATTGTGATTATTGACTCGCGAAATAAGAAACAATTTGCACAATTTTAACTAAAATTGACAGAAAATAAATCGAGACCCAGGCACTTAGTAGTAAAATGGAGGAAAAAAGGAGAGATTCTTTGTCGTTTGAACTATCTGTTGTGAGCATTATGCCGGAAGATGTACATACACTGCGTTAGCGCTCACGCTCGGTTTGCGAGTCTTCAGTTAGACTGGGCCACCACCAAGGGTGGACTGCTTGGCCACGCCTTCTGTCTTATACATAAAGATAGAGGCATCCCGTGTCTTGTTTAAGAACACAGCAAGCAAGCTTGCCGGCTTGTTCTCCACACTATCCCTGTTTTGCTGAGCGCCAAGCAGGGAAGCTGTGAATACAGTTTTTAATGTCTTTTTGATATGACTCGACTTGGAAAATGAACCACAGGTCTACCGACTGCGAAGCGGACGCTCTAACCACTACATCATCGCACCGGTCGAGATGAGATGAGTTACAATCTCAGAGTAGTCTAATTTTACAATTCAAGGTGACAGACCTAAAACAAAATCTCTCAAGTATAACAACAGTAATTTAGATTTTTGGGTCACTTATATCTTGCAGAAAAGCGAACCAAAACCTCACGATGCTGTCTATTGCGTCGTAAGCCCAGTAAGTTTTTTTTAAATGCGTTCCATCGAAAAAAGTTTAAGAACCACTGAATTAATGTGAAGAATGTTTACTGAGTGTTACGAGTATTCTACACATCATTATGTACCATGCTCTATACGAGTTTCAGTGACCACCTGTTTTCAATAGGATCTGGGTTTTGTCTGCCATCGCTTCGTCAGCCAAGCACTTTGGCTTTTACGATTGGGCGTCTAAAAGAGCTCAAAATGTATCGAAAACAATTTAGGTTTCGGTATCTGACAGTGTCCAATATCACTGCTTTAATGCAATTAAAGCGTAATGTGAATACACGTTGTAAGGTGTCACTATTAAAGACTAAAGCAGTGGTTCCCAACCTTTTTTTAGTCACGGACCCCTTTCAAATAATTATCAAGCTTACGGACCCCTACATTTTTAAAACCGACCCTAAACAAATAATTTGGTAAACTACGCTTACTTTTACAAATGCTAGCGAATTTAAATGCAATATTGTACGCAGAATTAAATTACAAATAGCTCAATCATAACATTTTACTTGCATTCAAGAACCATCAGAAAAGTAACTTCAACCGAATACAGGTGCATTGGTGCAATTTAAGGAGAAGCCTGTTGTTGTCTTTTTTGCACTAAAACACTAAACTGTGGCTGGGTCTTTGATAAAGCTACACGCATACCATGTTGAACGTCCAAACGATTTCTCTGTTTCGTGTTTATGGTAACAAGAGCCGAAAATGCAGCCTCGGAGCGGTAAGTAGTAGCAAATGGAATCAGAGTGCTAATTGCTTGCTTTACCAGAGATTGGTAGGAATATTGTTGAGAGCACCAAAACTTTTCCAGAGAGATGGCATTAAATTCAATCAGTAAAAGTTTGCTTGCTCTCAAATCAATAAGATCATCTTTGTTGGGATCTTTGTCATCAATACTGTTTAAGTCAATGAGAAAAGGATTTCGAATCCATGCTTCACCCTTCAAGCTACCCAAATTAAAATAGCCTTCGAAGGAAGTTTGTAGAGTATCCAAGTGTGAACAAAATTCCTTTTTCATAGAAATAAAAATGTCACTTTCTGTCCGAGTTTCATCCTTCAAAATAAGATCTTCTAGCAATGGAAAGTTAGCATAATTACCTACTTCCAATCTACATTCCCAACGAGACAACTTGAGCAAGAACGCGTTCAGTTTTTCAGCTGCATCTATTATTGTCACACCTGGTCCGTGCATAGCACAATTAACGTTGTAAATATGACCGAAAATATCTGCCAAGTAGGATAGGCCTTACAAAAATGATTCAGACTCAATTTTTTCAGCAAAGGAACTGTTTTTATTTTTCAGAAATAATGAGACTTCTTGTTCAAGCTCCTGTAATCGTTTCAAAATTTTGCCTCTAAACAGTCAACGCACTTCTGAATGATACAAAAGCACCTCGTAATCTGACCCAAATTCTCTGCAGAGAGCTTTGAAGAGACGATGATTAAAGGATTGGCTTCTTATAAAATTAACCATTTTCACACAATATGATAGAATTTCTTTGAGAGTTAATGGCAAACTTTTTGCTGCTAAGGCATGCCTATGCAACATGCAATGAGTAACGGTTACATTAGGAGCTTTTTTTTTGACTAAAGCAGCAAATCCGGATTTGTTTCCGAGCATCACTTGTGCTCCATCCGTACAAACTGAGCCTATTTTCTTTTTGCAGTCAAAATTTTGCTTGACAAAAAAGTTGTTTACCTTTTGAAATGCATCGCTAACCTTTGCAGTTTTCAAAAGAGGTTCACAAAACAAAAATTCTTCTTTAATTTCATTGCCATTAACATAATGCACATAACACACCAGCTGACTGCAGTAAGAAACATCAGTGCTTTCATCAAGCTGCAAGCTAAATGGGAAAGGAGAAGTTGCCAATATACGGAACAATTTAGTGATTACACAATATTTAGCCAAATACGGAAACAATTTAGCCTACTTCGCTACATTATTTTCGTACGTACAAGTTGCTGCCTAGTGCCTACATTAACATGAAATTTATTGAATATTGTTGATTAATTTTGTCAAATTCCAATGCACTCGCGGACCCCCAGCAAGCTTTTCATGGACCCCTGGTTGGGAGCCACTGGACTAAAGTGTCGTTGCGAGTTAATTTTGAATCAATTCCGGTACACCTTCGTGATGATTGCTACTTGCTGCACAGTTTATTTACCAAACGTTTTTGCCGTAACATTTTGCCCTTATATAGGGTGTATACACATTTTAAATTTGGTAGTTTTTTGTAAAATGACCAATGGTGCATTGTTAGTAGCAATAAGAACGACATTGGTTCTCAAATATTGAGTCACCTTTAGACTAAAATTATACAAATGCCACTATTTTGCCTATTTTTTATAGACAACTTAGTGATACAGTTTTTGATGAAAAGATTTATCATGTCACTAGGTTTGCCAACTTTGACAAATTTTAATAAAGGACACTGCGACACGTATCCCCAAGTTTCAAATTAATTATCACGTCTCTCGGTTATAAATCGGCGGGCGCTGCCATCACCTCGGTTACCCGAGTCAATTGGCCAGTAAGAAGGGGTTCACCAAAAAAAAAAAAAGGTCATCACCTGTTTTGCTGCCGTTTATCGTGCTACCCGCGGTGTGTTCGACAGCATCCTAGAGGCCAGTGCAGACAAACGGGACAACTTTGCTAAAATTGATATCTTATTTACTTTTCAAATCTTTTTCGACTCTTGTAGTAAAAGCGATGCTAGAAATAAAGGACAATTCTAATTTCATAAAGGACAAGGACAGAAGAGTTCAATAAAAGGACTGTACTTTGAAATAAAGGACGGTTGGCAACCCTACATGTCACAGACGTCATATAATGAAAACAAAAATAACACGTGAGAAATCACATCTGTATGAAGCAATCTAAGCGATGCAGAAGCAGAAAACGGTGAAAAACAAAATTTTTGTGTTTTAAAAAGTGATGTTAATATTTGTCTCCAAATATGAAATAAATGACATCGGAACCAATTTTTGGTTGGAGCATTCTCTAGTGACCACACACCAGGGTGTGTCATATTTTGGAAAAATATTCAAAAATACTTTCTTGGGATCAGATTTGCTATACCAACAAATTAATGCAAATGCGCCACTTTAAATTTAAACAGTATTTGTTGCAAGAATTGCTCACCTATTGCATACAAAATGCCTGCAATGAAACGACTATCAAGGCGAACCAGAAAAACGAAAGTTGTCATATGACCCATCTGATTAGAGCACGAAAGGAGCTATCTACAGCTGAACTACCTGCTTTGAAAGATATTTTAAGGTAAGTCAATAAAAGGTGAAAAGTCATTGTTAAAATAAACAGCCTTCATGTCTGCCAGTGCTACCCACTATAATTTTAAGTGAGGAAACACTTGTCGTAGTTCTAGCATGAGTCGAGTATAATAGAGCTAACACGGCGCTTTGGAAGAATGTTCATTATTCATTTCGTTTAAGCACCACCGTAATTAGGTTGACTACGTAACTAATAATTGCAATAAATTTTTGAGATATGGACAGAATTAAGCAACAGAGATGCGCAAAATTACCCACCAAAAGAAGTTGTCAAGGATATTTATCCGAAACTTTTTGAAAAGTGACAAAAAGCTAATGCTCTTTTCATAACACCTGTAATAAATGATGAGCAATGTATCATTCATAAACTCGAGAGTGCATAAGAAGAAAAAACCCTTGTTGCCCAAGGCAAACCAAGTAAACATGTGAAAAACAAAGTCACCAGCAAGCTCAACAAACTCTTTGATATTTTGAACTGCAAATCTGTGATTTAATTATGCTCCAAAAATTTCTGTTTTTCAAATTATACGGGAAATGCTCACATATACTGTTCCTGTCCAAAAGAAATGAAAATTACAAAAAATGAACTGTTATACATTTATTATCAAAGACAGAAAGCTGGACCGTTAAGTTCTTTTCAAATTGAACCACCAGATATTCAAGAACACATTAAACTCAAAGCCCAGAGAAAGCAAAGAGCAATTGAATGAGAGAAAGCGCTATTTCAAAAAGAACCATCGATATCTACAGAAAACGTGCCATTGGAAGAAAGTCCTACTAAACAAGATAGCACCGTCGGATCACGTTGTGAATTAGCTTAAGACCAAACCCAGTCTAAAATATCGGAAAGAGACACAGAAAAGGTTGAAAATATTTCTTTGGCAGCTATGCGATACGGTGTTGGACTTCGAGCAGCTGCTGCCATTGCCACTGCTGCATGGATACATGCCGGAGTAATCACTCAAGGTAGCACAAATCTTGCTATTAATCATACCAAAATCAAACCAGCACAAGAAAAACTTATGAAGTCAATATCTAAAGAATTCAGTAAGTTTGTCTCAACTGCCAAAATTGATCGCATTTTTTGACGGTAGAATTAACATGAACAAAGCCATGCTATGTAAAGAAGGTTCAGCAGAAAGCTATCCAGCAACTATAAAAGAAGAGTACTCTACAGTAAGCTCCGAACCTGGAGGAAAACATCTTTTCCATTTTACTCTAAACAAGACAACAGATGGGAAGAAGTGTGCTGAAATTATTACTGATAATATATACAAGTTTCTGGTTGAAAGAGGCGTGGATTAAACACTCTTAGCAGTTGGGTGTGATTCAACTAACGTAAACACTGGAGGTCTTGAGGGTGTCATTCATGTTTTGGAGGAAAAGCTTTATAGAAAGCTGAATTGGTTAGTTTGTGTCTTGCGCACCAATGAGTTACCTCTCCGACGTTTCATCACTACTTTGGATGGAAGAACTTTAAGCAATAACAGATGGATGGGACCAATCGGAAAATCGCTTGACTCAGTGACAGAATTACTTATAAATCCTTCCTTTGCAAGAGTTAATATTGGTGACCCTTTAATCTCGTTGTTCCCCAAGTTGTTGAAGATTTTTTTCCTCAGATCAGTTTTATACTTAAAATATAGTTGAAGGCATCAGATCTGGAGTTATTTGTAAAGACTTAGTTGTGCTGGAAATGGCCCAGTAAACCATGGCAGATGGCTTACAACGGCTAATCGCATTTTTCGTTTATGGATTTCGAAACACACACTGAAAGACAATGACTATGGTCACTTAAAAATAATTGTTGAGTTTATAGCTGGTGTTAGTACACCAACTTGGTTTTTGTTAAAAGTGAAACATCGTTAGACGGAAAGCCCTCGACATATGTTGTATCAACTGATGCAGTTGAGAAAGCAGTCTAGAACTATTAATTGATATCGTAATGCCAACTGCACAGCGTGGTGCCCGATATGCTTTCTAAGAAAACATTCTTCAGACTGTAATGTGTTCAGAAAATGAAATAAAAAAAAGGGAGGACATAGAAATAATAATTCAAATTAGACAAAACCGATGTAAAGGAAATCTTCGAGATAAATCAGTTCGAATCAGAAAAGCGCCTGAACTCAATACCGCAGCTACAAATCTGAATGAAATTGCCCGGAAGAATGCATATAAACCTCTGTGTACTTGTGACTTCACGACAGTTCAATTGAAAAAATACTTTTCTAGGCCCATGGTCGTGCCTAATTGTCCTTGCCATGCCCAAAGCATTGAACGACGAGTTAAGCAAGTGACTGATGCATGTGACAGAGTGTTTTCCCATGAAAAGCGAGACAGGTGGATTAGAAACCAGGAAATACCCCGCAACTCATGTCAAAAAATGATTCTAAGCAAGATTTAGTTGAGCTTTTTTAGCTTTCAAAATGACTAAAACTGACTGTTTTTGATTGTGTGCAATAGCAACATTGTATTATATTTGAGATTGCCTGCTTTGTCGCATTTTGGTTGATTGATTTATTAATACAGCAATTTACGTCAAAATGGACATCTTCATCAAAATTCAAAGCTCTTTCCAGGCAGCTAAATGCAGTTTGAATTTGATATAATTTTAGATTTTGCACTTTCTCAAGCAACCACTAGTTTTATACACCCTAGGATGTGCTTTTGAAATTTTTTCCAAAATATAACACACCCTGCTTTGAACCTCTACCAAATGAGATAGCAATTGATCATTTGGCCACATCTCAAGGACCAGTTGAGCTGGAAAGCTGGTTTTGGGCTTAAAAGATGCAAAAGCACCGCTTTACTATCTTCTCCAAGCGCAACTTTCGTTCTAAACTGATCTGAAAAAAAGTTGTAAGCAAAAAAAATACTTTTTGACATAAATCATGCATTTCTATTCATGGAGTGAGTGCTATCTATAACAGAGATGTATACGATTGTTTAAGGGGAGGGGAACTTGCAAAGACAATTTTACGGAGAACAGTGAGAGAAGGAAGACAAAAGAAGAGATGGGAAGACAACATCGCAGAATGGACTAAATTTAAGCTGAGCGAGGCGATCAGACCGGAAAAACAGAGAGAACTGGTTCATAGGTCATCTGCAGCGCCCCAACGGCAACCGCCACGGGATAGACGAGAGGAGATACGATTGTAATCGTAATACGAAACTTGTAATCGATTTCAGTATTTTTGTGTAATCCTAACAGTAATCAAATTGGATTACATGGTGTGTAATCGTAAGAGTAATCTCAATCAACCTGGATAAATGTAACTTAAACATTGAAAAGGCACATTGGTGAGACTTGACTGAAATTTAAATTTTGTTTTTCATTTGGCAAGCAAATTGCTAAATATAGCAGGCATTTCTCGTTGGTCGAGTGTAACGATATTACTACAAGATCAATTCGTTCTTTGGACAAATTTATTCTTCAAAATTAATGTTTCGTTCCCCTTAGTTACCGGGGAGCTTCTTCAGTAAACGGTAGATGTTACTCACACTAGTAACATCTACCGTTTTTAAAAAAGCTCCGCGGAAACTAAGGAGAGTGAAACGTTAATTTTGAAGAATAAATTTGTCGAAAGAACGAAATGATCTGGTTGTAATAAACTAATTGTTTTTGTAACATTTTTATAATTTTTGTGAAACAATATAATTGTAATCGTAATCAAGACGATTACAAGAATTCAATTACATGGCATTTAATAGTAATCGTAATCACCAAAAAGAATGCAATTTATACATCTCTGATCTTTAGTAGGCTATTTGCATTCAAAGTTGTTGTTAATGACCAAGTGAGTGTATGTTGGTCTAATTTATTACCTGTGTCTCTTTTATTACTAGTGTTCAATTCTAATTCTTTGGATAAGTCTATTAAGTTCTAATTTTTTTGGATAAGTCATACAGGAAGCATCATTCAAACAATACAGAAATACTGAATGCAACAGACAGAGGCACTGTATAATTGAAAGATATCAAAACACAGTTCACAGATATGTGTTAGTGAAGATACGAGGCTGGCAGTAAACGTGCTATCAATGCCTTAAAGGCATTGCCCTAAAGATGCGAGGCAGGCAGGAACGTATTATCAATGCCAGCATTGATAAGCATTGATAATACGTTCCTGCCTGCCTTGTATCTTCACTAAAATGTTTTTGTCTGCAACATTTCATGAAGTCTTGTGAACTCAACAGCACTATACAAAAGCGGCTGAAATCCTGCGTCAATTTACAATCACAGCGTCATGTAAATCCAGTTGATCAGTAAAGTAATGTTTCGTGTAAAATTTCTTGATAATCTGTCAAGACTTCAATTTTGCCGAATGAGTACATCAAGACGATCAACGCCACACTTTTGCAATCAGCTTTCAGTAGAAACAGCGAAGTGCAATATGTCATAAGCTGTTGTTGGAGTTGCCACGGGACCACTGTGTATACCTGTTATTTATTTTTCTTTTTTTTGAGATCACC
This sequence comes from Trididemnum clinides, assembly GCA_963675345.1. Lineage (NCBI taxonomy): Eukaryota > Metazoa > Chordata > Ascidiacea > Aplousobranchia > Didemnidae > Trididemnum > Trididemnum clinides. Next base: position 9,659,950 of record OY776285.1, read on the forward strand.
ACTATTTTGAGGGGTCTAATATCGGTTTATATGAGTAGTCTTGAAATGGGAGCCCGACGCAGCTGCTTTACTTGCCTCACCCTGAATCCACCACTGCCCATAATCCGGCTTTCCGAACACCATTCAGATATTAAATTAGTCTTACAGCGATGCCAGTGTAGTATTACCCGTTGCTAATATAGCAGTTTACCTTCCATGATCCTGATTTAATCATAATAATTGACGCGATTCCTATACATATTTGGTAAGCTACTTGGAGATTGCAGGTTAATCTTACAGAACCGTCTGACGCTTACTGCTTAACCGCAGCGAGATGTTGTACCGGTGTGTGTTGAGTTGTTGACTATCAATATACAAGCAGCTTAGTTAAGATATTTAACGAAAAAGCATGACAAACTATTGTATTATTATGTCTGTAATTATTTTATGCTGGAAGCACCGCCTTGCACCTTGCACGCCTTGCCTTTTTAGATTATGCAAACCGCGCAAGCCACGCTGATAAGCGCACATGCTTCTGGCGCAATGCAACAAGCAAAGTAACAACAGGTCCAAATTACGAATTACAATTAGATTCACACTGTGTATATTAAGCAGGTGTCTGGGCGTTTTCATTTTCCATTACGTTCTTGTAATTCTAATTGATCGCTGCGAGTTGAACTAAAACCTTGAGTGGAAATTGTCATCGTATATACTTAAGACTACAACACAAACTATCACATCACTACGAGCAAGCATAACTGAAAAGTAACCTACCCTGTCCTTTTGATGTAGTTATATCCGGATGGTAACCGCTTAACGGTCATACGGTACTAATATCCCATAAATTCACAAACACGACATTGCGCATATTTTCAAATATTTTGCGCAGTATTGACTCCATTCTATAAATATTCCATTCGTAATCTTTTTGTACCGCATTGAGACCTCTTACTAAAAATTTCGTTTCTGGAAACTTGTTGTGATGTTACAAAAATTTCGTTTTTAATTCCCTTGAGTCGATGAATGTTTACACTAGGGTGATAAAAAATAAATGTGCTCCAATGTTGAAAATGATATATACACCATCTCCTCCAACTGGAATGTCTATAATGGAATCACTAAAATACGGTCTTGTTTTAAGGGGGCCAAAGTTTTGTAAAGGGGGACCATGAGACCTGTAGTAAAGTGTTATGTTGTAATTTTGAAAGGAATGATCAAAAGCAACTTTGGGTTGACACCAAATTGTTTTGCTTTCAAATCCTTTTACCTCCAAACCTAGAATTGTAGCGACCAAGTTAAAAAACTGCCTAATTGTCGAATCTTCGAATAGATAAATTATTTTGTCTTTTAAGCAGTTTTTTATAGGGTTCACTTCATCAATGCGACATTGAGAGACCCAAGCGTGTTCACGAATAAATCCAGTGCTGGTAGTGCTTCGGCTGGTTTGAGAATGAAAGTATTCTTTCGAACAAATCGGTAAGGTGCTTGAGAGCTGTTTTGAAGTAGGAGCTCTTACTGTAATGGCGATGGTTGTCAAATATGTATGACATTTGTATTTCTTGCACAATGCAGTGTAATTTAAATTGTATTTTATTCTTGGACCTTTGTACGTCAAATTTTGTCTTTTGGAACAATTCTGCGATTTTGGTTTAAGGCAAAACCACGGTTCTTTGTTTCTTGGATTGCTGTAGTCACGAGGCAAACCATCAAATCTAAACAATGTTTGTTTCAATGTAGCTATAAAAAAATCTGTTGGCCTACCGACAAAAGCTTTTCGTGGTGCATTCATTAATGGTTAAACCTATATCAGGAATTTTCTTGTCTTACGTAATTCTGAGCAATCGATCAGCATAATATTAGCGGAAAATATATTTCAGTAAATTAGCATTACCATTTTCAGTTTCTTATTTAAATAGATCAGGAATGCAAATGTGCGAGTTCAAATACTATATCAGGAATATGCAAACTGTACGCGACGTGAAATTCCTTGGCCCGCGGAAGGATTTTGCAGCTCGAAGCGGATGTCAAACGGATCAATTCGATTTTGAAAAAACCGAACTCTACAAAAAAAAAGAAAAAAAGAAAAAGCTGTGTCATCATTGAATTTGGAAAATTTGGCCCAAAAACTGGTTTTGAAAGTATTAATCTTCCCAAGAAAAAGCAAAAGAGTTTTTACTCTCTTTTTGGGTGAAAAATGCACCTAGCTTGTGCTTCGAAGCTTATCTGTGCGTACAAACAGCTTGAATGACGAACTCTGCTGGCCCCGCAGTACTTTCAAGTAGTTTAGAATGGGCCCAGCTGCAAAAAAGATTGCACACCTATCGTCTATACCGTGTCAACAAAAAAGATCTAGGAATCGCATCAAAGTCTTCTAGTTCAGGGGTGGCGAACCTATGGCACGCGTGCCAGATGTGGCACGCGGGCTGATTTTTGCTGGCACGGCACTTGAAACTTTTTATCGCGCATTAGTTCAGTAGCCATCTAGCAGTTACAAACTCAAGTTAGACTAAAATGATTTCTCAGAATAGATCAAAGCTCTTCCATTTGCCATTTATTTGCTTTGTGACATCACGGTTGTAAAACAAAAGAGTGTGTAATTTGATATCATCGTTTTCATTTTACTTAGTTTCTTTTTGAAACAGAAATTTACAACAGTTGGTAAATTTTACTAACAGTTTGAAGAAACCAAGTACAGTAATTTACTTCTACACGTGGAATACATATTTTTTCAGAAATAAATTGGATTTCAAACTTTGCTAGATCATAAACTTGAATTTTTCTTTTTTTTAATTATTTATTGTTTTTACCTGAGATATATCAAGAGAAAATAAAAAGCTAAAATTATCATCATCCAGCAGTAGAGGGTTTCAAAGCTGGTGGACTGAAGAGTATGGCATGATTAGCAGTGATGATAAAGCAGCATGGGCCTTGTGTTGTAATAAAGTTGTTTGCAGAACATCTTCAGTTAAACGTCATTTCGAAACGAACCATAAAGACCATTATTTGAAAACGAAAGAAGAACAAAGAGAAATTATTTCTAAAGCTTATAAGGAGAAGAAAATGCAATCATCAAATCTAATGAAATTTATAGGTGGCTCTTCAAATGTAACTGCAGCGAGTTATATTGTGTCAAAAGAAATTGCCAAACACGTAGAACCATTCAGAGAAGGACAATTTATCAAACAAGCATGGCTTGAATGTGTACCGGTTTTATTCGAAAATTTTAAAGAAAAAATTATTCAGAGAATAAAAGAAATACCGTTATCTAGAAATATAGTGAAAGCTAGAATTTTGGATATGGCTGACAATGTTTCTCACCACCAAAATAAAGACTTAAGTTCTTGTAATTTTTTATCTATCTGTCTTGATGAAAGTACTGACATAACAGGTTCGGCACATTTAGCAATTTTTGGCCGTTATTTGGTTAATGATACCATTAGAGAAGAGTTGATCAGCTTAGCGTCATTAGAAACAACAACAAGAGGGATAGACAAATGCAATGCTGTTGTGAAACAGCTGACTGAAAGAAAACTTGATCTTTCTAAAATAGTATCTGTATCAACAGATGGTGCTAGTAGTATGACCGGAAAAACCAATGGATTTATCATTTTGTTTACTCAGCATGTTGGACATTCCATCTTGAGCTTTCACTGCATTATACACCAGCAAGTATTATGTGCAAAAACTGGTTTTAAATCACTGTAGAACATTATGGATATAGTAACAAAACTAATTAACTTAATGGCTGCTCATCCATTAAGCAAACGAAAATTTAAAGAACTGCTTGGCGATATGGATTCTATGCATGTTGGTTTGCTAATGTACAATAATGTGCGATGGTTAAGTCGGGGAAAAGTTCTGGAACAATTTGGTGAATGCTTGGATGAAATTATAATTTTTTTAAATAACAAAAACATTATTGAAAAATATAAAGAGTTGCTTGATAGCCAATGGATTTTAAAATTAATGTTTTTTACCGATTTGTGCTTACATGTAAACGAATTGAACACAGGCTTGCCAGGTCGTAATAAAACCATTATTATCATGTTTGATTTAATCAAAGCATTCAAAGCAAAACTACGAGTTTTCTATCGAGATGTTGATTCAAAAACTTTCAAGTATTTTAAAAACAAAGAAATATTTTGTACAACTTGAATCTAATGACCATCTAGAACAAGGAATAAATCAACTATTAAGAATGTTTTGTGAAGTTATTCTAGAGTTAGTCAAGGAATTTGATTCTACGTTTACACAATTCAGGCAATTCGGTGAAACAACGCAATTTATTTTGCATCCAGACTCAACATCACTAGAAATACTAAATTTGGAAAGCTTGAAGTGGCTAGATTTGGAAGATATAGAAATGCAATTAATTGATTTCCAATCTACTTCTATATGGAAACAAAAGTTTATCGATTTGAGAAGAGACTTAGAATTAATAAAGAACGATAGAGCAGTTGGTGTATTAACATGCAATCCAGAAGAAAAAGTATTGAAAACATGGGATACCATTTCCAATACTTTCATTTGTCTAAAAAAATTAGCAATTGCTATTTTATCAATTTTTTCATCTACGTATTGTTGTGAATCATTGTTTTCGCAAATGAACTTGATCAAAAACAACTTGAGAAGTAGCTTGATTGATGAGTCTTCATCTGCATGTGCATTACTTAAAGTGACAGAGTATGAACCAGATATAAAACGCTTATCATCTAAATTACAGCAACAGAAATCTCATTAACATATTATGATTTATGGTAATAAATATAATCAATAATTTGCATAGTTTACATTTTTAATTAGTTTTGTTCAATGTTACTGGCACGGTATAAACTTGCTTTACGTCACGTATAATATTTTGGCACGCTTTTAAAAAAAGGTTCGCCACCCCTGTTCTAGTTGACGCATATGATGCGATACAGCGGACACAAAGCAGTTATCACTATTAAGCCGACACACCTGTTAAATTCTACATCACTTACAAAGTTTGATTAATGAACGCTCAGGAAGGTTGTAAACAATGACGCCACTGGAGCTGGTGACACTTGGGACGGATTTGAAAAGCGAAATCGAAAAATAAAAGTATTGCCCAAGTTTTAAAATATTTGTCTTCAGCAATCACAACTTGAAAGAAAAGGCTTGTTAACGACGAATTTCTCGCGTGTCATCCAAGGCGAACGGACCCCATTCCTACTGCACGATTGTAGGCTACATATAAATGCAATTGAAACGGAAACTCCAATAAATCTCAGATTTCACTGGAAATAATGATTTTAGCTCTGACGAAGTTCAATTTAGTTTGTCATGTACCTACCTTTTCTCTCAACTACTATGTGCTTTATGATCGAAAGAGCAATAAAATGCTACTACTTGGATTTTACCGATTTCTAGCTAATTGTTCATTACTTGCAGTTTATATCAATAAGATGCCGTTTTCTCTCTTTCAAATAGGTCTAAAAATGTCTATAACAGACAAAGATTTTACAGGGGCTCACTTTTTGAAGGAGAATAGAGCTCTGGCTGCATAGATTCTCTTAAAGTAAATTTTTAAGCGACTTGGGAGCAGGTGTTCATCCAGAACTTCGCCAGAGATGGTTAATCAAATTTTAATGGTGTTATTTGCTGATGTCTAACTCTTTTTGGTGAAAGATTGTCGGAACTAAAAAGGCTATCGTGACTATGACTGCCCACTAACCTTAACCTCATGACTTCCTTCTCGAAAAAGCCTTTCCCTAAAATTGTAAGAATATTTAGAAATTGGTTGCTTTAAATGGCTACGAATTTCAACGAATAGTGTTTTTTTGGCCTTAGAATAGTGCCACAATGGCGTCCCTCCCACCTCAGTGACGTGGCTGCCCATAGCCACTTCTTTTCCAGCCCTTAAATAGGTTTTAATCACGCTTACTCTTTATATGCTGACGAATCAACCTTGCAAGGGACTTCTTCTTTTGATTCTAAAGTTACGAAGTATTTTGGGTTCCATGACGTCAAGTGTTCTGTCATCTGTTCAACCTGAATGATCCATTCAAACGACTGTACTAGTACTACATTCAGGTTTAGTTTACCTTTTAATACAAGTGGTGCTTTCACTGTGTATGCACCGTCTTCATTATCAACTACACGGCATGGAATGCCGTCTGGATGGTAGGGTATGCCGCGAATCAATCGAGCTCGATAGTAATCACCGCCAAACTTTTTAGTTCTTTCCCCACCATCACGTGATGTTATTGTCGCGACAAATTCATCCCCGAACTCGTACTCACTTTTTGTCACATTGATTGATGCAGATTTAGTTAAGAATATTCTATCGTCAGGAATAGATTTGCATTGGTTCATTGCTTTTGCGAATTTAGGAGCAAATTTCTTCCAGTCTTCTCTGGCTGAAGCAGCCAATTATAACCCGAAATAAGATAGCGGCATTCCATAAGTGTCTGCGTGGTTTAATCCATAAAATGGTGTTTTTTCTGACTTTTTTTCAATTTCTCATGCTTTTCTATCATCCGTTGATATAAAGTGTTGTCATGAGGCAGGTAATTTTGATTCCAAAGATGCAATGTATAACACGCAAAAAAATTGCAATAAATAAGGTAAAAACTAAAAGCTTTACCTTTCTGGACCTTTTGTTATTCAGGTCAACCATGGCTTTTTCTGAAAAAGTAACAATTTTCAATTTGAATTTTACTAACGTACTGGCCTGCTCTGCCGGCGTCGACTGCGCGACCCCCATCACTGATTCGGGGTTATGAATATCGGATTAGTGGGCTGCGCCAGTTTTACCCAATGGAAAGTAGTTAAAACAGCTGTAAAAAGTTAATATTTTTGACAAAACCGATTCTCGTTCAAAAATTAAAAGTAACGTTATTTGCGAGGGAATCGAGTAAAAACATTTTGGGGATCGCGCACAGCCTCTATATTTTACCCAAAGTTTTTCAAATCCTTGGCAACATCTCATTTGCCCTGTTTCCAGCATAGGCGTTTTCAAGGGGTAATGAACTTGCCATAACGGTGAATATCTTAACAATCATTTTCACTATCGTTTTGGCAAGTACTAGGAAGCATAAATTCAAAGTAGTGGGAAGGCGCTAATTAATATGTATTTAGAGTAATAAGCTTTTAAAGTTTAGGCCCACTCACCAAAACTTTTTCGTAAGTATAGGCCTATTTCTATAATCTAAATCATCCTTCTTAAATCAAATGTTTTTTAAAAAGTAATCGAGCCAAAAGCAATATGGGCAGGATAGGCATAGCTTTTAATCCCACAATAACGATTTCTCCTTTGCTTCAAATTAATAGCCAACAGTGAGGCAATTGACGTTAAAGTGGCGTATGCAACGCCAGAGTAGCGAGTGTTTTCAAAAATACAAGAACGGGTATGAAGTAGTAAACGTATTTGACGACTTGGTGTGCTCCTTTTTTATATTTAAATTTGTGACTTAGGTCGTCGCTACGCATTAGATCTATGTGCTCTGTTCATTGCTTATCCGTAGCCAAGTAAGCTAAGCGTTTCCCTTAGTTTGGAAGTGTAGCAGAAATGTCTTCCATATAGAGCGAATTCACGAGAGGATGTTGCTTTCTTTTAATTTCCTTTTAAACCTTCTTAATTCACAGCTGGCTACGCCTTCTGTTACCTGCTTAGTCGTAATAAAGCCAGTTATATGGGACCTTGCCTTGCCAGAAAATTTTTAGTTATTATCCCCGCAGCTTTATAAAGGTATTTTCAAGTAAAATAGCAAAAACATTTCTTTCACATATAGTGTCACTTTACGCCGACAGAGCCTGCTATTAGCTATGGCGAGTTAATGCTTGCTGATCTGCCCGAACATAATGCAGACCGTTACAAGCATTTTGATGTGAACTTCAACAACAGTCAAATGACTTGCTTATTGACAAAACTTTTAGGAACCCGAAATTGACGAGTAGTTGCCGATCCCTGCACAGGAATCGACCTCAGGAAAGCTAGTAGCCCCGCAAATCTCGCCTGTTAAACTTGGAAGATTATCCAGAATCCAAAAACCTGTGTTTAAGTGCGGTGAGCCAGTCTACTGTTAATTTGTTATGTGATTGAGCGCTTTATGTCAGGTTACCTTTGCCGCGCTAAATCTACTCTCCTTTTTTTACCCACTAAATCTTGAACTTTCCACGTTTTTGGAAGGGTAGATTGTAGTATTTATACTACCTACCTTCGATTTATCCCTTTGTTGTTACTGCTTGTTATCTTGCTCTGTTATCTGAGAACCTTTATTTCATGTGCTTATTTTCACAGTAGTTGTGCGGGAGGTAGCCAGTTGACTCGCTTCAGCTCATAAAAGCCATTTTCAGGTTTATGCGTGTTATTTGTAGTAACTTATCAAAACTAAAAAGGACAATGAAGTATATTTATCATTACGGTTGTTTACTTTTATTTAGTTAATTCTACAAAATTTGTAGAGTTACTCTTTATCTCTCTCCTCCTGTAATATCCAGTTAAACCTACGAACCACATTTTTTTTAATCTTGTTTTAATCTTGCAGTAAGTCGAGATCTACTAACTGAAATCGAAGCAATAACAATTGTTTTTAATTAGCCTGTGTGAAATCATAAAGATTGTAAATGAACCTCAACATATAATTTAACAACTTTTGAACTTTTGTTCTGGTTGTGCTGCAGTGCGGTTGGAAACGTGGTCGATCCATAGTTCGTGTTCCACTATTTTAGAATATACTCCTGGATAACCAGGAGCTGCGCATGGAGAGGCTCCGAACGATGTGATTCCGGCAAGGTACCATGAGCATGTCGAGCATCTCTGGCACATCAAAGGACCACCACTGTCACCCTGTAAAAAAGCAGCTGTAGCTCTAAGACAGATATATGAACAACTGGTCGGGTCTGCCCGTGTCACCCGGAAGGAATATCAGTTAGTTGTGTCAAGTTGAAAAATATTAATTCAACCGGATTCATTCAAAGATTATTTCTGAAAATATTAACAAATATTACTATCAGTGCCCCTAAACCCCAACGTCGTAATCTTGAATTGTAACCAAAGTCGCAGCCAGTTCAGAGGTTATGGTTCCATACACTTCATTATTAGGTCCCAGTCGCTCGAAAATTTTTCAGTCACCGCTTTGAAAAAGTTAATCTTCAAAAAAGGTCTTTACATTTGTTTTAGAGCAAAACGGGAAAATTACTCTTGATTTTATATAATATCAAGATAAAGAAACTTTTAAGGTTTTTTTGGGGAAAGGGCGAAATGATTTTTGTTTTACAACGTTACAGGACTAAGTTGATTTGGTGCGATTGCTCTTGTCATGATATTTAAGACGTCAAGTCACTCATCTGTACCTATGTGCCTTGGTCGCGGTATAAAGCGAAAGGGGCTATACTTACTTCAAATGTGTTGCATTCAATCACCCTATTTGCTAAACAACACATTTGCAAAGCAAAAAATTTCCCCTTAGTTGCAATTTTACGCGGTGTTCTAGACCTATATTGATCTATTTTTCTTTTCATAGTTTTTCGACAAACTTTCGATTTCACAAGCTATCTATCAAATGGCAACCTCACCATGGGAGAAGCCAGAGGGTTGAGGTGACATGATCCCACTTTGGGTCCACTTGCAAAAGCCACCAGTTTGAAACAGTTGATGACAAAAAAAGGTGAAAAACCTCTTTAAAAAGTTTACGAAAAAAGGTCTTTACTTTCTTTACACGACCAAAATCAGGGAAAAACTTGTATGTAATGGTTGTTTTCTATAAAAAAGAGGGGTCTAGGTCTCCTCGTTTGTAATGAGACCCAATTTGCAAATGACATTTGATTTTTGCATTATAATTGAAAAATCCTTCAAGTTTTTGTTTGTAAAATCTTGCCCCTCTCCAATTAGGCAAATTGTACTTGCGCCGCTGAACCTCCTACTATTAAATTGAGGCAAAACTTCCTCACAAACAGCATTAAGATTTTATAAGCTTTTATTTATTTCACCACGTATTTCGAGGTCTACAGTTTTAAGACCAACAGCCTGTTGCTGCGCGTGTATTCCTTAGTTCCACTATAAATGCTGCCAGATGACGTCAAAGTGAAAAAAACTTAGCAAAACTGCAGACAGTGACACTGTTTCGACCTATCAGGTCTCTTCAGTGCAGTTGGTGACCGACAAGAAGCTAGAGGCTTTTAATAAAGCATAGCTTAGACCGCCACACTTGCGGGATCTATACTAGATCCACTTGGTGGAAGGTCTGTCAGTACTCTGCGAAGCCGTATCACTCGTGAATGAGTGGCGGTTGTCGCAGGTGCACTAAGTCTAGCAACTGCTAGAACAATAGTGCTGTCACAGCTATGCTTTATTAAAAGCCTCTAGCTTCTTGTCGGTCACCAACTGCACTGAAGAGACCTGATAGGTCGAAACAGTGTCACTGTCTGCAGTTTTGCTATGTGCATCGCTAGCCTCTTGCATTACTATACTGAAAAAAACTTATTTGAAGTTGAAAAACCGGGTGCTGGCTTTTGTTTAAGCTAAAAACCGCTTTCTTCCGCCCAGAGATGCTAATTTTAAAACAAATATCTTCAATCGAAACGTTCATCATCGCATTACTGACCCTGTTAGAATCCTCACCCCGGAGTGATGATTCATCGTTTTAAGTTTCATAGTTGTACATCCAGTGGTTTCGGTTGCGTCACATACTGAGACAGAATTGCGCTTGATAATATAGACTAACAAGTCAATCACTGTTGACACCACAGAACGCATATTTCACTATAAATGCCGCATATTTTAAACTACGTTTTTAAACTACATCGTCTCACCAGATACCGCACTGCTGAAATAGACCAAGTAAGTCAATGCACAAGTTAAAGAATAGAGATAAAACAACCAGCCGTAAGACTTACAGGGTACATTGTTTTGTGTAACAGGCATTTTGAAGCCCATCATAACGTCTGAAACAAAATTCACAAGCTTTGCCACCTCCACTTGCAAAGCACAACTGATGAGCAGTAGTGGCATTGGTGACTGTGCTTAAAAAAGAACTGAATAATTAACACCATGTGGGACGGTTTGTTTCAATTGAACTTGCTTTTGAAAAAGCTTTTAAGCACAAAACTTTTACGTTTATTGTTTTCTTTTAGTCCTAAATATTGATGACATTCTTCATATAAGCATATTATCATTGATGCTGATACCCATACCCAGAAATTTTGAGGATGCCTAAAAATAATTCTCGATGCTGCATTACGGCATGAGACTTTGAGTTTGGGTTGGGCTTTACATGCGACAATATCGTGGCGGGAACGAACGACATGAAGAAACATTAGAATCAAAACGAATTTCTGAACAATGTTGTTGGTGTTTTATCCTGATCGGGTGTTGATCAATTTAATTGCTTCTCGTCTATATTGAGTGTACAGGGGGTCCTCGACTTACCACGTTGATCCGTTCTTAAGACGCGGTGTAACCCAAATTTCAGTGTAAGTCGGAACATCATAAATAAATTACTCTATACGTACTGTACTGTAAAGTATTGTACTACAATAAGAGGTAAAAAATAAAGTAAAAAAAGTACTTTATTCGAAAAAGAGAAAGCAATTCCATACCACATGGATTAAAGTAAATATTAATAAGATGGTGGAGAAGCTGGAATAGTAGAGGCAGCTGAAGTAGATGGTAGAGGCTCTGTAGCTATAGAGGCAGCTGATGTGAAGGGTTATTTCCTGTAACGCCATAGCAATTGTTCTTCTGAGGTAGTAGGCCTTGAACGAAGCAATTACTTCTAGATCTATAGGCTGTAAAAGGGCCGTGGTATTACGTGGAAGGTAAGCCACCTTGACATTAGGGTAAAAGTCTTCCTGCTGGGCAGGGTGTCCAGCGGCATTTTCCATTTTATGGGGCGCGTTCGTAACCTCGAAACAGCGTAAGTCGGGACCGTCGTAAACCGAGGACTCCCTGTATTGAAATTTCGCCACTTACCGCACATGTGTCACGCCCCCCTGCGTGGGTACCCGCGCATAGCATCGTGTCATCGATTGATTTGCCAAATGTCATGTTCCTGTACGCGATTTTGCACGATTCCAAGTCCAAGTTGCGAAGCTTGACCACTTTCAAATCGGGTGACACTTGGTGATAGCGCGCTTCGGCTGAAAAATAATCGACTCAATTAGTGTAATAAATGCCAAAGCCGGATCAAATTTAATGAGGGCCTAGGTTCAACTTTACTTCAAATGGTTTAAATTATCAATGTACTCCACAATTTTCCCAATTTGGGAGATATTCTCTAATCAAAGAGGTGTTCATCTCCACATTAAGACCACTCTTTTTTAACCACTAGTTCTGATGCACGTGCATGGAACCCTCTTGATTTAGCACGTTAAATGCAGAAAATGAAAGCACCACATACATGACAGCTGAGATTGAGAAATTAATGAGAAGTAATTTCCAGGAACGACATAGAAAGAATCTGGTCGCCTGAGGAAAAGTACGGGAAAGCAAATCAAAGAAAAGAGCGAGTTTTCTGGTGCCAGAATGGCAAAAAATAAAATTTGCATGCCAAAAGTTTTAGGTGAAAATTCCAAAGTAAACCTCTCTGCCAAAAAAGGCCTTATTTTACCTCCTTTTTAAATGCACCCTTCCCAATTACGAGTGTTGTTTGTGTAGTTATCAGTCTCCCTTCTTTTTTATTGATAGCGTCAAAAAAGCGATGAAATCCATTCTAGTATCTATGGAATTGTACTCCACAAAAATACTCTTTTCGAATTTTTCAGAATATAGGTAATCCAATAGAAAATTATCGATTGTCTGCAAGGATTACGAAAAAATCTAGAAGAAACTCCCAAATGAGTCGAGGGGATGTTTTCACAATGATGCAAACTTACCTATAGTAGAGCCCCAGCCTGCTGCGTAGCAATCTGCATCAATTGGAGTTACTTCCCCCCTTGCTAGACATATGGGGGTGACTGGAAATTGTAAGTTGGTCAAAGGTTTAAACTGTAAAATAAAACTTGACAAGCATTTCGATAAAAAAAGAAAGCAGGAGAATACTCTTCCTGCGTTCCGCAATGCACTTCAGCCCTGATTGAACAGATTTAAACATTTAGTGATGATTTTCTATTCGAATCTCACAAAAATTTTCTAAAAGTTGGACATGGTTTGAGGTTTTCATGACGTTTCCCTCTCCGTTTTCCCATCTTCAACCTGAGGTGTAGCGTGAGTTTAGGCCGCCCAGTACCGAAGCAAAACTGCAGCCCGATTTCCAATTAAGCAAATCATAAAAGCATGTGTTGGTAAGCGGTATGAGGACTGACCGATTTTTCCATCTCAAGACAAATGAGTGGAATACGAGCCGTACAACGTCAGTCGAAAGACCTTTACTTCATTCTAACAACATAATTATGTGGTTAAAGCGCTTTATGCAGAGGCAATAACTGAACGGCGGCACGTTCAAAACTAGCTCTCTACCTGGTTTCAGAAAGTGAAATTTTCTGACAACTTTTGAACTGCCAAACAATTATGAACAAGATTAACTTCTTATTATTATCTTTATTATTGTTAATGTTTTCGTACTGTTATTGGTATTGTTGTTATTATTATTATTATTATTATTATTATTTTCTAAGTAAAAGACCCCAGCACAAAACTTCGACAATCAGCCCGGTTTAACATTTACTGCATATTAATAACCACAATCTATATCATCGTTGTTATTATTGTAATTATTGTTCATTTGATTACATCTAACTCAGTGCTCTTTGGCAATCAAAAATAACAATGTCTGCGTTGTTATGCCTTTGGGTAGGACACTTTACAATGATTATCTCTGCTTTCCGAATTCTAACAAGTAGCAAATTATTGAAGCAATACCATGCAATGCAAAAGGAATGTAGAAATTCGAAAGCTTACTGTTTTTGAAAATATGTTTGAACAAGTACCTCACGCTTAGCGTAGTGCCGCTATTCTGAAAGTCTGGAGATTAAAATGCAATGAACAGATAATATTCTAATTGTAGAAACGTTTGCGGTGACACACAAACTACTTGAACACAAATCTAATTTGGGAACACCGGTACAGCGCCGTCGTGCTTTTCTACGGCAGCCAATACGACTAAAAAATACTTTTGTCGTAAAAGATTTTTCGAAGGCAAAACGACGAAGTAAGTGTGCAGGGCAGGCAGTGAACCACGAAACTCGTAATCGCACGTCGGAATCAAATAACGAGCGATGTTGCACTAATTACGTGTAGCCGGCAAACTGAGTTGCTGGCTGTACATACTTCTCACGACATCACTCATAATCATGAACTCGCGAGTTCAGTAATTGAACAAGTTTTGATTTGCTGTGCCCTTGACTTTCTAGAGAAAAACGCTTTTTAAAAATTGGTTCAATATGCAGTTGTGTCCAGTGGCGTAGGTCTATTTAGAGAGGGAAATAAAAATCGATAGCCCTCAAAACGGTATGTCAACAGCAAAAAATGTGAAAAGAATAAGTCTGCATATCTATTTTGAAGCCACAATAGGCGAAATTATGTATTTTTGGAAAAGTTAATCTGGAAAAAAGATCTTTACATCTGTTTAAAGAAAAAATTGGGCAAAATGCTTGATTTTTAAAAGTTTATCTCAAAAGTAAAGGTCTTGAATTTTGAAAATGCTCCGTGCTCAAAAAAAAATGTTTTCGCTCCAATGGTTGTGTTTGCAGTATTGATAATTCTGAAGCTAGTCTGAACACAACGATGTACATCTGTATATAACGTAGGCTAAAAATGCGACGTTTATTATCTGGCTGTTGATCTTAATTAGCTCCAGGTACATAAAACAAAATAAAGATTAATCGTAAACGTACTCTTCTTTATAAATTAAAATAGTCCAGGTAACTTGATTGCCCTGATCTTACCCTCTTTTCATAAATAAGAATTATTTTTTGCTCGTGTTAACGTCTTCAGTTTGCTACATTTCTTTTTTCTAGCAATGTCATTATGAGTTGTCTTGGTGAAGTGCAAGTGAAAAATTACCGTAGTGAACCTGATTAAACTAGTCCAAAACTTACTGGTAGGCTTGGTTACCTTAATCACAGCAATGTCAGCAGTAGGCATATTGAACAGCGGATGGATGGTGACAACTTCCACCTCTGACCCCTTGCTGCTGTCATAAATATTTTGAATGCCTGCTTTAATTGTCAACTTGCCTTGATCGAAATATCTAAAACGACAATCATTTTGCTTGCAGCAGTACTGTGCACAAGCTGCAACCAAGATTAAGATGGTTTAACGAAGAGAAGAATCAGATTAGGATACTGGCTCAGCCAAAAATGTTGACGGTAATACGACACGTTCTACTTTAAAGGTGTTTTACTAACTTTGAGCGTGTGTCTATTAATTTTCTGGAGGTTGTACACAATTTTTTCTTATATATTTGACACTGTTTTGCAGTTGCCGCCAAAAGTCAACAAAAATCCATTGGTTGGTTGGTTGGTTTACCCCTCCTCTTCCTTTGGATGGATGTATGGTGCAAACAGCAATCCAGGTTCACGCCGTCAACCTAATTACGTTAGGCCAGTGGAAAAGTGGCAGCCCATTTCGAACCAGTCGTGAATGCAAATTGCCGACTGGTAGCCCCACCACCAACAAGGCTGGCTGCCATTGGTAGGTACCCAAAAGTCGTCTCTTACGACATGCTGGGTGAGCAGCTTCACTATTCGAACCCGGTGAAACACGGGTACAAGCATCCATCGTTCGACAACCTTCTTTCGAAATAAGTGACTCGCACAACACTTACTGAACACAGTGAGCAGCGGTTATCGCCCACCTCTCGCTGATGAGTACCGCGCCGCAGAAATATGTTCTTCCCAAATTAATTTCCAAAAGAAGCTGAAAACAAAAAAATATTTTAGTTTGGTAATTTCGCGAGTTGCTCATCACTCGCGAAATTATGATGGGCTTACCGCTCACAAAATATATGGTTTGCTCACGACTTATTAAACCACGACTCGATCTTCACTTACAAACTCAAGATTTGCTCGTCACTTGCAAAATCATAGTTTGCTCATCACTCATGAAGTCACGATCTGATCATCACGTACAAAATCATGATTTGCTCATTCCTCACGAACTCATAATCAACACACCACTCACAAAATCTTAATTCGCCTACCATCCATGGAAACTCCATTGGTCGCGCGTTAACTCCGCCAATGATATCGTTGCCGCCCGCAGTGAAGTTGCCACAAGACGACTCTAAAGGATGGCAGCAGGTGGACGAATCATTGTAGCGGTGGACGTCATCTCTGGGACATCCCCCTTTCATATGCAAAATGATTAAAACAGATACGAGTGGTTGACACGAGGAACTCACTTGAATGGCATTCCTGAAGATTGCAATCGCGATATTCTTTTAAAGGAGGGGATGCACTGGAGCGTTCACAAGTGACAAACCGCCATTGAGATCCACCCCCGCATTCTCGAGTGCATGAGCTCCAAACTAGATTAGCATTTACTCATTATCTTATTCTTGACCACCGTACAGATTATACAAAAGATAGTAACAAGATACTGTAAGAAACCACGAAAAACTGCAGAACAACGTTAAACGTTTACCAATGCAGCAGAAAAAGAAGATTGGAATATATATACAGCGCTATTTTTCAATTAATCTGCTATAAATTAGTAAAAAAATGGACAGAACAAAGGTGAAGCAACTGAGAAAACTGCTGCGTTATTTGTCAAGACATCTTGATTAGTGCTGATTAAAGAGGAGGGAAGCAAAGAAGGCATGTGCACAAAGACCTGCGACAAGAAAGGAGCCCCAGTAAAGTTCTTTCTAAAAGCTAATTTCACTAATAGAGAAAAAGGTTTGTTTTCTTTTAAAAATATAACTCCTTTTTAATGCATGAGCAGCAGGGCTCCCCCTTGAGCTTAACAGTAAATAGACTGCTTGATAGAGAATATTTAAACAAGTGCGTGACAACGTGGAGGCAGCTCGCTAGCGGAATATTCAGCGGTGGTTTACATATAGGAGTCAGATCTGTCGTCCAACTAGAGTATTTGAAATAGAGCTTTTACTTAAAGAAGAAAGGGGTCTTAATCTTGAGCTTTCAATTTTACTTCTGATGGCGATATGAGGAGAGGGGTCACGAAATTTTAAGACACCTATGAAAAGATTTGATTTCGATTGAACATTATTTTTTGGAAATAGATCCAAAATGAAAATCAATGTAGTTTAAAAAATTTGCTGTTTTTCGAAGAGATATCCGCAACGGAGATAGCATTTTCTATTCCTGGATGCCACTCTTTGAAGCTTCCCTGGATGTCACAAACTCTAGGCGTGACACTACTGCCTACCTCCTCTCTGTATTCACTCAGACCTTGCTGGCTTCTTACCCCTGCTACAAACCTTCACGCCTTTGAGTGTTGCAGAATTTTGCTTGTCTTGTCGCCGGGAGGCAATTTTTTGTTGCATTACAATCCCGAGTTCGATACATCTCGCCGCCATCACACATCTTATTGCAGCGACTCCACACCGACCATTCTATTGAAATACAAGCTTTGTATTGCTGTTAAATGACGTTGGTAAAGTGGAATAATGCAATTTTTATGTCAGTGTCTTCAAATACAGTATATACAAGAAAGTGTTCATCCTTCCCGTAGAACGATAGAGCCACTGATGAACAAGTTGCGAAAAGCGAAAAGCCACTGATGAACAAGTTGCGAAAAGCTTTTTTCAAAGCTGTATCCGCAATATCAATAGAGTGTTTCTAAAATTTCCCAAAACACGACAGAAAATCAGCACAATGTGTAGCACGAAACGTAATATGAAGGATTTGTGCAAACATTCTACAAAAAAAAGCATACAACAATAGTCATAAGGTGGGCTAGCACACCGTTATTGTTGCGACGATTAAGCGTTCGAACCTCAAGATGGATACGTTTTCGTGTAGCCTACTTCGGAAAAAAATTTGGCAGCAATTTTCCTCTTTTTCTGGCTGGTTGCAGTACTTGTGATAGAAACACACTGTGCCAGCAGGATTGATAACTCCGAAGCTGGTCTGTGCACAACGATGCTCTTTGCAAAACCACAAAAGCTTTTCCTGTGACTGGAGAACAAAATGAATAGCAAAACCTAACCGCATATGCATAAAATGAGTCATTATCCAGCGGTGGTGTAGCTATAAGGGGGGGCGCCTGGTATTACCTGCAGTGCACGTGCACTCTGTCAGCACGGAGCAAAAACCACAGCTGTGGGCACACTTTTCTCGAGGCACGATGAGGCACAGAAGCTTGGATTTCCGACAATTGCTCCACAAATCTTTGCACTGCTTTGTTTCATCGGGAAAGTACCTGCAATGGCATTGCATTGCGTAACAGATGCAACTAGTTTCACCCAGCATAAAATTTCAAAAAGTAATTGTAAGTAATATCATTCTGGTTGGAATTAGGCGATAGCTTAAGCTTTCTTACTGACAGCTGACATATGTGTCGTGGAGTTTGTGTCACTTAAGTTTTAACTGCATTAGTTGATTAGTTCCAGAGTACGATGACCTTGTAAACTTTACAGTTATGTATCATTATTTCATTTTTCACATAATTCAGTTGCCAAGCACCAAGCAGGTAATTTGCAAATACCATTTCTAAAGTTTTTTTTCGTACGACTCAACAAAGGAATTAAACTTAAGTCTACCAACAGCAGAGCGGATGCCTTAACCATAAACCATCTCGCCAGTCCTAAACCAAAAAATAAGAACCATGATAAGTTTGTGGCAACCATGATAAAACAAATCACTTGTCTTGCCAAAAAACAATTATGTTGGAATTCCTCTGATATGTCATAGTCATCGAAAGTAGCATGGTCCAATAGGTTGACACGTCGTTTTTTGGTGACAACGATCGCTTGGTAGAGGGTATAAACCTTGCGACGACTTGTGGTTTTGTCGTTGGGGATGACAATTCAGTTCAATTTTTATCCATGGTTTGTATTTGTACCGTAACGACACTAAGTTGGTACTATATGCAACTTCGAAATCAGTCTGAACAAAGTTGTTTTACGCCAAAACGACAAAAGATTTATGCGTAACCGTGACTGGAAGAGAAGAATACTGTATTTTACTTAACTGTCTTTTGATTTCACAAAAGATGAGATGCAGATCTGGACTCGTTGCCAAAACGTTTAGAGTAGAACGAAGATATTTTCAATGAACACACAAATTTTTGCCGAGCAGTGGTGCATGGGATCAAATTGAGGTAAAAACTTTTTTATTCCCACGCGGCATTTCTATAAAATCCGAGGTTCCTGAGTTGATCCCATGCCTCCTATGAAGTGCAGGATCAGTAGATACCTCTTGGACTACCCTCTTAACGCTACTTGTAGATATTAACACGACACATTTCATTACTTACTCAAGAGCAAAACGCAATTATAGAAATAGCCTTCTTGTACTTACGCACACGATTCGTCATTTCGACACAATGGCTCTGCAAAAAAACGGATGAATTATGACTGTTCGCTGCACGATCAAAATCTTATGCCATAAATGCAATGCGTTAGGCAGTTGTAAAAGAATTGCGACTGTGATTTGATTGAGACATGTTCTAAGTATTAGCCTATCGAGTAAATATAGCATAATTATTGCTCTTTCTCGACGCTACAGCGTTTGTTTAGGGAGGTCGGGGGCATAGTGATGACTTGGCCTTGAGTACGAAGAAAAAAACCAAGTTATTTACGTTTACTCAAAAATCTCTTAATCTGCTTCAGTCCCTTCTTCTTTTTCTAAAATCCTCGGTGGGGGAGTTGTTTATCGACAATATCCCTATAAACTGAGCGTCAAACAAGAGATTGGTGAAGCCCGTGTTAAAATGTACGTTACGCCTAACTGCAGGAAATATTTGCTGAATATATCACTCCGTCACAAGCTGCACAGCCCTCATAAAACAACACATAGCAATAGTTGATGTTTTGAACATTGATCCGTTAAAGCTTTTAAACCGAAAATCTAAAGCATAGATAAGGGCGGCACACTAAATACTCGGCAGACAGCAGTCTTGCCTGTTCAGAAACCTCCTAAATGTGACCAACACCTGAAAATCGCCTTTTTTGGCCAATTCGTAAACTTCAGTCATCTTTACGTAGAAATTAAGGTTACAGTTTTGCTTCCAAATATTTAGGTGGTGGCGACTTAATAGCTAGAGACAAAAGCTCAAAACAAAATTCTGAACCACCATTCGTTGAAAATATCTTGGCAATAAATTCGCGGCTTCTTGTTCTGTCCCAAAATCACGGCTTCAATCACAGCTGAATTAATACGGGGGCACCAACAAAAGTGATCAAAGAAAAGGAGCCCTGAAATCGAATTAAAAGCTTTTTCTTCAGAAAACATTTTAGGAACTGGTAAGAAATTTACGAGCAGCACTCAATACCAGGAGCAAACTGTATTTGGCCCGGATACATTGCTCAGCTCTTGTCTAAACTTTACAATAGCCTACACTCAAACTTTTCATTTACTGGTTCCCACCTGACTGGACCAAAGTCAACAGCAGCAGGCCTACAAACAACATCTTCTCCGTGTCGAGAATAGTGATAACCGGAGTGGAATTTAGCTTTTCAATTGCGAAAGTTGCGTGCTTGGTGTTAAACGAGGTTGAATGGATTGTAACCTTATAATCGCATCGTCTTTGTCACTTGCAACATCGATCAAACTTTGCGTTCTTGATTTATTGAAATATCTCAAACGTCGCTGATGAAAACAAAAAATCACACGAGTTTATTTTGAAGTGCGTGAGTAGCGTCGATTCTGTCGTATACGACAGCGTCACAATAATTGATCGGCAGACAACGGCTTCCAATTGTAGTGCAGCAATGGGGTTTTATATCGCGTATTAAACTCTATCAAGTTCCATAAGAGGAATAATGACGCATGTCGTAACAAAGAACATATTTTTCCTAGAGTAAAAAAGCTCGATTTTACTTTCTTTTTGAAAGTTTTTTTGCAGGTTCAAACGTGCTGATTCAGCGTATGTCTTCCATCGAACACCCGCTTTTCGACCACACTTTATGCTGAGCACTAAAGGCGATTTTTTACAAATATCCGGCAATAAACACATGGTACAACGTTAAAACACTTGGTACATTTTTCAGCGCACCGACTCTGACAAGAAAATAAGCACACTCTGTTCGGGCAGTATGTAAAAGTTTGGTAAAATAACACTGCGCCACAAAAAAATATGACCCAAAAGTTACTCTGACCAAACCATCTGTTCTAGATGGAATTGGGGCTGCTGATTCCGAATCTGAACTCCGTTTTGCTCTATCACGTCAGGATTTTAAGTTATTTGCATTTTTCAATTTTTTAAAATAAGCAAAATAAGGAGAATTGGCACTTATCAAGTTTTCGAGAGGACACATATTTCTGCGAATGCCCTTGTCTTATTAATTTTATTGTGTACATACCTTTACGTAAGTTATAGGTTCTAACCAATACAATGAATTTTAACTGCAAATTATCCGGTCATGAGGTCGCGGGTTGAAATCCAAGCTTGTCTGATGAGCGGTAAACCGCGAAACTATAGTCACAAGACCGGATTTTTACAGCATTCATTCTCAGTAAGCTTTCTAGCCTAACCCTTTCTTGTTGTTAATATCTTAAACAAGCTTACATCGGCTCCTTCAATTTTATATATTTTGGAAGATATAGTTTTTATATTTTATAAGATACAGTATCCACTACAATGAGTGAACGTAAACGCTGCTGTGTAAATGATGCTGACAACTTCTGCTACATTTGTGGAAAATTTACCCCTCAAGATCTTCGCAAATCTATTACTGACAGACTGAAACTTGCTTACAAACTGTATTTCAAGGTTAAATTGGGCGATCAAGATAAATCCTGGGCCCCACATGTAAGCTGTTCGTCTTGTTACTCTCTCCTAACCCAATGGCTTAATGGTAAAAAGAAGAAGATGGCATTTTGGTCTCCAATGGTTTGGCGTGAACAAAAAGATCATTTTACAGATTGTTACTTTTGCATGACCAAAATTTCTGGATTTTCGAAGAAAACAAAATCAAAAATCAAATACCCTGACTGCTCCTCTGCTATAAAGCCCATGCCTCACAACACTGAACATCCAGTTCCAGAACTTCCAGCTGAAATCATGCCATTTCATTCCGAATCAGAAGCAAGCACGGATGTGGGAACAAGTAGTGCTTCTGAATTTGAAGATTGTGCCGACGAAAGAGCATCAATAAATCCCGATACAACGCACCATTTTTTATCCCAAGGAGATTTGCAAGATTTATCGAGAGATTTAAATTTATCAAAAGAAAAGTCTGAATTACTTGGATCGAGACTGAAGCAATGGAACTTATTGCAAAAAGGTGTCAGCATTTCGTTTTTTCGAGAAAGACACATTGATTTGGCTTCCTTCTTCAGCAAACAAGATGATGTTTGTTACTGCATTGATATCTATGGTCTCATGCAGTCTTTGGATCAGCAATATGAACCAAGCGAATGGAGACTTTTTATAGATTCAAATAAAACCAGCTTGAAAGCTGTCCTGCTACACAATGGAAACAGAAAACCTTCAGTTCCAATTGCTTATTGCACCAAGACCAAAGAAACATATGAGAAAATGAAACAACTGTTAGCATGTATCCGTTATGACACTCATCAATGGCATGTCTGTGGAGATCTGAAAGTGATTGGACTGTTGCTAGGGTTGCAGATGGGATATACTAAGTACATGTGCTTCTTATGTTTGTGGAACAGTAGGGCAGATGATGAACATTACAGTACTCCTAAATGGCCTGCTCGTACAAATCTAACTCCAGGCAGTTTCAATGTGATGCATGTGCCACTTGTCAACCCCAAAAATATTTTCTACCTCCACTTCATATCAAGCTTGGCTTGATAAAAAACTTCGTGAAAGCTATGGATCACTTAGGTGAAGGCTTCAAGCACATATGTGAACTTTTTCCCAACAAAACAGAAGCAAAGCTGAAGCAAGGAGTTTTTATTGGACCTGAAATAAGAAAACTATTAAAAGATGAAAACTTTAGAGAAAAATTAAATCCAAATGAACTCGCTGCCTGGAATGCATTTGAGTCGGTTGTTCAAAACTTTTTGGGAAAGTACAAAGCTGCTAACCACAAAGAAGAGATTGACAAAATGCTTCATGCTTACAAAGAAATGGGGGCACGCATGTCACTTAAAATGCATTTTTTGCATGCGCACCTAGATTTCTTTCCGGAAAACAATGGAGATGTTAGCGATGAGCATGGAGAAAGATTCCACCAGGAAATAAAAATCATCGAAGGAAGATATCAGGGAAATGTCAGCCCTGCCATGATGGCCAATTTTTGTTGGTCTCTTCAAAGAGACACGGATGAAGACCACCGCAGAAAACGAAGATGCCCCCAACACTTTTGATGTGTCTAAGCTTTATTGGTGGTTTACTTTTCATTTGAATAAACAATATTTTTCATTGATTTTGTTGTGTTTGCGAGTATATTGAATGTTGTTGAAACGTCTTTGAACCATACTGCATAAGCTTAGCTTTGGCATTTCTGTAACAAAATCATACAAATCGGTAAAATCAAAAAAATGCAAATAACTTAAAATCCTGACGTGATAGAGCAAAACGGAGTTCAGATTCGGAATCAGCAGCCCAAATTCCATCTAGAACAGATGATTTGTTCAGAGTAACTTTCGGGTCATATTTTTTTGTGGCGCAGTGTAATTTACTGCAATAGTTAACACTGAAAGGTCAAAGATCTTTACGGTAGCACCGATTTATCCGAGGTTTTGCGACGTCACAGTGGCCGAATGAGCGACAGTGGAAGCAAGGAACCGCGGATAGACGAGACTGGCAGTGTTGACCTGGACCGGAGTACTCCTACCGCAAGGCCTGCTGTTAATGAAGCGAGTGACTGCCTCTGAAGATAAAATAGATCAATGGAGTCCAAACAGAGCAAAAAATATTTATATTTGTTAACGTTTAAAAAATGGCAACTTGAAACGTTAGAATTTAAATGTTTCCACTGTTAAGATTAGCCGGCTTTACTGCACATTACAGCATTGGTAATTCGACAAAATCACGCGCCGGCATAAGCTACTACCAGCCTATCCCTGTTTAAAAACAAGCTCAATTAGAAATCGAAGCTTTTGTTCACCTCGTGCTTTATACATTATGGCTAGCGTACAGTTAAGAGACAATGAAAACACGGCTACTAGTTGATCAAACCAGCATCAGACAAGCAGCAACTTAACCGGCATTGTAGCTGCAGGGTAAGAACGCAGCCGGCCAAGTGATGATGTTCGAAACAACAAAAACTGGGAGGTTTGAAAAGCAAATTAAAACCACTTAACGAAAATTTATCATTAAAGTTCGCTTTCAGCATTTCTTGGTAGTCGCAAAGCATCATCAGAACATGATACGATTAACTAAAATAAAGTTAAGCCACAACGACTTGATGGGAGTGGAACACAAAAGTTTAACATTATATTAATCGAAAGTAAAGAGCGTTGTTATCACCCAGCATCAAAAGACAGCGGCGGAGACGAAGAGCATCGAATAACACTACCTACATTGCGCTTGGATAGCTTGAAAATATTCTCGGTTGGTCGGCCGCTTCATAAGGCTGGTTTCCATTAGGCGTAAATCGAAGGAGTGGCGTGAAAAATCTTTTCTCCAAAGAAAAACAAAGAATTTTTTACGCTGTGCCTGCGACTTACACCTAATGGAAACCAGTCTTTGCGATGCACCAAGCAAAGGTCAACACAAAATGTCTTTTTCGAGGGCATAACAAAGATTTGAATGCATAACCATATTGTCGCCTCTTAACATAACCATATAAACCGTTGTCATTAAACGCATCATCTCGCTCGACCACAGATGTCCACGCCCTAGAAGACTTTACCACCGAATATTTAAACTAGCAAGTTATTGATCGAAGAATGTCCTGTCCCTACCTCTCACATCTTCGACTGTGTGGAGTTCTCTTTCGTATAAATCATTAAACGGAATTTCAGGAACGGGTTCGAACTGCGTGGGATGGCAGGAACCTTCCATCGACGACCAGCAACAGCAGCAGAGAGACGTGTGATAACGCAGCCGACCATTGCGAATAAACACGTGATTTAACGCTTCACTACACGTGATGCGCTTATCCTGAAAATGAACTACTCTAAATTTATTTTACAATGCATTCATCATCCCACCAGATACACTAGTAAAACCGGCGCGATGGTGTAGTGGTGAGAGCGTCCGCATTACAGTCGGCAGACCTGGGGTTCATTCCCTAAGTCGAGTCATACCAAAAGACTTTAAAAAATGGTATTCACAGCTTTCCTGCTTGACGCTCAGCATAAGGGATAGTGTGGAAAACAAGCAAGCTTGCTTGTTACGTCCTTGGGCAAGTCACTTAACGGGACGCCTCCACCTTTATGTGGCAGACAGGTGGCCTACCCGTACTTCACCGGGTCACAATTGTGAAGTTGCTAACCCAGCATGTCGTAAAAGACGGACTCCTGGGTACCCACCATAGGCAGTCCGTCTTGTTGGTGGTGGGCTACTAGTCACTCAAGACTGGTTCGAAATGGGCTGCCATCTTTCCTCTAGCCTAATAGCAATTAGGTTGACGGCATGAACCTGAATTGCCGTTCATGCCGTACCTCCATCCCGAGGAAGAGGAGGGGTAACCACAAACAAACAGATACGCTAGTCATCTCTTTTTTGCTGATTCGGAGTTGAAGATTCACTAGCATCCCTGTCACGTAAAAGTGGAGGAATCCTGTAAAGTGTCCCTCCAAGAGCACAATCAGCAAACGTGCGGGCTCTTCTTCCACACTATCTTCCTTTCTGTTTCGCCCAAAGCAGAATAGCAATGAATATTCTTTTAAAGTTGTGATATGATTCGACAAAAGAATTACACCAAAGTCTATCGACCGCAAAACAGACGCTACGACCGCAACCCCATCGCACCAGCTACGTATCTAACTACTGTCTAACTTGTAATATGACTCGGTTGTCTAAAGTGTGAAGCATGATCAATAAATATCCTATTAGAATTTTTGAATTGTTAAATTAGTAGATGCAATTGTGCAATATTGTTGGGAACTTTGAGCAAAATCACCAACAGCGTATTCTTGGAGCTTTTTGGTTCACAGTCTTTAACAGAAATCAGAAATGAAGTAGCAATAAGCCTATGCCAAGCTTTCAAAAGCAAATTATTACATTTTGTGCAACTGATATCATTGAGTTTGAATATGTAATCTTTAAATTGGTTTTAGTTCATTACTACACCCATGTTCATCTATCACAGATAATGAACACAAGAGCGCAACCTCAAGTGCAAGCTGCAAAAACAGGTACAGACAGTATCTTGAAAAGTTCAAGGAAAATTACAAATGGGTTACATTTGACAATTTTTCAGCACCGAGCCATCGCTTCTTCGGAATGAATCGTCTCCAGTGCTCTAATAACAATTTGACGGCTCCCCAAAATGTATTCGCGAAAATCTTTTTCAATTAATTTGTTTCAGCAATCATACAACACCGCATAGAAGCGATTTACTGCTCACCGCACTCCACTGCAATAAGCGCGACAATAAATGAGCTGATTGATGCGTCACAGAAGGGGCAAGCTGACAAAGAGAGTGAGGAGGCGCGGAAAGTTGAGTGATTGATTTGTAGAAACAAAATCGTGATTGACAGTCTTGAGGTAGATTGGCGGGATCCGTTCCAGATAATAACTTGTAGATTAATCCAATCTAAAATCATTTAGCAATTAAACGTCAATCATATGATACATCTTTAACCTCTCGTTCCCGGTAAACCTTCAAGTATATTTTCGGTGAATTGTGTTCGTTTCTTTCTTGGAGGATAGAAATACAGCGTGTAAAAATCTTATCCCGGTCCATTCCGGAACAAGATAAGGCTAGAAAAAAGCGGCAGTATGATTCCAACCGGTCGAAAATAAATTGCACGCTAGTAGCCGAGTTATCGTCTCGACGGTTGGCCAACAATTACTAGACGCTGGAAGTGGAGCTTCACTATTCTAAACCGCTAAAGCTTTGATGAGGCTGAACACGAAATAACTTTTCTGTATTCTTAAGTAATCGATCACAAAATCCGAAATTCACGAACCGAGCAAAAAAATAAAAAAATATCAACGCCACAACTGGGTAGGGGAGAAATCGAAATAATGACTGAACAAGAAAAGAGGTCTTCAATCCGAATTGGAAGCGAACTCATAAGCATTTGGCTGAACTCGAAACATTTAAGGCTGGTTTACATTAGGCGTAGATTTCACGCCACCCCTGCAATCTGCGCCTAAGGAAACCAGCCTTTAGTATGCGCAACTTGAATATAAACTCGCTTTCGTAAGGCCTTTGTGAACTTGTACTAGCTTGAAAATCAATCATGTTAGCAGTCCCAGATATAACGTGGAAGTCACACGGGAATCGAACCCTAAATCTCTCGATTATGAGTAAGCGTTTTGCCGTGTCAAGCTGACAGTTGCAGTTAACACTCCAGTAGTTCAAACCTGCGTAACGGTGCTATTTGCTTGAAAGAGAATTCTACGCGTTAATAACTCGGCGAAAATGCATCCTACGCTCCACACATCCACAGAGTAGTCGTAGTGACCAAGGCCCATGAGCAGTTCTGGTGCTCTGCAAAATTAAAAAACATTGCTAAGGAGAGTCTTCAACTCAATGATCGCATCTGTGTCTGGCACAGTTTCTTTTAGGTTTTTTTTACCGCCATTGGCTATATATTTGGGTACACACTAACTTGACAAAAAATCCGATGATCTTTTTTAGGGAAAACTGGCTAAATTTAAAAGTAAAGTGAATTCAATCTTCAGCTCATAACCAAGATTTCTAACCACGCGTCAAATCGTCTAAACTTGGAACACTGACGTCACCTGTAGTACTGCGTCACAACCTCTTGAGTCATATATTTGCTGGCATCAGGTTCTTCTAAGCGTGCTAAGCCGAAGTCACAAATCTTCACTCTACAATCGCCATTGACCAGAATATTTCCAGGTTTAATATCTCTGTGAAGAATGAGTGAAGCATGGAGATATTTCAGGCCTTCATTACAAAAAAAAATGAACTATAGCTACAAATCATCTCAATAGTAATAAATGTCGAGTCATTTATGTCTAAAAACTGAAGGTAGATATAAGCAACACTATGCTTCCCTTACACAATTTGTTCCAAGCAATTTCTTTATGAGAATGTCTATGAATTCAAGTTCTGTTTAATAGTCTTTAGCAGTCTGAGCCACCTCAACGGGTGGGTGGCTTAGCCTGCCAGAAATAGAGTTGGTCCAAACTCTTGTGGGGGAGGCATAACAACGTGCTTCAAATATAAGACGTTTAGCGTAACTATTTCAATTGCTTAAATTTCAAGGAGAGGCCACGGCCCCCTGCTGACGCCCTTATCTGCCACCTGCCGCTAGCGTAAAAGTATAAGAGTACTGAAAGTGTATTCCCAGAAAGCTTGCTGGCTATTCCCCGCACTATCATTTTTGTGCTCAGTGCCAAGCAGGGCTTCAAGAAATAAACTAAATCAGCAACAAATTAATGGTAAAAACAAAATGATGCCCGAGTGAAAGCTTAGTACAGTAGATGTAAACAACGCAATATAATTTGTTCAACAGCGTACAAACATGTTTTGTCATAGAAAAGATGATACCATATTGACCTAGCTAACTCTGATGTAAACAAGCAGATTACCTCGTAGTATCTGATAGAGAAAGAGTTGCACGTGTTCCAAAGTTAAAACTTGCTGGGAGACGATTATTTTATGAAGATCGGTTTGCATTAGTTGAGTGATTACATACCTAACATGAATTCGTCAAAGAAATACACACATCAAAAAACAACAAAAAATGCTATTATAGAATAACTGTACTTTTACCTAAAAAGTAGTTTTAACTTTGAGATATGGATGAGGATAGAGCACAATCTGAGAAAAAATTAGTACACTTATCCCTAACAGCAATCCAAAGAGCAAGCGTTGTGACTGAATTACTAAAATGCAGTCAACTTACGCTCCACATGATTGTATTACTGAGAGAAATATTTTTATCCTTAATCATATTAACTCTTCATAGATTGTACATAAAACATCTTGTGCCCCTAACAATACTGCGAAAAATTCTTGCAAATAACTTTTATCAACTGCGTGCGGCGGTTTTGACGTTGGCAGAATTTTGCAAAATTTCTACGATTTTGCAGCAAATGTTTTTTTATCATTGTCAAATGTTTTTTATTTTTTGATAGAATGTTGTGTTCAGTTGCTCTAAAACCAGCACTATTCTTTGCCAAAGATTACAAATTACAGAAGCAACATCACTATTGAACTCAAAACTACAGACTTTAACCTGCATTTACCAAACACACACATTTTGCCAGCAAATTACAAGCAAAAAATGTTGATAACTTTTGACAGTCAATTTCATAAGCAGAACAGGTGAAAAATTGAAAATTTAAATGCAACATATCGTAAGTCGTGATGGATGTAATAATGCCAACTTGCATCGAATATACCAATCACTGAGGCTAGCCTACAATTATTGGTAATTTATTAGTTTACATAAAATCTGCTTCAAGAGCAATCATAAAACAGGGTGTCAATAAAGTCTAGACACATAGGATAATTGAATATTTGTCATGTAATTGAAATGAAGCTTTATTTTTACTATTTATTTTTATTCAAATAACATCTTCAATACAATTTCCATCATTTGCAATGCAAATGTTAATGCTTTTCGCAAAATTTAAGTGAACTCGATTCAATAAATCTGCATTGCCTTCGATTTTGTTCAACTCCTTATTTGTTGAGTCAAGTGAATTGAATGTGTGATTTTTGTTGAGTACAACTTCTCCTTTTAGCATACACAAGAAAAAGAAATCAAGTGGACTAAGGTCCAGCTCAACTCTTTCTTCTTTTGACAAAGCCATAATTAATCAGTGGATGCAAAAAAATGTAATCATAATTTTGAATCTTATATTGAAAAATATCCAATTACCCTATGTGTCCAGACTTTACAGACATCCTGTATAACACCTCTCTAAGGAGGTATTATGTAAGCAAAAATAGTGTGATGACTTATGCCAGTAGGAAATGTCTCAATGGTCAAAAAAGGAACATAGGGTAGTGATAACTATGCATGGAAAAGACTTATCCATCTATTTGCAATGCTTTTGTAAGCCTATCAGCCTAAACAAACTATTTGCCTACTACAGGGTAACTGCTGTAATAACCTTTTGCATTTTAGCAAATTTCTTCAGATTTACCAACTTTTGACAACTTTTAGCATAATCTATCACTTAGGCAGATGCTAACTAGCATTCAACAGTGCTTTGTAGCTGCAAACGAAGTTTGCATAATTGATAAACAATTTTCGCATATCTACTGACTTTCACAATTTGCCTAAAAAAATTGCAAGCAAAATTTTCAGGTCTAGTTCAAGTAGCCTTACAAGGCAATGCATGGCATACTAAGCAGTAAAACAATTAAACATCAATCAAAAAGATACATTTCTTCATAAGGACTATGTACAGGAGGAAGAACATCAAGTGCTGATAACACCTGCAAGTGGAAAGTATGTTCAGTATTTGTTTCTTCACTGTGTATACCTAGATCTAATCTTGTTCAAATCACAACAGAAAGAAAAAGTGTACAATACTGCAATACAATATTATGATAATATGGAAAAACACCAACTATATCACAAAAACACGAAAATTTAAGAAATTCATAGTTTAACTGAATTTAATAATGTAATTTTAATCTATTGTGTGGTTGCATTTACAGAGTTACAAACTTTGGCAAAATTTTGTAATTCTTTAAGTAGTGGATTTTCTTTATTCCAGTGACACAGCACATTTACTGGGCAACTTCATTTTTAAATGATTGCTGTAATTTCATTGTTTAGCAAGAATTTTCATATTTCCATATTTCAGTAACACAATTTATAAATTGTGTATTTCATTAGTCCAGATTTCTGTGTTTTAGTGCTGTCCTGAAAAGCTGGCTACTATTTAACAAAGAGCAAGGTTATTTTTAAGTTTAACTATTAGGCATTTGCAGCTTGTTGACTTAAAATATGGCAAAATCTTTTTTAAGCCTGCACCAGTGTTTGTGATGATCACATGCAGTAGGTCAAAATCTTTACTTTCAATGAGATGATCACATGTGGTTAATCAAACCTTTCAAGTTTTTTGATCCTAGGATCAAAGTACAAAAATCCAATGCAAAAAATCAGCAACAGTCCACACATATCTTGCAGTTTTACTCACATTGTCATGATTAAAAAAGCAAAGCATTTTTAGTTCTCTGAGCACACGCTTGGCTGACATCACATTGTGGAAGACATTTGGCATTTTCTTTAATGCCACTTTTTTTCCATCACGGGGGTCTTTCACTGCCCTAAAAATGCTGTAATCAATAGTTCTTGCATGACTGCATTTATATAATTCACAAAGAATGGCTGATTGGAATAGAAAATAAATTTTTGCTTTAGAGCTTAACCTTTGAGCAGCCTAAAGCTCTAAACTATCGCATATAAAATGCAACAGTATTTCTGCATGGCCATGTGGCGGCTGAATTATAGTACGAAGCTAAGTCTGATAGACCAACAGTAGCATATCAGTAGGATACACAATTACACAGTTGGTCCATAGTTATATAGAGAACAAGGAAGAGCATGTATTTGCTTTGCGTGTTCCAAGATTTTCAAAAGGTAACAGCTATTTTGCCATCAATGGCATTTTATGTAAGGAAGTTATGTTGTTGTCAGACATTTGTCATTGGTCAAATTTTAAAAAATTTGCATCCTCCCCAGTCTACATTCCTAAGAACATTCACACACCAGGCCTCCCCTTCCAGTGTACACTGCCTTTGCTTAAGTACCCTGCCAGTGAAGATTCCAACCTATAACCATTGCAATTTAAAGTATCTCCACTAACCACTACACCACAGCCAGGATCCCAACAAATATGGCTGTTTCAAGACACATGAATCTAGTTGGCAAAATAGCCTCCACAAGCAAATGCTATTGATGGCAAAATAGCCACTTCTTTTACAAAAACTTCTGCAATTACCAGAATACACAAATATTTTCCAACAAACCAAATTAAGGAACATTGATTATGACAAGATGCTGTCAAGCTTTAAGGATGTCTTACGGTTTTATCAACAATAGAAGCTTAATAAATTCTTACCAAACAACTCCAAATGCTCCATATCCAATAGGCTTATCTGCTTCATATGTATTTAGATTCATAACCAGATGATCCTTAGAAATCCTATTTCTTTTAATTTTATCAATTAATACAACAATTATCTGCCAGCCTGCAGTGCTTTCTCATATCGCCCAACAAAATAACAATTGTCGGAGAAAAAATACCAACTGAATGCCATAATACCGAAAACAAAAAACATGTTTGTTTCGTGTTGGTCGGCTGTGAGGAGGTATTGGAGGAGCAACAGGCGAAAATGCGGAATTACGAAACGTTTTTCATAAGATCTTATAGAATCAGGAAAAACACTGCTTAGATTATTAAAATCTCAAAAATGCGAAAATTTCTAGTTCAACTCAATTAATTCAAATATATTTATTTATGAAACCAAGTCTTTATATTTTTAGTCTTTACCCACTAATAAAATTTCAATATCTTTGAAATTGCCTTGCTTCTTTTTTTTTCACCGTAGTTTTCTTTTGTATTTCTACAATTTAGTCCTTGCTTGTAGTAGAACAAATTTCTGTAATTCTTTTTTTTTAATTTTGGTGTAAATTTCTGTACTTCAACGAAATGGCACAGCTAAACTCAATTTAGTCCTCTAACTTTTTCAATCGGAAAGTTATATTTTTAGTTCCTATTGACTTCAGCAAGATTCCGCATTTTCGAGATTACTGTGCTTCTTCAGTTGATAGTTTTTCTCTGGGTTTCCGTATTTTAGTAAATCATTTTTTAGAATGAACTTCCGTTATTTAGTAAATTCAAATTTCAACACAAATATCCGTATTTTTGTAAATTTGGATTTTCGAATTTTAGAATTGTATTATTTTAATATTAAGATCTAGTGACTAAGTTGATTTAAAGATTAGACGTGCGATTGCCATAAGTTTCAAAATTTTTGCGATTTTGGTATTTTAATTATTGGTTAGTATATATTTTTTAATTTCCATAAATTCAATTTTGTGTTTTTTGTTCAAAAAGTTTTTAAAAAGTTAAGTAAAGCATTGACATCCGCGCTATTTCTCTGCTTGGTCTTGATGTGAGACTAACTTGAAAAGCTTTTCTCACAAAGGTAAGGCGTAGAAAAATGTTGTAGCAATTTAATTGCTTTGTCTCTGAGTAGTGGATATTGATATCTAACGCTAACCAAAATTGTTGCAATGCTAAATTTTTGCACTTAAACATCAACGTGTCATTGCAGGAGAGTTTATCAGCAATTCTGTTTTTGCAGCAATAAGACCACGCGAGTTAATGCTATCTCAAAAGACTTATTTCCATTAAGTGCAAATTACTGGTGTAGGGTAAACATTTTTTGTATATCTATTTAAAATTGTTTTGTTGGCAAACACGCTCTGTGCTTAAAATTCAGCAGATATACAAAACACTTTTACTCTAAATCAGTAATTTACGCATGATTAAAACCAATCTTTACGATTCAAAAGTTTCCCTTTCCAAGATCTAAATTTCCTGGAAAAGATTGGCCATAATCAACCATTAGCTCTTATAAAGTTGTAGTCAGCAGTTTTGCTAACTCATTGCAGAAAATAACTTTTTTTTTTAGCAGAGGTACTTCCCACCAAATCTTGCAAACACGAAAAGATATCAATATCGCCATTCCGCTAGTGAACATTTCAAAGCATCAGCTTCTTTTTAATACCATCAGTTTGTAGTGCAAAGAAAACATCTTGTTGCTATCACATCAAAGAAAACTATTAAAGTTGTTCAAGCGGCTAAATGTGTATGCACTACGGTGAAGTATGCCAGCAGGCGTATGCTTGTCCAGGCCTCCTCAGCTAAAAATTCCATTAATGAAAAATTTCTTTTACGTAAATCAACCAGAGGACTCTTTATTTTTTCATGCACACAAAAATGTGTTCAGTTCTCCATCAATATTTATTCAATTTTTCAATTCTAACTCATAGCACCTTAAAAATTTTACAATTAGGGTA
This sequence comes from Trididemnum clinides, assembly GCA_963675345.1. Lineage (NCBI taxonomy): Eukaryota > Metazoa > Chordata > Ascidiacea > Aplousobranchia > Didemnidae > Trididemnum > Trididemnum clinides. The sequence continues at coordinate 9,694,069 of OY776285.1, forward strand.
GAAAATTGGAAAATTGAACGAGCAGAAAAGTTAACGCAGATCGACGGTTGAGAAACGCTGCTTTAGTCGATTCTAAACTTTTTCTTTCCAACCAGATTTTTGCAACAGGGTTAGAGCGAAAATTTGCACCTCGCAGGTGCGTTCTGCGCAACCGCACCGGTGCAATTTTCGAAACCACGCAAAACTGCACCGCTGCACCGGTGCTATTCCTCACCCCAACAGTGACATTCCGTTCCGCACCGGTATGATTTCGCTTCCCACTTGTGTGTTTCCTCTCCGCACCGGTGCAATTCCGCTTCGCACTGACTGCACCGGGGGTAATGCAAAAACCGTAATTTCTCGCCGCCTCATCGTTGTTGCTTGTTTAACAGTTAGTAGAATTAGTCGATTAATGATATCTGCAAAATTTTTTTAAAGTAGTTTTTTGGATAGTTTGATCTTAGTTTTGCTCTTAGGAAGGTTCATTATTTCCTCTTTACATTTTTGCATTTAACAGAAATTTAGCTTTTGATTTTCTTTTGATGTTAAGATTATGCTTCATAATCTGATGAGACATTATCAAACTTGTCGCACCAGGTTGGTTTTATGTATTTTAATACACAGATGCAGTGTTAATCTTAACCACCTTGCTGAAATCTTATGGTATTCTCTAAACGTTTGACGAACCTCTATGTAAGTTTGTTGCCAAACGGTGGCTTGAAAATATATGGCAGTGGCTATTTCGCCGTCGACGGCAATTTGCCCTTGGAATCTATTTTGCCGTGATCATTCACGTGTGTTTATATAGCCAAATTTGCTATGATAACACTAGTGACACTGTGGTGTAGTGGATAGAGCGCTGGTCTTAGATACCATGGTTATGGGTTCAAATCTCAGCTGGCCAGGGCTTTAAAAGAAAGGCAGTGTACACTGGAGGGACAGGCCCGATATGTAAATGTACGGGGCAGTGTACACTGGAAGGGAGTGTACAGGGTGTGGGGGATAGAGACCTGGGGGTGCAAAATTTTTTTTTTGGTTTTTAAAATTGACCAATCAGAGACGACCAAAAGTCACATGTTTAGTACGTCATTAAGATTGACCAATCACAAATAACTCACAGCAAAATAGTCTCTGAGGGTAAATTGCCGTCGACGGCAAAATAGCCACTGCCTATTTCTTACCATAACAGCATAACAAAGTCATTTAAAAATAAGTGAATTAACGAAGGGAGTAAGAAGCTAACCCATATTTGTTACTAGTACCAAATGATTTGAAGGTCAGAACAATGCATGCAATGTCCAATGCTGCCTAGAATTCACTGAAAATTTTCACAAAACAAGTTGGTTTAAGAAAAAAACCAGGATTAAAACCAAAGTTGTTTCAAATTTTAAATCTAGATGCAGCACTTATAGAAACTCCTTTAGATCAAGTGATTATCAACTGGTGGGTTATGTCCAATTAGTGGGGCAACGCATGTGCCAGGTAGCCATGACTTGTTATTTCATAGTAACTGCTGAGATAAAAATATTACTGAAATTAGAAAAAGTATAATGTATAAATGAGCCACATGCCTAAAAAAGTTGACAAAAATTGCTCTAAATTAAACCTGTATCTTCTAAAAACTTTTAGGCCCAGGTTTGTAGGCATGGATGATGTAAGGTTCTAAATGCTGGAGGGGGCAAGTTTTCAATGATGCGCTTAACCATTTTTTGAAATTTGAGTTTTTTTCACTTTATATGAAAGCAAATGACAAAGAGCATGAAGTGGGCATAGGAAAACATAGGTTTAGTTGGGGCAATGGAGATTGTGCATGAAGACATGGGCCTGTAGATAAATATGTACTAACAAAACACTGAAAATGAGAAATGTTGCTGCACACAAAATTTAAAACTTTTATTTTTCTTCCACATTCTTACATTACTTTGCAGATTCACCTAAAATTCACATAGCATTCAATAAAATTGGTTCAAAATTAATTTTGTTGGGAAAGGCGATTGTGGTCTCTTGTGCATTGTGAAATCCCTGTTTCTAGGCCTTTCCATAACCCCTCCCGATGTCACTAGTCAATGTAGCTTCCATATAATGCGTTTTCCAAATTTTTGTAAGTTAGTGGTCATTGCTAAGCCCCAGGACTTTGATAAAATTCAAATAAAGAGTCATGGATTTAATAACAAACCATCAATAAACTTAAAAGGCATGCTTTTTTCTTAAAAGCGAATATAGTATGCAAATGAATTACTGGTGTGTTTTTGTTTATTGGAATGTAGTAAAATTCTAAAGCTTTGAATTCTGGCAGAAGTGTGTGATAGCATTTAGCAGATTTAAGACCTGGCAGCACTCTGCAGAATATGGTAACAGTATAGCACAGGCTAATAAAAATAAATATTTGATAACAAACCTTTTGTTTAGACTGACTTATATCTTTTTTTTGTCTAAAGTTGTGTGTGTAAATAACATGGAAATAGGCGTACTAGACATGTGTAACAAGAAAAACAAACAATATCTTCAACAGAAGTTGGCAAGTCAAATGCCAAGAGGAACTCGACTTGATGCAACAGGCAAGTGGTGCTTAGTGCAATGTTGCTACTTAAGAAATTGCTACAGATGCATGCTACTAGTCTTGGAACTGACTTGATAAGTGTATTAATTGTTGTTTGTTTTGGGTTTTGCCCAACTCATATCATTCTTATTATTCAGTGCTTGTTTTAACTTTTTGTTAACTTTGCATGTGACCTTATTTTTTCTAATGAGCTGGGGGTTGCATGCACCCATAATTATATTTTGGCCAATATCTGAGTTATTGATCCCAGTTGTGAGTGAAAATTTCAGTCACAGAGTACCTGGTGCTTTATTACAGCATGTTCCTAGATGTAATGTTAGTTGGTGTCAAAGTTAATTATCAATTTTCTGAAAAACTGTAGTAAAAGCCAGTTATTTTATGCCACAAGTAGTAAGTTGCAGAAGCATCAAAGAATTATTTTAATGTTAAAAAGTTTTGGTCTAGCCAAGCTCGTTCATGGGATTGCAATACAGCTAGCTTGTTTACCCGATGTTGATTTGAGCAAAGTTGTTTACAAGATTCTGATTGTATGATTGTGATTGTGACATAACAATGGGTGTGGTAAAACTTGCAAGTTTGATGCTACAACATCATGAAGATTTCCCTTTGTTGTTTATCTGGCATCTTTTAGAAAAAAAGAATGTTTTTGTTAGTTTATAGATGACCAAAAATCTTCACAGAAAGAGGAGAGAAAAATAGTTAAGTAATGTTTATCTGTATTGGAGTTTGTTTGTTTGGAGAATTTGTTTTTTCTGGAAGTCGTAGAGATCAAGTAAACCTGATAATTATATTGAGTAGTGTAGTTAAGGGTATAGTTTATGTGTGAATTTTTTGTTATTTCCTGCTAGAGGGGTATGGATCTACAGCTGGTAGAGGAGATATTTAGGATTAAATTATCAAGTCTCAGTAAAGTTGCAGTTAGAAAAATTGTTGAGCGATGCACTACATTGCTTTAATTACAAAATACTATTATTGAGGTAGAACTATAATTCTATTATGCAGCATTAAAATACTTATTTATTTACTGTCTCTTTTTTTTCTTACTATTTTGCTTTAGTTTTGTTGTTCATTTTTTCAATTATGTCTCCTGTCCTTTGTTTCTTTCTTATTGCTTACGTTGACTTATTGCAATGCCTTTCTCTTCACTTGTGCTTCTCATTCATGTAGTAGCTAGATCAAGACTTTTGTGATAGCATGATAGATGTCCTGATGTGCATTTAGAGAATTGGTTGTTGCAACAATGGAATTGTCGTGGCATTGCTACATTTGACCCACTGCTTGACAAAATGAATAAGCACAAACGGTGCCTAAAATTAGATGTGCTTCAGGAACACGAATTGAAGTGAAAGGATCACGCAATTACACTACTAGAGTCATGTATGTTGGAACTGATGAAATATATGAAGATGTAGCAATACGAGGGCTACGTGCTGATGGGCTCTCATCAAAATTGGGAATCAAAAACAACAAAGGAAGCATTGGAAAGGTTTTGCCTTGTTTTAAAGTATTAGTGCTTGTTTGTGCAACTGCTTAAGTCGTGTTTCTTGGCCCTGAAACCGTTGAGCTAATTTCCAAGCAAAGATCATGTTGATACTAGTCATGTTTTTCAAACCCTATAAAGGGCGTAACTCTGTTTATATAAAGGGTTATTTTAAATAGGACGTATTAAATAATCTTTACCTGAATTGTTTAGAAATTCTGGCTCAGCAAACGTATGTGCTGTTTTTGCAATTTACAATAACTTGGCAATATATACAGGGCCTTGTCGGATCACAATCAAGTTGTTCTTATGATGGTTGTAATAATGTGGGGTGTAGTTACTAATTCAATTCACTTTGATTGCGAATTGTATTTGAGAAAGTAGCTCGACTGACAATCAACTCAATATTTAAATGAAATTGTTTGTTCAAAAACACGTTGTTATGAAAGATCAAAAAAATTGTTTATCGCTAATTTCAAACCATGGAAAAACCTTTGCAGTTTTTATGAAACAATGAATTCTGCTCTGCGTTAGAGTTGCCAGCATATATGCACTGCTATGAAGCTCGAGAAGTTTTCATGTAGTGTTTTCATAGGAACACAGCATGCCGAAATGATATTGTTATTAAACTCACAGCTTTGTAAATGCAAACAAGCTTTATGGTGTCCTGAGCAAAACTGAAAAAATGTCAGGTTACCAAACACAAATTAATTAATTTTCTTGCACTCGTATAACCCCAATATGTTTATTTTATGGTTGCCTAAGTATGGGTTATCTTATTTTTAAGTCCTAGAATGTGCTCCGAAGTTTTAGAAGGATGCCATGGTTAGATATAATTTTGTGTTTAGCTGATTTCCGATTTGTTTAATGGTGATTTAAGACAAGAAGCAGTCATATCTCATTTTAACTCAAAGCGACAGCGAAGCAATGCGACGAAAACGATTTTTGCCACAATGACCAATGATGAGCTGAAGGTGATCAGGTGTTATGTGTAAAATTTTCATTATTAGCTGAATATCAATTATTGTACGATTAAAAACTGATTGTTATCAGATGATTCAAAATGAATTAATTCCTTCTAAAGTTGATATAAAAATCCGGCATCGTTTGTTGAATTCATTCCCGGAGCAAGAGAAGCTTAACCACTGCATTCAAGTTTTGGATCATGTGAGTATTATCTCGTTTGGATGCTTGAGCTTGACTTTATTTTTTTCGGTGTTTTGTTATATCAGGTTGTGAAGCTGCTCACCCAGCATGTCGTAGAAGATAACTTTTGGATACTGTCGAACCTCGTTTGTAACTTAAACCGCTTGCAACGTCCTGATTTAAAAGTCCCGAATTTTAGTTAAGAATTTTACAATTATTTTTATCGGTTGCAACGAACACCTGTAGGAAGTACAACTATACATATAACGACCATATTTTTTCTGAAAATAGGAAAAATTGCCTTAACAACGTACACATGTATTTGTCAATAATGGAAACCGTAGGCTATTGCAATATCTCTATACTATGCAGCGCAATTCTGTGTGTGTGTTCATGCGTGTTTTAATCCCCCATAATTAATGCATGTGCCAACATAAAACCACCCCGAGGTGAGTGTCATAAGGGGGTTCGTGGCATAATGATGCCGTCATCGTGAAGGATAAGTTTTTTGCATAATCACATTTTTTGACTGAGAAAAGCAGTTCTAGCTAAAACGAAAGCTAGTACCCGACTTACCTACTTCACCGAATTTCACTTTTTAGGCTCTCTTGATGACGTCATAAATAACCATTTCTTGTAAAATGTGTTTTCTATACTTTTTTAAAAAACTACTCATCGTAGAAACACAATTTAAAGCTTTTTCGGGAGATATTAACAAAGTGCTTTTGATAAAAACAACCCTAAAACAGTTAAAGCTCAATTAATGAAGCAACAACAAATTCTTTTTTTAAGCATTTTTAGCTTTTTGAGGATGCTTCTATGCTTTCTTCCTGCACGCTTCGCAATCACTCTATGATGTCATAACGTTGTTTGATACATTCAACGCTATTGCTGCGAGAGAACATCATATATGGCGATTTTTTACAAAAACTGCGCAACTTGCAAAATCAGTTTACTGAAAAACTGATTTGTGACCTCATTTCTCAACATTTTTTAACAAATTAAAGATTACATCAAGGCCTTTATTACAACTAAAACAAATTTAACTTTAGCACCTATAGTGTAACTTTTTACTTCACCACAAAAAGTGGTAAGCTGAGTAAGAACAGGTTAGTTTAGTATGTGAAGGTTACGATAAAGTACTAAAAATTAGTGTCGTTTGAAAGCTGAAGAAATTTGCGTTTCATCTATACGTAACTAATTGGTTAAGGCTAAGAATTAGTTTATAATAACTGATCAAAAATTGCCTTACATTATGTTCCATTTTTAGTTGACAAGTTTTCCTATTGGAACTATGAAGCTTGCAATTTTTAGAAAAAAGGAGTTTTTGTGTACCTTTTAACTACTTTTCCTTGCAAGCATGGTTCTTTGGCATTATCTACGTACATTTTGAAAAAATTATTAAAAAATAAAGTCGCGTACTGTTTAAAAACACCCAAAATTTTGGTCTTTGCAAAACAAGTCGCTAAAAATTTTTTAAAGTAGTCTACTCCAAGCCAAAAATTGGTGATTCCATTGTAAAAAGAGGGAGTAAAAATAATTGTGTTGTAGCTGGACACTAATATTTTACTGCCAAAATAATATCCAAGTTCCTCATGTCCGGTTTGTTTGCTTTTTGTATGGCTGCATTTACACCACCACCAAGCAACATGCGCTCAGCCAAAGGCTTTAGATGGTTGAAATAGGCATACAATAACGACATATTCGAAAATAGTGGTCCTAATATTCAATAGGTTAATCTTGAAAGTACATATCAATTACTTTGGCCTACCCTACAACTTTGAAATTGTGCTTCCATAAACTTCATAAAATGAACGAATAAAACTTTTTGAAATTGTTGGCTGTTTCACTTGTCTGCCAGTTCAGCTTCTAAGTAGGCCTATGCTGAAAACAGGAGAAGGATGACGAGCCAGGGACTCCAGAAACTTTTGGGAGAAATATGGCGACTATGCCCGACCCACTATAACATTTGTTTTAATCAGTTTGATTTTGGAAGAAAAATTGGCTATGTCAAAAACATCAACTTTTTTTGCTCTTATTATAAATATCTATTGGACGTAGCCGGTGCAGCCCATTCTTAACCTCCACATTGCTGACGGGGATCATACGGGCAACGCCGGCTAGCTGAACAATAAACTAGTTGAACAATGAATACATCACAAAGGCATTTTACCGCTCCTCTACAAAAATGGCATGCGATTGTAACACACGGAAGCATAATGTTATTTTGTTTTGATTTAACTTAATACAGTAGCAATAAATCACCAGTAACGCAATTTCCACTGATAGCAAAATCGTTTTATGTGGAAGTTAACTTTGTTCGGTGGTCAAACAACGTCATACCCATATTTAATTTGTTACTTTAATTTAGTGTACAGTGAAATTACTTAATTGATTATTGCAGACTGGATATAAGATACATGTTTTCAAAGTCCCAAGGTGTTCGTTATAACAAGCTTCGATGGTACCCATCAGTTGGTGTTAGGCCACCGGTCCGCAGTTTGCATTTACAATTGGCTCGAAATGTACTGCCTCTTCGCCGTAACCCGATCTAGATCAGGTTCATGGTGTGATCCGGAATGTTACTGCTTTATGCCGTACCTCCATCTCAAGGAAGAAAAGTATGAACTCACATATTTCTATTTTCTTTCTTTCCGCAGCTTCAAGAATCTTTTGCCAATCTCACTCACGAAACTGAACTCCTTTCCGTTCACAACTTTCAGAGTAGGGGTTTTTTTGCCAACGTCATAACCACCATCACAAATTTCTTGATGGTAAGCGAGAGCGTTGACGTCATTTTGTACCGTTTATGACTTCATATTATGTTGCAGCAAGTCGTGGACGACGCTTACTCATCCGTGACTTGTGAAGTTGCGAAGGAAAATTTTTTTGAAAAAGAGGTATGTTATTTCATAAGATTTTGACCAATCACGTTTATGAAACTTCATCGAATGTGCAGGACAAAACCGCTGCGGAGATTTTGTTGTCAGTTGGGGGAGGAGGTCAAACAATAGGGGTTCCTGCAGAAGTTATTCCCCCCAAGATTGTACCGTCCACAGTGAAGCTTGATGAAGGAACCAACGGACAGGTAGAGAGTCGCAAGATTCACGTTGACTTCATTTGTGACTGTGACGTGATCATTTTGCAGGCATCAACCAATAGCGAGAAGGGCTGGACATCGCTTGAAGTAGTGGACGCCGAAGGACAGCCGAAGCGATTTCTGGTAAAAACGCTACGACAGTCTGACGGATCCATTGATGGCGACAAGCTAGTACAGGTTACTACTTCGTATTGTGGCAAGAACTTGCCGCGTGTTAGGCCTAGGGCTGCATTGATTGTGAGGTACGTGCAGTTTCATAATTGCAGTGTGTCTACATTGCAGATATTGAATGGGCAAGTTGAAGTCGTGGGAAATCCTACAATCGATCCCACTTTCACATTTACAGACGGCTGCCACTTAATGACAACACAGGATTTAGAGTTGCCGACAATCGGAGCCGAGCAACCGATCACCACACTGGAAATATCAATGGAAAACAACGTCGGTGAGTACGTATTGTCGTACACGCATTGACGGCCGGTGCTGTAAAGCTGCAACATCACCGACGTTTGTCGATTTTGCTCGATTAAAAATAGCAGCATAAACGATGCAATGCGATGGCGTAGTGGATAGAGCGTCCGCTTCGCAGTCGGTAGACCTGGAGTTTATTTCCCTTGTCATTAAAAGAAAGGTTGTGGAGAACAAGCAGGAAAGTTCACATGTGTCCTTTGGCAAGGCACTTAGCGGGACGCCCCCACTTCTATGTGGAAGATAAGGTGGTTCAGTTTTTTCTCCGAAATGAGGGTTGATGGAAGGAAAGGCATCCCACCGTAAAACCAATGCCAGGTAAAACAAAATAGACATCAGAAATTATCTGCTAGGGAGGCTCTTCTTGCTTGCCCTCCCTCTCCTTGGAACTCCTTTTCTTTCACTGTGGAGTCCACCCTCCTCGCTCTGATCTTCCTCTTTCTCGCGAAGGTGCGGTTCTCGTTCACCTTGACTCTCTCCCCCCTCACGATCTGGTGCTTTGGACTGACGGCTCTGTTCCTTTTCTTTTTGGCAAAAGCGACTCCGGCGTATTTGCCAACTGCTCTCTGGCACTGAGGCCACTCTTTCTTTTTTAGCAGGCCCAGTATGCTTACGTTTCTCTGCTGAAGCCTGCACCATTCTGCCAGCTCTTTGTTGGTCTCAGCAGCACCAACAAGTCTGCCACTTCTCTTCTCCTCCTATCTGACTCTCGCTCTTTCCTCGCCACCTTGCCCTTCTACCTCAATCTCTCTGGCAGATCTGGCAGGAAATGTCTTCTTTCTTCTCCTGTTCTATCAGACTACAATGGGTCCCCGGACACTCGTTTCTCCCAGGGAACGATGCGGCTGATGAGCCGGCCAGACGGGGAGCGCTACTTGCACCCTCTGCAATCTCTTGTTGTCTCTATCCTCTTATCTCTCGTATCCACTCTTCTCTTTTCTCGGGCTGGAGGCATAATTTCTCATCGAAATTCTTCGACACACAGGTTCCCTCGATTTTCACCGAGAAACTTGTGCTCCCTCGTCACGCTCGCTGTGTTCTCTCTCGTCTACGCTGCAACGGACACAGCCTTCTGTTAAGCTCTTATCTCTATAGGATTGAAAGAATCGAGAATTTTTCCTGCAGCGCCTGCGGACACTCGTCCCAGGACACCTCTCATATCATTCTGCACTGTCCAGCTACGGATTCTTTGCGCCGCTCGCTCTTTGGCGACTCTCGGTCTCTGTGCTACCTCTGATCCAGGCCTTGGGCAGTTGCCCGGCTTCTGGGGTTCCATGGTCTCCCGCCATGCCCCCATCTCCCTCGGAAGGGGTGGGGTAACAACAACAACCTCAAATCGGGAATAGAGCCGAAAGATAAAAACAAAAATAGCAGCATAAACGCCGCGGTTGTGTAGTGATTAGGGCGTCAGCTTCATAGTCGGTAGATGTGGGTTCAGTCCCCTTGCCTGGTTAATCCAATAGCTTTATATACGGTATTCACAGTTTCCCTGCTTGCTACTCAGCATGATGGGGATGCGGTGGAGAAAAAACGGCGACTTTGTTTGTACTCTTTGGTAAGGCACTTTAGAGGATATCTCCTTTATGTGGCTGACAGCTGATGGGATGAAGCGGTCTACCCGTAGCAATGATCCAGTCTAACTAAAGACTGACAAGCATAGCAAGAACTTATGCGCTTAAATTGACATAGGCCAGCACTTAAATTCCTTTTCGGTGAATCAAGTCAAGTACAGTGTTAAGTTGGAAAAACAATAAAATGCATTTTTATGTTCTTCCAGCTTAACCCAGGGTTTCCACGGTCATGGAAAATCCTGAAAAAAAACTTTCCTGGAAAGTCATGAAAAATTTGATAAAAATTGAAAGTCTTGAAATTTTGCTGAGAGCTGAAAAAAAATTTTCTAAGTTATTACTAATACCAGTAGCATTAGCTTAGTTGATATAATCGATGTTAATACTTTACTTCATTGATTTTTTGAATTTTAATAGGATAATGTATGACATTAATTTGTATGGCAAATGTTAGTGAGTAGTTAGAATTAATTTGCTTGTAATCAGTGTTTAGTATGGCATCCTAGCGATGTCACTTTCGTGAAATTTGGTTGCAAGATCCAGAGTTTGCTGCTTGGCTGCAGCAGACAAAACATGACAGTAAAGGGTTCTGCAAGTTGTGCAGAAAATTGTTTGGTATATCAAACATGGGGATCGGTGCTGTTAAAAGCCGCATAAAAAGCAAACAACACAATCAGATTATGAAGCACAAGCCAAGTCCTCACACATAGTCAATTAGTGACTTCTTTGGCGGGACAAATAAGTCTGCGCCTACCACCAACAAATCTGGTGAACAAGTTTCATCCTCGGTGGCTATTCCTGAACAAACCAGTAATGTGTGAACAGTGCCGGTATTATCACCAAGCACATCTTTGATCATATCAGAGGAAGTGTTGCATGCAAAAGTCCTTTGGGTGATTAAAGTAATCACCAATCACCACTCATTTAGCTCTTGCAAAGATATTAGCTGTTTATTTTCTAAAATGTTTCCCGATAGTCAGATTGCACAGTCATTTTCATGTGGAGCTGCAAAGTATGCTTATGTAGCGTGTTTTGGCATTTATCCTTATTTTCATGAGCTGCTAGAGAAAATTCGTGCAGTCAAGTACTATACTTTATCGTTTGATCAAAGCTTGAATCTAATCAACCCAAAAAGCAAATGGATATGATAGTTAGATTCTGGGACAGCGAAGCAAAAAAGTAACACAAAGATACTTTAATTCAGAGTTTATCGGTCAGCAGCAGATATGTTGACTTATTTTAAACATGGAATGGCTTTACCTAACCCCAACAGTTTTGGTGCAATTATCTATGGATGGTCCCAATGTAAACTGGAAGTTCTATTACAATCTTTTTCAAGAACGCGCATCGAAGAACTTCCAGACTTGCTAAATATTGGAAGTTGTAGTTTGCATGTTGTCCATTAAAGTTTTGAAAAGGAAGCAAAAGAATCTGGATAGAATCTTTGCAATGCTCAGCGTTTTCTGTAGCAAATTTTTCATGATACTCCTGCCAGAAGGGAAGATTTTATTCAAATTACAGGCAGTGATTTGTTTCCCTTTCAGTTTTGTCAGCATAGATGGATGGAAGATATCGCGGTTGCTGAACAAGCTTTAAAAATTTGGCCTCATGTCAACAAATATGTCAAAACTGTGAAGAGTGGAAAAAGTGCTCCAGCTTCTGATTCTCAAGTTTCTGTCGCATCTGCATGCGACGATATCCTAATTGAAGCTAAGCTGGAATTTTTTGTTGCTGTGGCAAAACCGCTGCGAGAATTTTTGTTGAGGTTTCAAACCGAAGCTCCAATGACTCCTTTTTTGGCTTTGTCGTTGAAAAATTTGTTATTGGCTATCACGGGTCGTTTTCTAAAAAAAGAAGTTTTAGAAAAAGCCGATACGTTCAAGAAGTTATCCACTATTGACCCTGCTTAAAAAACCAAAAAAACCCAAAGCATGTTGACATTGGCTTTGCTGCTTGAGGTACTTTCAAAAAAGTAACAGAAAAAAAGCTGCTAGTGAACTACGTATCTTATCTTTCAAAAATGATTGTATGAAGTTTTTGTCTGCTATTGTAATTAAACTGTTGGAAACATGTCCTTTAAAGTATTCTTTGGTTCAGAGTTTGTTGAGTGTCGTACCACAGAAGTTGGTATCCGATTCTGCAGAAGCACAGGTTGAGTTTAAGTAACTTCCTCAGATTTTGCTCAACGGAAAGTGGTGTTTGGCAGAAAAGCTTGCGACAGAATTCTTGCTCAGTTCAAAGACTTTGTATTGGAAATAAAACAAAACTATCTTGCGGAGTTTTTGAGTTTCAACATGAGTACAGACAGATTGGATGAATTCTATTGGAATTTCATGAACGATGCAAAGCACGCAAAGATGTGGGAAGTTTTTAGAATTATCTTCACGCTTCCGCATGGTCAAGCTGCAGTCGAGAGAGAGTTTTCTGTCAACAGCCAACTTTTGGTTGAAAACTTGCAAGTCGCTTTGTGTATAGTAGTGTCGAGAGTGATGCTAATCATTTCAGCGAGTTTTTTTTAACCCCAGACTTAAACAAAGTGTTCGGACAACAAGCATGCAGTATCAGTTGTATTGAGAAGAGCAAAGGAAACTTGATGCTAATAGTGATAAAGCTAAAAAGAGGAAAGCTGTAGAAGATGAAATTTGTCAAGTCGAATGTAGACGAAAGTTATTAAATAAAAGGATCCGAAGTATGAGCCTAGAGGCAGGCAAATTAGCTACAGAAGCGGAAGTGAAGCACAATTTTACTTTGCTTGCAAAGTCAAATGCTTTTAGACTGAAGATTCGCGAAAGTGAAGAAAATGAGAAAAAGTTTTGTGACCAATTACGTCTTTTGAAAAAGAAATTGAAGTTTATGGAATAACATTTATCTTGGAATGCTTAAGAAGTATCACATTGGTTCAGTTTTAAATTGCCTATGCTCTATCATGACTTTTTGTTGAACTTTAATGGTTGATGTGGTTTTTTTCCTGGTTGAATTGTTGATAAACTATATTTCTTATTATGCTTTCCGCTCAATGGAACTACAGCATCACGTAATTTTCCTGTTTAGGAAAAAAATAAGATATGTGAACTTTTTATACTAGATTTATTGAGAGATGTTTTTCTGTTAGATTGTGGAATCATTTTCTTGAGCCCTAAAATTTTCTATGGATATGTTTCTTAATTTTTAATGTGGCATTTCATCTTGTTATAACTAACTTGTTCATTCATGTTGTACCTAGATTGCATAAAGTCATAGTTAACATCAAAAATGCTCACTATTTCTTGATCCAGTTAAATGAGAATTGTAAAGGGGCTTTTTGTAATCTAGTCTTTCATATCATTCTTGGTTTGATATTATTCTAATAACAATAATATTCCAGCTTAGAAACAAAGCTATTCTAAGTAAAATGCTCAGCTCAAAGATTGCGGGGTTGAAGACCACACAAGAGGACTTTTTTCTGGCCAAAAGAAATAATTATTGTGGTGTTGCTTTCATAGCCTTATTGTAGTTATTTGTGAATTTAAACGCAATGTCCAGGGTTGCTGCATTTAGTGAAGATAGTTTGAGTTAAATATGCCAGAAATGAGAAATTTAACTGAATGTCTTCTTATCAAGTATTATGTTTTATCAATGCCTTGTGAGAGTACGAATGTGGTAGTAAGGTGTGTTTAACCAGATGTATTATATTTCTAGATGTTAAAATTGAATGACAAAGGAATGCAAGTTAAATAATGTTGGCAAGTGAAAACGTAGGCACAATGAGCAATTAACAAGAATTTGATCTCGTTACCGAAAGAGTTATTTCAATGTGAACTGATAGATGTATTTAAAAATGCGTAAAAATGCTTTAATAATGGTCATGGAAAAGTTGTATAAAATGTCATGGAATTTAGTTTTAAAAATTGTGTGGAAACCCTGTTGACCGCGTGACGTATGTTGTGCACATGGGCACAAGCGAATGCGAAAAAGCTGCGTTAAAATGATTTCCAGATAAACCGCAGCGCTAACAATGCCTGCGTTCTGCCACCACTAAGTAATTGTGAAGGAACCACCCACTTCCATCTACTTATTTAACGTTGGATTTTTAGGTTATCACATCGACAGAAAACGCTCAAATATGGACCAGTCAAATTCCAGCTTGTCAAAGCGGTGCAAGACTTGACTAGGTTGATTTGCGACGATACATCGCTGACTTCAAACGTGCACACCGTAGAGACCTCAGCTACAGGAGAGGAGTTGAAGATTTGCCGAGAAAGTGATTGTGATTGGCTGAGATTTTTTATTCAAATAGAATCAAAGAAACACGTGCTAAAAATGTGTGTGGTTTCCTGCAAAGTTTATTAGCCGCAAGGAAATCCAAAGCCTATTGAATATTCCGTTTTTCGTAGTTCTTGTGTTTTGTTAACCTTTTCTCCCTCGAGTTGGAACCACGGCATGGAACGGAAAGTCAGTTTCATGCCGCAAAGCGAATCGCGATTAGGCATCCGGCAGTCTACTGAACGCAAGTCGCACGTTGGCAGCCCCATCTACAAGTCATTTACAACATGCAGTTGGAGAGCCGAGTTGGGTGATGTCATCATCGTAAGCCCGAAATCTTCCGGGTGGTACATCGCACAATCTCATACCGGTACCTGTTTAATGTTCTCATTATTCAACATAGAACTCCGGCGTTTCTTTCTAGGATCAGATTTGCTGTTTTGCAATGTAGATTGTGGTCCAGTTAGTTGCAGGATTACCTCATTCCTACCACCGAAAAGAAGGAAATACTTTTATAATCGAGTTCTAAGTAAGAAAAGAATTTCTACAAGTTTTTGTAAAAAAAGGTCTACGCACAGAACTTTTGTTTCGGAAATTAAATTATAATTTAATTACAGGTTTTTGAGTTGAAGCTTTCATTAATAATGAAAATAGGACATTTGTGTGTTCTTTGAAGACAGTGCTTTTTTTACCTAAAAATGGAAAACTTGTTCTTAGAGCAAATGATTGTCTTATGAACAACGATCAATTGATAAGTTTGAAAATGGATTATTGGGTAATAGCAGTGTTTTACCTAACAATAACTAATCAAGCCTACTACCTCTCTTTTTCACTAATAGGCTTGAGTTAGCAACTTCATGGGTCAAAAACAACATCTACCATATTTTCTTGAGGCACATGCTAGACTCTATTACCAAATACAGTCAGAGCGATCAAAAATTTTATTTGTGGTTCAACTTCATCAAGAAAATGCCTTCTTGGCGGCCTCGCTCATAAAATATTGCTATTTGTGTGAGCCACAAAAAATCGCAGCAAAGTGAGCGTGTTTTAGAAACAAAATGGCTTTAAGCACCGTAGATATTTTATTAAGTACGCAGCGCGAGTTACATTGTGACGTCATATTGAGACGCTGCATGCAGCGTAATAGTCATCCATTTCTTCGGCTATTGTTCGCTTGTATTTATTAAAGATTCTGTCCAAATCCTGCTCTTCTCTGCTTGCGTCATAATCCCTCACAAAGAGGCGAACCTGCTTCGACAGATTTGATTAAACTTTCGAGTAAGTATCCATTGTCTATGTAGCCTGCTCTATAAGCAGCCATTAATTGCTCGGCTAGCGGACAAGTTTAGTAACAAAAATTTGGATGACTTGCCAATCAAGAGAAAAATTTCAGCGTCCGAGTTTGTAATACATATCGTTGATTGAAAATCAATAGCTTGTTTGTCCAGTGCCAGCGTTGCAGTGCACTTGGAAAGGCTACTTCGCAATTACTTTCCTTGCATAGCTGCAATGTCCGTAAGAAAAGATGCTCTAGCTTGGCAGTGTAAGCAACTCAAAAGTTGAATTAATATGAATTCGTTGTACAAACGTAGAACAGAGAGCTTGGGACAATACCGTCTTCGGATCACCAGCCAGCAAGTCGTGTTGCTGCGAATGATGCAAACGGCAGTTGGAATTCAAATCTGAATTACAATGCAAACGACTGTTTCTCTCGGCCATACCGCATGCGACGTCCGACAGTCAGTTCATCACGAAACATTTCTGACAAAGCTCTCGCATGCAGAAAAGTTTTTCTGTGATCGAAAATTGAAAGCCGAACGGAGTTGAGTTCATTGACAGATTTTTGTCTTTAAGTCAGTTGTGCCAATACAGTACATTTTTATCACAAGCAAAAAACTGCTGCCAAGTGCCCTTTCTGAAGAGACAATAAGGAAATCATTCTGATGTTTGAAGCACATGATCATCGTCACCAAGAAGACCGCTCGATTTATTCAATCACGTTACCAACAATTAAACTTACTTTTAGAACAGTAATGTTGCATTTTTTCTCTTCTTTCAGCTTTAAAATTTTATCGAGGAATCGTGGACTCACAAAAGCGCTAAGCTTGATGTAAGTCAGCAGAGGGCAGTGTTGAGTCAGATTAAGCAACTCATTCTCAAAAACTTCCCTAGTATCCGGTATATCTGCAATTTGAAGAAATCAAATCTAATCTCAATATCCCTGTTGTTTCAGCTGAGGCTACTTGAGATCTTGCTTGATCAGTGGCTTGCAACCTGGGTCCAAACCCAAGAGGAGCAATGACAGCCTAGCAATTACCATACTTCTTTTTCAGGCACGTAACCTGAAAAAATTGGGGGAGGCAAAACATTTTGATGTCATGCCGCTGATGTCATCATGAATCAGCGTTGTTCCACGCCCAAAATTTAGGTCGCGACAACACTTCTTGCTTTCCTGCTTTGTAATTGTCGCTTAAATCATTAATGAAAATAGGGTAGGCTATTATTTAAAAGCAGCACAGACCATGAGATTGATAAAAAGAAAGGTTAAAGGTGAAGAGCAATGGTTGGAAGGTTTACACCGACATAAACCACAAACATTGTTTGTATAACGTTATGTAGTGAAGAGCAATAGTTTCATTTGTTCCTACAATGATTTTGTTCATCACATGCATCGATTCGATTTCGAAGTCGTTCAGCAAAGCTTATTGACGTTGTAAATCTAACTTATTTGCCATCAAATTACGTCGGCGTTTCTTCATTTTTTGTACAAACCTCAAAAAAACTGTTGAAACAACGCTTGGCATTTTTTTTACCTCTTAAGGTCACCTTCGTTTATTTCAGGTAAAAGAGCCTTTCTTTGAATATGATATCATAATGCAAGCGTTAATGTCATCACTTACCAATTGATAATTTTCTGAGACGTTGTTTGAAGTGCGGCAGAATGCTACCTAGAGTGGGAGCAATCTGCCAGTCTTGATCAGCAAAGTAGCACCCGTCAAAAGTTACCTGAAAATAAAAGTTTCCATCATCCAATCACGGGCTCAACTGCGGTACCGGTAAATAATAAAACATTTGTAATTTCCAATGCAGCATCACAAGCAAGAGATTGCTTAAAAAAGATTTCAGATAAGTAAATTTGAAACCAATGCGCAAAAGCATTCGCTTCTACCATTACTGGTGGCCCTAGGCATAGACGTAGCCAAGATTCTGGATTGGGGCCATTTTACGTCCAGCTTATAAATCATAAACAAACAAGATTTACAGATTTTAAATTGGTAGATTTCGCAACTTAAAGTCGAGAATGAAACAACGTATAGATTATTATCACTGGTATCGACATTCGACTATGAAAATAACATGCATACATACGCAAAACACCACAGTTTAGGAAGGCCGTGGCCCCAACATTGGCAACTCTGGCTACGTTCTTAGCGCTATATGTTTTGCGTATAAAAACGCTTTCTTTGCAAAAGCATAAAGGAGAAATTACAGCCTGCCTTATTACTTTTATTAGTAGCAAATTATAAATTCTCACAACTTTTATGGTGTAATACAGTATATAGGGCCTACTTGCTATTATGCAGCATTCAAGAATTGATTTCATGGTGGGAAGAGTTAACCCACAAGAAATTTTGGATTAACTCCAAAGTTTCCAAAAAAGTAATCAAGAGCTTTTTCAAATTTTTTTAGTGTTTTTTTCAAATATGCCTTGCTTGCCGCAAAATTACACTCTTACCTGAGAAAGTGGTACTTGGGGGCACAAAATTCGGAAGTGCTCTTCAAAAGTCATCACTCTTTGAAACAAGATGCTGACCTGTAAGGTCGGGCAGCGGTTGGTCAAGGCAGTCCACGAATGCCCCCATATCACCTGAGTGTGTGGATCGTGGGCGTAAACTTTGATAAACATTTTCTTCAACGAGTTTGGTCGGAGATTCGCGGCCAGCGCTTCAAGCAAAGCATCGGATAAGTAACTGTAATTGATATCAAGTTCTTGAAGGTTGGTGTAATACTTCATACAATCGATGAACTGACAGAGATCAAAAACAGGTTGGCGGTTGGCGAAGAAGTCTTCAAGATCAAGGATAATGATCGACGATCCTGTATTGTATCCCATTGCGTAGAGGATTTTATAGCCGTCCTCAAAATGGGCTCTTGCTCCCCGGAAATAAACCTCCTCTAGTGTATGTTGCCCCTTGCAAAAAAAGTTAGCAAGAGCCGAACAGAGATCCTCGCGATACACCATCCACTGAGCGCGATCAAGCTGCAGCATGGGCATCGATAACTCGCGCAATTTCGTTTTTCCTTTGATCAAATGATTGAGGCTGACTTTGACCGATTTTTGGAATTTTTTGCAAATCCCCGACGAGACGGGACTGTAAAGCTTGAACTCCAGATAATGAATAAACTTGCCAAACGTTCTCAGAAAGTGGGTGGCGTAGCGGTAGGGAAAGTGTGTCAGGTCGCGCGGATCACGACCAGAGAAGCGAAAAGACTTTGCCCTCCACAGCGTCGGAGAATGACGTATGACGTCATACCACCGCTTGCAAACGAACTGCACTTGAAGTCTATGCCTTTCTTCAAGGTAAGAGAATATTTTGATCAGCGCGACATGAGGTAGACTTCCCCATCGATCGTCGCTGCTCTCGTAACTGTTCTCGATTGGTTGGGTTTTTGTAAGTCTTGAGGTTTCGTCACTTAGCTGGGTTAAAACGTCGCAGTGTTCTTTAGTCTTCAAAATCTTGGCAGGCTTCACGGGAGCTTCTGTAGTTCCGCCTTCTGGTATCAGGTTCATTCTACATTCACCTGTTCATGGTCAATTCTTCACAATGTTTGGCGGATTGGCGCCAACTTTCACTCGCTGACACAGGCTCTGCTTTCAATCATCTACATCAACAGACCATGGATTAAGATCAATATCTTCCAATTTCATCATAATTTTATTGTTCCTTTTATTGTTGTGCAATAACAGCTACCTATTGCCAAAAAACAATGATGTCATTCTGATCACATAAAAAGCAGGTTTTTTCCACCAAATCTCTCAATTTTTATCTTGTTTTGGCATTGCTGAAAGCTGAAACATAGATTCCTTTGTAGTGCGGTTAGTTGTAGAACTCAAAGTTATCTTCATCAGCGGCTTCATTATTTATTTATTTATTAGTTTGTGGCATCCGTATTGTCTTTGAGAAGTGTCAGCCATAAATTTTCCCTAAATTAGAGAGTGATGTCAAAAAATGGTCTTCACCCTATTTAGCCTGAATTTACCCCAATTGTGTCAGAGGTGTTAGCTAAAATAAAAAGATGTTCTCCAAGAAGTCCCTGTGGGGGAATGACACCCCAGCGACACCATATTCTTGACCCAACTTTATCCTCCTCAGGATACACCGGACAGCTTAGTGAGGGTAAGTATTGTTTACAATCCAGACCAGAAGTAGTAAGTTGCACGTTGCGCTTCATTGTTTTCAAGTAGTTTGCTTGTTAGAATCTTGTCAATTACAAAATTATGATGGACTGCATTCACAAAAAGAAAAATAACGTAGCCTCACAAGAGTTGAACCCGGATTCTTTGATCATGGCATGTACGTGTAGAGAGTTCTTGCAGAATCTTCCAATCCAGCCAACCCAGCAAACAACTGTGCCAGTTTACTGACTTTTAAAATATCTATTTAATTTATGCTTGATTGCACAAATACACGTATTAGGCCGCTGACGTCATTAAAGTGACCTCAAATTGCGCAGTTGCGCGTGACTTAAGATATAAACCTTCAAAGTAGGTTACCTCAAGTGTAAACATTACTGTATATTAACATATCCGTTTCAAGCAAATTTGTCCATATTGGCTAAAATCGAAAAAACATGAGATAGAAACGAAGACATACAACAGTAAACAACTTCAAACAATTTGGCTGTCCTATTCATCCACTGCAGAAGTTCTAAACTAAGGATGCGTCCACCACTTGAGGGTACAAAGCTTCAAAGCGAGGGTACGAAATTGGTGCTACGTTAAATGTTATATAGACCTGATTTAACAAAAATAGAGAGTTGGTGCAACGTAGATCGTAAACAATAAAAATATTTGAAATTTGTTTATTACCCTAGTCTTTTCATCAGCATTGGCCTGAGGCCTGCGAATGTTACCCAGATTCTATGATCGCATTCAATTCAATTTTGAGTGCTGCACTTGCATTTCTTGTGATAACTGTTAAAATTACGTGGTGTTTTATATTCATTATCGCAAATTTCTTTACTTTTGTAAATTATTTTTACAAGGGCTGCGAGAATGTTCTTTGAATGCTGAAGGGTTACAAGCATGTAAAAAAAGATAAAAAAGAACCCTTGGTCCGCAGCCAAAAATGTCGTCATTTTCCTATTGCAAGAAAAAAACTAGAAACATAAAATTATTAGATCTGTGAATATTCATGGTAGATAATCTGTTTTTTTAACGTTGAGTAAAAAGAAGCTTGCTCGAGCTGACCTGTAAAGCTCGCATTTAAACGACATGGCATGAGCGCTTCAAGGCATTCTGCGCGAAACCGACTCTAAAGCGTCAATATTAAGTTGTAGTTGCTTCGTGCGAGCATCGAGCAAAAAAGTTGAATTGCAAGTTTCAGCAGAGGCCACGTAGTGAAAATGCAGGCGCGTTTGTGGAGCGGTTGGTTTGATGAATACGGTAGCTGGTGTGAGGAGAGTATTGCATACTCAACAGAAAGGAACATCTGTGTAAATAGCGTTTTTCTCGCGCTGCCACGGTGAAACAGTTCGATTAGCAAGGTGGTTAAGGTCAGCTGAGATGGGAACGCGCCAACTTTTTAACGTTGATCGGAAGTAAAGCGGTTACGTCATAATGAACAGCTGGAGAGCAGTTGAACTCGGCGAGGTGTAGCTGTGGATCAAGCTGTTTGTCGTCAAAATCTGCATTCGGCCACCACCGTGCTGCCACCCGGTGTCGGTCCATGAGAAATTTCTACCTGGGCTGCGCAGAAACAATAGGCTATATTATGTAGAGGTGCGACAACACTGCCAAAAGTTTCTGGCAAGCTGTTGCATCATCTTTCGTGTGTTAACTTGCACGAGCATACGTGCCACTAGTACACCTTTTATTCAGTTTGCCTATACTTTCGCCAGTGGAAGTAGTTTAAAAAATCAAAAGTGTGTCTAGACCTATAGGAGAGCCTGTAGTTAAAGAGATAGCACATCGAAGGCAGTTCTGCAAAGTAATCCCTGTCACAAACCGGTCCGTAGCGCGAAAAAGGTCGTGAACCCCTCGTCAAAATGCCTGCTCTCTTGCTTACGTCACGATGAAGACATCAATGCACATTGCTTGGGGCAATTATATTAGGAGATAGTCTACGACTCAATCGAAACTCTGACAGAAAAGAACGAAATTGACACCACAAAAGAGCTAAACTAGCAATTACTTGATATTGCGGCTAGATACAAAACCATTCGTTGATCTGCCACGCGTTGTCGATTGGGTGATCGATGAACTTGTTGTTGAACTGCTGGTCGGAAGTCTGTAAGTTGAGTGTTCATAGCGTTACGTTGCATGCGGTACAGGTAAAGGGCGCCGGCATTAACTAGTTGCTGCTGAATCGAAAGCTGCAAGGTCATTTTTGGAGTCTTCTAAGCTCTCCATTCATCTTCAACATCTTGAGTTCGATGAGTTGAAAACGTTTTCATAATCACCGCATACAGAACGGAGGATGAATAAGCGCAATGCTATTCATATAGCGTACAATTGTAGAGACAATCACATCACAGGAAGTAAGCAACGATTATGTGATTTGTTCCACGTCGACAGCGCGCTTTGAAATCGATGCAGAGCAGGACGAAGTCTGTTATGAAACAAGTTGCATTTGCTGGGCAAGAATTCGGACGAAAAAATGGGATTAGGTAGAAGTAAAAGGGGCTATGAAAGTCATTCCCGACGAGATGTAAGCCAGTTACAGGTTTACGACACAGTGCGCAATTATGAATTCGAGAATACTGATCTATTTGCAGAAAGAAAAAGATTAACAAACAACTGTTACCAAATGTGATATGATATGTAGGCAGAGGGAGTCACTATCCAGGTACGACTGAAACACGTATCAGCGATCCGGATCGCGCAATGCTTTTGTGTCGACATCTCTTCAGCTTTGCATGAAAAGTATCGCGGATCGATGTTGCTTCATCGTGATTTTGTTCATCGCCGATACAGGTACCGTCGGTACAAAGACATCGAAGGCTTGAAGTTGAGTTTGAAAAATTTTTCCAAAAGAAATTTTCTATCAACATATTGTGGTTGTAGACGCCTGTTCAAGCATTTTTTGACTTGCGGGTGGGCCGATATACTATTCAGTCCCGATGACGGACGGCGAGTTGCTTTCCACCAATAGGACTATTACCACGATAGACTTACGCAAATTTCAACTTTAAGAATAAAGTACGCCTGAAGTGATACCGGTTAGCTTACCCGGTTTTCTTTTTACCTAGCCTATCTAGGAAATGATACCGCTACTAAATCTTTCAATACACTTATGATTCAACTGATAGTAACATTGACAAAAATGAGAAGGTGCTTTTATTATTCGCTAAACTAAACAAACAACGGGATCGGTAGTGCATTAACATATCCGCGAAACAAAGATGCAATTCTGGGTATCGCTAAACTGAAAATTAGAGGATCGCAAAATATTCTGCACGTATGCCTTCGTGCACGAGTACCTATGTTACTTGAACTTTAGTAAAAACATTCTTGTATTTATTATACTCTAACCAAGGGGTGGGCAAACTACGGCCCGCCAGAGCATTTTGTGCGGCCCGCGAACACTTGTAGAAACTTCCAGGGGGTGTAGCAACCACAGCAGAGTAGTGTTACACGGCTTTGAAAATGATGGTCTCCAAAAAAAAGAAAAGGTCATCACCTTCTATTTGGACGGAAAATGCGTCAAATTAAAGGATGGTGACCTTTTTTGGAGGGGAGACCATCATTTTTAAAGCCGTGTAACACGACTCTGCTGAGGTTGCTTCACCCCCCTTATCATGTTAAATTAGCAATGTGGAAGTTTATACAAGTGTTCGCGGCCCGTAGTTTGCCCATCCCTGGTCTAAAACGAATATAAAACTATGGTTTTCAAGTAGCTTCAGCAAAGCTTGTATACGTAGAGATGGGCGCACAACCAACAATTTGTGAGGGCACCTAGTCCAAGAGATGGTGTTTTGATCCCTTTAAAATTAGTTTTTTCTCTACACTTTTGGCCGAGTTGTTAAGTATATCCAAAGGGATGATCTTCACTGTGTTTAGTAGCATGGGTAAGGGACTTTAGTACCTAACATCACCCCTCAACCTTGCCGCTTGTTGTGCTCCCAAGTAGGGACACAGTTTATTGGGGAAGAAATTTGAAAGCATTGTTTACGCAGACAGCTCGGCTTTCTCCTTTGTGAATGATTCGCGTGTATTCGACGAGAAAATTGATAAAGTTTTTAAGATGTATTTGACAACAATGGATCTATACTAGATCCACTTGGTGGAAGGTCTGTCAGTACTCTGCGAAGCCGTATCACTCGTGAATGAGTGGCAGTTGTCGCAGGTGCACTAAGTTTAGCAACTGCTAGAACAATAGTGCTGTCACAGCCTAGTGGTCACAAGGTCTTACATGTATAGTAATGCAAGAGGCTAGCGATGCACTTAGCAAAACTGCAGACAGTGACACTGTTTCGACCTATCAGGTCTCCTCAGTGCAGTTGGTGACCGACAAGAAGCTAGAGGCTTTTAATAAAGTATAGCCCGGACCTTCCACCAAGTGGATCTAGTATAGATCCCGCAAGTGTGGCGGTCTGGGCTTTGCTTTTGTAAGATGTATTTGACAACAAAAAATTACTCATAAAAAATGGAGTCATCTTAAATTATATGACAAGGGTAGCCACACTTGCCGTAATAAAGAGTCAAAAACGATAGAAGCCACCATTGAAAGAGCCACTACGCAATCCCAGTATGAATTGAGACATTTTCGTCCGAGTAGGGGTGTTGAACTTTTTTCTGAGACCATCATTGCCAGAGCACGACTTTAGGGATTCACCAGCCTCAGAAGTTAATGTACACATCTACAAGTAGAAAGTGATTACCTTTTTCTCTTATTTTTGGGAGAAATTGTTTCAAAGCAGGAAATAAAGCCTGCACCCTTATACGGGCTCCAACAACTTTACGTGCTCCTCAGCCGGTTGCACACCTCTTTACTACATCACTGTACACAAATACAACATGAATCAAAAAAGGCGCATGAGGCTCGCGAGCCGCAGTTCGGCCAACCCTGTTACATGACATAACATGGCTGTGGCAAAATATGAACAACAGTTTTATTACGTAAAAATTGTGCTAAGTTTTAAGCTCCACAGGAATTTTATTTTGTCTAGATTGAATATCTCAAGATTTTGTGATAATTTGTACTTTCCAAACTATCTGCTGTGACATGGCAATGAGGTATGTGTTTTTGTAACTTTATCAAAACTTCTCAATTTTAGAGTTGTCAGGCTCATGATCTACATTTACCTGGCTGGTCATGTGGAGCATCACCCCTTAAATTTTACTTTTAAGAACTTTTTGGAGAATATCTTGGAAGTCGAAAAAATTTTGCTTTAATTTCCTAGTAAGAATCAGTGTTTCCCTAAAGTCAATTCTAGCGATCTCCAGGTTTTATTGCAAGTATCGAATTTGTTCGAAGTAATGTCAAGCTCATTGAAGTAGAATATGAATTAGTGGAAACTCCGAAGCAGGTCTGGGCAATTCTACTTGTTTGGCGCCACCGACATTACGCTGTGAGTTCAAAAACCTTCTTCCTTTCTCTTTATCTTTTGTAGCTTCGTTTTGCAAGACTAGCTGCTCTCTTGTCTGTAGGAGTAAAGGACTTCCCTATATCTTTGTTTTTAATTTTGAGAAATTCGCGGCTCAAGTTGGTACCGAGCTACAGATATGCTAAAGCTACAAACAAGCACAAATCATAACAGTAAATAGGGCTTTTTCAAGGATCTTTCTCCTCGTGTGCCAACTCTAACGAATTGTGGAAGGCTAAACATCAATGATGTATTGCATATCGTAATTTGTGAACAGAGTGAACGTTTAACGAGCGCGTCATTGGAACAATGGGAAATACATTAGAAGGAACGAGTGCCAAGGTGGATGTTGTCATAATCGGAGGAGGACCGACTGGTTTGGGAGCGGCGTACAGGTGAATGAGGTTCCGTCATTTTATGCATTTTTAGCATTGTGATGTAAAGAAACCATTTCCGTTTTCATCGACGTGATGGTGCAGTGGTTAGGGTAAACGTTTTGCGTTTGGTGGACCTGGGTTCATTTCCTTTGTCTTGTCATATCAATGACTTAACAGTGCTATTCATAGCTTTTCTGCTAGGCGCTTAGCATGAAAAGGATCGTGTGGCAAAAATTGCTTGTTGCGTGCTTAAAAAAGGAACTTAAAAAAGATTCCTCCATTTTTGTTTGGCAAACGGGTGGTGGGGGCGAGCAGTTTACCCGTTATAGGCTCATGAGCTCATTTGCATTTATCAATCGATCAGCTTGTGCTGATACCCGTAAACCGATGCTGCCGGCATAGCGCGTCTTACGAGAACATTGAACCAAGGCCAGGGCCGGATTTGGTCTAGTAGGTTCCTTGGTGCATGGTTATTTATGAAGTGCCCTAATAGTCAATGCGCCCTACAATTTCCTCATTTGTGAGTTACTTTTTTACATGTCAAGTTGTCATCTGATGTTAAGGACCTCTTTTTTTATCTCTGGAACTAGTGCACGCATTTCCTGTGATCATCCTTTAATCTAACTTTGAGTCAGACAGAAAAATTATTGTAGAATGTTCTTTCCAAGGGCACAGCAAAGCAACAACCATTCCAATATTAAGCCCAATATCTCACGATTCCTCATCTCATCGTGAAGAGTTGTATTTTTGCCTGCTTACATTTAGCATGATTATCATCGTGTGTTGCAGATTCAATCAATACGGATTCCAAAACTGGATCCTCCTCGACGCGGAAAAACAACCAGGCGGACTCGCAGGATCCATAAAGACTGCAGAAGGATTTCGCTTTGACTACGGATTTAAACCGCTACCGAAACGCTATCAATATTTCGACGAACTTTTTCTGCATCTTTACTCTGAAAAGAATGGACGTGGTATGCGGCGCGTCACACGTGATGATTACGTCTACATACGCGGGCGCATGGTTAAGTACCCACTGCAAAATAATCTTGGAGGCTTACCTCCTGCCGACCGGGAAGGTTGCGCCGTCGATTTTCTGCGCTCAAAACTATCTATGATGAGCCAAGAAAAAAAGGACCCTCCAAGGAACCTTGATGAACATCTTGTCTTGGAGTGGGGGGAAGGACTTTGCAACATTTATTTCCGGCCGTACATATATAAAATGTGGGCCTTTCCGACTGCAAAACTTTCTTATCATTGGACTTCCAGTAAGATACCCCCAGCTAGGGTTGGAGAAGTTTTTGATCGAATGTTAAAAGAGGAAGAGACAGATCCAGGTATGTATGAGTGTAGGTTGACAGAGGATAATGTTGAGTATAGGTAGGGTTACTATTGGCTCAAAACAAGAAATAAGCACTCAGTGCTAACATAATGATTTCGCCGTAAATTTTTCGTTTTCATTCTCTGTTTAAGATGAGAACCTTCTTTTGGAAAACATTACTATAAAATAATTATTGGACACCATTATGACCTTTTTTGTTTTTTGAAGGTCCAGATGTTAAACTGTAAATTTACAAATAATAAAGATTACTAAAAATCAAGCACGCAACTTAAAACTAAGCGTGCAAATCAAATGCGCACATTTTTTAGAAATCGGCACATACTTATTTTCTGAGACAGTGTCTTTGAAAACAAGCACGAAATGGTAACGCTGAGTACAAGTAAGGCATTGCTGCGAAAATCAAGCCCACATTCAGAATTTTCAGACCCAGGGTTAAGAAGCTGGCCCGCGCCCGCATCAACTCATTTTCAAGTCAGATTGATGACGTATTTTTTGAGGAACCTTTCGGATCGATGGCAAGAAATAGGGGTGACAACCGAAGATTTTTTCGAATTATGAATCGGGATGCAGAGTTTGAAGTCAAAGTTTCTAAAATTTGTCCCGAATCATGGTCCTGAAGTATCCCCTAAACCCCCATCTCAACCCCATAAACCATGCAGAACAATATTCTCAAGTTATAGTACATTTAAACTATGCAACCATGTTACACGTGAAAAGTACCATCCACTGGCAGGCCAAAAAACTTTACAGCTGATTTATTTAAGAGTCCTGTGGATAGGTTTAAGACCTGCACAAATCTAAGAAAGTACATCAAAAAGCTGTGGAACGTTGCTTTGACTCTGTAACTGTCAGCATGTTATATAAAATAAATTGAATGTTTCTGTTGCCCACAAAAATATTTCACCTGCCAATCAAAATAGCTCAGTAATCTAGGGATTTAAGTGACACTGCCTCAGTTGGTTCGTATGAAGAACATCGCAGAGACTATAGGACCGCAAAAAAAAATTCATTCCTCAGTGGCTTCGTCAGCAACTGACTCGAGCAAGTCCATTCCTGACCCACAGAACGTGCAAACTAAACAAAGAAATTCTGACTATATTTCTGCCATTGGTCAATACCTATTAGGCAATACCCAATCCGTATCAAATTATAATGACAACCAGTCCCTCGTTGCTACAGCACGAAACCGTTTCCATCTCAGATTGCTAGAAGCCGTGTTCAATAAAACTGTAAGACCTGTGTTTGTTTACACCTTTAAATCTGCTTAAGTAACTACCGGTACAGATTTTTTGTCGACATGGAGGTGCTTTATGTAGGAATAGCACGCGATTGATGTAGTTGTTTTGTTATGTCAATTTTCTCTCAAGTAAAGTGCGATTAAGTGATAGAATATTAAGTTTGACGTAAATACTTCAGGTTGGGGCGGCGATTACATAAGCAGTTATCCTGAGAAAGGAGGACTTCTTGGGTTGTGGCGCGCCTTGGCCAAAACTCTTCCCAACAACAATGTGCGGTTTAAACACGAGATCACTGATATCGACATCGAGGAAAAGAAAGTTCGAACGAAATCAGGACTTGAAATCGAGTGAGTGCCCAATATAGCGAAGCAATTGCATGGTCATCACGTGACTTTCTTTAGATACAATCAGCTGATCAGTAGCATTCCACTATCATCGCTTCTCGAACTTTCCGGCCGCAAGGACATGGGCTCTTCCCTTGTTTTCACCTCACTTTACGTGGTCTGCCTTGGAATAAGAGGAGCTCCACTTCAACCCAACGTCACTGGTGCGTTATTCGATTACTTGCTCAATTATTTCACGCATGACGTCATAATCTTTATTTCACGCAGGATGCATTTACTTTCCGGAGTCTGACGCAATATTTCATCGTGCGTGCATCTTTTCAAATCGCGACCCGGACAGCTTACCGAGTAGTGACGTCCCAATGGCAACAATACGCTTGGCAAAGCCAAATCCAGACCGTACAGTGTCCGAAGAAGCGGTTGGGCCGTATTGGTCGCTAATGCTTGAAGTGAGCAGCGGGCCTTTGAGAACAATCGATGATAAGACAATAGGTGAGTCTGATTGCATTGTTTGCAACGGGAGCATTGAAAGCTGATTGTGATCTATTTCAGTCAATGACGTCATAAAAGATGCATGCTCAGTCGGGATGTTACGCGAGGATGATGAGCTCGTGTCAATCCATCTGACGGAAATGACGTATGATCAACCTCTCCCCACTCTATCGAGTGCTACCAAGGTAGCAACAGGTGATTTCTTTCATCAAATTATTGTGACATCACAATCCTATTTTGCAGGTTCATGAGGCGTTGTCGTGGTTGCAATCAAAAAATATTTGGAGCCGAGGTAGATTTGGGGCATTCAAATATGAACTGGGAGATGTGGACCAATGCTTTATACAGGGAGTAGAGGCCGCAGACAACATCCATGTAGGAGCGCCAGAGCGCTGTCTTAATGATGGCTATGACGTCAACGGGCCTCATGTTCAACAATTTCCTTCGTTCGAAGTTGAAGTTCCCAAAGACTCCAAACCTCCCTTGGACCAAAAAGAAAATGAACCCTCTTTGGATCAGAGCTCAGCATCTTCCGATATAAGCGTCCCTTCAGAGGTCACAAGCGATGACACGAATTCAGTAGATGATTCTTCCGGTTCGAACCTTCCTGCGGTCGTCACGACTCCGCCAAATATCGACAGTGACGTGAAAGAACTTTGACCTAATTTGACGATCTTCAATTTTTCCAGGATTTTGATTATTTGATTTTGCATGAAACTAAAGAAAAGTTAAGCGCTTCCAAAGCTTTGCATTAAATAGAATATTGCTCTTTCTTTTAAAGAGAAAGGAGCTAAAATAACCATTTGGCTCCTCCTAGCCATGGTCATTTTACCTGTAAACAAATCTGGGTGCTCATAGGGTGCTATGTTAAGTATGAGCATTCAGAAAAAAGTTACTTTGTGTCTAACAAACTCTCCTCTACCTTTAAAATAATTGAGATGATTTACTTGAAATGCGGTGATAGAATCACTTTATTCCCGAACTGCTCCAATCGAGAAGTTTCATGCATTGTAACTGGATGCGATGGCAGAGCAATATGGGTCTTCTTGCTTTTTTGCGTTGTTTTTAAATATTTCATTATTACTTCAGAAAATGTTTTATTCTAGAACAGAAGTTATTGTTTGTGTGGTTTTAGCGCTACGTCATAACTAGTTGGGTAATTTTGGTCAATAAGAGCACCTGCTTTTTGACACCCAAAGAAAATGTCAAAACAGTTTCAAAAAATATACAACCAGATAGCCTATAGGCTTCTCTGGGTAATTGCCTGTTGATTTGAGCGAACGAAAAGATACATTCAAGAAAAATTTTTAAAGATGCAGAAACGGAAGCTAGTTTTGTATGTTAGATGTTATTATAGCAACTGTTCCATTTATCTCATGTTGACATTTCAGACAATTTCTAAATTTAATTGAACGTTTTTTTGTTGTTGTTGCCCGACCCCTTCCGCGGGATGGGGGCATGGCGGAAGACCATGGAGCCCTAGAAGCCGGGAAACTACCAGGGCCTGGGCCAGAGGTAGTACAGAGACCCAGAGTTTGCCAAAAATCGAGGGGCGCAAAGAATCCGTAGCTAGACAGTGCAGAATATGAGAGGTGTTCTGGGACGAGTGTCCGCAAGCGCTGCAGGAAAAATTCTCGATTCTTTCAATCCTATAGAGATAAGAGCTTAACAGAAGGCTGTGTCCGTTGCAGCATAGACGAGAGAGAACTCAGCGAGCGTGAAAAGAAAGCACAAGTTCTTCGGTGGAGATCGAGGGGACCTGCGTGTCAAAGAATTTCGAAGAGACAGTACGCCTCCAGTCCGAGAAAACAGAAGAGTAGATACGAGAGATAAGAGGATAGAGACTACAAGAGATTGCCGAGGGCACGAGTAGCGCTGCGGGTCGTTCCCCAGGAGAAACCAGTGTCCGGGGACTCATTGTAGTCTGATAGAACAGGAGGAGAGAGAAGACAGTTCCTGCTAGATCTGCTAGAGAGATTGAGGCAATAAAAGATGGAGGAGAGAACAGGGTAGCGAGAGTCAGATAGTAAAAGAAGTGGCAGACTTGTTGGTGCTGCCGAGACCAGCAAAGAGTGTGCAGAATGGTGCAGGCTTCAGCGGAAAAACTTGAACATACCGGGCCTGCCGAAAAGGAAAGAGTGGCCTCAGTGCCACAGAGAGAGCAGTTGGCAAGTATGCCGGAGTCGCCTTTGCCAAAAGGAAAATGAACGGAACCGTCCGTCCAGAGTACCAGATCATGGGGGTAGGTAAAGTCAAGGTGGGCAAGAGCCGCACCTTGGCGAGAGAGGGGGATCAGAGTGAGAGCATGGAGTGGAAAGGGTGGACTCCACCATGAAGAAAGGCAAATTCCAAGGATGAGAGGAAAGGCAAGCTAAAAGAGCCTCCCTAGAAGAGATAGAAGGAACCGTGAGTGGATGCAAAAGCTCTCCAGGACGATCTGCAGAGTCTTGGTTTCAATCCAAGTCTGGCCAAACCTGAAATAGGAAAGGAGGTGGGGAGACGAAGAGCCCGCTCATAAGATGAAAGAGTGAAATGACTCAGAGTGACTCGTAGATGAGGTAAAGAGGCCTCGGAGAGAAGAAGTGGGATAGGGGAGGACGAGAGGCAACCGATGATGGCGCGACTGGCTGCTCGATGGAGGCATTCCAATTTGGTGAAATCGGTAGTGCTTAGGAAAGGAAACCATCCAGGTGAAGCGTAAGCGAGGAGGAGCCGAAGAAAAGCTTTATACAGAAGAGAGAGGGACTCCTTAGAGGGGCACCATGAGGAAGCAGAGATACAGCTTAAGGCCCTGAGACATGGGAAAAATTTGGCCTTCAGCGAACATACATGTTTAGAAAAGAAATGAGTGCGGTCGAAGGTGACCTCAATGAAAGTTGGAATAGAGTTGAAATGAAGGCGGGAGTTGAATAAGAGAAGGTTTGGCTGGAGGTGAGCTTGGTGGGGGATCCACTGAGAAGAAGGAGGCCTCACATTTGCTCGAATTGAGAGGAAGACACCAGTACTCAGACCAGCACTCTAATCAAAACAGAGCTCCTTGCGTGGCCTCCACCAGAAAGGGGGAGGAGGACCAAATAGCCAGATCGTCATCATAAAGAGAACAGCTGACGGAAGAAGGCAGAGAAGCAGGAAGATCATTAATGAAGAGAGAGAAAAGTACAGGGCCAAGAACGGATCCTTGTGGAACACCTCGATGGTCTCAAAAGAAACGACGTTTGTGATTTTGATAAACCACCTAAGCGTGCCTGTCAAAAAGGAAAGAATGAGTCCAACGAGCAAAGCAAGGAGGGAGGCCTGCCGAAATAAGTTTGTGGAAAAGGGCGGGATGCCAGACAGAGTCAAAAGCTTTGGAGAAATCATTGGTAGAGAGGATCGTCCAAGAGCCCGGCTGGGTTTGTTAAACCCATCCGAAATGAACTAAGAAAGGTACCGAATTTGATCTAGAGTAGACCGTCCAGGGCGGAAACCGGCCTGGTGGGGAGAGAGAATGGAATTAGATTCCAGAAAGAAGAGTAGACGAGATAGAATGATGCATTGAAACAGCTTTGAGACGCAGGAGGTGGGAGAGATAGACCGGAAGAAAGCAGGAGAGTGGAGAGGCTTTATCATCTTGTGTATGGGAATAATAGAAGATGTGTTCCAGATGGAAGGAAAGGAATGCGAAGACCAGGAGAGATTGAAGATGTGAAGAAGAAAATTCATGCCAGAGCAAGGAAGGTGCTTTAGCATGGGATAGGCAACTTTGTCTGTGCCAGCGGCAGTGGACGAGGAGAGGTTGGAGGCAGCCGCAAGAAATTCAGCGGGAGAGAATGGAGAGCAAAAAGGCAAGTGAGACTCCTCAGAGCTTGTGGTTTGGCGGAGCTCAGAGAGGTAGCCTCTGGCTCTTCTACGCAGGGCCTTTGGCTAAGAAACGGAAAAGTGGGATCTCAGTAAGCGGCGAAGACCAAAACCGACTCCCTGGGAGAAGAACAGTTAGGAAAGTTAGGAGAGGAGGAAGATGAAGAGGAAAAGCCAGTGACGGAGCGTAGAAGAGAGTACACAAATTTAGGGTCAGATTTGGGCGCGAGAAAAGGGCAAGTCAGCTGCCATGCTTCAGTTTTGGCCTTTGCGATGAAAGCCTTGCGTCTTTCGCTAACCGCTTCTTCCACCTCAGCGGACCACCAAGCTTTAGGATGGCGTTTGATGCGGCCAAAAGAAATGAAAGATTTGGCCGCATTTAGTGCTAGAGAAGTGAAGAGAGCAGCAGCAGAGGAAAGAAAAAGAAACGAGTATTCCTCTGCAGAAGGACAGTGAGAGTCAAAGTAAAAAGCAAAGTCATCCCAACGAGCTCTCTGAAAATTCAAGAAAGGGAGACGCTCGTTGGGGCGAAAGACCGGAGAAACAGGGACGGCTAGTAGAATTGGTAGGTGATCAAAACCCAGGTCCTGAAGCATCTCCTAGGAGCAAAATAGGACGAGAGAGGATGGGGCAAAGAAGATGTCAGGAGAGGAGCGACTGCCAGAGAAGCAATCGAGAAGAGTAGGTATTTAAAATTGCATTTTTTGATACAGAAAAGCGATTTTCGGCTTAAACATGAGCCAGCACCGAACATCTCAACTTTAAGAAATTTCATGTTTTTGGATGGGCACCACAACACGAAACCAAATTTCACAACAATTTTGAATTTTTATTTCAAATGCAGCACGTGATATTTCGTTGAGCATTCTGATTTGGCCTAGGCACGTCTTTTCCTCTTTTTTCTTTATCGCCTTATCTCACATTGACATAACTTTTTTTCTTCAATGTGCATTGCCAACACGACTGAAGGCCTTTATATGTGTAATTATTCGCGACACACAAACAGATGCGCAAACCTTTCCTTTGTGGCGACTAGTCACTTCTATCATGATAGCTACTATGCCAGAGCTACTCAATTAATTTTAACGAAAGTCCAGCTCGATAACTTCAGTATTTCTAAAGGTCCAGTAAAATTTTTGATTTGCAAAGACAAAAAATAAACTATCATTATCAGAAATATAAAAAAATACTTGGATTTTCTCTTAGTCTACACACTCTACGCTAATCATCAAAACCAAAAATAAAATAGACTTATTGTAATTCATTCTGCTAACTTTGTGAAAAAAGCGCATTTCTTGTTTTTAGCCAGTTCTGAAAGCTTAGTCCATAGAAATAGCAGCAAATCAAAGGTGGTGGTGGGGTGTTTAGGCTTTGTACCATACAGC
The DNA here is from genome assembly GCA_963675345.1 of Trididemnum clinides. Taxonomy (NCBI): domain Eukaryota; kingdom Metazoa; phylum Chordata; class Ascidiacea; order Aplousobranchia; family Didemnidae; genus Trididemnum; species Trididemnum clinides. The sequence goes on from OY776285.1 coordinate 9,728,436, forward strand.
AGGCTATCGTGTGCGGCAGTAAGATCTGCCAATACAATGTCTGATTTATTCTCTTCAAAGCGATGTTCAACGTTATAGGTTAGTTTAAATACTCCATCAGTTATGCAATGGCTATCCCTGAAGCCAGCTCGTTTGCCAGGAAGTTGGTAGCCAAAAACAGGTTCTAGACCCCTTAAGAGTAACCGCTCAAAAAGCTTGTAAGAAACGCTCAACATCGATGTGGGCTGCAAGCTCAGTCATCAGCAGTTTTGCCAGGCTTTGGTACCGAGATACCTGTGGCAGGTTGCCATATTGTGGAGATTGTTTGATAGGTCACGCAGGCTTGTTTTGAAGCCATGTAACACATTTGGGGCCCGCAGTGCTTTAGAATAAATCTAACGGGATATTGTCCGGGCTCTGAGCTTTACCACACTTGATCAGTTTAATTGCTGAGGCAAATTTGGTGGACGAAAGAGGCATGGATAGCAGACCTTCAGCACTGGAAGATAGGTTTTCTCCTGTTTTTCATGCTGATTGTGTTGTTTGTTAGCCCTTTTAAAAGTGCGGTTAGTCAATGTTAAGAATGTGCAGTTGCGCCAAAGGCGCGAAAATTTTTGTTCTTTTGTTTGAAAATAACTTAGTACTGAGAACAAGTCAACAAAGTTTGGTAAGATGGGTGTGAGTTTTTTTGCAACCTATGGCTGCACCTACTCTTACTTATCCTTGAGCTTGAGGTCCAGTTTCAATACTTAAAAGGTCCGGATTCGGACCGCGGTCCGCCAATTGAGTAGCCCTGTACTATGCGTAGATGGCGTTCCATATATAAAGCCAAGTGTTGTTGGTGACTTTCTGTCCGTGGTTTGTAGTTGAAGTTGCTGAGGTTGCCACACAATTCCCCTCCTCAAGCACGCTCAGCCAGCGGAGACGTGCGTAGGACGGGGGAAGTTACTGAGGTCACAACATGCCTTCCCCGCCAACGTTGAGAGAGTGAGGCTTGCCGACCGAAGTAAGTGAATAAGATTCACGCCAAGACATCAATTGGAAGGCGGCCTTGACGTTTGGGGCTTGGCTACTTGACGATGGCTTGGGCTGCTTGACTGAAGACGCTGCCGTCGAACTACATTGGAGCTTCTTCGCGGGGTCACCAATGTGGTGTAACGGTAGGCATCTGACTGTAGTCCGAGTTATAATTAGTGCATTTATGTGGCGGCTAGTCACTTCTATCATTATAGCTACTGTACGTAGATGACGTTCCATAAATAAAGGCAAATGTTGTTGGTGACTTTCTGTGTGTGGTTTGTAGTTGAAGTTGCTGAGGCTGCTACACCTTGTTACTAATCCACTAGCATACCACTGGCAGTAATAGTAACTACGTTTGTGCGTGATCTAAGCAATCAATTATTTTGGGTAACATGACCTAGCCAGGGAGTAAAGAACATTTTGGGGGATATCACCAAACTTTTTTCCAGAGTAACATCTTATCGTGTACGGGAATATATTTTTGCTTCCGTTTCTTGACCAAGAAAAACGGATGTTTGCTCAAACAAAAGCCAGCACAACAATTTCGCAGCTTGTTAATTTCAGATTTTGTTTTCTTTATTTTCACAAAAAGTGAGCATTTGTAATTGATATGCTCTTTGTACTGGCACAAATAACTAATCTCTACTTAAGAGTAGTAAGGTAGGGAATAGCGACAAAGTAGAATGCAATAAAATCCCATGTTTAAGAAAAGATGAAAAAAAACAGTAGTAGCATCAATTTGTAAAACTGAATTTGGAGAGAACGTTTTGGCTTGAAAATAGCTTCATAGGCACCAATCTAGTGTATGACTAATATGTTTAAGCGAAGACATGGCCCTTTTTCTTGCAATTGCATGAATCAAAGCTAACAGCGCAGCAAAGCCAAGTCATACCAAAAGACTTTAAAAACTGGTATCCACAGCTTCCCTGCTTGGTGCTCGGCATTTAGACGAGGTTGTGAAGAACAAGCCGGCAAGTTTACTTGTTGTGTTCTTGGGCAAGGCACTTAACGGGACCCCTGTTATGTGGAAGGCAGGTGGCCCAGACATCTTGGAAATGGTGTGGGGAAATAAAACTTCGATCACGTCGGACTCCAAAATTGTGGGGATCGTATTTCAACAGCACGTATGACTCCAAGAACGAATATATTGTAATCACAACACAGCGTTAAATGCACGAATCTTGATTTGAATTTAAGCGAATCAATTAAATTGAAGTCAATGAATTTGAATTTGAATTTTAATCGAAACCACTGAACGAAATAGCATTGCTTCTTTTTATATGCTTGTTTACTAGGTCACTCCGCCGCACGTCAGACGGAACCACGCCTGGCCATACGGCTTAGTCATGATCGATAGCTATGTATGTTCTTTTATGACCCGTTTGTAGGCCAACGGATGATTTACAATAACGATCACAGTACAACAACGAGCGCACAAACAGAACGAGAACGTTTATGAGTCACCCACATGATTTCAGCAAAACATCAATGATCCACAGTTTGTATCCTGTAAGGTCGCCATAATGGCAACTCCCAAGCAAGTGCAGACATCTCGTCCATAACATAGCAACACAATTCGATTTCTAGTGAATAAAGGATAAATACGGCAAATAAATAATAAAATAAAATAAAATAAACGTTAGTATTAGCACTTTCGATCAATAGACTAAGGTTATCACCACTACGTGTACACGAACTATAGTCTCCATTTACAACAGCTTTTTGTTACAACTCTCACAAACGATTGTGTGGTGATGCCAGAGCAGCGGCCTAAACTAACATCTTTAAACTAGGCACAGTTGGAGGCGCAGAAAGCATTTCAATATTCGGGAGGGACGCAAAACTAGAGATCTTATACACTCAGAGTTCGACTTACGTTGGTGCCTTAATGGCATAGAGATTTCCAGAAAAGAGTTCCTTCGACAATCATCTCAAAAAGAAAAAAGCAAAAAAGATCTTCACTTCTCACAACCATCCCAACTTCCTAAAAGTCAAAATAATCTCGGCTTCCCACACCACTAATTATAACAATATTGGGGGAAACAGATTCAGTATTTCAAGCATTCGGGGTACATATTCCCCATGTCCCCTTCTTTCTGCGCCCATGGGCACAGCTGATGGCAAGCCATGTCGGGGTAAAGTCGCACCACATTTGGAAGAAACACCTTTGCCATTGTGTTTAGCAATAGCCTCATAGACCTACCTAGATCGAAGACAAAAAGCTTGGGAAAAAACAAAATTTTTTCACTATTGAAACACTGCCTGTTAACTTTTCTTGGCTTGTATCTATACTATAAAAAGCAAGGTATTTTTCTCAACGGATATGCTACTAGTTACGCTATCTATATCAAACACAGCAAAGCATTATAATGATCTATAATGTAAAGCAAGGACTTTTTTGCGGATATGCTGCCTGTTACGGTATTTATATCAAATACTGCCAAGCATTGCAATGAAACGTTAACCTTAAAAAGCATATAAAATGAAATCATACATCTATTAATTTGTTAAAATGAATTTTTCTGCAATTGTGGAAACAACTATCATGTGGCCACCATCATCAGTTCTGACTGTGTGTCAGTCCCTTACCTGTGACACTTTTTGAAAGTATAAATGGTAGCTTGAGGCAACACTTTTTATTTGTGGCCATTACCAGTCTTGATTAAGAGATCATGAGTATCACCGTTACGTGTACAAAAAGTTTGAATGTGCTGAATAAGATAATTTTTATCGTTTTTGTTCACACAAGCGCACGATATGTGAAGCTGGCCCACCTACCTAAATTAATGTTTTTAACGCCGATGTTTCTGGATGCGGGGCCCAGCGGGAGACGCCAGCTGAGCCGGCTGGTTGATAGTGTAATATCATTAAAGAAGTACAGTTCATGTTTACTTGACAAATGTTTGTTTTAACTGATCCTTATAAAACAAATGATTCTGATGAAACTCTTTCGTTTTTATACAATTCTAAGTAAAAAAAACCTGCATACAGTTGGTCACTTTTTTCAAAAAGATTTTGGTCACGTTAGTGAAACTTTCCAATGGTTTCTCAATATTAGCTGATATTTTTAAGTTATATTCCGTGATCTAACGTTCTTCCGTTTTTTTACCGAATCCGTATTCCATATTTCCATTATTGCAAGATTTATTGCCAAGGCAAACGATGAAAACGTTTAATGTTTAGTATTTGTCTGCGGAGGTGGCAGCGGATTTTTCATTTACGTATTGATAATCAAAATAGATTTAATCCGTATTATTCGGGAATGGTGCCAGGTAGTTTCACTTTATTTGTTTTATGTCAGCAACATTATGAGAGATACCGGTTACAAGCTCTTTTTACTAGGTTCCTATGGTGTTGGTTTTTTTTTATTTGCCATATTTATCCTCTATTCACAAGAAAGCGATGTATCGCTATGTTTTAAACGGTAAGTCCGTACTTGCTTGGGAGTTGCCATTTCAAGGCCACCTGTCTTTCACATAAAGGTGGGGCGTCCCATCAAGTACCTTGCCCAAGGACACAACAAGCAAACTTGCTGACTTGTTCTCCACAACCTCCCATAAATGCCGAGCGTTAAGCAGGGGAGCTGTAGATACCATTTTTTAAAGTCTTTTTGTATGACTCAACATAGGGAATAAACTCCAAGTCTACCGACTGCAAAGCAGATGCTCTAACCACTACGCCATGCTGTATTATAATGTACCGGTACCATAATGACCATAAAGAATTGACAAATTTTTAGATTTTAAAGCACAGGGTAATATTTTGGTTTATTCTGATAAAGTTAATTGCTGCCGGCAATTTTTGGTCAGCTAATTATCTGATTGCTTGTGTTGCTTTTCACCGTTTCAACAAATAGAATTTGTAGTACTTTTCAAGTCAATGGTGGAAGAAGGAGATAAAAACTGGGTCTGCCCTTCAGATCGCCATCTTTCATTGAGAGCAAAACTCAAGTAGGTGTTGCATCAAGTGCTGTCAGAAATCAACTGAGAAAAGTGTATGAAAATAACAGTTACTGTACTGAATTTAGGTCTCTAAGTTGGAGGCAGAAAGTATTAGAAGTGACTATTTTGCCATCAACCGCATTTTATCCTTGGAAGCTACTTACTGCTATTATTCATGTATGTTTAAATTGCCATAAATGCTAAAATTCTAGCAGTAACAGTGTGGAGCATGGATAAAGCAGCTGCCTCTGTGCCTTGACATGCAATGGTTACAGGTTGGAGTTTTTACTGGCAAGGCTATTTAGACGAAGGCAGTGTACGCAGAATGGGGGAGCCTGATTTGTGAATGTGTTGGGTAGTGTACATTGGGGATGCATATTTTTTAAATTATTAAACTCGACCTGTCAGAAATGACCAAGAGTCAAATGTTTAATATGTCATTAGAAATTGACCAATCACAAATGGCTCACAGTAAAATGCCATTGATGGCAAAATAGCCACAGCTAAAAGTATAACATTCAAATGATTAAAAATGTTCCTGTAGACTTTCTTGGCCTATGCTGTGGAGAGAGCAGCTGCTGAGACAGAGACATCATGCACACTTATTCATCAGTTCATGCTTTTGCAAGAAAAAAAGTGAACTTGAACATTTAGAGAGATAGGTGGGAGAATTGGACTGTATTTCAGTAATAAACGGCAAAAATCTAGACAGTTACCAACAGTTTCAAACTTATTTTATCTTGCCTATTTCTTTTCAAAATAAAAATCTTAAGTCCTGGTTAAATGATTGTGTGGTGAGTTTGTTTATTTTGTTAATTGTTCTTCACTTAATATAGGAATTCTTCTTCAATGCAGAAAATAGGCCTACTCTTTGTTTTCAGTTCTTTGTGATAATTGCTGTGATATTAAATCACACAGAATAACAAGTGTCACATACTACTAATAATGGTTAGGTGTACTAGTACTTATAAGTGAGCCCTGCCTACTTTATGTATTGCAAGCGCACAACATGTGACACCACCATGGTTATGCAATTAAGGTTATTAATATACATTAAGCAATACAACAAGCTAATGTCAGTTCAATACAGATAAGTAAAAGAAGATCGTAACTGCACAGTAATAAATCATCCTATTAAGGTCGTTTTAATCGTCTTGCCTAATCATTTTATTTTTTCATAAAAGATTAATAATCTTCCCATTTGATAGATTTTAATTCTTAATGAAATATTTTTAGTCATTTCACTAATTGGTTCTGGCTAGATTCATGAGCTGCCACTGCAATTTCATGTGGTCAGTCAAACCTTTCAAGTTTTTACAGTCCTAGGGTTAGGATTATATCATCTCAAGATAAAAATTTAAACTTGCCGCATAATGATTATGTGTGGTCAGTCACACCTTCAAAATTTTTATGATCGTTGGGCTAGGGTTAGGTTTGAAATATTCTGTATGAAATGTCAAATGCGTAAAATCAGTGATATCCAATATACAGTGCTGTTCATAATTCAGGAGCCACCCTGCAAAATTTGTCGATATTCTTGTTCCAAGCCATATTTATTCATTTATATGAATTGTGTATCTACATGTTATATATTTTCATGAAGGGTATGTTGCAGGTAATTTAATAACAGCAATAATTTTTTTCTGAAATTTTTTTGAAAGCCAAGATGCATCTCATAATGTGACGTCATACCAAAAACTGATTTTGTCATTAGTAACAAAACAGCATAACAATATTATTGTGAATAGTAATAAATGGATAACAATAATTTTTTTGGCAATAAAATACGTTAAAGTCATTTGACACTTAGTTTGTGATTTTTTTAGTGATTCCATCATGCTGCTCTATTTATGACATCATAATTTATACCATATTTTGATTTTGCCAAAAAATTTTTTAAAAATGCATTCTGTTGTAAAACTGGGATATGTAACAGCCTTGTCAAATTATTAGCACTTTTTATAAAGATTATGAGGCTCTAAAAAGGGCCTAAAAAGTCTTTCCTCCATTGTAATAACCTGGGGTCATGTCTCTGGTCACATCATGATCACACCACGATTTGGTACGTGTGAGGTCATAATAGGAGATTAGTTTTTGTTATTTTAGGTAGGTTTAGCATTATATTTTAGTCAATTATCATGGGCTTCAAACAGATTAGTGCAGAAACAAGAGGAGTTATCATTTTTCTTCAAAATGAAGCAAAATCACAGAGATTCATAGCAAATAAGACTGGTGTATCTCGAAAATGAGTGCAAGAAGTGTTAAAGCGGTGGATGGAGACAGGAGATTCGAGATGTCAACCTCGATCAGGAAGAAAGTGAAAGTCAGTAACCAGGCTTGATAGAACTCTGATTAGGATTTTATTGAGAAACAGAAAACTGACTTCGAAAGAGTTGTCCAGGGAGTTGAAGGAGAGCAGTGGAGTTGAATTGTCTGCTCCAACAGTGAGGAAAAAGTTGCTAGAAAATGGTCTTCGAAGGTGCAAAGCTAGAAAGAAGCTGCTGTTGACAGAAAAGCAGAGAAAACATCGCTTAGAGTGGGCACGTTCTCACGTTAAATGGCCTGTTGAGAAGTGGAGGAAAGTTCTCTTCAGCAATGAGTCAACATTTACCCTAAATAACCATGCTGGAAATGATTATGTGAGAAGAAGACCTGAGGAAGAGTACCAACCATATTGCATCTCACCGACCATAAAGTATCTGCAGTCGATAATGGTATAGAGTTGCATGGCTACAAGTGGTATTGGAAGACCCAAACTAGTCTCTGAAATGATGAACGGAACAAAATACATTGGTGTGCTGGAAAACCAAATGCTACCCAGTGCACGCTCTTTGTTTTCTGATGATGATTGGATATTCCAGGACGATAATGCACCATGCCATCGTGCTAAGAAAGTGCAACATTGGTATGGAACCCACAAAGTTGAACGAATGGGCTGGCCAGCCCAATCTCCTGATTTAAACCCAATTGAAAATTTGTGCAACCAAGTTAGCTGTATTGTCGGTAAAAACAAACCTAAGACTAGAAGAGAGCTTATCGAACAGGTTATTGCTGCTTGGTTTCGAGTAATTACACCCAAAGAACTCAAAAAGCTTGTTGATTCACTTCCTCGCTGCTGCAAACTAGTCATCGATAACCATGGATGGCCAATAAAATATTAATCCAATTCTTCTCAATTCAAACGGCCCTTTTTAGAGCCTCATAATCTTTATAATAAAAAGTGCTAATAATTTGACAAGGCTGTTACATATCCCAGTTTTACAACAGAATGCATTTTTAAAAAATTTTTTGGCAAAATCAAAATATGGTATAAATTATGATGTCATAAATAGAGCAGCATGATGGAATCACTAAAAAAATCACAAACTAAGTGTCAAATGACTTTAACGTATTTTATTGCCAAAAAAATTATTGTTATCCATTTATTACTATTCACAATAATATTGTTATGCTGTTTTGTTACTAATGACAAAATCAGTTTTTGGTATGACGTCACATTATGAGATGCATCTTGGCTTTCAAAAAAATTTCAGAAAAAAATTATTGCTGTTATTAAATTACCTGCAACATACCCTTCATGAAAATATATAACATGTAGATACACAATTCATATAAATGAATAAATATGGCTTGGAATAAGATAATCGACAAATTTTGCAGGGTGGCTCCTGAATTATGAACAACACTGTAGACTGTAGGGTCAAGTTCCATCGGAATATTTTTGTGACTAGTGTTGCCTGAATATACTTGAGAAATTAGTTTATTTTAAATTGTTAGTTTAATCTGTAAACTACTTTGGTAAACAATTAGGATCAACTAGAAAGTTAGCTGCCTAGCTGAATATATAAAATTGGATCCTACTGAAATATGGAAATTATGCAGAGCTGCTGGTTAGTGTTTTAGGGTTAAAATTTGGGTGAAGGTTAGTTAAGAAAAGGGTTAGGATTACAGAGCATGTTAAAGTTAGGATTAGTTTGAGATAAAATTAATAATAAGGTTTGTTCAAGCAATAGGCTGATTCTTTAGGCTAGTAGACCCAACGTTACACTACATATTGCACCTAGTGCAATCAGTCGTATAAGATTTGCAACCTAAAATTTCCATTTTTCTTGTTTGCTGTGTAATGCATAAATCCATGCACATGATGTAAGTCTTACAATCACAAGTGTTTGCATAGTTACTCTCAATCAAGCAAAGTAGTGGGTGAAAGGCCTTTTTCAGTTTTTTGTGCTACTTTGGTCTTGGCAAATGGCCAAGTGGGTATGTGTACAAATGTCTTGTATGTGTGCAGAATATATTTGTAAGTGTGCTTTAGTGCTGAATCTAGCCAGCTAGTTCAAAATGTTTCCCCCAACCCCCACTCATCATTGATCTCGTTTTAAACATTTTCATGAAAAACCATAAGCTTTTTATTAAATATTATGTTTTATTTAAAAAAAATTGTATTTATTTTTATTTAGCTCTTTCTACAAAGCATTGAAATTTCTATATTTTTTACTTTGACACCCTCCAAGTATTTGATGCTTCCTGGCTAAGCACTTGCAACTTTAGTATTGTTATGATAAACCAGAATGTTAATGTAGCAGTTAAAGCGTCTGCACCTTGGTTCAATTCCCTTTGGAGTCGTACCTAAGACCTTAAAAATAGTATTCATAGATATCCTGTTTGATACTCAGTAATAACAGTAATGAATAGAGTGAAGTATTAAATTCCGTATTGTGGAGAGTAAAGTATAATCATAATTGAGTTATGATTATAGAAGTGCAGTGAGCCTCAATGAATGGCTTGAGCGCATTATAATTATTGTTTTTCCTTTTCTCAAAATTATAAGTAAATATTGCAAGATTTCTAAAAACACACACTAAAAAAGTTCAGCTTAAATGCTTTTTCTCTAAGTAAATTGTGTGAGCATTAAATTTGAAATTGGTGCTCAAAATACTATGCAAGAGATTACACTGATTGATCTCCTATATAGCTGTTAGTGTGCTGGTTTCCAATGAGGCCTTTATGGATCACAGGTTTTGACAAAAGACTTTTTCTGGTGGTCCATAGAAGATTTTTGTTTTGGAAAAAAAGTTAATTTCCAAAGAAAAAAACTACAGCAAATTGTTTTCTATTTTGTTTTGACGTGAAAATAGATTGATCTCTCTTTTAAAGTTAACCTCCAAAAAAAGGTCTGCAACTTAAGGTGAAGGTCTGCGCATGTTAGCCAAGTCTTCAAAAAGCTCTATGGATTGAAAAGTTTAGGAACCACTGTGTTAGATGATAATCTGCCAGAACGGTGTACATGCCTCGAGTTGAATTTTTACAGACCAAATGTGATGAAAGAATTATGAAACAGGTTTTACATTTTTGTTACGTGAACATAGCTAACCATTTTGCTCAATTGAACATCACAAAAAGGCCATGTTTGCCTCTGTGTATTTTTCAGTAAATTCAGGGTGTCCTAAAAAATGTATACATGCTTTAAATAATTGCAAGGCAGTTGTTTATTATTTAATTTTTAAAATGTAATAGAATCGACGAGCACGATTTTGTTTGATTTGTGTTTGTTTTCAAGCTGGTCCACACACAGCTGACAACGTGAAGCAATGTAATTGCACACATTACAGAACAATTTTAGTTGTGTTTGTTTGGTTTCAATTTCTATGGCTACTCTCTGTTTAACAACGGTTGCGAATCTCATTTTGCAGGCTATGTCTTTCAGGTATTTCATTAAAAAAGTTGAGTGATATGAGGTCTGGTAAACATGAAGGGTATTTTAGCAAAACCTTCTGTTGTTCATCTACCTGTTTGGACCGAAAAGTTACCAGCTGATAAAAGTGTGCATACATTTTTTTGATGATCACTGCTTCTAACAAAAAAGTTTCAAGATTTGAAGTTAGTTTAATTCCGCTTGAGCTTAGCTAGCTTGACTTACACAATACACATCGCCAGTGAGTAGAGGTAGTTAGTCGTTGTAACGACCAAGATTTTAAGCAAAAGACTGGGTAGTACTTTCATTATCAAAACAATTAATTGCCCAGTACGTTTAAAAAGTCGTTTTTGTTGTTGCACTTAAACTCAAAATATAAATAAAGGTGCTTGGTGCAACTAACACGACCCAATTTGCTGCAGTGAATCGATAAATATTTGGCTTAAAACCAATAAATATTTGGCTTAAAACCAAGGCAGAGTTTAGTCCAGTGTTTCTCAACCTTTAGGGCATGTCACTCATTTTCAAACTGAACAGAGGTCTGTGGCTTAGTTGCGTTACATTTGTTTCAATTTCAGCAATGCTTTTAGTTAAAATCAAAATAACAAGCCCTGGCTCACCGGATGTGTGTGCTGTGACCCACAAATGAGCCATGGCCCACCGTTTGAGAACTTGAGAACCACTGGCTTAGTCACTGAGATGTGCAGCTGCCTCACACTACGCTTGAGATGCTGCTATAAATAATAAACTTCAGCTTTAAATGTGTCGATTAAGAAAATGTGTTTTTTAGTTGTGGATGGTGCGTCAGAGCTACGTTGTCTGATTCGAGCCAACATGCACACAAGGATATATCAGAGGATGAACTGAGCCATATTAAGCACGTGGTTGATCGAGCACAAAACATGGATAGCAACGAACAACAGAGAATCGGGTGCGTATTGAAGTTGAATTTGTGTGTAGTGAAGAGCAACCAAGACGTTGCTTCAATATACATGACCCAATGTTCATGTAAAAGTTCGGCGTTTATATAGATACAAATTTACGGTAAAGATCGTTGCGATCGATTTAGGTGCTACTGTCAATAATTACAAGGGCGTCGATCGACTAAGCTCATATTTATTACTTCCTACTGTTTTTGTCAATCATTGACTGATAACGGTTTCTCAGTAAGTGAGATGTTTGCTAACGTTATTTCCAAATATTTTAAAGAAACTCCCACCGTGTTCCATTGATTTGTAGTATGTATGAAACCTAACTGCATATTTGCTTTAAACTGGGAGTTCTGGTTATATTGGCTTGAATGTTATCAGATACAGCAAATTGTCCTGTGCTTTGTAAATAGAGGGACCCTAAAAAATAATGGACAAACAAATTATTAAAACTACAATCGTTTTTAAAGCTGCAACGAAAATAATGAGTTGTTTTGTATTTTGGTATCAAGAAATACAAGTTATTGTAATTTTATGCATTACGTATAATGCATTAAAAAGTTTAAAATTAGCTGGTTGATTCTACGCTTTTGCAAATGACTAAATCAGCTTTATAGTGAATTTAAGCTCGCACAATAAAGGCCTGAAAAGTTTTAAATTTGCATGTTATAAGTGTCGAACTAATTTATTACACTTGTAAAACTTCCTGATCAGTTGTAGGATTTGTGTTTTATAAAGCAGTCACTTTACATTAGGAAAATTTTAAGTTGCCTGAGGGAAATGAGTCGCGTTTTTACCGAAAATTTATTGTTTATCCTCAAACCTTGTTGACAGCCTTGACTTGTGACGTCATTATCAGTAGTCCCTTTCTAACGCCGTGTGATGCTGCTGCTGAAACTTGTGAACTCCGAACCAGCTCTGAGCAAAAACAGTTGCCTTGTAAGTTGCGGCTGGTACCACCGTTGCTTACAGAAATGGTCGCACTAGCCTAGCGGTAGTGAAAATCCACTACAGGAATCCAATCAATAGTAATTATGAGAAAAATGCTAACTTTGGAAAATAAAAGGCGATAGACAAATTTTTGTAGCATATTGTGTGATTGTTAAATTATCCCTAAAACCTGGCCTGTTACTTGTGGTGGCAAACCGAGCAGTTAAGGGATTATTGGTAAAAATCTTGGTTGTCGTCTCGACCGTATACACAAGCTGCAGATGGTCGGTATGTTGATCAACAGAAACAGCCTCGTAGTTAAAAGAATGCTAGACTTTAAGACTCAAAACCTGGATCTTTCCACCGATTTGTTTCTTTGCCATTAAAAAAGAAAAAGGAAACAAAGCCAAGATGATGAAGGAGAAGTCGAAAGAGCAAATTCGCCCAAGTTGAAATGATGACAATTTGATTTTCAGGCAAATGATTCATCGGCTAGATTTGATGCGATCGCGTTGTTCTGGCGACGGTGAACGTACGTGCGTGCTTTGTGCCGAGAAATTTGCCAAGTTTATTGGAGTTTCGCCACGCAATTGCATGGACTGCAAGAAAGTTAGTTTGTAGTTGTTGTTGTTGTTGGTTACCCGACCCCTTCCGCGGGATGGGGGCATGGTGGGAGACCATGGCGCCCCAGAAGCCAGGCAACTCCCCAAGGTCTGGACCAGATGTCGTAGATAGATGCCAAAGAGTGAGCGGTGCAAAGAGTCCATAGCTGGGCAGTGCAGAATAAAATGAGAGGTGTCCTGGGACGAGTGTCCGCAGGCGCTGCAGGAAGGATTCTCAATTCTGCCAATCCTATGAAGATAAAAACCTAAAAGAAGTCTGTGTCCGTTGCAGCGAAGACGAGACAGAGGACACAGCGAACATGACGAGGGAGCTCAAGTTCCTCAGTGGAAATTGAGGGAACCTGTGTGCCAAAGAAATTTGATGAGATAGTACGCCTCCAGTTTCACATCTTCTATTATTCCCATACACAAGATGATAAAGCCTCTCCACTCTCCTGTTTCCTTCCTTCCTATCTCTCCCACCTCCTGCGTCTCAAAGCTGTTTCAATGCATCATTCTATCTCGTCTACTCTTCTTTCTGGAATCTAATTCCATTCTCTCTCCCCACCAGGCCGGTTTCCGCCCTGGACGGTCTACTCTAGATCAAATTCGGTACCTTTCTCAGTCCATTTCGGATGGGTTTAACAAACTCAGCCGGGCTCTTGGACGATCCTCTCTACCATTGCTTTCTCCAAAGCTTTTGACTCTGTCTGGCATCCCGCCCTTTTCCACAAACTTATTTCGGCAGGCCTCCCTCCTTGCTTTGCTCGTTGGACTCATTCTTTCCTTTTTGACAGGCACGCTTAGGTGGTTTATCAAAATCACAAACGTCGTTCCTTTCGAGACCATCGAGGTGTTCCACAAGGATCCGTTCTTGGTCCTGTACTTTTCTCTCTCTTCATCAATGATCTTCCTGCTTTCTGCCTTCTTCCGTCAGCTGTTCTCTTTATGATGACGATCTGGCTATTTGGTCCTCCTCCCCCTTTCTGGTGGAGGCCACGCAAAAAGCTCTGTTTTGATTAGAGTGCTGGTCTGAGTACTGGTGTCTTCCTCTCAATTCGAGCAAATGTGAGGCCTCCTTCTTCTCAGTGGATCCCCACCAAGCTCACCTCCAGCCAAACCTCCTTTTATTCAACTCCCGCCTCCATTCCAACTTTCATTGAGGTCACCTTCGACCGCACTCATTTCTTTTCTAAACATGTATGTTCGCTGAAGGCCAAATTCTTCCCATGTCTCAGGGCCTTAAGCTGTATCTCTGCTTCCTCATGGTGCCCCTCTAAGGAGTCCCTCTCTCTTCTGTATAAAGCTTTTCTTCGGCCCCTTCTTGCTTACGCTTCACCTGGATGGTTTCCTTTCCTAAGCGCTACCGATTTCACCAAATTGGAACGCCTCCACCGAGCAGCCAGTCGCGCCATCATCGGTTGCCTCTCGTCCTCCCCTATCCCACTTCTTCTCTCTGAGGCCTCTTTACCTCATCTACGAGTCACTCTGAGTCATTTCACTCCTTCATCTTATGAGCGGGCTCTTCGTCTCCCCACCTCCTTTCCTATTTCAGGTTTGGCCAGACTTGGATTGAAACCAAGACTCTGCAGATCGTCCTGGAGAGCTTTTGCATCCGCTCACGGTTCCTTCTATCTCTTCTAGGGAGGCTCTTTTAGCTTGCCTTTCCTCTCGTCCTTGGAATCTGCCTTCCTTCACCGTGGAGTCCACCCTTTCCACTCCATGCTCTCACTCTGATCCCCCCTCTCTCGCCAAGGTGCGGCTCTTGCCCACCTTGACTCTCTCCCTCCAACGATCTGGTACTCTGGACAGACGGCTCCGTTCCTTTTCCTTTTGGCAAAGGCGACTCCGGCATACTTGCCAACTGCTCTCTCTGTGGCACTGAGGCCACTCTTTCCTTTTCAGCATGCCCAGCATACTCAAGTTACTCTGATTAAGCCTGCACCATTTTGCACACTCTTTGCTGGTCTCAGCAACACCATCAAGTCTGCCATTTTTCTTCTCTTCTCCTTCTATCTGACTCTGGCTGTGTCCTCACAACTCTATCTTTTCTTCCATCTTTCCTCTTATCTTAAACTCTGTGGCAGATTTGGCAGGAACTGTCTTCTCTCTCCTCCTGTTCTGTCAGACTACAATGGGTCCCTGGACACTGGTTTCTCCTGGGGAACGACGTGGCCAATGAGCTGGCTAGACAGGGAGTGTTACTTGCGCCCTCTGAAATCCCTTGTAGTCTCTATCCTCTTATCTCTCGTATCCACTCTTCTCTTTTTTTGGAAGGAAAGGAATGCGAAGACCAGGAGAGATTGAAGATGTGAAGAAGAAAATCCATGCCAGATCAAGGAAGGTGCTTTAGCATGGGATAGGCAACTTTGTCTGGGCCAGCGGCAGTGGACGAGGGAGGTTGGAGGCAGCCGCAAGAAATTCAGCAAGAGAGAAAGGAGAGCAAAAAGGCAAGTGAGACTCCTCAGAGCATGTGGCTCGGAAAGGTATCCTCTGGCTCTTCTGCGCAGGGCCTTTGGCTAAGAAATGGAAAAGTGAGATCTCAGGTAAGCGGCATAGACCGAAAATGATTCCTTGGGAGAAGAACAGTGATGAGAGGAGGAAGGAGAGCCAGCGATAGAGCAAAGAAGAAAGTGCACAGATTTAGAGATAGATTTAAGTGAAAGAGAAGAGCAAGTCGTCTGCCATGCCTCAGCCTTGGCCTTGACAATGACTGACGAGGCGCATCGAGAAGCAGAGATGTGAGCCAGGCGATCTTCATCACTTCTGTGAGTGGCAGCAAAAGCCTTGCATCTTTCACTAACTGCACTTTCCACCTCAGCGGACCACCAGGTTTTAGGAAGGCGTTTGATGCGGCCGAAAGGAATGGAAGATTTGGCTGCATTCAGTGCCAGAGAGGTGAAAAGAGCAGCAGTAGAGGAAAGAGACGAGTATTCCTCTGCAGAAGGAGGCAAAGGCATCCCAGCAAGCTTTCTGAAAATTGAAAGAAGGGAGACGCGCGCTGGGGTGATAGACTAGAGAGAGAGGGACGGATAGAAGAATTGGTAGGTGGTCAGAACCCAGGTCCTGTAGCACCTCCCAGGAGCAAGAAAGGGTGAGAGAAGAGGAAGCAAAGGAGATGTCAGGAGAAGAGCGATGGAGAAGGGTTGGTGTGTCAGGGTCATTGAGGGGGAGGGGGTCAGAAGAGATGACCCAATGGAATACTTTCTCCCCGCTGGAGTCAGAAGTACCTCTTGAGTCCCAGAAGGGGTGAGGGCAATTGGAGTCCCAGAGAGGGTGATGGCAATTAAAGTCACCCAGAATGAAGAGATTTCTGGAGGAGGGAAGAATGGAGGGAGAGAAGGAGTCGGTTCTGCCATCCGTCGGGGAGGAGCAAATAGAGGGGCGTGCACATTAAGAAATGACACTGAGGAGGAGTTGTTAAGAGAGATGCTGACCCCTACATAATCAGAGAAGTGATCAAGCAAAGAAAGAGAAGATGTAGAAAGTTCAGAAAAGGATAGGCCCTGCTTGACGAAAGTGATGATGCCGCTGCTAGCATGCATGGCATCAGGAGAGAGAATGCCAGACCGGGAGTGGGTGCCATCAGAGCACAGAGCAGAGAATCCAGAAATCCGGAAAGAGGAAGATGAGTTTAGATTGGATTCCTGGATACAGACAAGGTCGACAGGGTGGGCCAAGAGAAAGTGAAGTAGTTCAGTGCTCCTGGCTCAAAGACCTCCAGCATTCCATTGAAGAACCCTGAGAGAGTCAGGGGGGAGAGGAGGCAGGAGGTGCAGAAGGACAGCCAGGAGCAAGGGACGGTGGTGAGGGGGCAGAGGGAGAAGATGCAGAATGGGAAGATGGGGGTAAGAGGTTTGGAGACGAGGGTGGGGTAAAAGTGCTGCATTAGCAGAGGGTGGAGTATACATGTCGGAGGAGTTCGAGGAGGGAGTCACAGTGTTACGGCAGGGGGGCAGCTCCAAGAGTGAGAGCTGCCAAGAGCTCTGAATTTGGAGAGGAAAAGTTGTGAGCACCTTAGATGGACCCATTTGGAGCAAGTGTAGCATTGCACTGACTTGCCCCGCCAGGTCGCATTTCCAGCGCACACAGAGCAAGGAAAGATGGGGCCAAGGTTGGGATGAACATTACTGCTCATCAAGAGAAGGAGAAGAATGAGGAGACGAAGAAGGGCAGGAGAGAAGAAAAAGAGAAAACAGGTGACCGATTTTGAAGAAGCTGTGTGTTGCCCTTCTGCAGTCGTTCAGGGGGCAGCATAGCAAAAAAATGAAGGGGAGTGCCCGTGGTAACTGGGACTCTCGAGAAGGCCAACAGCCATTTCGACCCAACCCAAACAGGGTCGGGGACCGCACCACCACGTTGAGGCGGCTGTTGGTTGGTGCAGAGAAAGTTAGTTTCGCATCACTAAATTGTTCATCTTTGATCGCCAAGGTGGCTTTGCGCAATAAAGCGCCGGCTCGCTTGTGAAGAGTTGTGGGCTCAAGGCCCAAAAGGTTCAGGGCAGTTTTCTTAGGTTGACTGCCATGCTTATGGCAGAAGGGCACTGCGCCAGCAGAACTGGCTGCTCCGAAGCAGGTTCGAACACCACCTGTAAGCGCCAACAATGGCTATGTGCTCTTACCATAGCGGCCCATTGCTCTCTTTTTAATAATGATTAAGTAAACTCGATTTTAAATTTCTTTCTCCACATTACTTGTATCGCTGATTGGCGAGCAGGAGATTTGTGAATAGCATTTTTATAGTTTTGAATATGACTCGGAAGAGAAATTGAATACAGGTCTACCGACTGCGAAGTGGACGCTTTAACCATTAAACTACCGCGCCCATTTTTGTTCCATGCTCATTTGTATAGGTTCTTCCGTGATTGGAGGATGAACATAAAGTCTTTGCTCTTTGCAGAATGTGTGCAGCAAGTGCAGCGTGAGTGCTGGCGTCCAACATGGAAGCGATCTGTGGCTGTGCAAGATCTGCAGCGAGAGCAGAGAAGTATGGAAGCGATCTGGGGCTTGGTTCTTCCGCACTTTGCCCAAGTACGCAGGATGTTGAGCCACTCCTCGTTGCTAGTCTAATAAACCCACTTTAGGTTTGTCCTTCCGGATCCTGACCCCCCTGCTCGGGCCACCAACCACAAGTCGTTGGTAATCTCCCCTGCCTTCGACCTACCTCCCCCAAATTCTTCAAATATTTACAATCATCGTGAGAGCATCTCGATCGGTGAGTTGTGATCACATAGTTGTCGAACATTTAACCTGTTGTTGTATTTACCTTTCCTCTTTTTTGGGAGACTGAAAACGGGCTGCTTTAAAAATACAGGTATAGAGTGTGCTGAGAAACGCATAACATGAAAAATACCTTTCGCTAATTACAGCATCGTCAGTTTTATATCAAATAGAAATCAAACAAAAATCAGAAACTAAATTTTATAAAGCAAGTAATATAAAACATTGAAATTTTCGTCCCCTAACAGAAACTTTATTAGGTCCCAGCGTTTTTTGTTCCTTATATTGCTTTAGTTATGTTTAATTAAGATCTCTTTCTAATTTTTGTTTGGATCATTAAAAGCTGGAAGAAAAGTTTGCCTAGTTTCAAAATCTATGATTCAAATAGAAACTTCCATAAGATGGAGGCTTGGCATGAAACCGTTAAATTTCGATGCATACCGGAAACAAGAGAACGCAGCACTCTATTTCTAACCAGTCTTACTTGCAGACTGGGGTCCCCCTCCGCCAACAAGACAGAGAGCCATTGCCCAAAAATCGCCTCTTATAATTTGCTGGGTGAGCAGTTGTAAGGCTGGTCCATTGCCCAAAAATCGCCTCTTATAATTTGCTTGGTGAGCAGTTGTAAGGCTGGTTTCCATTAGGCGGGAATTGCAGGCGTAGCGCGAACAATTCCTTTTTTCTCTCTTTAGTTTTAAGCGCTCTGCGCCTGCAATTCACGCCTAATGGTAACCAGCCTTTACTCTCCTGATCCGATGAAGCGCCAATAAACTATTAACCTCAAGGTCACTGCTACAGGACGACGACGACGATCGTCGAGCAGCGAGAGCAGCGACAATGAATCGATTCCAAGGAGCAGCAGTAAGTTGTACTTTTTCTTCCGGATTCTAAAAACTTCGACACTGGCGTTCAACATGGGACAAGTACATTGTACCAACCTGCTTCGGACGTTCCAAGTTTCAATATTATGCTTGGTGTTGGTATTTTGTGAGAGTTCACCCTGAAAAGAAATCGCAATTAAGAGCGCAGCAGTGCAATAATGGTGAGATTTGAAGGTACAACCCTTGGTTCAAGGTCCTCATTTACCCATACCTGCCTAGAAAAGAAAAATTCGAAACGTAGTTTGGTTGAAGACTATTTAAGGGTACCACGCATGTGACAAGTACATCTATCTGAGTGTCACAGACCTGCGTAATGTATTAATCAATAAGTTCTACTGTGTAGAACGTCATAGCCGCTATTGCTAGATGTTATTATTAGGTTCAGTAACAGAGTTAAATTCATTCTGTAGAATCTACAGTAGAAGTCTTAACTCTGTTATTGAAACTATAATCATTAATATTTCATTGTATGAGCTCATGCGTCGATTTATTCAATGATGTATTCATTTTTCGCAGTAAGATATTCTTGCCAAGAACTGTTTCCAAATACTATCCAAATCTAGGCTAAGGTAGCTGGAGAGACTGTCGGAAATATTTTCAAGGCTTTCTGATCATGAAGCCTTGAACACGATAAATTTTTAGTGGAGGACCAAGCGACAAGCCTCGAATAACTCAAATATCTGCCGCTTGCAACCAATTCTAAATCATTTGTCAAACTTTATTGAAGGTAAAAACGTAAACGAGAGAACGTTTCTGGGGTAGGCCCCTTTGGCAAAACCCCAATGACGTAGCTGGCATAAAGGCAGCGTAATGGTGTGGTGGTAGTGTACGCTTTGCGGTTGACACAACTAGGTTCAAATTTTCTTGTCCAGTTGTAGCAATGGCTTTGAAACGGTGTTCGCAGATTCCCAGCTTGACACTCAGCTTCTAAAGAGATAGTGAAAGAAAAAGCCAGCAAGTTTGCTTGTTCATTGGGTAAGGCAGTTTGCGAGGTTCGTTAGTCTTCGTGTGGCAGACCGGTGATAGAGTGGAGCGGTCTACCCGTCGTGGCGGCCCACTTTAAAGACTAGCGAACGGAGCGTGGGTGTGTCATATGCATGAGTTAAAAAAGAGTTATTTCATACGCATGAGTAAAAAAAGAGTTATTTCATATGCATGAGTAAAGAAAGAGTTATTTCATATGCATGAGTAAAAAAAAAGATCGGGAGTACTCGGAGTCGTTGAGCGGCTGACCCGAGTGCGGCACCAAAGTTGGGGGGTTGTTGTGCTCTTTTTTACAGCTCGTGACAAAAGTTTAAGGGCTCTTGCCAAAAACTTAAAGCTTTAAGTGGTCATATCTCGACAGGTAATTGGCATTGTTTTGCCATAATGCATAATTATGTCTGTTGCTTCCGTATAATGGCACTTGTTATTAGGCTTTGAATTTGAACAAATCATCGAATCCAGTTCTTTGCGCCAGTGCTTCACTTCTTTAGTGAATTCACTTTGTTTCCGATCAATCACTTAGTTTTAAGGGCAACTTGTCTGTGGCACCCTTCATTTCGCAATTATTTCGGAAACCTTGCTAAGCAGACAGTTGGATAGAGCTTCGTTGTTAAGACAATAATAAGCATTGTGCAGGCTACGGTGTTATTGAATAATGAAGTTTTATATTTCTGTTGCGCAGAATCTCAAATTTATTTATCAATTTTTGTGCAAGCTCAATTGCTTTAAAAAAAAAAGAAAATGAAGTGTCACAATTGCCAGTGAGTTTGTAGCATTTGTTTTTTTATGATGGGTTGTTTATTGTTTGCTTATTTGTAGATAACGGTTTCTTCAATACATTTTTGAAAATAGACGAAGTATTTAGAAATCAGTGTTGAGGTTATGACACCTCCGTCAACGTCCATAAAGTAGCCACCGGCTCAAGTCACCGTCTCAAGGTCATTGGGTTAATGTGGAATCTCTGCGTGTATGAGTTCCTCCAAAAAGAAGTTCAAGTCCAGGTGATGGAAACTGGCTCAGTAGTCATCAGTAGCAAAACGATTCAACGGATGTTGAGTTTAGACAAAAGGTGCAAGCCAGCCAGAAAACCATGCTTGACTTAGGCGATGAAGAAGAATCATTTGGACTTCGCCAGAGAAAAATACTGTCTGGGACATAGAGATGTGGAAAAATACTTTTATGAGACGTGGCTTCTATAAATCAGTTTTTTGTTTGAAGATATCGGGTTTGGAGCCTGCTGGAGCACGCTACGAGGAAAATTATTCTACTTCAACTGACACACCCATCTAGCTAGATGATTTGAGGAGCAGTGTCCTTTATGGGGACAGCTGGACTTTGCTTTTGCCGCCAAGAACCACCATGAATGGCCAAAGATATGTTAATTTGCAAGCTTGAGCTCCACATGACAACTGCCAGATTTTAATGTATGATGGTGCTCTCTGTCATCACAGCAAGGTGGTGAATTACTTGGAGCAAAACAGTATCCAAATGTTGGAGTGGCCGGAAAACCATCCGAATTTAAATCCGTCAGAAAGCTTTTGGAACCTTATAAAGCATAAAGTTTCAGAAAAGCATCCTTCAACCCTTTGGGCGAAAGAAACATTTCCAGATTATTTCTGCAAACTGATTGACAGCATGCCACGTCGCCTGCAAGAAGTGATCAAAAGCAAGGCCAGTCTCAAAAATATTCATTGTAAACTTTTTATTCAATTTTGTGTAAGCTTGTCATGTCTTTAATTACGTTACGTAACTAATAAATTATTTTAAAAAATTGTTTGAAAGTAAATGAAACTAAAGTTATGATGGTTTAAACACAGAATTGTTAAAAACTCAAATTGTCCTTAAATTTTTGTCACAGGCTGTATATGAGATAGAATTTGTGAAATTGATCTTTTTGTCCTTCGTCAACTTAAAGACCGCTTTTTGTTGATAGACTTTTCACGAGTGAGCGTTTGTCCATTTTCGTGTCCTAGAGCTTGTTTTTTGAATATCGTTCCTGTGAAATCGATTTTAGTGCCGTTTGTTTTCTGGAGGAAGCACAACAGTCCGGTTGTGTAGGTACCCCGTTTTCCCCGTATCAACACCACTGTGAGTACTTCGTGACATGTCATCAATCTGCAGCGAAAAGTGGTATAGATTTTGAAAAAAGTAAGCCTTTGCTTCAGGGGGAATCAGGGTTGGTCCTCTCCAAACTTTTCCAAACTCACATTACTGGGGGCCAAATTAGGTTACGTTAGCACCCATAGTAATTTGTGCAATCTGGCTTCGCCCAAACGAAAATGCTAAATCTGCTCCTGACGCGTTAATATAAACCTAATCGTATATGCCTAGCGTAAAACTTGGTACATTAAGCTCAATTACATAACTACATATAAATTAAAATTAAATTACCTAATTTATCATAATATTCAGTGACTGGGAATATCAGTAGAGATGATACCATAAGATTTTGCTACCGTTACATTTATGTTAGTGCTTTTGATCACCGGAGTATTCAAAGAGTTTTTAAAATCTTGTTTTTAAAGAATGAAGTTATAATCCTTACTAGTAGTTTTGTTGTGCCTCCAAAACATAAAATTAAAGTTGTTTTCGAATTGTGTTATCACAATTATCAAACGCTATGGTTCGTCACGTATGCGGTACGCTTGCCAGAAATTGGTTGCGACGTCGCTATTTCTCGATCGATTGATTTGCCGTGGCTGTGAGGTCATCAATGATTGCCGCGTGTTTACATAAATTGTTTGCAGTAACATCGAGGACTGACGGACGATCTTCTTCGACCGTTGGTGACGTCGTCGATTCACTTCAGGGTGAGTAAAAAATTCGGGATGCCAGTCTGTCATGTGATTGTGAACTACCTTCGTCCTTTCAGCACGAATGTCCTCCACGAGTCATAGTTCTGTTAGAAGTTTCCCGGATGCTCGTCAGCGTATTTCTTCATCGGCTCACGATGACGTCACGCCCACATCCTCAAGTAAGTTGAAGCGGTGATAAAGGCGAGGGAAAAATAAAAATTATTTGCTGGCTATTTCAGTTGATGACGTCATGTCCTCTTTGCATGGATCTGACCACGTAAGAGCGACCTCTAGAAAAAGTGTTGAGCAAGGTAAGCGTGAAGTTAAAAAATGTTTATGGTGTGTTTACTTTTTCTCTTCCTTGGTTCGAAAGCACAGCATGAACTATATTCTAGTCCACGCCGCATACCTAATCAAGACGAGGCAAGGCGAAAATGGCAATCTACTTCATACATGTCAACCCGTAGAAGGTAGTCTGGCACCTCCGTCACCAACAAGGTGGACTGCCATTGGTGGGTACTCAAAAGTCGTTTCTTGGGACAAGCTGGGTGAGCAGTTCCGCTATTCAACCCGATGAAGCCCTGTGAAGCGATGAGCGTGATGTGACGGTGTTTTTTTTAATCGATGCATTGTAGGTTTCTTGGGTTCGCTCGAATTCGATTTGTATTATGACAACCAGAAGCAGACAGTTGATGTGACAATAATCCGCGCAAAGGTAGGTTGAGTGTTCGATGACAGCACAGCTATGGCGTTGACGATTTCCTCACAGGGATTGAAAGCGAGTGACGCGAACGGGTTCTCCGATCCATACGTGAAGGTTTATTTGCTGCCTGGCGTCAAGAAGGTAGGTGTGTTCGTAGTGTGAGTGCCAATTGAGTTAATGTCGTTGAAATTGCTACGAATAAAAAAATTCTCGGTCTCATCATATTCGCATAGTATAGAGAAAGGGATCTTTGTTGTGCTGTTGAAAAAGGCTCTCAACGGGATTCCTCCATCTTTATGTGGCGGGAGTTTGGACCGAGAATCTATTTCTCGTGGCTGTCCAGTTTGACTGAAAATTAGCTAGCTAAGTGGAAGCATGAATGAAAAACCGAGGTGATTTTTGAATGATTATGCAAGCAGTTATGCTTTTGCCAGTAGATCACAGGCTTTGTGCAACTATGTACAATTGAACCTTAATGCAAAACATAAGCAACACAACTTACTACTTAACCACATTGCTGATCAATTGATTAGTTACGTAATTACAATTCAAAGTTGCGTTGAAATTACTCCCACGCGATTGTGCCACACAAACCTCGATAAAGTGTACGACTGTATGTTTCTGTAGCAAGGAAGCGTCAGCATAAACGGATATCAGGTAGAATTCAAACCGGCTATCTGGCAATAACTTAATGTATCGAATAGTTTTACCTTATACTCGCGCCAGTATTTTTAATAGTAGCTGATCAAGGATGATGAGTTAAAATCTTATCTCAGCATGATGAAATGTGGAGTTTTCGGCTTCATCGGTATATGGCACCAGAGTATTTTTAAACATGATTGAGCAAATTTGATTTAATATTTTATTTTTCTTATCACTTCTACTGCTGAACGTCTAGCAGGAGACCTATGAATATAATTTTAAAGTCTTTGGCATGGCTCAAAAAGGAAATAGAACCCAGCTTTATCGACTGCGAAACCTTTGCTCTAACAATTGATCTTGTTTGGGCTTCTCCGCACCTCGTTGACCCGCTATTCCATCTGGCGTTCTAGCAGCACCTTTTATGTTCGTAAAAATTTTCTTGAATTTTGACAGTAAAGGCTGGTTTCCATTAGGCGTAAATTGCAGGCGTAGCGTGAAAAATTCTTTGTTTCTCAATTAAGTTTTATGTGCGCAGCGAGACCAGCCTTAACTTGAAGCCTTAAGCAAGTGTTAACATGTCACCTGTCACGAAAGCTACAAAAGTTAGCGGCTTTGGTTCTATTACCTCGTTTTTCTTCACATGACTTTAAATTGCTTTATAATTCGTCATAGTCTGTTTATAACTATCGTGATGTCACAGCAAATCGCACAGCTCAATGCTGATACGCATTTAGAAGTTGATCGGAAACCAAAATGTTAGCCATTCGGTTGCATCTACAATGCGCTGATCTTGATTAGTCAAAGCAATGTTGTCAAGATCGGTCTCTAGGTTAACGTCACAAGTCGTTGCAGTCAACGAAGCGGCGAACGTCAACGAAACGGAAAACACTGAATCCTGAATTCAACGAGACCGTGACCTACTGGGGAGTGTCAGAGGATGATTTACGGACCAGAGTGCTGCAGTTGAAAGTATACGATGAAGACAGGTGAGTGCTGCTGTGACGTCACTCTCGCTACGTCGTCAGCTTCTCTTTTGCTGCAGAATTGGAAGCGAGTTTCTCGGCGAAACGGTGGTCGAGTTGCGTGAGTTGTTGCCGTCGCAAAAGAAGAGGTACGACGTTGCGTTGGAGCAGCGTTGCGAGGTGAGATCAGCTCTGCGGTCGTATTTACTTTGACTGATTGCATCTGTCATGTTGAATCGACTTCATCTTTGTTACGATTGCATTGCCTTCGTTGTGGTTGCAGATACGTCATCGACATTCGAACAGCGATCGTGGAAAGATCCTACTCGCGCTCCGCTTCGATGACGTCACTAGCGCGCTCCAAGTGACTGTGATTCGATGCGCCTCTCTGTTGATGAGCGCGCGAACCATCGACCCTCAAGTGAAAGTGTGAGTCATAACGGTTGCTATAAAAACGCTTTCGTTGCTGTGAGCCACCAAAGCGGACACGTTCGAAGTTTTGTACCGATTGGTTTGCGACTGGTTTATCCTGAATGTTTCTTCCTGCATTGATTGTGACGTCATATTTTAGGCGTCTTCACAGCGATAACGCTTCGTTTAGTGGCGTAAGTCGGCGCACCGAACGACGGAAGTCGAGTCGTAGACCAAACCCGGTTTTCGACGATGTGATGTCATTTCCAGTACCTGGTGGAATTTCCGATCTTTCGTCATCCCACCTGGACGTGAGCGTGTGGGATCGGGACGTCGTCGGTCGGGAACAGATTGTGGGTAAGTACGGTTAAGCGACGCTCGCGTGTCCTTGAATCCGTATACAATTGGAATGCATCGTGGCTGCTTACCTTTTGCTGGCTCAATACTTCGGGCTTCGTGTATACGATATTAGATTAAGCGTTGTTGTTACACGGCCTCTTTTTGTTATGGGGCACTGGCGGAGACCCCAGGACTTGGAAAACTTTCATCATCCTGGATCTGAGGTCCTTGATAAAACTGAAGAGAACTTTGAAGCGGACCCGTAACTTCTCGCTTTGGTTTGTGATATTTTACTAGATCTCAGCTTCTAAGTTGATGGTAAATTTCTAAATCCACAAGATGGTTTCTATGCGGTGCGACATGTTTCAGCCTCGCTTACCAATCCGGAAATTATAATTGTGTTGACACAACAAGATGTGCTTTTGCATTTGCGTAAATGCAGGTTGAAGCAAGGTCCCTACCATCTGTTCTTTAAGCCTGTTCTACACCGAGACCAAGCGTGACTTAACTCTTCGTTTAATTTTGGCTCAGCCGCGGTCCTCATGGGAGGTAAACTTCCCTTTCGGTACGCCACTGGCCCAACCTCTCTTCCGGGTCGATCATGTAATAGAAAGACAGTTGTGCGAACAATTTGTGGTTTGCTTCGCGTTTAGCGTGAGACACATTTTAACTGAAGCGAATATTATCTTTTCCAAGGTTATGTTTCTCTTGGAGTAAACAGCACCGGCAGCGAAATGCTCCACTGGTTTGAATGGTTGAAGAATCCTGGTCAAGCAATAGAAAAATGGCACGCGCTTCGCTATCCCGACGATTCAAAGATCATTTCAGCTCTTGCTGGAAAGCGGAGAAAAGCGCCGATATTGCGGAAGACCACTCCCAAGTGAAAATTGGGATGTTTTTTGTTAAAATGTGCAAGTTGGCGTGGCTGTATCAGGTGTTTTTAACGTTTTTTTATGATGCCCAAATGTCGTCTACCGTGCTTATACTGCTTCATTGTTGTTATCGTAGCGCAGTTTTATTACTAAGAGTAATTTTTTTCATTCCAGTTTTGCACAACCACAGTAGCAAGATAATGTTGAGATTTTGAACACTTAGAACTGTTCCATTAATATATGTTTGAGAGTAATAAGATAACAAAATCCTTTGTATTACGCTTTAGCGTCATGCTAATGGGAATGGCCTCTGTTGTATTGCTTGTGACGTCACTGTTGGTTTTATGACGTAATTATAAACCTTTGTGTTTGCTTTGATACTGTATTTGTTTTAAAAAAGGTGGCTTTGTATTTCGAAACGTAGCAATAAAGTGTTTTTAGCTGTTGATGTTTTATACTGAGTGCATTGAGACTGTGCTGTTGTTAAATAAATTCCCGCCACTTCATTGTCTTTTAGCTTAATTTTAGACTTTTACCAACGAATGGTGCGCATAGCGTTGTTCAGTGACGGTTTGTGCTCGATTGCATTTTTCTCCTTGGGATTGAAAGGGCAGCAACGGTAGTGCTAAATTTGAAAAATTCTCCAAAATTGCATCTAGTTTTCACTTTCCACTTCATGGAACTTTTTATCTCTAATAACAAAAATTCCTCGTGCTCAAAACATTTTTGGTCAGGTCAAGCTTGTGTAGAGATTTTGTTACTTACTGCTAGAAAATGGCAGCTAATCAGGAGTTGAATGATTTATATCAGACTTCTATCAGTGTTTTCTACTTTCTTAGAAGAATAAAAAAGGAGGAAGGCGCTTAAGAGGAGGAGACGGACAATTTGGTTTTATTGGAGAAGACTGGGCAAAAATTTCGAAGGAACACATGGAAAAGATCATGAATGAAGAGAAAAAACGGGACCACATGGTGGAAACTAATGTAGTAGAAGGACCAGTGGAAAAAGTAACTCGCAATGAAATTGTGGTTGCAATGAAAAGATGAAATCAGGAAAAGCAACAGAATCATCTGAAGTAAGTGTAGTGATGATAGTTGCAAGTGGCGAAATAGGGTTAAAGTGATAATGGACCTGTGTCATCGTGTATTGGATGGTAGAGGAATGCCTGATAAGTGGAAAACTAGTGTGTTTGTACCTATCTTTAAAGGAAAGGGTGCTGCCATGAGCTGTGGATCATACAGAGGAGTGAAACTGCTAGAATATGCCATGAAGATTGCTGAAAAGGCACTAGAGAAGAAATTACGAACACTAATCAATTTAAATAAATTGCAGTTTGAATTTATGCCAAGAAAAGGAACAGTAGATGCCATATTCATTGTGAGGAGAATGCAGAAGGAATATCAAAAGAAGGACAAGAAGTTGTACATGTGCTTTGTTGACCAGGAAAAAGCTTTTGATAGACTGCCAAGAAAAGAGATGAAGTGGGCCATGAGAAAGAAGGGTCTATCAGGACTAATGGTTTGGGCAGTTATAAGCTTGTATGATGGTGCAAAGACAAGAGTGAGGGTGGGATCTGCATATTCAGAGGAATTCGAAGTAAAAGTTGGTGTGCATCAAGGATCTGTGCTGTCGCCACTATTGTTTGCAATAGTTGTGAAGGTTATTACAGAAAATGCAAGAAGGGGTGTAATTAATGAATTACTATATGCAGATGACCTTGTTCTCTTGAGCGAAATCATGAAAGACTTAAAGGAAAGATTTTAGAATCGGAAGGATGCACTGGAGAATAAAGGTTTAAAAGTTAACACCAGAAAAACAAAAGTGATGGTAAGCGGGTGGGAAGGAGAACTATTCGAAAGCAAGATAGATCCATGTGGAATTTGTGGGAGGAGAGTCATGGCCAATTCAGTATTGTGCACAAAATGTGAAAACTGGCCTCATGGTAGATGTGCAAAAATAATGAGAGCTACCGCTAGGTTAGAAATGCATTTTGTTTGCTCGAAATGTAGAGGAATAATGGAAGGAATGGTGGGTTCGATCGAGAACATGTGCGATGAAGTGGAGACAGTGAATGGATTTTGTTATTTGGGAGACAGACTAAATTCTAGTGATGGTTGTGAAGCGGCAGGTACAGCAAAAGTAAGAATCGGTTGGGTAAGATTCAGGTAATGTGGAGAGTTATTGCTTAGAAATAGGTTTCCTCTGAGGATGAAAGGTAAAGTTTATCGTTGTTGCATAAGATCAGCGATAATGTATGGAAGCGAGGCATGGTGTTAAAAAGAGAATGAAAAAACAATTTTAGGGAAAACGGTGAGAGCCATGTGCGGTCAGAA
Organism: Trididemnum clinides; assembly: GCA_963675345.1. NCBI lineage: Eukaryota > Metazoa > Chordata > Ascidiacea > Aplousobranchia > Didemnidae > Trididemnum > Trididemnum clinides. Next base: position 9,757,673 of record OY776285.1, read on the forward strand.
AGTTGTTGACAAAAAAACGGCTGAAGAACAGGTGGACATGTTGAGGTTGAAGGAAACTGTTGACCGGTTAGCAACAGCGAATGGAGTTAGTTGGTATGGCATCTGTTGAAGAGAGATGACGATTGTGTTTTGAGGGTTTCTCTGGATTTTGAAATGAGTGGCAAGAGATAGCGAGGACGACCGAAGAAGACCTGAAAGAAGCAAGTGGAGGAAGAGACAGAGAAGATTGGTCTGAAGAAGGAGGTTACCCTGAATCGAGACAAGTGGAGGGACGGTGTGCAAGCAATCGCAGATGGAATGGGGTGAATCCGGCCATCTCTGTTAACTGATATTGTCTGCTTATTTTTGCTACTTTATTTAATAGATTAATATCATAATGAGCGATTTGTTTCTGTTTTAATGTGCACAATTGCTTTACGTTTGATTTATTGTTTGAAAGAAAAATAATTTCAAATATTTCTTTAACTTTTGTAATCAGGATGTCAGGACCTTTTATTGTTTGGCAAAAATGAAAAGAAAAAAGCTAGCGTGAACAAACTTTTACTCCCCGTTAATTCAAACGGCAGAAAAAGATGAAAAGTTTAGATATTAATCAAAAATTGTTCGCACACCTCAGTTGTACAGAATCAAAAAATTTAAGAATTCTTTCAGGGGTGCCGGTACGGGAAGTAACTGCCTCCTCTGCCATTTTATTAGAGAGAGCAAAAGAGGTAGAAATTTTCTTCTAAACGCAATAAATTTTCTTTCAGAATTTTGTAAATACTAAGTGAATCTGCTATGGATCATATGTTTATTGAAGTGACCACAAGAAATGCGGATGCATGGTTAGTTTTATATTTTGTGTGCTTTAACACTTGGTCTACTTCCTATTTTTTTGCCCGTACCTAATTATTTACGCAAATGCGCTCTGAAAAATCGTCCATTGTCTCATGCCCATATCTCTAAGGCAATTGCCTTGTGCTTCTTCACATATGCCTTCTGACGGATGCCATGGGATTTCGAAAAAAAGGGACATTTTTCGTCAGCTCTTCTGCTAAAGTGGCAATCCATCCCCTTGCCAATAAAGTGCCATTTCAAAAAAATTTAGATGCAAAGCACAGGCGCAGTAGGTTGTTGGTTTGAATCCCTCCAGAATCGCTTCATTCTTTCAATTTGCTTTGAGGTAATTGATCAACCTACCGGGAAGCATCTTGCTTTGCACACTTATGTCATGTAACTATCTCCGACTTCATCAAACAATTTTTCCTTAAAGATGCTGTGCTATCACCACTAGCTTATCAAGGGCAACAAGCATTTGTACCTCTCCTCCTTTTACCCTTGGCAACAAAGCAAACATAGCTTAATTTGGTTTTATGAGCGTACCCCTACAAACGAGGCTTCCGTCTTTATCTCATAACGCATGTTTTCAGCAAACGTTGAGTGTTTTTGTTTGAAAAATAAAAGCTCTTTTCTGGGTAGATAGTTAATGACCCCATTGAATCAAAAATACTTGGCACTCTAGTGATTGTCACACGTGTAATTGACCTGAATTCAATGCCTTATTCAAACAATTTAAAACAGCATTTGACTGTCTCTTAAAACTATCTTAACGCCAATGGGTTGTTAGTTGTTGTTGTTTTTGCGGTTACGTGCTTTGACCATATTTGGCCGATTGCACTTCCTTTTGGCTGAGTAAACTCAGGGTCATAATTTATGGTGTTTAATAAATGACTTGTAAAGCATTTCATGAATGAGCCTCTATCCGTCCGCCAGTCCCATAGTGAGACTGGGCAACCACGACAGGTAGACTGCTTGGTTCTACCTCCTGTTTGCCACATATAGACGGAAGCATCTCGTTAAGTGCTCTGCCCGAGGACACAACAAGCGAACTTGTCAGCTTGTTTTCCACACTATTCCTTCCGTGCTGAGCGCCAAGCAGATAAGCTGTGATCATCTTTTTTAGTAATGTAGTTGAGTTTGATGAAGTTTTAATACAATTTGAGCTGATTTAGTTATATCAATCCAGCTCTACCTTTTTGATAATTTTTTGATATGACCCGACACGGATGATAAACTCCAGGTTTACCGATGCAAGGCGGCCACTCTTGCCAATGCGTCATCGCGTCAGTGATCTGTATGGATTACGTTAAATCGTGTAGGGACGGGTGTGGGACACTAAACGAAAAAATGTACTTTTGAGGGTAGCAAAATATGGCGGCCTACGGGTACGGTGCGGAAAAACAAACTGCTGACCTCATTCTGTTTTATTTCAAAGTACTCCCATCGTCAAATTGCGTAAAAGGTCTTTTTGACACTGATCAAGTCACAGATCTTTCCGACTGGATCTTACACAAAATTTTGGTCCTTACGTATTATCGGGAGGACCGAATTAGCGCGGTAAATTATTTAAGCTGAAAGGGCAGTGTACACTGTAGGGCCAGGCCCGGTATGTAAATGTACGGGGCAGTGTACACTGGAACCCACCCTGTACACTCCCTTCCTTGCTGCCCTTTCAGCTTAAATAATTTATTTGAGTCGTTTTTTTAAAGGTCCTCCCGATAATACGTAAGTACCAAAATTTTTTTACTTCACGCGAGAAAAAACAGATATTCGCCTATTAATATGAAATTGCTGTGAAAACCTATTAAATCCCCACTCTTCTTCAATGCTCTTTCACTTTGGTATCAGTTGAAATACTTCTGTGCGGGTTTATTTTATGACAAAAAAGCTGCAAAATTAAGCACAAAATTTTCTTCTGTCTTTGTGCACTTTATTTTTTGGCAATAGTGCAACAGTTCAAAAGGTCATTTTTAAAATTAACTTCGTATTACGTGGTAGTTATGACAGCAGATTCTAATCAGAGAAAATTTCTCACCTCCTGGTAAATGAATTTATTTCATATAAACCGTGTTGTTACCGACTAGAAAACAACAAGGCCAAATGCAATTAAGAATGAAAAAAAGCAACATTAACAGATATTTTCACAAGTTAGCATAAAAAAATCACGTGATTACTTCAAAATGATTTCAAAGGACTTTTGAGGTGGAAATCATAAAAAGGGAAAAGTGGGACTTGGTTGGCGACTCGCTTCCTTCAAACCTGGGGTTGTGGATTGTGAATGTCGCTTGCATTTTGTCCCCCCGGTTGAGATAGACAACCCCTCTTGACACAAGCGAGCATCTTCCTGCCCCACAATGCATGACGTCATCCACGAAGATGTGGTCGCGACCCGGTATCTTTTTAATGAGTTGATGGAAAACATCAACGGAGTGGCCATTTTGTTCTTTTGACCTGAAACGGAACAAAGTAGGAGCTCATCCGTCAAACAAAGGTTGCCGTGTAATGGTGACCGAATCACTTGCTGATCAAAACGTTCTAAGTTCAATACTCATACGGGCGAACGACACCAATCAGTGTTTGCACTGCCTTCGTGTGATCGTTTTGTTTTAAAATGTGACGTCATAGCAAAAAAGCAATACAAAAGCTACGCCATAAATATCAACTTTTGTGTGATATTAGAGGCATTGGAATTTTAATTCAATCGTTGCTGGCAACCGTTAACGGCGCGAAGGCGTGGTGGTTAGAGCGTTCGCTTCGCAGTCGGTAGACCAAGGGTTTATTCCCCTTGTCGAGTCATACCGAAAGACTTTAAAAAATGGCATCCGCAGCTTCCCTGCTTGGCGTTCGGTATTTAGGGGAGGTTGTAGAGAACAAGCCGGCAAGTTCGCTTGTAGTGTCCTTGGGCAAGGCACTTAACGGGACGCCCCACCTTTATGTGGAAGACAGGTGACCCATAAACCTCGAAAAAGGCAACTCCCAAGCGAATGCGGGCATCCCGTCCAAAGTATAGCGATACAATTCGCTTTATCGTGAATGGAGGATAAATATGGCAAATAAAACAAAACAAAAGTTACAAGCAGCCTAATTGATAAACTCTGAGCCTAACTAGTAGCTAGCCTTGACTGTATGACCGACCGTATTGTATTACAAACAAAAATATTAATGCCTATTGTTAAAAATAACAGAGAGTATAACGTAGAATCTGTGGAATATGTATTATTTTTTGTATTGTTTATGTTTATTCTCCATTCACGAAAAGGCAAATTGTATCGCCATCTTTTGGACTGGACGTCCGCACTTGCTTGGGAGCTGCTATTTTCGAGGTGTCTTGGTTCTCCACAACCTTTCCTAAATGCCGAGCGCCAAGCAGGGAAGCTGTGGATATCATTTTATAAAGTCTTTTGTTATGACTCGACAAGAAAACTGAACTCCTAGTCTTCCGACTGCGAAGCAGACGCTTTAACCACTACAACACCGCGCCAGTTAGCATTTTATGGTAAATATTCCGTTTTCACGGAAGGACCTCTTGGTGGATTATCTGAAAAGCCGCATAGACCACCGGTTGGGAATCGCTGGACTAAAGAAACAAAGCGGAGAAAAACCGGCAAGTTCGCTTGTTGTGTTATTGAGTAAGGCACTTAACGGGATACTGCCATCTTCATGTTCTGTACATTGTAAACTGTAACTATTTGAATCGTTGTGAAAACAACTTACGGGCGATTTTCTTTGAATGTGGTGTGTAGATGGTAAATATAGTAACCTTCAGTAGTGATTATGACCTCATCATTTGTTGAGCACTTCATATCTTTCTTTTGTGCATTCTCCCAAAACCACCTGTCGCGGTAATGGGTAAATTGAGGTTTTCCTGCATCAAATATGGTGTCAGTTAACGATCGGATGTGGCATCATAATGCACAAAACTCCGTTCACGCTTGAAACTAATAGAGAAATAAATGAATGGGCGTTGAGCAGTGATCACCGTGAAGAATCCTTCCTTAATGTTTGCAAACTTTTTCTCACTGTAGTTCCCATCGAGCAAATCGGTGGCTGGAAAATGTAAAGCAGAGTAGGATGGTTTCAAACAAAATACATGGCTTAGTCTGCATGGTGGCATCTGGTACACAGGGAGGCCCAACGGTTTGGTAGTTCTGGTGTAAGTTTTGTTTTGCGCATGACAAAATAATTCTCTCTGCTCCAAACTGCATGAAGTTGCCCTCGTCTTAGAGCTTTACGGTTTTTAGCGATTTCCTGTCCTTATAAAGTGACCGAGTAACAACAACACCTACCTTGACTGATGTCATGGAAATCTCTTTGCGCCAAGATTTGATCTTCGACTACCTGCAACGTAATGAGTTAAATTAATGGTTGCTAGGGCTAGTAGTGCGGAAAGTTTTACTTTGCAACGTAACTGAACCAGGTACTATTGTTAGTTGGCGCTATAGTACTGTAGAATATGATGATAAACCACGTGATATAGCTTTACACTGACCTCCGCGTTATAAGCACCACTGTAGTCGGGAGTAAGTCTGCAGTAGCTGACGTCATTCGATGACCATAGTCTGAAACAAACGAACAACCTTGCACTAAATTTAGTTTTTTCTTATGTCCATTGTGTGAAATAAAGCTGCTGCACCTACGTGACGTAATGGCCAAGTCTGTGGGACGTCTCGCATAACTGCTCGTCAATTTCCTCAAACATTTGTTAATTGGAGCAAGGTTATGTTGATAAATTGTGTGTGGCCCCTTCCCTTGAAAAATGTGAGGTCCCCCCACAAAAAATGTGGAGCTTGTTTCAAGAATTTTCACCCTTCCAAGCTCCTGGCGAATTTTATAAATTACTCAATATCGGGACATCCACTACAATTGAAACCATTTTTACGAGACGCATATACGCGTGCGCAAGGTTTTGTTAAACGTGACCTTTGACATTATGTTAAAATCACTCACCTTTCTTTGCATTTAGGTTCGTGGGCACACTTTTGATTTCCTAGGCCAAGCCACTCCAGATTGTAGCGAAATGATAAAAGAACCAGAGTCTGGAAATTGAAGTTGATCGAAACGCAGATAAGCGCAGTGATGACGCAGCAAACAAAGATCACGATAAACCAGGACAAGATTCTGCTACCACGGTCTAGGAAGATTCCTGACGTTTCAATCAAAAATTATGCACCGCCAGATGTCGCTATTAATCAGTTAAGCGCAACGCACACCAAACACCGAATGGCAGATCTGTTACTTAAAATAATTACCGCGAAGCCGAACCTACACGTTGTTTGGCCATAAGCTGCACGGCTACTACAGCAACTGATGCTGCAGATGAACAAACTCCTGACAGCGTAGCGTCTGGATTTTTTGCTGCTTTTTTGTGGTTTTGCTGCTTGAGCTTCAATTAATCCTGTTTTCAAATTGAGCTCCAGCGTACATGGTGCTCAAAACACGTGACCTTTATATGAAGAAACTCGGTTTTAAGCAATAAGGCAACAAGTTGCCGACTAGGAAAAAGGAATTTGGATTGATACAAAAATGTAATCCCATTGTGTTGGTTTATCTGTTTTTCTTTTTTTCATCAGGCTACTTCAGTAGACGCCGCTTAATATGACCACCTTGGGACCAGACCATTTTGGTCATAATGTCCGAATGGTTATAAAAACCAAAGTCGCCACAACCGCACCTGAATCGAGGCTGTAAGCCACAAGAAGTCCAAATACCGTCAAATTCATCGTTTAACCCAGGGGTGGCCAACCGTGGCGCATTGCATGGTTAGAGGTGGCGCATTGCAGGTTTAAGATGAAAGTAAATGAAGCTTAAATACTGATGCTAAAGGCGTGTTAGCATAATAGTACGCCAAGGTTTAGTTCATGATCGCATCTTGGCTCCATCAGGCGATGACCGCAGAATTTTTGCCATTTCAGACGTGATCTCAAAAAAAAAAAAAAAAGTTTTTTTTTTTTAACCGAAGTAACAGTGTGACGTTGGCAGGAAAACAAAGTACAGTACTGTAACAGTACAAGTAACGGTAAAACCAAGTACAGTATGTAACAATATGTTGAAAAGGTGAAGTTGTAAGTGCGTGGCGGGAAAAAATACTGTACAGTAACAAGAGAGATGGAGAAAATGTTGGTCATATTATCCGAAATTTGGTCATATTAAACGGAGGATTTTAAATGGAAAAATTCCGGACCGTACCAAATTGGTCATATAAGCGGCTGGTGATATTATCCGTGGTCATAATAAGCGGCGTCTACTGTATTAAACTTACATTACTAAGTTGTCTCTATGGTTACGTATTGTACAATAATTTAAGTCACTTTACTTTTTTAGGTTTTACTTTAACAATATCAGGTGCAACGCAATGAAGCGAAACAAAGCAAAGTCACGTGATATATTTTAGGTGTATGTAGCTTCACTGGTGGCGCGATCAAAAGCTTCTAGTCGCCAAACTAAATTTAAGTTAATTAAGTTGCTAGTTCAATGCCCGTATTAGACATACGTTGTGCCCTTGAAAAAGACACTTTACAGCACTTTGCCTACTTCGTGGCAGTGTTTGTGGTAGAAACGGATTGAACCCGGCCTTTGGTTCGCTTATAACTTCGAAACAGGTTCAAACCCAAGTTGCTCTGCGATTGTGAAACCTTCCATAGACTGAAGGATGAAATACCTGATTAATCACTATTTTTGTTTGCTTGTTTGTCGGATTCCAATGACGTGTTTTAAGCCCTTAGATCGGTCGTAGTCTCCCTGATACACATTGAAAAGAAAAGTCTAGCGCGAGGCAATCATAATCATAACGAACTCGAGTAGTGTCCCTACCAATTTAAAGAAAGTTGTTTTTGATATTTTTCAATTTAGGGTTGAGCCTTCCCCTAACATTTAACATAAAATCACCCGGGGATAACACTTTTTCCTCTGCGGTAATGCTTCTGCTTCTGAATTCGATGTCTCGGTTCGAGGTGTAATTTTACATAAAAGTTAGTCCGTTCAAAAATGCTGTAATAAAGACTCAGCTACTAGCACATCAGCCACAAGTACACCTCACTGCTGAGACAATGTTGATAACTGCAAAGACACAAACTAAGCTGTGTGTTTGTTTTTTTTAACAACAATACCTTGAACGTGAATTTGCTCGATAAACGGAATTGCCATTGTTTAACTTGAGAGAATCTGAAAAACGAAACAAAGTTAGAATTATTCGTATTTTGGTAAACCGAGCACAACTTTGCCAACCGATATTTTTAACGGGGTTGGAACATCCCTCAATCAAAAGCTTGGGTTAAAACCGCTGGGGAACAGAAGCGGATCGTGGGTTCGAATCACTTTTGAAGGTAACTTGTACTAATGCTGCTTTCTGGTGGTGATGTATTGTATGATCTTCATCTAGACTTGCATCGTAATCGAGAGGTAGACCTCGGTTGTGGATGGATGACTATCCAATCATTCTATATAACCAAAACTGTAATCTATATAATGGTTACCGAGACCCCCTGCAATGACCTGGTGTTCTCAGTGGCTGATCTAGCGAACAATCATTTAACCAAGTGGTTTGATGCATCCGATTGTTAATTCTTTCATAGAATATGCGAAGATATTCATACAACATCGTGTGTTGAGACATGCTTCGGAGTTAGTTGTATTGCCGGTATACTGCATTTCCACTGCTAAAGCACTGCAATCAAACAGGGATATCGTCATACAGTACTTTTTTGTTACAGCGACGCCGCCATCATGGAGTTTGAACACGCGTCCATACGATCAGCGCCACTATAACATGGCGCTTCCACCCACTCTACCACGTCACTTTACTTGTTGGCACTTAATTGATTGCAATGAAGCTGCTTGAACTTCAACAAATTTTAACTTTAAAGAAATTCCTCCAACAATTTCAATTTAAAACGAAGTTAAATAGCAAATATCATTTCTCAATTCTACTTAAAGAAACAGAAGTTTGTTGAATGGCATTCGAGTGGAGAGGCGGTTGTTATAAAGCCATCGGAACGGGAAAAATGCTGACGAAATCATAAACTGTAAACTGACTACAATAGCCTCTTACAAGCATTCAAGACATCGCCCATAATCGCCTATAATCTCCCAATTCCGAGTCTTCTCACAAGCTTCCATTTAGTAATAAGAATCCCTTCCACTTAACAAGAAAATATTCACTCGACTTCAATCAGACAATAATTAACACCGATTAGTTTACTGTCATATCCATTTTGGATGAATAATCGACTTTTAAAGAAACCACCAACTAACAAAACTAGTTAGCAATGACAGGCACACTAGAATGATAACTGCAACAACTAAATAGTGTGAACCAAATCTTGGTGGACTGAATAAATTAAGCCATCAAACAGACTTTCTAAACAGCCTCCAATATTTAAACCCCTTGGTAACTTTGTAATATAGCGCAGCTTTGAAATATAAACAAAATCAGAGTTTGTACTGACCAAAATGCAATTCCATCCAAATAAACAGTAAGCAACAGCGATTATTTTCCACAAATCGCAAGATTTCGTTAAACACTGACATGAAATCTAGCAATTACGTGAAGGTATCTTGAAATATAAACGGTCTAAGCTCTGCTTTATTAACACGTTCCGTGCATGTGACCCATATATATGTCACACCTGGTATTACTGAGCTGCGATGTGGGATATGTATGGGTCGCACTAAAATATTTATAAACTTTTTTATTTTCAAAATTATAAAAAGATAAAATTGTTTTAAATCACATATATCTATAGTATTCAATAGATAATGAGTAATAAAAAATTTTGTAAAAGAATTTTATGAAAATATATCATGCAACTCATAATATTCTTTGCTCACTCAAAATCACTTTATATCTATAAAATCTCCCTGTCGCACGGAACGTGTTAAAAGCCTCTAGCTTCTTGTTGGTCACCAACTGCACTGAAGAGACCTGATAGGTCGAAACAATGTCACTGTCTGCAGTTTTGCTAAGTGCATCGCTAGCCTCTTGCATTACTATACATGAAAGGGTATCTTGAAATACAACTTTTAAAACAAATGTGGTAGGAAACAAGTAACAAGACATTTTGGGTGTTGCCATCACATGACCTACGTCAAAGCTAAACAAATAATAAAGCGACCAACATTGACAAAATGTAACGGCAACAAGCGATTACGGCTGAATGAAGCGAACATTGGATTGACATTAAAATCTCTGCCCAGTTTTAGTTATTCAGTCAGTGTTTGCCGAAAGCATTTTTCTAAACCAGTGGTTCCCACACTGTGCGCGAGAGTCTGTCAGGTGGTTCGCGAGCAACTTACTTACGTTGATAAGCTACAACAAAAGATATTTAAAATTGAAAATTCTTTAAAATTATTATGTCATAATTGTTTTCATTTGGGTTTTACACGCCAATGGAAAGGCCATTGTCTAATAAATAGAATAAATATAAAGTTAGTTTGAGCTGTAAGGTCAACTGCTTGTTGCAGTAGAATTGTAGCCTATTTATTCATCTTACATTTGTTTAAAACTAATTGTTATATTGTTAGAAATAGTCAAAGTGATGTAAAATATTTAGCTGAATATATATAATAGCTAAATTATAATTTGTTTAAAACTAATTAATATTTAGCTGAATATGTAAAATATTTTTCTAAATGCCAAAGCGAAAGCACTGTCCAACGTACTTAACGCATAAGTTCATAGCCATTGGGGATGGGAGAGAATCTCTGCCACAATGTGTAATTTGCATGAAGACACTTTCTAATTCAGCTATGAAACCCAGCCTCCTCAAGCGTCACCTTGTAACAAATCATGTGAAAGAGAAAGAACAAGAGGAGAGTTACTTCCAGCAACTTGGAGAGAATGCAAAAAGACTACGCCTAGACAAGAGTGGCGTGATTTGCCAGAAAAAGAAGGGTGTGGTCAAAGCATTGTATGAAGTTGCTCTCCTAGTTGCTAAAAACATGAAAGTACATACCAGCAGCAGCAAAGATTATGGTTAAGAACGTAATTGGAGTGGAGGCGGCTGCAAAGCTAGAAATTGCATCCCTCTCTAACAACACGGTTAAAAATCGAATAGAGGAGATGTCCATCGATATTACCGACCAAGTAATTTTGGGTGTGAAAGACTCAAAGTTTGGGTTTTCTATGCAACTGGACGAGTCGACGGACATACCGGTAACAAACAATGCTCGATTACTCACCTATGTTCGCTATACTATGATGTGAAAACTGAGTTGCTAATGAGCAAGGCACTTTCCAGCATATCAAAAGGAAGGATATTTTTGAGGTTTTGGACAATTTTTTCAAACAGAATAAACTAGACTAAAAAAAGTTGATTGGCTATACAATCGACGGGGCTCCCTCCATGCTGGGAAGGAAATCTGGGTTTGCAGCTTACGTGAAAACTGTTTCATCAAACGCAACCATTGTTCGTTGCTTCATACATATATCTGCCCTTTGTGCGAAGGTGCTTACTGAGAAAATGCTATTGTGTTTGAAGCGAGTTATCAAACTGGTAAATTTTGTAAAATCACCTGCCGTAAATACCCGGTTGTTAAAGCGACTTGGCGAAGATTTTGGCTCCAAACATACCAGTTTTCTCAATTACAGGGAAGAGTGCTGGCTCTCCAGAGGTAATGTGACAAGGCGTCTTTTTGAACTGCGGGATAAACTACTTCAATTTTTCAGGGAAAAGAATCACAATTTTCAGGCAGATCTTGAGAGTAAGAAGTTTGTTGCAAGATTGACCTATTTATCCGACATTTTTGAAGTTCTAAACAACTTCAACATAACATTCTAAGGTCCCAACAGAACTTTATCTGAGTATACTTCAAAGCTGGAAACGTTCATCCGTAAGATGGCTTTCTGGATAGAGAACGTGAAGAATAAAAAGTATGCAATGTTCAAACTTCTCGCCTCGGTTAAGGACAAACCTAATAATGAATTTTTTGAAAAAATTGTCTGCCATCTTTCGCAACTAAAAAAGGAGTTGATGTATTATTTTTCTAACGTTACATCTTGTGCTTATTCCATCAACCCATTCTTCGTTGATTTAGTCGATTTGCCTGTGGGGACTGGGAAACAAAAAAAACTAATAGACATTTAAACTGAAGAGGTAGCAAAGATTAAGCACAAGAAATGCGGCTGTCCTGTAGATTTATGATTAAGCATGGAGTCATCGTACCCAAACCTAGACACTCACACTGTTCGCCAATTATTGATTTTTCTGTCAGCTTGGGAGTGTGAGCAGGGGTTCTCGCCGCTTTAATGAGCATAAAATCGAAAAGCCGGAACTGCCTTACTGCCCCTGGGCATGATTTTAGATGCGCTGTAAGCAAAGTTATTCCTCGAATTGCTAAGACAATATATCGTCTCAAATTGAAAAAGAAGTCTGGCAGTTTTTAATTAAAAATCTTTCTACAAAATTTCGATTTATTTTGGCCACCAACATTCACAATATTGGCACATGCTTCCAATTTAAAGATCGTCAAGCCTTATCCCACAATGCTGGAGTTTTATATACATGAAAACCACGGATGTGGAAGCGATTGTGGCTCTTCCGCTTCCACCAAGAAAACACGAGAAAACCACCGTTGCGAATTTTTTTACTTTTGTGGGTCTGTAGCCTGCCTTCTCCTACACTTCATCATTTTGAGAAGACAAAAACCTATCCATATATTGCTATTACTTTAGGTACTGCGCTTAAGCTTATTGTTCCGAACTATTCTGTGTTTTCTTTTCTCAGATATTAGAACTCGTGTTGAAAATAGAACAGTGCTTTTCAATCTTTTTGTCATCGCGGAAGTGATGTACTTTCGCGTTTGTCACAGAACCCCCACTAACAAACGTTTAGAAATCACGAATTGCTTGCAACAAAATCTAATATTTCGTCACTACACTACAAAAATAATTAAACACTTTAACAAATAAACAGTTATTACAAGTTCCTTCACTACTTACAACCATTTTTACAACAGTTAACCTAATGGTTCTCAGATCTAAACCTTATGACGACGTATTACAGCTCTCGACAATAACCTGTGGTCACAATAACAAATTACAACTATATAGCGCTGATTTTCCCTCTCTATTCTCAACTAACTGTGACTTTGTGTTAACTTTAACTCTAATCATCAATACGGACCTTCTGTCCTTCCTGAAAACACTCATTGACTCTAATCTTTCTGGATAGTAAAGTGCGAAATTTCTGTCGTATTTAGAGTATACAAAGCGAGCAAAATTGAACTGCACCAATCAGCAGCCGCCTCAACGTGGTGGTCCTTCTCCAACCCCGTTTGGTTGGGTCGAAATGGATGTTGACCTTCCCAATGGTACCAGTTACCCCGGGCACTCCCCCCACACAAACCATTTTTTCGCCGAGCTCCCCCCTGAACTACTGCAGAAGGGCAGCACGCAGCCTCTTTAAAATCGGTCTCTTGTCTTCTCTCTTCTCCTGCATTCCTTGTTCTGATGAACAGCGATGTTCATCTTAACCCTTGCCTCGTCTTGCCCTGCTCAGTGTGCGCTGGAAATGTGACCTGGCGGGGTAGGTCGGTGCAATGCTGCACCTGCTGCGATTGGCTTCATTTAAAGTGCTCACTACTCTCCTTTTCTAGATTCAGAACTCTTGGCAACTCTCACTCCTGGAGCTGCCCTCCCTGTTGCATCTATGCTTCTTCTGGAGATTCCATACCTACCACCACTCTGACTTCCTCCTCGGACTCCTCCGGCTTGTATACCTTCACTGCTCAATCTGGGCCCCTCTGCTACTGCAGCACTCCCACCCCATCCTCGCCTTGAAATCTCTTATCCCCCTCCTGCCCACTTTGTATCTTCTCCCTTTGCACCTCACCACCGGCTCATGCTTCTGGCTGTTTCTCTTCACCTCCTGCTTCCTCTTCTCCTCCATGACTCTTTTAAGGTTCTTCAATGGAATGCTGGGAATCTTCGAGCCAGAAGCACTGAGCTACTACACTTTATTTCGTCTCACCCCGTTGACCCTATTTGTATCCAGGAATCTAATCTTAATTGATCTTCCTCTTTCTGGATCCCTGGATTCTCTGCTCTGCGATCTGATCGCAGCCGCTCCCGGTTTGGTATTTTTTCTACTGATGCTAGCGGCAGAATCAATATTTTCGTCAGGCAGGGTTTGTCCTTCTCTGAACTTTATACCTCCTCTCTTTCTTCGCTTGACCTCAACTCTGATTATGTGGGAGTCAACATCTCTTCAAACGACTTCTCCTCGCTTTCATTCCCAAATGTTTATGCTCTCCCTATTCATTCTTTTCCGAGAAATAGCAGAACCGACTCTTTTTCTCCCTCCATTCTTCCCTCCTCCACAAATCTCTTCATTCTGGGGGATTGTAACTACCATTACCCTCTCTGGGATTCTAAAGGTTTTTCTGACTTCCGTGGGGAGAAGGTATTTAATTGGGTCATCTCCTCTGACCTCCTCAATGGCTCTGACATACCTACTTTTTTCTATCGCTTTTCTGGCAGTCGCTCCTCTCCTGACATCTCCTTTGCCCTCTCCTCTCTTGCTTCTGGGAGATGCTTCAGGACCTGGGTTCTGATCACCAACCAATTCTGCATATCGTCCATCTTTCTCCGGTCTTTCGCCCAACGAACGTAACTCCTCCTTCAATTTTCAGTAAGCTTGTTGCGATGACTTTGCTTTTTATTTGGACTGTTACCGTCCTTCTGCAGGAAAATACTCGTCTCTTTCTTCTGCTGCTGCTCTCTTTAATTCTCTGACACTGAATGCCCTCTATACGATCTGGTGCTCTGGACAGACGGCTCTGTTTTTTTTCCTTTTTGGTAAAGGCGGCTCTGGCGTGCTTGCCAACTGCTCTCTCTTTGGCACTGAAGCCACTCTTTCCTTTTCAGCAGGCCCAGTATGCTCAAGCTTTTCCGCTGAAGCCTGCGCCATTCTGCAAGCTCTTTACTGGTTCGGCAGCACCAACAAGTCTGCCACTTCTCTTCTCCTCCTATCTGACTTTCGCTCTGTCCTCTCCTCCATCTTTCCTTCTACCTCAATCTCTCTGGCATGAACTGTTTTCTCTCTCCTCCTGTTCTATCAGGCTACAATGGGTCCACGGGCACTCGTTTCTCCCGGGGAACGACGCGGTTGATGAGCTGGCCAAACGGGGAGCGCTACTCGTGCCCTTTGCAATCCCTTGTAGTCTCTCTCGTATCCAGTCTTGTCTTTTCTCGAACTGGAGGCGTACTGTCTTATAGAAATTCTTCGACACTCAGGTTCCCTCGATTTACACCGAGGAACTTGTGCCCCTTCGTCCTGCTCGCTGTGTTCTCTCTCGCCTTCGCTGCAACGGACACAGCCTACTGTTAAGCTCTTATCCCACTAGGATTGGCAAAATCGAGAATCCTTACTGCAGCGCCTGTGGACACTCGTCCCAGGACACCTCTCATCTCATTCTGCACTGTCCAGCTACGGACTCTTTGCGCCGCTCGCTCTTTGGCGACTCTCTGACTCTCTATGACCTCTGGTTAGGCCTTGGTTAGTTGTCCAGCTTCTGGGGTTCCATGGTCTTCCACCATGCCCTCATCCCTTAAAAGGGATCAAGCAACAACAACAGCAAAATTGGAATTACCAGACGCACTATTACGTAACAAAGGAAGTTAGCAAATTCAGGCATTCTTAAAGTTGTACACAGAATTACGTCACAGTCTGCAACTTGCTAGCACAAGATTCCATTACTAACTATTTATATACACGTAACACCACTACATATAAGAAATCAATATACTGAAATAAGAAATAAGTACTACTAGTAATAAACAAAGAATTTTCGCGGTCTCCTCACGGAACCCTTTAAACTCACAGAGCACAACTACATGTTTTGCGAAACCCCTGTTGAAGAGCACTGATGTGGAATGATCAAGTTGTTTGCGTCGTGAGTAATTTGCTTTTCAACGTTTTCAACCCCCCAACCAAGGGTAGTTAACTTGAATCAAATCATCATTATATGGGCTACGTTTCATTGTCCAAACAATCTTTTTTTACCCGTAATCGATATAAAATGTGATGCTAGTTATACTTTTTCTTTTTCGCTCGCGCTACTGATATCGCACGTTCATTAAGATTTATAATGCAACTTCACCGTCTACATCGGGAAATGGACCAAACGTTTTCGCCAATTTACTCTTCAAGTCAAATAACTTATGTGGAAGCGGAAGCGGTAGAATTTTCGCGCTTCCGCTTTTGTTTCCACCGCTTCCGCTTCCAGTTTCCGTTTCCACGTCCCTGATGTAAGCTAAAATGCTCGTGTGGACAATCTTACATTGGCCAAACTCACCATATTCTAATCAGACGGATTCAAGAACATGTATCAAACGGAAAGCCAAATCAAGAATGAGATATTGCAAAGCACCTTGTACGCAATTCTAACCACAAGATTAATTTCGATTCTCCCGAAATACTTGGTCACAGCAACAACCGCAGAAAGCTACGAATCAGAGAAACCTTACTTATTCAAAAAATTCAACCACAAATTAACCTGGATGGAGCATCGCAACCAATTTATTTATTTAATACGTAATAGTTATAGAAAGTATATCTGCAGTGCGCTTTTTAAGTTAGCCTTGCAATCGCTAATTATATTAATGGCAGTTGTTTTGTTTTATCACTTTATGATGTCATAATTCTGATAATCTTACTAAATTTAGTCGTACACCGGTTAGCTTTCAATGCAGTATCTGTCTTCGCCTAGCCGTAGTGGTTAGAGCGTCCGCTTCGCAGTCTGTAGACCTGGAATTCATTTCCCAAGTCGAGCCATACCCAGGGATGTGGAAACGGTCCTTTTCCTGCCGAAGCGTAAGCGCGAAAATTCTACCGCTTCCGCTTCCACATAGGTTATTTGACTTGAAGAGTAACTGGGCGAAAAAGTTTTGTCCGTTTCTTAATGTGGATTAAACGATGAAGTTGCATTATATGTCTGAATGAACGTCTAATATCAGTAGCGCGAGAGAACAAGAAAATGTATAACTAGCATCACATTTTATATCGATTACGGGTAAAAAAAATAGTTTGGACAATGAAACGTAGCCAATGAAATTATGATTTGATTGAAGATAACTGACCTTGATTGGTCAAACAAACCCCTAGGACAAGGCCTCCCACGAAAAGCCTGGGTCTGACTAAATAGATTGCGAACGGGAATAGGAAAATTTGGTGACTCAATGGTGAAATGGGAATTCGGTGATGACAATCTATGCCAATGTGGAGAACCCCAAACTGCATACCACATTGTCAATGACTGCAAATCAATAGGACCTCCCTGCAACCTAACCGATGTTGACAACCCTATGCTCAAACGATATTTGATGAACTGCAACTTCTGATGAGATTGTCATACGAACGAACCTTAATTGGAGGGGTTAAAAACGTTGAAAAGCAAATTACTCACGACGTAAACAACTTGATCATTCCACATCAGTGCTTTTAAAAAGGGGTTTCGCAATACATGTAGTTGTGTTGCGTGAGTTTAAAAGGTTCCGTGAGGAGACCGCGAAAATTCTTTGTTTATTTCTAGTACTTATTTCTTATTTCAGTATATTGATTTCTTATATGTAGTGGTGTTCCGTGTATATGAATAGTTAGTAGTCGCGTGATGGATTAATTGTGCTGTGTTTATGTGTATTGTTGTGCTATGCTTAAATTATATATGTGTGTGTAAGAAATGGTAATTGAATTTATCTTGTGCATGCTTAAAGATCTTGGTATTGAATTGGGCTCGCAAATTTTGTTATTCATACTTTTCAATATTATTATTATAATATTCTGAGGGGGGGCGTATATCACGGATAAGGAAATTTGTTTTGCAAGAGTAGTTTCCATATATGCGTAAAGTGCTGTATTATTTGTTCGCTCGGCCACTGATGAAAAAATCTTTTTTCCTCGCAATTGGATTTTATTGTAGTATGCTTTTTATTACGTCACAATCGTTTATGACGTAACAAGATTCCAGATTGATCTAGTGATTCTAGCTTCTTCGAAGAATTTCGTTGACCGATTACATAACTTAGTAATGTTTTTTTTTCTTTTTCGCGTGATTTTGTTTTAGCGACTTTTAATTGTTTTTTTCGACTTATATATAAGGCAACGAAATTTTTTTTGGTAGAGTATAGAGAAGCGTTGTAACGGAGAGAGAGAGAGAGAGAGAGAGAGAGAGAGAGAGATTGATTGACGGAGTAATGAAGGGCTATTGTTTTTTGCAATAATTTATTGTGGATTCTGTTGACTCGGAGAATATTGAACATTTATTGGTGGAATTAGTTTGGCGGTTTCCTGATTGTGTAGTAAAGTGATTAATTCTGAGATTGTTGAGCGAAGAAGCTTGAAGTCGTGAAGTACTATTTCTGTGAATACATTATTCTGTTCTTAACGTGGTTTAAGGTGTTTTTAATGGAAGCCAATCTTTTCCAAGTTTGTTAAGTTGCAGTCAGACCTAATTATCCGAGCGATTATTATACGTCGTCTCAATTTTAAATTTTAAAATTGAGATAAAATCGAAAGTTCTATATTTACTATTATTGTAAAACGCGACACCGTAATTTGGAGTCAAACAGAAACGAAAACTTTCATTGAAAATATGGAACGCGTCTTTAATCATAATGAAACAAAAAACTGGGAAAACTAGAAACAAACGGTTTGAAAAAATGATTTACAAAAATAATCACTTAAATTTTGGCATATTTTGGAACAAAATTTTCTAATTTAGATAAACTAGGCAACATCTTTCTGATTTACCCACTTTTCGCCCATTCAATTAAAGGAATATCAGTTACGCCAAAGTGACTTTAAAAATCAAATATCGTTGTTGAGAGGTAATTTCCAAATTTAGTCATATCTCGCTGCAAGGTAAATTGAGCAAAGTTTCTTTCAATTGCGCGACTATGCAAGCTTTGCTTTCGCAAGCCTTTGGTGCAGCTTTTCCGTTTGGGAGCTACTTTCTCCTGGGCAAACCAAACTGTCTACGATCCCAATCATTAACTGTAGATTAAGCTGATCAAACTAACTGATGTGTAGGAAGTGACATTAACATCTAGACCTTTTTTTGTGCCCATTGCCCGAAAACTACTGAACATCGTCTCTACTTTCGATATCCGCCCGGCGCTCGCACAGACTTTCAGTAAAGGTGAGGGCACTCGGAAAGCGTATCTAAACACCGTATTTTTATTCCAAGAATTGGTCGTAGGCCCTTGGGGATAAGTCAGTCCCTGAGTTGCGTATAGTGTTGACAACTCTGTGAAGCTACAACAAAGGACATAAAAACTTTAGAGATATTTATTCAAGGGCACAAATTTTGTTTTAGTTCTTATAGATGCCTATATACAATGCAGTGCAAAATTACATTTCTCTTACCTAAATGAATATATAAAAACAAGGATGAATACATTTATTTTAGCTTAATGTAAAGATTACTATTTTTAAAACGGTTTTAGGAAAATTCGCCGTAAAACAAGTTTGCCGTAGGAAAACTCACCTCAGGAATTTTCGCCTCAGGAAATAGGGGAAATAGCCGTAAGACAATTTTGCTGTAAAACAAGTATCTTCCAAACGACCAAGTTTGGCTTTCGAAGTTTCTGAAAAGTAAACAGCGAATAAGGAAATAAAGTAATTATTTTTTTTTCAATTTTTTTACTATGATCAAATGAAAATACGTAGACCATTTATAAAATACTTTATTATTTCAGAAAATATCCTTTAAAAAAGATTCGTTATTTAATAACATACATGAAATAAAAGAGAAAGAAATGTAATAATTTAAAAAGTGTGCAGATTCCATGGAATACAACGCAAATAGTCTCTTTTCTATGCAGAATTGTACCCAATTACTTGTCGTTGAGTCTTGTGTTGATATCACTATATACCTTTTTCGTTCCTTCTGCGTCTCCTCGATCTAAGTCACACTTTTTCTTTCTTGCTAAAATCTCTTCTTTTTTTGGATACGAAATAAGTTTCCACAGATTTGGATGCATATTTGTCATTGAGCTTTGCAGTGCATTATGGTAGCCTTCTATGCTGTTGTTCGTTCTGCTTCTATTATGCTCAACTCGTTCAAAAACATTCCATAATGCAATAGGAAAAGTAGGCTCCACTCTTCGACTTCGCTCTCCTCTACCTCGTTCTCCTCCTATATAGTGCGTTTCGAAATAAGATACTAATTCTTGGGGCAAATCGTCATCATCTGATAACTCGATAAATCCATCAATAGCATCATGCACAGGAAGAAAAGCTACTGCTGTGAAACATTTGATTTGTTGTTGAATTCTGCGTCTATTTGATAACACGACTTTAAACCGAGATCTACAATGTGCCTATAAATATTCTTAGCCATGTGAAATAAACAACCTGTTACTTTTGTTTTCGGAAATACAGCAGGAAAGGCGTTAATACTTGCTTTTTCAAAATCGACCATCAAGGTTTCGGGTTGTAATGATGGGCCTAAGTCAGTGACAGATTAAGCTTTTTGTGGGCCTGGGGGCTCTATTATAATCAGAGGCCTATTTTTCATTCCATTCGTTGTATTAAAAACTGAACACAAATAATACATAAACAAAGTATTTACTTAGTGCGCATATATTCAAATGACACATTTTCTGGATTTAGACAATGCAAAGTTTTTGATAATGTCATCGTTATCTATTTTTTCAAAAAGTTCGTTTTCAATGCAGAGTAGAGCAAAGGAATTCAACCTTTTCTGGCCCATAGACGAACGCAGTTGATTCTTTACTCTTTTTAGAACTGAAAATGAGCGCTCGCCCGAACAATTAAAAATCATCAGACAAAGATACAGCCTGAAAACAACAGATACGTTAGGAAATGCATGCATGAATTCATTTTCATTTATGAACCTAAATATCTGAATTTCTTTGCATTCGCTGTTGAAACGGTGTTGTTTTATCAGTGTAGAGAAATGAATCATCTCCTGAAGCAATAATGACTCTTCCAGATCATCTAGATAATATTGAAGTAACGTTTTCGCACTTGCTTCAATTTTGCAATTAGACATGGTGTTCAATTCCATCACAAACAAAAATTTTCTTTGAAGACTGTCGTAAGCTTCTAATCGGGTTTTTATAGACAAAAGAATTTGGTTAATGATCGGCAAATATGAGTCTACTTCGAATCTGCTCGATAAATTAAGTGATATATCTTAAGATTTACCTTACTTTTCTTCTTTTCTTTCTTGAAATTTCATCAGTGTAATGATGACAGCCACTTAATGCTTGACCTCTTTCTTTGAATTTTTGAAATTGGGATCTTAGAAGTTTAATAAAGTCATGTAGACCCTTAAGAAAATATGTTGCCCTATTCAAAGTCATTTTGTTGTCCTGCAGAGCCTGACTGGTCTTATGAAATCGTTCCATTATGCACGACCATACCTCGAGTAAAATACCAGTTTCAAGCTTTTCCGTTGATGAAACAAAACCCCTGGCTGTTTCTTTAGTTTGATATTTTTCATCATTGTCACCACACATTGCCTTCAAGACTTGAAGAACCGCTTGGTAGCCTTTTCTTAGTGCATGTAGAGCATCATATCGCGCCTCTCAACGTGTATAAGACAAAGGCTTAATTGTTGGACATTGAAGTGGTTTCAGAGCATCAGTAAGGAGGGTCCCTTGTGTGTTGAAGCTGAAAAGAACACATAGAGTCCCTGAACAAACATGAAAAAACGGACCGCGGATTGGCAACACTCAGCAGCACATTTTTTCACAAGATTCAAGGAAAGTGCTGCACAAGGAATATATTCCGCTTGGTAATTGCATTATTTTATTATAGCTTGCAAATCTTTATATTTTCCGCTTATGTTAGAAGCGTTGTCATAAGGTTGCCCTCTGAGATCTTTCAAACTGATCCCATTGTCTTTTATAAACTCGAAAAGTAAATCAGCCTATTGGTGACCAGTGTGTCCACGGGTAGATATAAACTCGACAAATCTTGCAAGGACCATCAGGTAAAATACATCGAAAAATTATTGTTAACTGGTCAACATTTGTGATGTCAGGTGTTGAGTCCACGGACCCTGAATAATATTTTGCTTGTTTTATTTCAGAAATAATAATATCTAACATTTTTGTTGCAATTACGTCAATGAATTCCTCGCATACAGTTGATGCGAAATAAGAAACATGTCTCTTGCCTTTGTTCACTCTCTTTTGAAAATGCTCAGCAAG
Source organism: Trididemnum clinides (assembly GCA_963675345.1). Lineage (NCBI taxonomy): Eukaryota > Metazoa > Chordata > Ascidiacea > Aplousobranchia > Didemnidae > Trididemnum > Trididemnum clinides. The sequence continues at coordinate 9,779,667 of OY776285.1, forward strand.
AAAAGTATCGTATTCTGCGAACAACTCCAAAATTCCGAGAAAGTTATCGTTTTGTGTTGAACCAACCAAATCACTACTTCCGCGGAAGGCCAGCATTCTCGATGACAGGAATTTTATCACATTTAAAACTCAAGTCAATACTTTGCACCAATATTTTCTGTCAGACTCTTTTTGGTCTTCCGAATCTTTGCAAATGCTTACTTTTTTGCTCCTCGAGAGATATACAGGGTTTTCAAAAAGTCATCATCTATTTTTAAATTGTTGTTACATCAAAAATATATTTCCGATAATAATGAAACTTGTACACAATAAACAGTATACATTAAAATTTTGTTTTACTACACTATTTTAATTTTTCCATCTTGTTTTTAGCTTTACCTCCATTTTAATTATCCCATTTTGTTATTTAGGTTCAGGACCGTTTCAAATGTACACAATACAAGAACGTGTTAGAATAGTTATTCTTATGGCAAAATACGAATCTGTTACAGCAGTTAAAAGGCAGCTGACAAAAGAAGGATTTCAACATAAACCTACTGATCAAACAATTCGTCTTTTGTAGAAGAAGTTTTTGGAGACAGGTTCTGTTGAAGACAAGGTGCGATCAGGGAGACCAAATTCATCAGTAAATTCAGAAAATGCACAAAAAGTTGTTGCAATTTTAGAGGATAAAGAAAATTTTTACTCTGTTCCCGCAATTAGTAATATCTCCAAAAAACTTCTTCTACAAAAGACGAATTGTTTGATCAGTAGGTTTATGTTGAAATCCTTCTTTTGTCAGCTGCCTTTTAACTGCTGTAACAGATTCGTATTTTGCCATAAGAATAACTATTCTAACACGTTCTTGTATTGTGTACATTTGAAACGGTCCTGAACCTAAATAACAAAATGGGATAATTAAAATGGAGGTAAAGCTAAAAACAAGATGGAAAAATTAAAATAGTGTAGTAAAACAAAATTTTAATGTATACTGTTTATTGTGTACAAGTTTCATTATTATCGGAAATATATTTTTGATGTAACAACAATTTAAAAATAGATGATGACTTTTTGAAAACCCTGTATGTTGAAAGATAATTTAAGTGTTTGTTGGAAGATTCGTGCCTGGCCAAGTAAACTTTGCACGTCCGCTGATTTATCAGCTCTTGCTTTTTTCTATGATTTTCTTTTGAATTTTCGTTGCTATTCGAAGCCAATTGCAAAGATTCCGGTGGCAATTTTGAAGTCTGCGGCGACTCAACATTTCATGAAGAATTTAAAACAAAGTCGTCGGGATCGTTATCAGTCGTTTTTGTTTCATTTTGCAAATCTTCAACTAACTGGAGCACAGTTGTGTACTCTAAATTATCCTTTTTGAGTTTTCTTGTAACCAGTTTACGAACCAAGTCTGGTTCAAAGCATAGTTGTATGGCGTTTTGAACCAAAGAACTGACCATGGCATTGGTAATGTTATCATCTATTGCATAGGTGTCAAACTGGTGGCCCGCGGGCCAAATGTGGCCCGCCACGTCATTTTATGTGGCCCGTGGAGCTTAAATGTTAAACCTCAGCCTACTGAGTGTTTTGGCACAGTAGTGATTTCCACCTGTTTGCAAAGGCGAACGATGATTTTTGCCATGTTATAACTTTGCTAGTTTAGTTATCTTGCTGACCTTACGTCTCTCTTGCTGTACAAAATGTTATTCAGTTTTTAGGCTGCTTTCACTGCAACACCATTATTAGGTCACAGAGCTGCTGGTTAAGCCCCGGCGGAATTGATTGCGGTTAATTCTCATTCACGCACATTTTTGCGTTCCTTTTTAGAAGTACGCGTGAACTACCGCTTTAGCAGAAAAATTAAGCAGGCCTAGCCTTGAGAGATGTCTACTTTTAATCCCAAAATGTCCAGGAAAAGAAAAGTTGATGCAGATGGAAGGAAATTTCAAGAAAGTTGGGAAAGTAAATACATGTTTGTGCTTCAAGCAGAAAAGCCGGTATGTCTTTTGTGTCATGAGGCGGTGTCAGTCGTTAAAGAGTACAATCTCCGTCGGCATTTTGACACCAAACACGGAGGTAAATATGCCAAATTTAGCCTCCAAGAAAAACAACAGATTATCCAAAAATTAAAAGGCGGACTGCAATCACAGCAGAAGATGTTCACAAAAGCTATAGCTAAAAACGAGGCAGCAGTGACAGCTAGCTTTATTGTGGCTGAAGAAATTGCCCGAGCTTCAAAGTCGTTTTCAGAGGGTGCATTTTTGAAGCAGTGCATGCTGAAGGTGTGTGAGCAAGTGTGCCCCGGCCAGATACAAAGTTTTCAAAATGTCAGTTTATCAAGAAACACCATCGCGGACCGAGTTAAGGAACTAGCAGGAAATCTAGCAACACAGCTGGCTGAAGAGGCACGTAGTTACATAGCATTTTCTTTAGCTGTTGATGAAAGCATAGACAACTCGGATACAGCGCACCTATCCATTTTTATTAGAGGCGTGAAGTCGGACCTCTCTGTCACGGAGGAGCTCTTGGACGTTGTTGCCATGCACGGGACCACAACGGGGAGAAACATTTTTGATGCGGTGGAGAATTGCGTCCGTAAAAATGAATTACAGTGGGAAAAGTTGGTAGGATTAACTACAGATGGTGCACCTGCAATGTGTGGGGGAAAAACAGGCCTGGTGGGACTAATGAAGGAGAAAATGCAAACAAGTAACTGTCACATACCTTTGGTAGCATATCATTGTATTATCCATCAAGAAGCTCTCTGTGGAAAGGTTCTGGAGCTAGATAATATAATGACCACGGTTATGAAAACAGTTAACTTCATTCGGGCGCGTGGTCTGAATCACCGGCAGTTCCAGCAGTTCTTGCAGGAGGTGGGTTCGGAGCATGGAGACGTGTCGTACCATACAGAAGTAAGGTGGCTGAGTAGGAGCAAAGTCCTCAAACGCGTGTTTGAGCTTAGAAAAGAAATTGCGCTTTTCATGCATGGTAAAGGAAAACCCTTATCTGAATTGTCGGATCCAAACTGGCTGTGCGACTTTGCTATGCTGTGTGACATAACGGAGCATCTCGCCCAACTCAATCAGAGGCTGCAGGGACGCAAACAAGTCATCACGCAGATGTTCGGTATGATCACAGCTTTCCAGCGTAAGCTTGACCTTTGGAAGTCACAAGTAAAACAGGATAATCTTGCTCACTTTCCTGTTTGCCAGAGCATGTCAACCTCATTTCCAGGTGCTTTTTCCTGTTATCGGTTGGCTACGAAACTTAGCCGGTTAGTGAATGAGTTTGATCGGCGCTTCTCTGACTTTAAAGCACATCACTCAGGCTTTGCCATCTTTACCAACCCTTTCACCACCGACGTCTGCAGTGTACCTCATTACCTTCAGATGGAGTTAATAGAGCTTCAAAGCGATAGTGGTCTGAGAGCTAAATTCCAGGATTCTGCAATTGAGGACTTTTACCGTCTGCTGCCCCCTGGTTTGATGCCACAGCTACGACTTCATGCTGCTCGTGTTCTGTCCTTGTTTGGGAGCACTTATCTGTGCGAACAGATGCTCTCAATAATGAATCTAAACAAGACCAAGTACAGATCACGCATCACCGATGACAACCTTCACGCTGTTTTAAGAATTGCCTCAGCACAAGACCTAAAACCAGACATTGACAAACTAGCTAAGGGAAAACGGTATCAGACATCCAGCTGGAAAACATACAGGTAAGCATTTTTGATAACTTTGAATAAAAAATATTATGAAACCTATCTCAGCCAAGCAAAGAACAGTAGAATATGTGTGGAATTTAATGACTGTGCTTACATATTGTTCTGTTTATTATTTTCAGAACATAATCAATGAATGAGGATGGTATGTGAGGTGTTGTCTCGGACTCAGGAAGGTTCTACTCATCTACTGGGTTTTTTCAAGGACAGGCAGCATCACCTCATCAACTTGCCCATATAGTTATGAACTGAGACAACCATTCTTTTGTTATTTTTATTTAAATACATGTACATACTACTTTGTATGTGTAGCAATGTATTCACTATGTTTGGAGGTTTTTGTGTTTATGAAGACAAAAATCGCATTTATGCTGTCTTAACACTTACAACTGGCCCTTTGAGAGCAACCATAATGCTGATATGGCCCTCGGTGAAAATGAGTTTGACACCCCTGATCTATTGTTTTATTGGAATTCGATGAACCAGCAAGACTTGTATTGCTATTAGCAGGATTTGAATGTTGTTGATTGTTCGAGTTTTTTGTTGGCAATAAAGATAATGGGGGGTTATTTCCGACAGTTGGTGGGTTTCCTAAAGTTGTTATAAGCAGTTTCTCATTTGTTTGTTGTTGGTGAACGAAACCAGGACGTTGTAAATCAGGATAACGACGGCAATATCTTGAACAAATGCAAGTCCTTTACATCGAAGCAAATATTCACAACTGTACATGTAAGAGAAAACGCAAATTGGAATTTACTTTCACTGGCTATAGATGCAGCAATTTTTGTGTAAATGCAGAGGTTTCGAACTGGGGCGTCGGGATCCACTGGTGCGTCGTTTGGAGAAAATAAGGGCGTCACAAGTTTACATCATTGATGTCTCTTTTTTGTGATCAACCAGCGTTGAGAGTTTTTTGTCTTTATCATTAACTTGATGACCACTGCTTTTTGCTGGTCAACTTATGTAGAATGCTTTCTTGTCCCTATATTTGACTTCATTACCTTTTTTAGAGCTTTTTTTTGAGGTCAACTTAGGGAGTCGGTTGTTTAATTTTTTGGATTAGGGCATCAGAAATTCATATATACTGGAAACCTCTGTATTAATGGAAAGAGAAAAATGGAAATAACACTTCAATGCCTACTGTATTTTAAAGCTTGAAGAAGGGAAATTTGGAAATGACATTTTTTGTCTTGCTACCTTATCCTTGGTCAAATCAAGAGATTTGTAATTCAATTCTTTCTGAGAAACTCGTTTGGACTGTTTCTCCAATTTGAAACTAGACAATTTTTTCCGCTTTAAAGCGTACATAGGACTAAAACAGCTTTGTTTTTTCCCCCAATATATAAAGAAAAAATGAAACATTCAATTAGAACTACACTAAATACATACTTGGGGAACCACTTCGCATGTTCTGACCATGGTTCTTGATCGTTTTGCCAACATTGCAGCCCGCCATTGCAATAGAAGCATTTTATTCTGTCTCCAATGCCAAGGTAAAAGAAACTAACATCAGCAAATTCAGCTGGTTGGTAATCGACGAGATACGGCCAGTTTCGGAAGTAGCAATTCGTTGGTTGAAGTCGCGCATATGAGGAAATCGCGGAAACCGACATTGAAAAAGATTTGAACTGTCCATCGAGTATTTATTGAAAAATTAAAAGACTTTTTGTTAGCTGTAATTGCTCAGATGATTCCATAGGCAAAATTCAAAAGATCAGTCTATAATGTTTCATTTTAACTTTATAATTTGCTTTCAATGAAATCATAGGCAACCAATTTTCTTAATATTTTTTTCACAAACTACAGGATAGGTCAATTATTCTTGCATCTCGATTAAAATCTCTTGAGTTGTTTGTTTTTAGAGAAACTATAGCTAAAACTATATACCTACCTTCTTGAGAGGCCTGAATTTTCGGAACAACTTGCATTGCGTCGCTGATACATGACTAAATCATTTATTTTGCTTTACATACATGTGATAGTCACATAATGGTGCGCAGCTGTTCAATGTGAAATCACATTACTGAAACATGAGCACAATCTTTCCTCAGAAAAATTCCCGGGGCCTGTTTTAGGGACATTTCTTTTGCGCTGCTGTTTAATCGCGCGTTTCGCATTTTTTTCTGTCTCGATTATTTTCCCAACAGCAACGTTAAACGGGAAAGTCCCTGACGGGCAGTTTCAATTCGCGAGAGCGAAAATCGGCTGCAATGTTGGCAAAACGATCAAGAACCATGGTCAGAACATGCGAAGTGGTTCCCCAAGTATGTATTTAGTGTAGTTCTAATTGAATGTTTCATTTTTTCTTTATATATTGGGGGAAAAAACAAAGCTGTTTTAGTCCTATGTACGCTTTAAAGCGGAAAAAATTGTCTAGTTTCAAATTGGAGAAACAGTCCAAACGAGTTTCTCAGAAAGAATTGAATTACAAATCTCTTGATTTGATCAAGGATAAGGTAGCAAGACAAAAAATGTCATTTCCAAATTTCCCTTCTTCAAGCTTTAAAATACAGTAGGCATTGAAGTGTTATTTCCATTTTTCTCTTTCCATTAATACAGAGGTTTCCAGTATATATGAATTTCTGATGCCCTAATCCAAAAAATTAAACAACCGACTCCCTAAGTTGACCTCAAAAAAAAGCTCTAAAAAAGGTAATGAAGTCAAATATAGGGACAAGAAAGCATTCTACATAAGTTGACCAGCAAAAAGCAGTGGTCATCAAGTTAATGATAAAGACAAAAAACTCTCAACGCTGGTTGATCACAAAAAAGAGACATCAATGATGTAAACTTGTGACGCCCTTATTTTCTCCAAACGACGCACCAGTGGATCCCGACGCCCCAGTTCGAAACCTCTGCATTTACACAAAAATTGCTGCATCTATAGCCGGTGAAAGTAAATTCCAATTTGCGTTTTCTCTTACATGTACAGTTGTGAATATTTGCTTCGATGTAAAGGACTTGCATTTGTTCAAGATATTGCCGTCGTTATCCTGATTTACAACGTCCTGGTTTCGTTCACCAACAACAAACAAATGAGAAACTGCTTATAACAACTTTAGGAAACCCACCAACTGTCGGAAATAACCCCCCATTATCTTTATTGCCAACAAAAAACTCGAACAATCAACAACATTCAAATCCTGCTAATAGCAATACAAGTCTTGCTGGTTCATCGAATTCCAATAAAACAATAGATGATAACATTACCAATGCCATGGTCAGTTCTTTGGTTCAAAACGCCATACAACTATGCTTTGAACCAGACTTGGTTCGTAAACTGGTTACAAGAAAACTCAAAAAGGATAATTTAGAGTACACAACTGTGCTCCAGTTAGTTGATGATTTGCAAAATGAAACAAAAACGACTGATAACGATCCCGACGACTTTGTTTTAAATTCTTCATGAAATGTTGAGTCGCCGCAGACTTCAAAATTGCCACCGGAATCTTTGCAATTGGCTTCGAATAGCAACGAAAATTCAAAAGAAAATCATAGAAAAAAGCAAGAGCTGATAAATCAGCGGACGTGCAAAGTTTGTTTTGATCGATTTTATCATTGCATTTTTATGTCCTGCAATTATCTTTACTGCTGTTTGCAGTGTGCAAGTGCCTTAAAGCCAGTCCCGTAGCACTCCAACTTCGGGCCCCCCCCCCAAAGTAAGCGCAAGAGCCCCTGCGCACAGGTCATATCACTTCAGAGGTGTAAAATTGAAAAGCTGCATTAAGAAAATACACCACAATTTGTACATAAGTAAACAGGCTAATGTCAGAATAAAGCATGCCGATATCGAAGGTGCAAGTCATAAAAAATTCGGCACCGATGCCAGAGTTCAGTAGGACATTTATGCAGACACTGCGAAACGAAAGCAATGACACTGAAAAACATGAAAAAGTTATAAAAACACAGTATCATTTAAATAGTCTGGAGCGAACCTTTTTGTTCGCAAATGCTGTTATGACATTGTCATAATCAAGAGATCGGGCGCAGTCATTTTCGATTGACAACATGGCTAATGAAGATAGTCTACTGTCTGTCATAGACGTTCTATTAAAAGTTTTGATCAGTTTCAATTTGCTGAAGCTTCTTTCAGCGCTGGCAACAGTCACGGGGCAAGTTAGTAAGATTCGAAGTGCGATGTACACATTCGGATACAATTCAAATAAATGAGTCTTTAGAAGATAGTTCAGAAAGTCTTGAGCCGTATTGAGATTGCGTTTTTTTTGTAAAATTAAAACAAACCGCTGTAGCTCAGCGCTCATTTCATCACAATCAATGTCACCGAACTTTTTTGGAACTCTTTACAGCAAGTAAGAAGAGCATTTTCTTGTTGCACAAGCAAAAGTTTGTCTCGTGTGTACAAAAACGAAAAGGCGGAAGAAACCTCACGTAACAAATTAAAGCGCTCCTTTATTGACATAATAGCCTGGTCTACTAATGGATAGAAAAAGTTGCTTTTAAATTTCAGTTCAGGAGTAGCTCGTTGTTCCTTTTCACCTTGGTAATCAAACAATCTTCTTTTCTTTCCACTTCTTGACGGAGGAAAAGAAGGATCAATATCCAATTCCTGTGCTATTTCAACAGCAGATGTTGCGGCACTGTCATAACCCGTTGTGCGATAGTTTTGCAAAAACTTTTCAGTTGCCTGGATTTCCGTTTCCATTGTATGAAGGGAGACTCCATACGATTGAAGAATCTTGCTTGCTTTATTGACTTGGAATAGGATATCATACCAAATAAACACCGACAAAAGAAAACTCCATTTTGATAAATGAGCTATCAACGATTTTGTTTCTGAGGCAGCTCTTCCATCTTTTCTTTCTATGGAAATGGCTTCCAAGTCTTTCAGTGCCAGCAACACCTCTTTTAAATTGTATCGAAGAGGTTTGATGCATTTAATTCTGCTTTCCCAACGAGTATCAGATTGTGACTTTATGGACAGCTCCACATGTTTCTTCAAAATTTCCCAACGCTGAGCAGAGGAAGAAAACAGCACATACAACCTTGTAAGTACTCCAAAAAATGTCAATGCTTCCGTCGATCAATTAGCACTGTCAACAACAACTAAGTTAAGGGTATGGTTTGCACAGGGCACGTAAACAGCTTTGGGATTGATGTCTAGCATTCTTGCTTGGACCCCAGAATGTTTTCCTTTCATGTTAGCACCATTATCATATGACTGACCTCTACAATCAGACAATTCGAGTTGCAGTTCGGTCGCTTTTTCTAAGAAAGCGTCCAACAAGCCTTTCCCAGTACTGTCACTTATTCTCAAGTAGCCAAAAAATGTTTCTTTAACAACAGCAGCTTCTTCATTACATAGTACATAACGGAGAATGACAGACATTTGTTCATGATGTCACATATCTGGAGTGCAGTCCAAAATTATAGAAAAATATTTTGCCAATTTCAATTGCTGTAAATTTTCTTTTTCAACTTCTGTCGCTAGCAATTCAATTAGTTCATTTTGTATGGTAGGACTCAAATAGTGATCTTTAGTGTTTTTATTCTTGATTCTGTCTTGAAGCTCTTTTAGGATCGGATCTCTTCTTGCCAAAAGCTCAAATATACCCAGAAAATTTCCATTGTGAGGAGATCCTAAGACTTCTTCAGATCCTCTAAAAGCAAGATTCCTTTCCGATAGAAACAAGGCAATGTCGATAAGTCTCTCTAAAACATTTCTCCAAAAACGTCTTTCATTGAAAAAAATATTCATCTTGCGTTTGTCGATAGTGGATGAATTTCTTATCCCTTCAGCTAGCAACATCCATTGACTGCAGCATTCTTGGTGGGAAATGCCGTTTTCATGGTCTTTCAGTTTTTTCGAAAAACCCTCCCATGTATTTATACCACTACAAATAGGGCTTAGTGTTTTTCCAAATAGCTTACAACAAAAGCAAAAAACTTGATCTGATTCCCCAGAATAAACTAGCCACGACCGTGAAACACTTTCACCATTAGGTAACACACGTTTATAATGGTTGGAGGAAAAACGTCGCCTTGGAGTTGTGTTATTATATGGAAAATTCATTATTAGTTGATGTGGTCCACGCTTTACTATATCACATCGTTGAGCATCAGAAATACTTTCAGGCCATTTACATGGGTCATCAGGGATAGGGGTAAATTGAGATTCAGTTATTTTTGATATTGAAGGTTGCGTATTGGCAGGTAAATCACAACTTACATTTTCTGGAAATTCACAATCACTTTGATGCTGATCGTCATAGTCTTCTTTTTCTTGTACACTATAGTTTTCTTCATCCCTCTCGGTACTAGTGCCAGGTCTACTCTGCTCAGTAATCTTGAAAAAATCTGTCATCTTGGGCAATTTCGCTACAGCATCTCGAGCAGTGGCTGCTTCTTTTCTCTTTTGAGCACCACTTTTTGAACGTTTCATTCTATACAATGTCAATAAAATACTTTATCTGCACTCTGCAGTGTATATATATATTGTCCCGGTATTTATAGCCAAACAGAATTCCAGACCATTCTATGATTGTTGCGTAACAACGGCATTGTTACGTCAATCGAATATTCAAGATTCTACCAGAAAATCAATCGAAATATTCTAGATTCTGCGAGATAAAATGACGTTGCATTCACTTATGATGTCACAAGCCAATTTCTTCCTACAGTTTAAATCGGTTGTAAACAAGTCTGCTGAACTGAAAATAGTCACGTAGCCAAAAAGCAATTTCAGACTAACTTGGGCCCCCAAAGTTGGCCTGGGTCCCCCCCAATTGGGGGGTTTGGGGGGCGGCTGCTACGTCTCTGCTTAAAGCAATGCCCGCTTTGCAGGCAAAAACTGGATAAAATCGCAAAAGTCTATGGTGAATAGTGACAAAAATTTTCCGAAAACTTTGTGCTACAAGAAGCATTATTTGACCCGATTAATCTGCTACAAAATTACTGCTGTGCTTTTCTGAATTGCGTAATGCTTTTAACTGGGATTATAATTTCGTTTAATCGTACAACAAATGAAAGCTAGCTAGGTTTTCCTTTTTCGTTTTCGATTGGTATTTTGTGTTATATAAAAAATGCATGAAGACAATTTGGATGTTGTATTTAGTAGGTTGTTGAGTATAAATATAAATGCTTACATTTATGAAAATTGTTTTTAAAGGTGATTGATCTGCAAAAAACTTGCTACTAGTTTAAACAATACGAGATTGCCATCTAGCGGTAATAACATTTCAAGTTCTTTCCACTTGGTTCACAAAGTGGGGTACCTGTTCGAGTGGATTGGAGCGAAGTTTACCGAGACAGAGATCGCGAATTCAAACTTTGTGATGAATACGTTGTTGAGTACTATGAAAAAACCTCTCATTGCAGTTTTCCTGTTTGACTGCAGCGTTTGCGATGGAAATGCGCTGTGCTGCCAGTACTGGTAACTCTGAAGCAAATTTCAACACAGCATTCCATCAAAACCAATTCGATGTTTTTCCACGATTAGAAAATAAATGATTGAATTTCTCTTTCACGAGATCCAAGCTCATTGATTTGATGTCTCATAATTTCAGTAGATTTGAACTAAACATTAATATGAATCTACATCAGTGAATAATATGAATCTGCATTCGGTCCGAAGAAAAGCTTTATATAGAAAGAAGATAAAATTCTTAGAGAGGACCCATGAGGAAGCAGAGATTCAGCATAAGGCATTGAGACGAGGAAAAAATTTGGCCTTCAGCGAAGATACATGTTTAGAAAAGGAAAGAGTGCGGTCGAAGGTGACCCCAAGAAAAGTTGGAGTGGGATTGAAACGGAGGCGGGAGTTGAATAAGAGAAGGTTGAGCTGGAGGTTAGCTTGGTGGGGATCCACTGAGAAAAAAGAGGCCTCAGATTTGCTCGGATTGAGAGGAAGACACCAGTACTTAGACCAGCGCTCCAATCGAAACAGAGCTACTTGTGTCACCTCCACCGCCGTAAGGACCGAGGGGGAGGAGGACCAAATGGCCAGATCGTTAGCGTAAAGAGAGTAGCTGACGGAAGAAGGCAGAGAAGCAGGAAGATTATTGATGAAGAAAGAGAAAAGTACAGGGCCAAGAACGGATCTTTGCAAACACCTCGATGGATTTGAAATAAACGACTTTTGTGATTTTGATAAACCGCGCAAGCGCGCCTATCAAAACGGAAAGATTAAGTCCAATGGGCAAAGCAAGGAAAGAGGCCAGCCGAAATGAGTTTATGGTAAAGGGCGGGATGCCAGACGGAGTCGAAAGCTTTCAAGAAATTGGATAGTCCAAGAGCCCGGTCTGGGTTTGTTGAACCCATCCGAAATGGATTGAGAAAGATACTTTGTCTGGGCCAGTGTCAGTCGACAAGAGGTTAGAGGTAGCCGCCAGAAATTTAGCTGAGGAAAGGGGGAAACAGAAGGATGAGTGAGACTCCTCAGAGCACGTTGTTTGGCGGAGCTCGAAAAGGTAGCTCTGGCTCTTCTGCGCATTGCCTTTGGCTGGGAGACAGAAAAGTGGGATCTTAGGTAATCGGCCAAGACCAAAGCTGACTCCCTGGGAGAGGAACGGTTAGGGAAGTTAAAAGAGGAGGACGATGAGGAAGAAGAGCCAGCGATAGAACGAAGGAGAAAGCATACAGATTTAGGGTTTGATTTGGGCAAGAGAGAAGAGCAAGTTGCCTGCCATGCCTCCGCCTTGGCTTTGCCGATGACAGACGAAGCACGTCGGGAAGTGGAGATGTAAGCCTGACGATCTTCATCACTTCTGTGAGCGGCAGTAAAAGCCTTACGTCTTTCCCTAACTACTTCTTCCACTTTAGCGGACCACCAGGCTTTTAGATGGCGTTCGATGCCGCCAAAAGGAATGGAAAATTTGGCCGCATTGTGTGTCAGAGAAGTAAAGAGAGCAGCAGCAGAGTATTCTTTTGCAGAAGGACATTGAGAGTCAAAGTAAAAGGCAAAGTCATCCCAACGAGCTTTTTGAAAATTAAAGGAAGGGAGACGTTCCTTGGGGCGAAAACCGGAAGAAGAGGGACGGTTAGAAGAATTAGTAGGTGATCAGAACCCAGGTTCTGGAGCACCCTCCAGGATAAAGAGAAGGTGAGAGAGGAGGGAGCAAAAGGGATGTCAGGGGAGGAGCGGCTGCCTAAGGAGCGATGTATAAGGGTAGGTATGTCAGAGTCATTGAGGGGGAGATGGTCAGAAGAGATGACCCAATAGAAAACTTTTTCTTCACGAGGATCGGAAATACCTTTTGAGTCCTAGAAGGTGTGATTGAAATCCCCCAGAATGGAGATTTCTGGTGGAGGAAAGAATGGAGGGAGAAAAGGAGTCGGTTCTGCTATCCGTGGAAAAAAAACATTAAGAGAGGAGAGCAAGGAGGAGTTATATAGTGAGATGTTGACCCCTACAAAATTAGAGTAGGGGGTCAAACGAAAAAGAGAGGAGGTAGAAAGTTCCGAGAAGGACAAGCCCTGTCTGACGAATATGATGAGCCGCCGCTAGCATGCGTGACATTAGGAGAGAGAGTGCCAGACTGCCAGTGGGTGCAATTAAACTGCAGAGCAGAGAATCCAGGAATCCGGAAAAAGGAAGATGAATTGAGGTTAGATTCCTGGATACAAATAAAGTCAATGGAATGAGACAAAAGAAAATGTAGCAGTTCGGTGCTCCTGGCTTGGAGACCTACAGCATTCCATTGAAAAATCCTTAGGGAGTCAGAGAGTAAAGAGGAAGCAAAAGGTGTAGAGAGACAGTCAGGAGCATGAGGCGGTGGTGAGGGTGCAGAGGGAGAACATACAAAGTAAGCAGTAAAAGATAAGAGGTTTGAAGGCGAGGATGAGGCGGGAGTGCTGCATTAGCAGAGGAGGGCCAGATCGAACAGTGCAGGTATACAAGCTGGAGGAGTCCAAGAAGGAAGTTACAGTGATGGTAGATGTGGGATCTCCAGCAGAAACAGGGAGACAGCAGTGGGGGCAGCTTCAGGTGTGAGAGCTTTCAAGAGTTCTGAATTTGGAAAATGATAGTACTGAAAACTTAAGATAGACCCATTTGGAGCAGGTGCAGCATTGCACTGATCTACCCCGCCAGGTCACATTTAGGATGAACGTTGCCGCTCATCTGGAGAAGGAGAAGGATGAGGAGACGAGGAAAGGCAAGAGAAAGGCAGGAGAAGAGAGAATACAGACAACCGATTTAAACAAGCCTTCTGCGGTGGTTCAGGGGGCATCATAGAAAAAAATGGTTTGCACAAGGGGAGTGCCCGGGGTAACTGGGACCCTCGGAAAACTCAATAGCAATTTCGACTCAACCCAAACGGGGTCGGAGACCGCACCACCACGTTGAGGCGGCTGTTGATTGGTGCAGACTTCCCTGCTTCGTCGCAGTGTTTGTGGTAGAAATGAACTGAGCCAAGCAGTAGATTCGCTTATAACTTTAAAACAGGTTCAAACCCAAGTTGCCCTGCGACTGGATAACCTTCCTAAGATTGAAGAATGTATTGTTTTTGTTTGCTTGTTTGTGGAATTCCAACGATGCGTTACATAGCCTTAGATCGGCGATAGTCTCCCTGATACATTAAAAAAAAGTAGAGCTGGAGTCAATCGTAATCCTAGCGAACTGGAAGTCTCGCTTCGAGGTGTAATTTTACATAAAAGTTGATCGGCTTAAAAATGCTGTGAAAAAGGCTTAGGAACTAGCACATCAACCACAAGTATGCCTCACTTGCTGAGACAATGCTGATAATTGCAAAGACACAAACTAAGCTACGTGTCGGTTTTTTTAACGATAGCTTGAACTTGAATTTGCTGAATGCACGGAATTGCCATCGTTTAACTGGAGAGAACCTGAAATAGGAAACAAAGTTGGAATTAGTCGAGTCGTTCGGAAAACCGAGAAACAACTTCTGTCAACCGATTGTTTTAACGGGAATGGAATATCCCTCAATCAAAAGCCTGGGTTTATACCTTTGGGTAACGGGAGCGGATCGTGGGTTTGAACCACTTCTGAATCCAGCTTGTGCTGATGCTGCTTTCTGGTTGCTATGTATTGATTGATCATGATAGAGACTTGTATCGTAATCTAAAGTAGATATCGGTTGTGGATAGATGATTATCTAATCACCCTATGCAACTTAAATTGCAATCTATGTAAAGGCTATCGAGAACCCCCTACTATGACTTGGTGTTCTCAGTGGCTGATCCAGCGAAATATCATTTAACCCAGTGGTTTGATGCATCCAATTGTTAATTTTTTTATAGAACATGCGAAGCTATTCATGCACCATTGGAAACATGCTTCGGAGTTAGCTACATTGCCTGTACACTGCATTTCTATCGCTAAAACACTGCAATCAAACAGAGAAATCATCATACAATATTTATTTTATTACAGCGACGCCGCCATCATGGTGTTTGAACACGCGACCATGCGATCAGCGCTACTATAACATGGCGCTCCCACTTACTTCACCACGATGCGGAGTTGACACTTAATTGGTTGCAATGAAACCGCTAGAACTTGAACAAATTTTAGTTGCACTGCAGATACCGTATCTGAATTCTACTCACAGTCACTAAGCTTGTTGAATGGCATTCGAGTGGAGAGACGCGATGGTTATAAAGCGGTCCAAATACCCCTAAAAAAATTGAAACAGTAAAAGCATTTAATCATGTACTATCAAATACAACAGCCTCTTACAAGCATTCAAAGTATCGCCGAAAATTTGCTCATTTGGAAGTGTTTGCATTGTATTCGTTTAAAGGTTTTGTTTCAAAATGTGACGTCATGGCAAATGAGCAATGCAAACTACATTCATACGGGTAATGACATCATTTAGTGCTTGCACTGTATTCGTTGATGGTTTTGTTTAAAAATATGACGTCGTTGCAAGAGAGCGATATAAACTACGTAAATACTCACGCCGGGAACGACACCAATTAGTGTTTGCACCGCTTTCGTTTGATGGCTTAGTTTTAAAATGTGACGTCGTTGCAAAAGAGCAATGCAAAATGCGTCATAAATATCAACTTCCGTGTGATATTTGAAGCGATCAACGCTTTTGCATTCATGATAGCCGGTAAATCAAGACTTTCCTGCATCAAATATCGCGTCAGTTAACGATCGAATGTAACGTCATTAAGCACAGCACTTCATTCACGCTCGAAACTCTTAGAGAAGTGGATGAATGGGCGTTGAGCAGTGACCACCGTGAAGAAATCCTCCTTAATGTTTACAAACTCTTCCTCATTGTAGATCAAATCGAGCAAATCGGTGGCTGGAAAATGTAAAGTAGAGTAGGATGGTTTTAAACAAAATACAGGGCTTGGTCTGCATGGTGGGGTCTGTACACAGGGAGGCACAACGCCCAACGCTCTGGCCACTACGCCGTCGCGTCGGTTAAAATGGCAGAATCTGTGGGAGGTTTCCCTTAGCTGCTCGACAATTTTGTCAAACACATGTGTTTTAGAGCTAGGTTATGTTCATGATATGTGTGGGCTTTTCCCCGAAACTTGTAAGATCCCCTACGAATCATGTGGAGCTTGTTTCAAGAATTTGCAGCCTCCTAGCACCTGGTGGATTTTATAAATTACTTGATATTCACTTAATTCGAAATCGCTTTCACGAGATAAATATGCGCATGCGCGAGGCTTTGTCGGACGTGATCTTTAACATTATATTAAAATTACTGACCTGTCTTTGCACTTTGGTTTGCGAGCATACCTTCGATTTCCTAGGCCAAGTCACTTCAGGTTAAGGCAAAATGATAGAAGAGCCCGAGTCTGGAAGTTGATAAAAAAGGTTAGTCGGAAAGAACTAAAAATGACGTTTTGGCTGTCGCTCATCACATAGTTTCTTAAATAGCTGTATCATAGTTATGTCTCCGTAAATTCGAGGTTTAGCTTCCTCCAGTTAGACTCACTTAGTTAGTTTGGGAAAAAGCATAGACCGCTGTTATTAATATCATATAACTAGGGCAATTTTTTGTAATTTAAAAAACTAAAAAGTGGCTATATTTTTTAAAAAGTTACTTTATTAATTTTATTCAACAAAATGAAAAATAAATATAAAATAGAATAAATACAATAAAAAAATCCAGGGTTTGTTCAATTAGTGCTTAAATTATAATGCACATACATGTAATTATTTGTGTTCTCTGACAAAAAATTTCGGTCTAGCCCAAGAGGCAATGTAGGGGAATGCTAGCATATTTAAGGAAAGGGCATTGCGCCATAACCCACCTCTTTTGGTCTCAACAGCAAAGCCTACAAATGAAATTTGTATGCATGTCTATCATGTGTTTTTTGCGCAGAGGCGAACAAAGAAAATGCTAATGTGTTTTCATTCTCCGCTTTTTTTCATCAAAATTTTCAGTTGGCTATTGGTGTCTAGAAGATGTTGCTCCGGCTGGGAGAGGCGCCTCCTCTTTCGGGCTGGACAACAAAGCTTAATTTGGTTTTGTGCTTCCTCCTCTTTTTTCGAAAAAAGTCTCGGTAGGCCAGTGTCCAGGCGGTCGTAAATCATTTTGATCGGCAGTACTAAAGCCGCCTGTAACGCGACAGAGGAGTTGCGCAATGTTTTTCTTATTAGTGTCTGACACGGGACATAGAGACAAGTTTTACGTGCATCAATAGACAACGACAACAATGACGACGACGATTTAGACAAAACAGAAAATTTACGCTTCCTCATTTCATTGTTTGTTTTTGATTTCTGCCAAGCAGCATTACAGTTTTGTTCTTAGAAAGCATAAAACATCTTCAACAAGCATTTTTTGGGGAGTAAAGATGATAAATATGTAGGAGAATTATGAAAAAAACAAATTAAAATGAAAATTCACCTAAAATCAGAAAAAGTAACTTTTTGTAAGTTTATAACTTCGTTGATATCTATCCTACGACCGTGAAATTTTGTTTCCACACTGGTTTTATTATTTTTTACAAGTAAAAAAAGAAATTTTATTGACATTAAATTGCCTTAATTATAACAACGAAGCGTTACCTTAAGGATTTACTATTATTCAAACTATTTCACACAAATGATTTGATATAATTCAAACTTTGATGAAAATCGTCGAAAAATATTCTCGCTTTAACGCAAAATAACGCTGAACGTTTTGCGAAAGAAGTTCCAACGAGAATCGGGTCCAACAACTTTCTTGGGGGAGTTACATGACTCTGCCATTGGCTACGTCTATTTTTTGTGGCATCGATAACAAATGATGTTGAATTTAATCTGATTTGAAAAGATCGTTGCTTGGTGTGATTTGTTGCAAGCAGTTCATTTGGTTTGTATTTGACCATCAATGATATCAACGGAAGTACTCTCGTGCTTTCTTCCTTCAGACTCGCAAAACAGCAACAATGACGGCAAACAAAACGACAGTTCAGATCTGCTTCGAAGTTTCCAAGTTTCATTATTAGTTGTTTTTAAACTTACTGCTAGTTAGAATCCATCAAGAGGGTAATCATTGCAGGGTGTTTTTTTCAAGGGCACAACAGCGCGGTCATCGCGGGATTTGAACGCACGACCGTTGAATTATTTTTACCATAAAAGTGTCGTTCCAACACACCAGAACGCGTTGGCGATCCGCGAAATAATGCAAATATTTTACGCCATTATGTTGTCGTCTTCTACATCCAGCATCGCTGGAATTACGTTGACAAAACGGTTTGTTCTTTTGCGGCTGACAAACAATGCGATTGAGGGATCACTAGTGACATCTAGCGTATCCCTTTGAGTTAAAAATGTCAAGAATTTTTCGAGATTGCGGAAGCAAAGTATTGGATGGGTTCATTGTGTTCTTCATTTTCTGCGTCTTTGCGGCAGTAATTTGGGTTCCAATCATCCTCAACCTTCAAATCCAGGCCTTCCAATTATTTTAATCTGATCTTGAGTGCTTGGAGTGTTGCCTTGGAAACCAAAAGTGTCTCAACACTTCCAAGTATAGAAAAAGGTAAATGGTATCGCAAAAGAGTCAGAGGTTACGTTCCTCAAAACTCGGCGCATGAGAAGATGTACATTGTTTAAAACGATTTTGGATGAAGGGGATGCCTCGTTAGAATATCAACACACCATAGAGCAAGGGGTGTTTTTACGTCGAGCGACTTCTTTGATGCTTAGCAAATAGTTTTAGAGTTTGTTTGGGAAAGCTCTGTTTATTTTGAATATCTTCACCCGCCCCATCAATGAGTAGCAACTTTTGCAGAGCATTCACTTTCTTGAATAGATAGGCTGCAATTAGTCGCTCCACTGCACAGTTTGCCATTTCTGCAAAACCTTATCAACTAACTTGTTTGCATACATTCGACACTCGTTTTTCCGGACCTTGTTAATCCGGATTTCGGTTTATCCGGACATTGAGTCCAGAAGGCCGACAAATTAATTCAAACAACATGCGCCTCGTGTACTACCAAAAATACCAGATAGGTGGCTCCAGACGTTCGTAAACACCGTGTTTTGTCGGGTATCAGTGAACAATTCTGCCGTTCCCTACAAAAACGCTACGTGTAAATGCATTGTACATATTGTTAAAGACGGTTATTCCATTTGATTTGCATTACATAAATACATTTGTGTTATCCGGACTTTTTCATTATCCGGACGGGTTCCTTCACATTCTAGTCCGGAAAAACGAGGGTGTATTATAAAAATTTATTGTATTATCGAGTATTATCGAGTATTATTATCGAGGGTGTATTATCAAGTGTATTATAAAATTTTGTGCTTCACCGCATGGATTATCATTTCTGCAAAACATTAAATAACTTGTTGGAAGTATCATCTCTGTACTATGATATTTTGTATATATCGTCAGGAGACCAAACATGATTTTTGCAAGGGAGAGGCTGAAGTTTATTTTGAGGTAAACGTTTGTGTTAAGGAGTAAAGGCGTAAGTTTAACTTTGAGAAGTCACTTTTCTTTACCTTTTCCGAACATACTTTCTTCACTAGTACGTTCGAAAAAGATAAAAAATTATGGCTCTCTTTTTCAAAAGTGAAACAAAGGTAGGACTGTGAGGAGTTTAAAATAGTGAGAAGTTTGCTGCATTCTTCTTTGTTGCTAAGAACAGCAAAGGCGTCATCGACGAATCGGTAATACACCACGGGATTGATCACGCTTTCAAAAGTTTGCTTTTTCTTCCTTTCTAACATGTTGTCACGAAAAGAGTTAAACAAAAAAGCTTCGGGAAATAAATATAGATCACTACTTTGTGCCATTTTCATGGAGACGAGTTTATATTAGTTCGACGTTGGGGCTGGTTTCTCGGAGCATTGGGTTGATTTTTCGGACCAGACTCCTTTGCTAAAGTTCATAAAATAGGTTTCATTGCCATTAATAACTGATCCAATGCAAACAAGTAAAGCTTTAGTTGATAAAATTGAAAGTTTGGGAGATCGTCAGAAAATAGCTCCCCATCTGTTATCGCTACGACGGCTAACAGAATTTTCATATTTTACTTGAAAACAGCTCAAAATGTAGTTGTTGGGAGTTTGGTAGACCACTCTGTTTATCTCTCTTAGAAAGGTGATAGATAATGTTCCTAGTTCATTGTAAAGTTGCGATAACAAAGTTGCGATAACAATCGAGAGTGAAGTGGACTAGTTTAGATTGAATTTACTACTTTGACACATAAAGACAAGACTTCCGACATTGATTGTCCCAAATGTTTTGCAACAAGAGCTTCGCGATGCATTATGCAATGTGTTTGTATAATATTTGGTACTAATCCCCAAACGCGAGTTACAACCTCCGAGTGCTTGCCCGTCATTGAAGCTACCACGTCGGTACAAATGGCCAAACACCTATTCCATGACAATTTTGACTGAGAATAAAAATCACAAAGCACGTTGAAAACATCTAAACCGGTAGCTTTGCCTGGCATTTGACGGCGAAACAAAAAATATATTATTTAGCTGCTCCAACAATATCTATGCGATCGTAATTCAAGCGCTTTTTTTGGTAATCAACTTTTTGGAAGCGTTTTTTCCCTAAATATGCCACGCAAACTTCCTTTCTTCTTTGATTACTATATTTACGATTTTTTATTTGGGGAGAAGGGAAAAACCACCTTCAAAATCAAATTTTCGAAGGTGATTTTTGAAAACAATTCCTTGTTTATTTTCTACAACGATTCTAATTTTATAAGCATTTTGCTCACTTTGATTTTATATTACGTGGTAAATGGCAAAATGAAGGACTTTTCGACATTTTTTGATGTCCTCGAAGGACACTTCCTTTTTCTTGCAAATGTAGGACAAATTTTCCAAAGGAAGGATGTTTGGTAGCCCTATGATAAATTAACTTTTTAGAATGGTTTTCAACCGGGGTCCAGGGATCCACTGAAAACTTTGTAAGAAGTTCACAGAAAATTGGATTAAGTTGGGCCGCAGTGCACAATGGCTGCTTTGCAGTTGTGATGGCGAGTAAGAATCTACGGGCATATAGGCACAATTTTGAACAAATAAAGCAAAGTTTGTATGACAATGTACTAATTTGCTTGGTATTGTTCACATTAATATTGTGAACTCTACTAAATCTTATTAGATGGTGTCTCAGAACGTTTTATATCTATATTTCTACTTCAATCAACAAGCTCAACGTTGCAACTTTTTGGTTAAAGTAGTTGCACTCCTAAATTTTTGATTCCAAACCGACGAACAAATTAATGTAGATCAAAGGTCTCTGTAACAGTGCCGTGATTTTGGGCACCCTAACCAGAAGCAAACTATTCCGCTCTATTTCCGATCAAACAACGCTTAAATGTTGATATTAGAATCCTGTGTACGAGCACAGCTAAAACTTTGTTTCTCAGAGTCAAAAATGGCCTCCTGTGCCAAAAGCACACCCCTTGCTACGCCACCACTGTGTCACAAAATATTTAAAGGATTATAGAAATAGGTTTACTTGTTTGCGTGGCTGTAAACCTACGTTATCTATGCTGTAATACTGGCTTCTTCTCCTTGAAAAATATACACATCTACCCGAGTAAGTAGGCCACAGATAACCTACACAATAGGGTGTTCTTGTATCGCTGCCATCTTCACTCACAGCGGAGCTTGAGTCAAAAGTTGCGAGTTTGTAAAACCTAAGAAAAGCAAATTTTGTTTGTAGAGCTTGATAAACACGAGGTTAGGGTCTTGAGTTTTTACAACTGGCGTCTTTGTAGCCAGGTATGGTGTATATACTTTTAGCCTGTAAGCATTCCTTACAGCTTATGAGCTCATGCTCTTTTTTCATGTCTTTAGTCAAACTGAGCCACCGCCACTGGTAAACTGCTCAGCCTCACCTTGTATTTACCAGGTAAGGATGGAGGAATTTTGCTAAGGGCTTTTCTCACAGACACATCAAGCAATTTTGCTGGCCTTTCCTCCGACCCATTCCTTTTGTGCTAAGCGTCAAGCAGGGAAGCTTTGAGTACCATTTTTTGAAGTCTGTCGGTACGGAATGACTCGACGCGGGAATTGAATTCATACGTATTGACTGTAAAGCGGACACTCCAACCACTACACCATCTCGCCGGTGACGATATAAATGGTTTCAAAACTTTTAGTCGAGCGCCGCTCCCAACAGAAATTTCCGGATTCGCCCATGGACTTAATTTACATACAACAACTGACAACTTGAATATGCCAAAACAAATAAGACTAAATAATACATATACTGGTGTTTAAAAAGATCACTTGAGTTTTTACCCAGACTTCTACGGCTGAAGTGATAAAAACCACCTCCCTGACTTCAAACTTCTTTAAAAATAAGGCCTACTTTTTTGAGTTTTCGATGTTGTCTTTGTAAGGAGACCAATAAATTTTTAGGAAAGCTTATCCTCCCTTGGCTTCCAACCGGCTAAGAGCCTGCGCATTTTTTGGAAACTGCAATCGTAAAACATCAAAAATTTGCCATCAAATCGTGATCTTTTTCAAAAAATTTTCATCCGGCCGGGCGTTCTTTAATCCCAATGCACTTCTGCATAGTTTAAGCTGGGCTTGCACCGCGACTTATGGAAACAATTGTTTTCAAAAAGTTAATATCAAAGAAAAAGTTTTTCAACTTTGAGATGGGTGAAAGCATCATTTGCGTATTTCATGTCTTGTCTTTCTGAGAGCCAAGATAAATTTTGTGGCTCTCTTTTTCATCAAAGTTGCCCATTTTAGGTGTGAAATATTTATAGCATTCTCCACTCGGAAACTTTGAAACATTCAATATTGAATAAGAGTGATTTTTTTGTTTATTTGGCATACTGGAATTCAAATAAGTTAGCCTAGGCAAACTGCGCTTACGGTAGAGGAATAAAACAAACAATTATAGCTAAAAGCTATATATTTACGGAATTTTTTACGTATTGCTCGACCGGGTACACCGAGCATTTTCAGGGATCTCATAAGACAATTTCACCAACATATCAATTCAATATGCAGTCACATACAGTTCACCACAGAAGAGAAACAAGACCTCTTTCTACCATTTTTTGACGTTCTTGTCGTCCGACATAGCAGCAGGCTACACACACAAGTGTACAAAAATTTCACAAACACGGACAGGTAACTCCATTACAATTTACGCCACACCATAGAAATACACCAGAAATTAACAATCGCCAAAGCACTGCATGACAGTGCCAAAACACACAGCGCAAACAAGCAAGACCAAATACACAAGAGCAACTACATTATTTCTGTGCCACTGCTTAATGGTTTTCTTCTTCGTGGTTTCTGTTCAAACACCGAAGTCAAAAACGGTTCCACAACATAGATCTACCAGCATTTCACCCACATTCCTATATATATAGGCCTATGCACACACACACACACACACACACACACACACACACACACACACACACACACACACACACACACACACACACACACACACACACACACACACACACACACACACACACACACACACACACACACACACACACACACACACACACACACACACACACACACACACACACACACACACACACACACACACACACACACACACACACACACACACACACACACACACACACACATACACACACACACACACACACACACACACACACACACACACACACACACACACACACACACACACACACACACACACACACACTGTAGACGCCGCTTATTAAGCCCGCCTCGGGGCCGAACGATTTTGGGCTCGTTAAGCGGGTGGGCTTGTTAACCGACAAATGACTTTTTCTAAATATTTTGACAGTGGTCTTCCCTTTGATCACTGCCGCTTTACTGATTGACCGTAGTTTGGGTATTGTGACGTTGCTTCACTATTTCATTGAGTTCCCTCTTTCTCGCATGATCGTGTAGGTGCAGCCTGCTCCAGGTAAAACATGATCAGTTTTTAGACATGAAGGGTTTGTGACAAAACAGAAGAATTTTAGACAGTAACCAAAATGCTTGATGCTTATCGATACCTAGGGTTACCATACGTCCCGCTTTTTGAGGCCTTGTCCCGCTTTTTTCATCGGAAATCCCGCTTTTTGCTTCAGTCAAACAGAACGGTTTTTACCAAATTTATAGACTTTTCAATTAATTTCTATACAAAAGCGGGACGCTGGAATGCGGCTCTAGATTTGATTAACGAGGTCAAGGTGTGGATATAAAAAGATAAAGAAAAACTGGGGTGATCTCCAAAAAAAAAAAGGTCAACACACGCTTGGCTACCGTAATTAAACACTCAGGGGCTTGAATTTCACATGAACCATGCAGTCAAGATGGTGATGACCTTTTTTTTTTTTTTGGAGATCACCCCTACTTTTCTTTCGCTTTTTGCATCTCTAACTTTGCTTCGCGAATCAAGTCTAGAACCGCATCTCAGCGTCCCGCTTTTGGTAACAAATAAATTGAATGGACCATAAATTTCGCCTCGTGAAAATTCGCCAACCAATGTCCCGATTTTTGCTTTGAGAAATATGGTAACCCTATCCATACCGAAAAAAAAATCAAAAGTTACGTAATGAAATTTGTTAGTTATGAAGCTTTTTAAACAAATTTTAAAAAATTGCGTAAAAAATTTGGGCTTATTCAACGAATTTTTGGGCGTGTAAAGCGAGTTTTGTTAATACTCAGTCAAATGGAATAATTCCGGGCCGGACGAATTTGGATTTATTATGCGGGTGGGCTCATAAACCGTGGGCTTAATAAGCGGCGTCTACTGTATAAGGGGTTTCACAAAAGATTCGACGATTTTCAATTGATGTGGAGATCAAAGTACCCGTGAGACCGGTTAAAACATTGGGAAGCTTTTGCCATTTCCCAAAAACCCTGTTGAATACCACAAAAAAGTCACCTGGTTTATAAGATACCCTGTGCAGTTTGTGATCACCTTTATGTTGGACAAACTAAACGCGATTCAAAATCTCGTATAGTGGAGCACAAGCGAGCCACTAAATTTCATAGACCTTGTAGCGCTCGTCTATCTGTTGAACACTCGTCGAAATCCCCAGCAGATTGTATTGGAACAGTTCAATTCACATAAAGAAAAACATGGTTTCTGCAATTCAACTAAGCTAAGCTAACATATTCACACACACCAAATAAATGCAAGCTAACTTATCAACTGTTTATTAACGAGAGACGAGACGCTATGAATGCCGCAAATTTTGCAAAAGTTTATAAAAAGAGCAAATGCGTGGAAAAAAGAGAAAAGTTCCAAGATATACAAACTTGAAGCTAAGACAGCGATTCGGGGCAGCAAATGATTGGCCGAAACAACATAAAATCGAAATGAGCTGAGATAGCAATTAAGGTCAGCAAATGATTGGCCGAAACAACATAAAGCGAAATTACTCCCAAAACACGGCAACTTTCGGCCGTAAAATAAAAGCAAGCAATGCAGAGTTTAATCCAGTGGCCACAAACATGAAAATTGGCCGATGCAATGGGGAAGTGGTTAAAGCGTTCGCTTCGCAGTCGGCAGACCTGGGGTTCTTTTCCCTTTTCGAGTCATACCAAAAGACTTTTAAAAATGGTATCCACAGCTTCCCTGCTTGGCGCTAGGCATTTAAGCAAAGTTGTAGAGAACAAGCTGTTGTGTCCTTGGGCGCTCTTGATGCCCCTATCTTTATGCGGAAGACAGTTGACCCAGACACCTTGAAAATGGCAACTCCCAAGCAAGTGTGGACATCCCGTTCAAAAAGATAGCGATGTAAATGGAAGAGGATAACTATCGGCAAATAAAAAAAATCTGATGGAATTCGATCACGCATTTAATTGGAATGGTTGATTCTTTCTGAAATATGAGCGCAATTACCTCCGAAAGTAAACAACCGAGAGCTGGTTTATCTACGCAAACCTCAAAGTCATTAACCGTTTTGATTGTGAAACGTTGCCAGAAGTGTATCGCCTTCTGATTCAAATTGTTCGATTTACCATGACATTTGTTTTAACCCCATTTTTTTCATCCGCATTAGTGTTGTAGCCAATAATAAAAATCTAGATGCTACTTCTTGTCAGACCATTAGACATTCAATCAATCATGTCTACTGCTACGACTTGCCAATCGTGCGCCAATGTTTGCCGAAAACTTTAAATGTTTTACTTTAGTTTCAGTATAGTATTGGCAGCTTAATTTGTCGAGTTGTGCTGTGTTTGTGTTCTCACTTAGAGGGGAGTGTTCATTCACTTCTCCATTGTCTTTTGTGAAAATACTCGGCGCAACCGGCCGAAAGAAACGTTAAAAGTAAATACATGATTTTTAGCTATAATTATTTGTTTTATTCCTCTACCAGAAGAGTAGTTAGCTTAGGCTAATCTAGATAAGTTTAAAATAGGCGTTAATTCGTTAAATAGCCAAAGCAGGAGTTTACATAGAGAAATTCTTAGTGGAGCCGCTTCTAGTAAAAGTCAGTTACATCTACGAAATATCTTTAATGATGGTTCAATTCCTTACGAGAATTTCCAAAATTGAAAATTTTAAGCAGTTTCCGTTTGAGCCAAGGCTAAAATTTTCCTGGCTCCATTCAAGTTTAAGGATTTGTTTTCCGTTTAGGGTAGGACTTTTTAAGGATCTTTTTGTTGCTATGTTTTCATTGACAATCGTGAAGCCTAAATGGAATTAAAATCGAATTTCAAGATTGATTAGGCATTTGTGGTCAAGTTGATGGAGTTGATGCTTTTCATTACCCACTGGCATATGTTGTGAATTGAGACCTAGTTAATTAGAATTAAGTGCAGTTTTGCGTGCACAAACTTACAGCATCATAATTGGCTAACAGCAAGACTTCAAACATACTAAGTAACAATGAGATGGCAAAGATTTTGGAAAGCTCACTTATTATTAATAAGGGCAATAAACAATAATCTACTAAACCCAAAATGTAAGAAAATAAAACTATTCCTGATAACAAATGTATTTCATCTACTACAGATTTTAAATCTAAAGTTTAAGATTACTGTGTTGGTAGTTGGCAGAGTGGTTTATTGCTACCACACAAAGGGCACCAGCCCATTTGGAAATGCTTGACCTCATTCCTACCACTTGCAAAACGAGACTGAATACAAGTTTTTTTTGATGTGCCGGTACAGGCATAACAGTGAACCTATTTCATTTAAGAAAAAAAAGATGTATATGACATACTGGTAATGAATGTCTCAAATTTGTACAAGCAATTTTTTAACTATGCTGATACTACCAGTATAAAAAGTAATCTTTGTCTAGTAAAATACATATTTTACCCGCATTGAGGTTAACTTGTAAAATCTACTTGTTTTTTAAGTTTTCAGGTGCAAATTGAGCTTGCTAACCTGCACACAAATCAAGGTATTTTGTGTACATCCACCAGTTTGTCAGAAATGAAAAACTCAAGGAAGTGGCTGCTTTGCAGCTAATGGCAATTTACCCTTGGAGGCTAATTTGCCATCACCATCCATATGTGTTTAAATAGCCATAATTGCTACAAATCCAGCAGTGACGCTGTGGCGCGTGGATAGTGCAGGTGCCTTGAATACAATAGTTACACGTTGAAGTCTTAGTTGGCAGGACACTCAGACAACCACTGTAGGGGCCTAGTAAGTGAATGTACGGGTAGTGTACACTGGGAGAGGAGTGTACAGTGTGATAGAGTATACACTAAGGGTAAATTTTTTTGATTATTAACATTGACCAATCAAAAACGACCAAAAGTCACCTGTTTAATACGTCATTAAAATTGACCAATTATATATGTCTCACGGCGAAATAGCCTCCAGTCTTGCATACCCTTGCAAAAGCACTAAGCTTATGCAATTGTTGTTTTGAAACAAATTCTTCAGGTTTACATGAAGTGTGGTAAAATTCTGCTGGCTGCACCCACAAAAACTTGGTAGGAATACTAGCATACTAAAATCATACTGAAATATTTTATTACTGAACTTCAATAACTTAGTAAAACAGCCAGCTGAAATACAGAATACTAAGCAAGTCAGTAAAAACTAAATATATATCCATTTGGATAAAATTAAACAATAAATGTGAAGTACCATATGCATCGTGGCTTTTGAAACCATATTGAAGTTTGTCTGCAGATTAGTCATTAAATTTATGTAAATTTCTCTAGGCCTACCCCACATAAACATTTCAATCATAGCACCAATTATTACGTGGGTTTGAGTCTGCATGTAGAGCCCTTACCACTATACCTTTGCTCCTATTCTTGACATCTAAATTGTGGTACTTTGAGGTTCAAAATCAGATGTCAAGTGAGCAATGTGCAGGAGCAAATTTCAAGTGTGGTTTTTAGTGCTTGTGACACAGCCTATGAAACAAAACTTGGTTTTACTAGTCAATAAAAACATTGGTGCCAGCACAATAGTTTTAACCTAACACAGTTTAGCACAATAGTTTAACGTTTTAACCATTTAGGACAATTTAAGTGGTTTACCTAAACACAGAAGACCACAACAAGACGGCTCACGTATTGTTAGGTGACTGTAAAGAGTACGGTAAATGTGGTTTTGTGAACATTGCGCTTGCTAGCGACCTAAACTCTAATTGCTGCAAAAGGAATTGTCCTGGTCATATGACGTTCGCAGAACTACGTCGAGTTAATGAAAAAATGTTGCTGGAAACTAGCAGAGAATCAAAACTTCAAGAAGTTGAATGATGGACTCTAGTCATGATGAGAAAATTACGTAACTTGGTTTGCAGTTGTTTTATTGTAATTAACTTCAGTAAACGTAGCTTTATTTTTTGGCATACAACAGGTAGCTTTGTCATACATAATCAGTTTTATAACTACTATTGATCGATTTCTGCAACATGTCAATCAAGCGTCCAGAGAAATATCCACCTCACGGAATGGAGGGCTACGATCTGGAAGCACTCTCTGATCAACAGCAAATCGCTCTGACCAGCTTCAAGGTAGGCGTTTGGGTTAAAAGGTCAAGAATTTATTTACTCTAGTAAAAAAAACAGACCCTTCAGGGGACTGTTAAGATCCAACGGAGTGGTTCATTCATGTCATTCCAGTTGTAAGTATTTATTACTGTACTCCAGTTTGA
The DNA here is from genome assembly GCA_963675345.1 of Trididemnum clinides. Lineage (NCBI taxonomy): Eukaryota > Metazoa > Chordata > Ascidiacea > Aplousobranchia > Didemnidae > Trididemnum > Trididemnum clinides. The sequence continues at coordinate 9,808,817 of OY776285.1, forward strand.
ATCCAAAGGGTCAGCTTGAAAACAAAAGCTTGAATTGTTTGGTGTATGCCAAATACGGCATCAACCTACAAGTGCTTAATCTGCATTTTTACATACTATAAAATTAATGCAAAGTTCATTATTGGGCACTGCAGGTACCATGATTAAAACGTTCCTATTTAAATAAGTATTGATTAGATTAAAACTCGTATGCGGAACGAAGAATACTTGCGGAATCATCCAGAAGTTGAGGTCCTAATTTCTGGTTTTCTAAGGTGAGTGACATTGGAATTTATTCAGATGTTTATTATTAAACACATGTTAGATTAATGGTAAAAACAAAGTCATCAACAGAAAAATGCAGTACCGCTAGTGGAGGCCTTTTTAATTAAGTTACGACTTTTTAGCCTCCACTGACCCCGTAATTTGCTATCACAGAGAACTCCTCCTTACGCGACCGAACCACATCCGAGAATTCGCATCCGCCTATTTCACCAACCCTGACCTTCAAAGACGAGTAAACGAAAGTCTGGACCGAAAATGACGTTACGTGATCGCCCACTTTGCGTTGGTTTGTGTCGCCGTTCGCCCTTTAGCGTCTTTTATGTCACTGCTTGCATTCAAACTTCGTAATACTTGTTCTGCTTCTTTATTCTGTTCTTTGCATGCAAAATGCAGCGGCGTTTGCCCTTCACATATCCCTTTAGTTGTAACTTGAATGTTGATGTTTAAGAAATATTTTGAACAAAGAAATATAATCGCGTTTGCTTTATCTGCCTCAGCTGCAATGTGAAGACAAGACAGTCCCATGTTATTTACGTCATTTAGACAGGCTCGATCATGGTCGAGGAACAGTTTAATGGTGGGTATATCACCGCCTCTAACGCTGTCCAAAAACGGAGAAGAACCACAAGCATCACGCGCTTCAGTTCTGCAACAAAATCAAAGTCAGTTTAGAGATTAACTTGAAATGGCACCCCAAGCAAAGCTGGATATTTCGTCTCAGTGGTTTTCCACAGCAACGCAGCTTGCGCGACAAGACGCTGCGTTACAATCGTGGTGTTGGCTCAGTTACCACTTGTAAAGTGCAATTGATGGCAATTTTTCCTCCTGGAAAAATGCATCGAGCCATTGCCAGCGGTACTAGCAACTTCAACGCAAATCTGAGCATTAAAGTCAGGAGCACAATGGACGAATCACTGTGATAGACGAGTAGTCACCACTCAGATTCGGCTTTGACTTCGGGTGAAATTCGAAAACACAATTTGCACCAGCTAGTTAACTTCCTCGAGATATAACCAAAGCTCCTAAAAACGGGGCTTTCAACTGTAAAGTTCACGAATCTGCATTTCTTTCTGTGCCATCTTCAACTAACCAGCAAGAGCAAATTCAAAAAAATAAAAGTAATATTCAGCTTGAAATACTCCAGCTTTCTTTCAAAAGTGGGCAGCATCGAATTATTTTAATTACGTTTTTTTTATTTTGGCAAATACCAATTTGACATAAATTCAGCCGAGTGTCGAAAAACTACTGCGAAAATAAGGACACCACAAGACGTGATTATCATTAAAATAGCCTGTTACTGCAAAAATAATTGCATGAAACGTTTTCACGATCAATGTTGCTTTTTTTTATTCGCGCCGAGCTGCTTTTGGATTTAAGCACTAAGCACCGGTACCAGCTTACTTACTAGAAGTACCATCACTTCCATAGGTTTTGTTTCTACCAGCTGATGGCAACAGTACGCTAGCAGAACAAATCTCTATGCTATAGTTACAAAAAGAGAAGCTAAACGTGTTCAAAGCTTAACAGTTTTCAGTGTTTTCCACTCGGAAAACGTTAACCCTTGAGACATTTAACTATAAGCTCAACAATTACTACTAAGATAGGCTGCATAGGCCTTGCCTGCATGAACCACGACCACCAGTTGACCGGCGCGATCGTGTGGTGGTGAGAGCGTCCGCATCGCAGTCGGTAGACATGGGTTTATTTCCTAAGTCGAGTCATACCAAAAGACTATAAAAGATGGTATCCACAGCTTCCCTGCTTGGCGCTCAGCGTAAAAACGGGATAGTGTGGAGAACAAGCCGGCAAGCTTGCTTGTTGTGTCCTTGGGCAAGGCACTTAACGAGACACCTCTACCTTCATGTGGCAGACAGGTGGCCCACCCGTACTTCACCGGATTACAATTGTGAAGTTGCTAACTCAACATGTCAGACGCTCTCTGGTACCCACCAGTGGCAGTCCACCTTGTTGTTGGTGGGGCTACCAGTCCATCAAGACTGGTTCGAAATGGGCTGCCATCTTTCCCCTAGCCTAATTTAAATTAGATTGACGGCATGAACCTGAATTGCCGTTCATGCCGTACCTCCATCCCGAGAAAGAGGAGAGGTAACCACAAACAAACCACTAATTGATAACGGACTATTGCGATGAGTTCATGCCATGAAATGAAAACTGATAATATTTAGTCGTTTGCACTTTTTTAAATATAACTTTGAAAACAGCTGTTTGAGCCATTAGCTTTTCGTGACGCACTCATCAGTGGCGGTATCGCCTCAAAAGGGAAGAACTAGAGTGAGTGTTTTATCTCACTAATTAGGATGTCAGGCAAGCAAGACAAGTCGATGATGGCGCCAGTATTGTTAACAAAGGAAAATGTCTGCCGTTTCTTGATGTTTGTGTAGAAAGAACAGATATTGGCTTTAAAACCAGTCTATACCGGAAACGCTTTCACTGGCCAGTATTTACGTTGGCTGTACTTTAGTCCTCTCAAGCATAAAATAAGCCTAATATCTACATTAGTGCATCAAGCCCTAATCATTTGGACCAAGCCTAAATTCAATGGAAAAATACGAGGGTCAGTCAATAAGTAATGAGACTTTCTCAATTGCTTTTGTGTTTTTGTAGCTAAGGAACTCAAATTTTATGTGATGATTATGAATGGAGTTGTCATCTCATTTACAACAAAACTTGTTTATTTTCAGATTACTGTAGGTGTGATGATAAATTGAAATGACTACTAGGCTAGCAAACAGCTCATCGTTGGAACAAAGAGGAGTCATCAGATTTCTGTTGGCAGAGAGTGTAAAATCATGCGAGATTCTGTCTAGAATGCAAAGACTATATGGTCCTTCCTGTACGTCTAGAGCAAACTTCTACAAATGGGTGCAAGCATTCAAAGATGGACGCGAAAGCATTACTGATGATCTGAGAAGTGGAAGACCTGTGGATGTCTCTACCCCAGAATCTCAGAAAAGTTTAAGGAAAGTCATGCTCACTGTGTTCTGGGACAGAAATGGGCCGATCACTATCAGTTTCTTGGAAAGGGGCAATACTGTGAACTCAGAGAACTACTGTGAGCTGCTAACTCAAGTGAAAAAAGACATTAAGAACAAACGGAGGGGACTTCAATCAAGAGGTGTGATTCTTCTTCAGGATAATGCAAGGGCCCACACAGCAGCAAGAACCCTAGCCAAAATTGAAGATTTAGGTTGGAAACTTCCAACACACCCACCCTACAGCCCAGACCTTGCACCATCTGATTTTCACCTCTTCGGCCCACTCAAAGAGAGTATGAAAGGAATTCACTTCCAGACTGACGAAGAAGTGAAGGCTGCTGTGAGCAACTGGCTAAGGACCCAGTCCACGGAATTCTATGCCAAAGGAATAGACAATCTAATATCAAGATGGAACAAGTGTGTTGCAAAGGAGGGAGACTATGTTGAAAAATAAAAAAGCATTTTTTGATTACCAGACATTGCAAACTTGAGTTATTGAGAAAGTCTCATTACTTATTGACTGACCCTCGTAGAACGGATCAAGAAAACGTTTCTCGACAAAATGGAAAACGTCGTAAAGGCTCAGATCGCCCAGAAAATTGCTCAGTTCTCTACCCTAGAGCAATTCGGCCCAGAAAAGTGCCCGGTGTACTTGAGGGTCCCTTGGATTGGTAAGCCCTCCACAAACTTGGAAAAAGTCAAAACCGCCGTGGAAAGCTGCTATGGTTCCGTCATTACCCGCTTGGTCTTTACTTCAAAACGCATGCTGCCAGTAGCCGGCAAGGATGTTCTACCTACCATTCAGAAAAGTTAAGTCATGTATCAATATAAGTGCCACTGTGATAGTCGGTACGTAAGGCGAACATCTCAACGACTACAGTATCGCATCAAGCTGCATGTTCCGCAATGATTAAGACCACAATTGACCCGTCCACGCCGATCTCGACCACACAGATCGTGCAAACGAAAAGACATCAAACCGGACTATGACTCTGCCATTGGTCAGCATTTTTCGGAAAATAAACAATGTGCATTTAACTATGACAAGCGGTTTGCAATCCTCGCCACAGCACGCAGCTCTTTCTATCTTAATCTCTTAGAGGCTGCTTATACAGTATAAAGACTCAGCGCTCAGTGTTATGCAGATAGAAAGTTTGTTAGCACTTTCAAACTCTCGATAATCGCGGCGTTCCTAATTGGCCTCCTGCTGCGCTTTCTCTAGCATTTCGCTATTGCGAAATCTTTCTTTGGCGCGCTCTAAATTGGCGCTATCATTGGCTCGTCTTGACTGACTAAAGTCCAAATTAATCACATAAAACACTTACTCATTCTAGCTCTTCCCTTTTAAGGTGATACTGCCGCAGATGAGAGTGACACAAAAAGCTCATGGCTCAAACAGCTGTTTTCAAAGCTATATTAAAATTCTGTGCCACCAACAAGATTTTTGTGTACTTTTTTTTATGTATTGTAATTCAATTTTTCAAATTTACGTCGGCAATACATCTGGCTAAAGTTTCAAAGTTCTTTCCCAAGCGCTCTAACTGAAGTATTGCATCCCCAATTCTCACGAATTTCAGTCACGACCGGCTGTTAACGTGATATAGCAAAACGAGCTATTTCAATGCCAAAATCAGTCGTTGCACAAGTAAGCAGTGATACTGATATAATTACCGCAAGTTGCAATCTTGAATAAGGAAACGAACGGTATCGAAATTTGAGTGAAGTGCAGCTGTGTGTAGCGGCGTTCTTCCGTTCTTGCTCACATTGCCGCATACATCAGAAAACTTGCTGTGCAGATATCGAATAATTTCCAGGTTTCCCTCGCGGCAAGCGATGTGAAAGCAGTTCCATCCATCCTTAAAATATTATTGGTGTTTTCCGTCAGCTTAATGCGACAATGGCGCTAAATACCAGGCAATGTCTGATATACGGGAAAGGGCAGCCCCCACCCCGTCAAATACTTAAAATTTTTAGTGACACCCTGAAAATAAAGTGGAAGATTTTTAATTTTTGGAGAAATGATAACATTGCTCAAAAAATCAACACTCCTCCTTTTTCGTTAAAAAACTATGGACCCGCCAGCGGTGGTGACAACATGGCTCCAATCAAAATAAAAGCCTCCCTGCTTTTGCCAGATGGTAAATAAAAACCTCTCTGCTTTTACCAGATGTGATCCAGCTATAAGCTGTTCTAATCGCATAAAACCTCGTAACATTTCTAAATCGCGCCATCACCTCCGCCTCAACAAACTGACCTTGTTGCGAAGATCGAGTTTCGCTCCCGCTTCCACCAGTAGAACAACAACATCAAGACTTGACTTTGCGCAAGCTAACATCAACGGGGTCCAACCAGCTCGCTTGAGAGGGTCAACGCTAACACCCTGCGACAACAAATACGAAACTATTTCGGGATGACCACCAGTCGCAGCTTCGTGCAGTGGAACTTTGCCTTCTAGATTTGTGCACTCAAGCGGAACCCCCAATTGATCTCGAAGATAATGCAGCATAAGAAGCTGGTTGCACCGGGCCATCACATGAGTCACGTGGTCTCCTGACTTCGTGTGCAAGGTCACATCCTTTGACAAATCTCCCCAATCAATTACTAGACGACGCAAATCTTCCACTTTTCCATGCTGAGCAACGGCCCATAATTTCTCCTGCGATGACGTCATCGACCTAGGAAAGCATGTGAAGTAGTTAGCTAAATTTCCGACTTCAAACCAAGCAAATTCACTGAAAAAGCAATTGTAATGTTGGAAACCAGCAGATACTATTTTATTTTGTTCCAAAAATTACATTGCTAGTGGAATCAATTTATTGTGAATAAAAGCATAGAAATATACCGAAATGGTGATGTGGTGGGTAAAGCGTCCGCTTCGCGGTCGGTATACCAGGGTTTAATTTCTTTACCCAGTCAATGCAAAAACCTTCAAAATGTTATTTATGCAGATCTCCTTTTTAGCACTCAGCAATTGTAGAAACATGAAATTGATTTCCATCAGTCTTGATGAAAGAGTGCAATGGCAGCCTCACGCTGATAATTCGCCCTTATAAACTATATCCAAGCGCCCAGCTATTTGGTGTAAACTTATGAACCAAGATTTAAGACTTTATGATGGTAAACGGGCATTTAACTTGGGTGTTTGGATACAACTAGAATTGTTTTTACCTTTTTGCAAACCTAGCCTTTGTTGGCACCTCAACGAAAACACTGTGAATAAAACGGGGCCCGGAGCAAACGCAAAACTAAGTCCCATCCCCGAATCATAATGACGTAGTCTTTATGAAGCAGTTCCAGTCTATCTAGTAACCAGTCAATCTATTGCTACCAAAATGAGTGCCTTCAGTACCTATTTTATAGTTGACTGATTTTTATCGAGTATATCACCACTATTATTTGTGTGAGCAATACGTCGTATGTCTTGATTTTGCAAGTCGTCAATATTCTATGATCTGGTGACCAAAATCTTTTGTCATCGCTTGAAAAATATCAACCAGAAAATCAAAACAACCTCTTAATTCAATAACAGCGTCAATAAAAGTAGAAACATTGCACACACAATGAAACAAATATGAATGCGGCCAGGCTAATTGATGACCACAGTCAGATTTTGAATTTGGTGCAAAAGTTGGATTACCAATTTCATGGTATTGTACTTTCTACACAGGCGCAGCACATATTCCGTATTAAAAGCGTATCTCAACTTTCAAATCAAAGCACAGCTAATTACACAATATAGAAACTCCCTGCCACGCAAACGTAAGATACAGGGTGTCCCAAAATAAATGAAACCTATTAATTCGATTACCATTTATTACTAAAACAAAATACGTTAAAAATGTTAACATTTTCTGTGAGCTCATATAATAACATTTGAGTACTGAAAGTTTGGGGCCTTAAGCTAAATTTTAAGGTTTATTTAAATACATGCTCCAAATGACCACCATTCCGTCTCAGACATTCTTGAAGCCGCCGAGCAAAGTTATCAATCACTCTGGCACATTCTTCTCTTTTTATTGCACAAATGTTCTGCGTAATGGCCAATTTCAATTCAGCAATTTCCTTCCACTAGATGGATTCTCTAATTTCTTGCTACGTTTATTTACAGTTCCATAGATTTGAAAGTTACGATGCCACAGGAATATTTGGGATTTTCCAGGATAAGTGTTGAAATTAAACTTCCTGCGGAAGCGTGTTTGAACAGTCTTATAGGATTTAGTCTCTATATAAGTCGTGACGCAAAAAATTTTTTCTTCTAATTTCCAAGTCATGGGGTTTTAAAATAATAATTGTTATTTATAACTGTTATCAAATCTGAAAAATATAAACTATAGGGTTAAAATCAACATATTTATTAGCAATTTTGTGGGTTTCATTTATTTTGGGACACCCTGTACTTGCAATATATACAGCTTTAATTATTTTCTTTCAAATAAAGAATTCCTTGAATGTTCTGGTAGTATGTTTGAAAAATTCTTAAAAACGTCCTGCGATAAGATCACACAACTACATGGACAATTTCTTTACCTGGTCATGTGCTGTGGTGGTAAGCTTTCAACACTGCTTCCAGGGCGGCTATGTCTGCCTTATGTTTCATCAAAAACTTTCCTTCAAAATGAAAGACAGGGATGTCAAACTTGTACAAATTCCACCAATGTTTGTTTCTGGGCAAAGTGATGTCGACCTTTTGTAATTCAAACTAAAACGAAGAAAAGAGTGCAATCAAAATTATAAAAAAATTGGCTCTCAATCGATCGATCCCTTACATTTTTCCAATGTGGGGGTAAGTAACTAGGTAAATGACGCCTAAGAACATAGGCTGCCCTAAATCTTCAAAGGCCATTAAAAATTACCCAGAGAAACGAGATAACTGGCGCGAAATTTGTGCGTTAAAAATCGTTCACCTTTGGATTGGTTGGAAACAACCTGCAAGGCGACTTCAACATTATGGTTATGCATTTTCATAAATAATTAACCTGATGAGAATAACCGGCGATCGCTTCTAACGCTTCATCACACAATGGACACGGCGCTTTGGTGAATAATTCCAACACAGGAAGCTTTTTCGATGAATTCGATGCAGCTCGGCTAATAAACTTCAACATTACGTCTTAATAACCAACATCTAGTGCAGACAAAGTAATCAGTCATATTGTTTGTTCATCAACAACATTTGTTTGAGTAACCATTTATCGTAAATCAAGTTTGCACTATTAGTGATTCCGAGAAAATAAAACGCGAAATTCACTTATTTTATTAGCAAGTTTCAAAATGTGGTTCGTATTTGCTTGCATGTAAAAACGCATCTAAAATACAGTGCAGTTGAACAATCTCGAACAAGTTAGTGCATCACAAGAAATATTGAAACAAAAATTGTCTAAGGTCTATGAAACTTACATGAAAAAGTAAAACAGTGAAAATCACTTAAAAATATCCAAAAAAATTTTAATCACGACATATATGATGCTTACAAAAAGTAATCACAAATTTGTTTTTTTGTCAGCTCTGTATAGCACTGTTATGCATTAAAGTAAAACACTGAAAATCACTTAAAAAATCCAAAAAAAAATTTAATCACAACATAAACAGTATGACGCTTACAAACGTTACCACAAATTTGGTTTTAATCAACTCTATATAGCATTGTTATACATTATTACAATTTTTACCACAAAATTGACTTCGACCACTGCAAACTTATTGTCCTTTAAGTTGATATACCTTGCTGATGTAACTCTGTTCTGCTTTTTCCTTGCTCGTTCCTTTCTTTCCGTTCCACGCATCCCACTTTGCCTTTCCTTTAATATCCATCATTCCTGGTCGAGTTGTATTACAATCTCCAACAGTAACTTGCTTATAGAGAGCATACAATTCTAACAGATCTTCATTAGAGGGCTTCGTAGGGAGATCCTTTGCTTCCTCAGCTGCTTTCAAAAATGCTTCCGACATATTTTCGATGTGCCTGTCTCTTACACTTACAAACCACTGATTAATTTCTACAAAGTAAACAAGTTAGCTAGGATTACAATATTTGAATATGATTATAATCATATTTTTAACCCAAAGTCACCGGAAAAATTTGGCAGCTTTGCATTAAACATTGTCGTTATACCCATATGAAGATCACCAACACTTAGTGGTAATTGTGTGATAATTTCTGCATTTCCATCAAGAGCCTACGACAAAGTAGAGAATATATTCATAAAAGTGTCTTTGCTCAGAGCACAACATGCCAACTAGGAACAAGAAATCTCAAGATTACGAAGCAAGGGTGAAACAATTCAAATTTACAAAGCGTGCATCGTGCAATGGCACAGAACAAAACCATGCGCAACAGCAGATCACGCAAGTAAAAAACCTGACCTCCAACATGCACTTGATTGTTTTGCAGCTGCAGTTGTGGCAATGCAGATATGTAAATTTGCAGACCGAAAATTAAAAAGGTCCTTTACCCAGCAAGAATACTACATGAGATACAGTACTTAACTCTTTCGCTACCATGTGAATAGCGAAAAAAATTTCCGTAAGGTGGCAGTGCGAAAAACTGTGATAATTTGTCATTAATTAAAATCAATCATAATTAATCATCATAAAATACCCCAAGTTTGTTTGCAAATCATTAATCATCTGTTTTCTTCTATATCAAGTGTTATATATCGTTGAAATCTCTATTTCTTGAAGATTTTAAATATAACAAAAAATTTTTTTGTTTGAATATGCAAATTATCCCCCAATAGGTGCTGAATTGTATTCAAAATTAAAGTAGAGCCCTTACCTCAATATCACTAGCAATTTTATTTTTCTACCAAATTTTTAAGAAATGGTCGTTAAATGATGCTAAGAAAATAAGCTTTCAAGGTATATCAGTCAAAACTTTCCTAAAAGCCTAGGTTTTCTACAATTTGCAACTTTCTGAGGCCTATGACTTTTTTGTTAACCGGTACCAAATTTTGTTAGTTAAATTTAGTACCTAAAATATGATAAGCCATTATCTGCTAAAGGTTAGTCTAAACCATGTAACGTTATGTATTTTTGAAAAGCGAATTTCTTCACGATTCAGAAAATATCAAGTTTAAATAAAATACGTTGTCACCAACAATGAAACAGAAGCTTTTTTACACTTTTCAAGAGATAAAAATTGAAAAATACAGCTACGACGTTACCCTCTTTTCAAGAGATAAAAATTAGAAAAACTACCACCAAATTGCGTATTTTTTGAAGTAAATAGAGTACTGGCACAGAGTTACTTTTTGACTCAAGTATCATGTACTGCTTTATCTTTGAATGTAACAATGCCTACCTGTTTCACAGACCTTTGATAACCGAATGCAATTATACACAACATAACGGGCTTTAATGTTCAGTTAAAACTGCCAGGATTTCGATCTCCAAATTATTTTTGTACCTGCCCTCATTTATGGTCACAAAGTTTGAACACTATATCCAAATTGTATTTGTTGCTGCCCTCACCTATGGTCACTAATTTTGGACAATCACTGCAAGAGTGTAATCTTCATGCAAACACTCAAACGAAAAACCATTACAGTGAATTCAAAATTTTTGTTGGTGGTACAGAATTATAATATAGCTTTGAAAAAAGCTGTTTGAGCCATAAGCTTTTCGTGACGCTATCATCAGTGGCAATATCGCGTCAAAAGGGAAGATCTAGAGTGAGTAAGTGTTTTATGTGGTTAATTTGGACGTTAGGCAGTCAAGACGAGCCAATGATAGTGCCAGTATTGTAAAGTGCGCCAAAGAAAGATTTTGCAATAGCGAAAGTCGGAGAAAGCGCAACAGGAGACCAAATGCCGCGATTATCGAAAGAGTTTGAGAGCGTAAACAAACTCTTTCTGTCTGCATAAAACTGGGCGCTGGGTCTTGATATAACCAGCCTCTAAGAGACTAAGGTGGAAAGAGCTGCGTGCTGTGGCGAGGATTGAAAACCGCTTGTCATCATAGTTTATTGCACATTGACCACTTTCTAAAAGATGTTGACCAATGGCAGAGTCACAATCCGGTTTGATGTCTTTTCGTTTGCACGATCTGTGTGGTTGAGATTGGCGTGGGCGGGTCAATTGCTGCTTTAATCATTGTGGAACATGTTCCTTGATGTGATCCTGTAGTCGTTGAGATGTTTGCTCTACGTACTGACTATCACAGTGGCACTTATATTGATATATGACTTAACTTTTCTGTGTGGTAGGTAGAACATCCTTGCGGGTCACGGGCAGCATGCGTTTTGAAGTAAAGACCAAGCGGGTAATGACGGAACCATAGCAGCTTTCCACGGCGGTTTTGACTTCTTTTTCCAAGTTTGTGGAGGGCTTACCCATCCAAGGGACCCTCAAGTACACCGGGCACTTTTCTGGGCCGAGTCTCTTAAGGGTAGAAAACTAAACAATTTGAGTGTTTGGGATAGCCATGGTCGAGTAATATTTTCTTGATCCGTTGTATTTCTCCATTGAGTTTACGCTTGGTGCAAATCATTAGGGCTTGATGCACTAATGTAGATATTAGACGTATTTCACGCTTGAGAGAACTAAAGGACTCCCAACGTAAATACTGGCCGGTGAAAGTGGGTTTCCGGTATATACTGGTTTTAAAGCCAATATCTGTTCTATCGACGTAGACATCAAGAAACGATACACATTTTCCTTTCTTTTTTTCAAAGGTGAATTTGAGGAACGGATGAAGGCAGTTGAGTTTGGTCAGAAATTCATCTGCTGTAGCTTCGTGATCGAAGATGGCAAACGTGTCGTCAACATATCTGAAGTATCTTAAAGGCTTCTGCGTTTGAGAAAACAACTTTTCTTGCTAATATCAAACAAAGATATTAGCCAAAGTCGTACCAAGTGGTGATCCCATAGTTACTCCGTCTGTTTGCTTGTACATAGCGTTATTGAAGCTGAACTCAACCGAAGATGTCGCGCTCTTCATCAATTCAACAAACACGTCCTTTGCAATGAGTGGTTGTAAATCAGAATCGTAGTAAAGGGCATCTGAACGGATTTTGATTGTTTCATCAAGAGGAACATTAGTAAACAAGCTCGAAATATCAAAACAACACATGAAAACATTGGGGTCGATGTCAAGATTTTGCATGGTCTTAGCAAACGTAAACAAATCTGAAATGCAATGTGACGAAAACCGCTCCAACACAGGTTGTAATAGGCCAGCCAACCACTTTCCAAGTTCATGATGGGACGAACCTGTCATCGATAGTATAGGGCGAAGTGGAGTGCCTTCTTTGTGTGTTTTTGGCAAACCATACATTTGAGGTTTTTGCGATCCAGTTGCTCGTATTGCGTCATATATCCACTTCGGCATAAGATCGGTTTTGACTAAGTCAACCAACCGCTTCTCAAGGCGCGATTCAATGCTGGCTGTGTTGTCATTGCTAGAGACCGGACCAAGTCTTTTGAATTCCGATTGATCATCAAGAATCTCGTTCATTTTATCGACGTAGTCGTTTTTATTTAAAAGGACAACACCGGAACCTTTGTCAGGTTTAGTGATAATGATATCATCATTCTTTCGTAACCTGTTGATTGCACGAAAGCACTTTTTGTGCATTGTAAAGTCACGTGAATCTATGGTGCTGTCACACTACAAATGTGCAAGGTGGGCGAGTCGGGCTTTTAAAGCAGTGCGTTGTTCAACAGAACTGGCATTGTAATGCAGATCTTCCCTTTTGACGCGATATTGCTGATAAGAGCGTCACAAAAAGCTGATGGCACAAACTTTTTTCAAAGCTATTTTAAAATTCCGGACCATCAACAAAATTTGTGCGTACTTTCGCCTTTGGTACACTAAACAGCAAATAGCTGTTTTAAACAATGTGGTGAATACTGGAGAAAAAATCAGAACTCTCAAGTTCTCTGCAGCCTTTATCAAGGCTTGCATATCTAAGAGTTGCCCCTAAGTACATCATGGCTCGTATTGAATGATCACGAGCCAGGCACTGCCCAAAGATGGAACGCGCTTTTTTAACAGGTGATGTTGAAAATCTAACAGAGCAATCAAGAAACCTACGAACAGTTTAACAATCACATTGGTGGGCGGCCAGCGAATTTCTAACATTCTTCGACACAATCAGATTATGCAGACACCTGGCATTACTTGATGGAAGAACGGAATCAAAATCCAAGATCAAAAACGAACGACTGCTTTTTTCACTCAGACGCGATTGTTTTGGCAATGCTCTCAGTGATACTACAGTACAAGGCATATCTTGAATCTTTCAGATTATAACTAATCTGACACTGAAAGTCTCGTGCTGTCGCATGGTCTCAACTTTGGGTTGCCACATATGTATTTGTGCAAAGAAGAAATCATCACCGAATTTGAGTCATTGAGGGCACAGCTTTTACATCACAGTGCCAGTTCTGTTGAACAACGCACTGCTTTAAAAGCCCGACTCGCCCACCTTGCACATTTGTAGTGTGACAGCACCATAGATTCACGTGACTTTACAATGCACAAAAAGTGCTTTCGTGCAATCAACAGGTTACGAAAGAATGATGATATCATTATCACTAAACCTGACAAAGGTTCCGGTGTTGTCCTTTTAAATAAAAACGACTACGTCGATAAAATGAACGAGATTCTTGATGATCAATCGGAATTCAAAAGACTTGGTCCGGTCTCTAGCAATGACAACACAGCCAGCATTGAATCGCGCCTTGAGAAGCGGTTGGTTGACTTAGTCAAAACCGATCTTATGCCGAAGTGGATATATGACGCAATACGAGCAACTGGATCGCAAAAACCTCAAATGTATGGTTTGCCAAAAACACACAAAGAAGGCACTCCACTTCGCCCTATACTATCTATGACAGGTTCGTCCCATCATGAACTTGGAAAGTGGTTGTGAGATTCGGCCCTTAAAAGTGCCCGGTGTACTTGAGGGTCCCTTGGATGGGTAAGCCCTCCACAAACTTGGAAAAAGAAGTCAAAACCGCCGTGGAAAGCTGCTATGGTTCCGTCATTACCCGCTTGGTCTTTACTTCAAAACGCATGCTGCCCGTGACCCGCAAGGATGTTCTACCTACCACACAGAAAAGTTAAGTCATATATCAATATGAGTGCCACTGTGATAGTCGGTACGTAGAGCAAACATCTCAACGACTACAGGATCGCATCAAGCAACATGTTCCACAATGATTAAGACAACAATTGACCCGCCCACGCCAATCTCAACTACACAGATCGTGCAAACGAAAAGACATCAAACCGGATTGTGACTCTGTCATTGGTCAACATCTTTTAGAAAATGGTCAATGTGCAATAAACTATGATGACAAGCGGTTTTCAATCCTCGCCACAGCACGCAGCTCTTTCCACCTTAGTCTCTTAGAGGCTGGTTATATCAAGACCCAGCGCCCAGTTTTATGCAGACAGAAAGAGTTTGTTTACGCTCTCAAACTCTTTCAATAATCGCGGCATTTGACCTTCTGCTGCGTTTTCTCCGACTTTCGCTATTGCAAAATCTTTCTTTGGCGCACTTTACAATACTGGCACTATCATTGGCTCGTCTTGACTGCCTAACGTCCAAATTAACCACATAAAACACTTACTCACTCTAGATCAGGGGTCACCAACTGTATGCCCGCGGGTGCCATGTTGCCCGTGAAGGCAATATGAAATGCCCACCAGCCTGTTTTTATAATAATCTCAAAATTTTTTCAAAAGTCGATGGTGGCTCCAAAGAAACAAATAGGTAGCCTAGGGTTGCCAGACATCGGCCATTGAAGTAAGTGCAACTGATATATAATGGCACCACCTGCCAATGCATAATAGATTGAACATCAAGTCCGAAATGTTGCAAACTTTAGGATAAGTGCACCCCCACTTTAATCAATATCCAAAAAGTGGCCCGTGGTCCAAGAAAGGTTGGTGATCTTTGTTCTAGATCTTCCCTTTTGACACGATATTGCCACTGATGATAGCGTCACAAAAAGCTTATGGCTCAAACAGCTTTTTTCAAAGCTATATTGAATTCAAAACACTCCTAACTCTGAACGTTGTAATATAATATTAAAAAATTTCTGCTGCATTTGGTTCAATGGAAAGAAAGTATTTCAAGATTGTCTTGCCAAATCTTGTTTGCTATCACCAACTAAAAAGCACTTGCCGATTTGTGTGCAAAGTCCATAAGTAGCAAACTGACTTGATTTGATCACTACTTGAAATGGACCAGTTGAAAAAATAGTAAATAGAAATAGAAAATAGTAACTCCAGCTAGAGGAACCAGATTTATCGAGAACACTAAGTTTGCTACCTTTACAGTATCTAGAAAGAAAAAGCTGGGTCAAACAATGTGTGCAAACTGACTAGTAATGTAGCACAAAAAGAGACATTACATGTATTATGTAACATCTTAAAACTTATTTTATTCTCTACAGGATTGCAACAACCCTGAGCAAAAAAGCCTTTGATAAATCCAGTTCATTTGTTTACCAGTGTTCCCTCTAAGATTTTAGTAAGTGCGTAACCGGCGGCACAAGTGCGAAATTGCTAGCAAATGTACGAAAACCGCCGGACAAATTTGCAGGGAAAGGAAAGTCAAAACTGTGACAATGCGCTTCGGTGACGTAATAATTAGCGTGGCTATGTCAGCCCCAAAATGTTCACAAACAGGTAGCCTATCGGTTGCTATAAGACGGCGGCAAAATGCTTGGCTATTTTTTTTCAGTAAGTTAATTGCGGTTAAATTTGGTCTCAAACTTTACAGCCTTTGCAACAGTGATTCGTAAGCACTTTGGAATGACAGGTTATAAATGAGCGTAAGTGAAATTAATCCTTTGCCGACGCCCGACATGAACAAGATAAATAGAACTTTTATGAAGTAATGTGATGTTAGGTAGGTTGTTACGATTGACACAACAAAAATTACTTGCGAACTTTAACTGTTGCTTGATTACGGTAAACAATTAGATAACTTACATTTCTCTATCATAATCAATTAAACCAGTGGTTCTCAAACTGTGCGTCGCGACGCCCCGGTGCGTCGTTTCAATTTTCCAAAGGCGTCGCGGGATAATTTGGTTTTGTGCCATTAAGTCTAGGTTTTACTGCGTCAAAAGAACTCTGATCGTAGATTCCTTTCTTACTTTCTTCTGACATTTTCACAATAGTGTTTTTGATACACTGTTGCAACGGTTGACTTGTTATTCAAGAATCAAATTGCAGAAGTTTAACTTTATTGGCGAAAAATATATAAAGAATAAAGCATTCAGTTGTATGTTGGACGAAAACAGGAAAGATGAGTTACAAACTTAGAACGGCGTAATTTTACGATTGAAGATGTCAGACCAATCCAAAATCTTGGCAGCCTAGGGGCAGTTATTTACGTAGATTATGGGTCACATTTATCTCGCACTACGGCAAACTAAACTGTAGGATGCTGTTTGGTGCGTCGCAAAGTCTCGCAAGCTTTTTTAAATGCGTCGCATCGCAAAAAGTTTGAGAACCACTGAATTAAACAGTAGGTTTTTGCAATTGCAAGCAAACTTTCAATCTCAGTTCGAAAAGTATTTAAAGGGAATTTAAAACTAAATTGGTTAGAAGTTGTATTCTTTTTTATTTTTAGTGTTTATAAATGGCAAGTAAAAGAAGGTTATTTATTTGTAACGTACAAAAACTGAACTAATCCTTTAAAAATGGTGTTTTTATGCTTAACTGAAAGCGAGAACTATGTGCTTTTTTATCTTAACTAGCACGATTGAAGTTAGCGTTGAAACGTAAAGAAAACATAAAGATTTTAAGCAGGTTTAGTTTCAAACTTCCCTCGAAAAATGATGTCTTGTGTTAAAACTGAAGTTTGAGAGCTGTTTGAGAGCTTGCTATTACTGCTTTTTAGCTACGATTGCAATCGGCTGGGAAAAAGTAAACAAAAAAATTGATGTTACTTTAGGTTAATTGCTGGAGAGATAATTAGTTATAGAAAAAAAGTGAGGCAATGGCGCGCGCGATATGTTAAGTCGCCGTCACTTGCTGTTGCGTCACAGCCGCGCGATGTTTGCGTGAGATGTTGCACTGCTCTAAAAAAGCATCTGTTTTAACTTGGATTTCTTTTCACTGTCTCCCATGCATTTAACAGTTGGTTAAGATTTTGCTAACAAAATTGCAAAAATTTGAACACAGTGAAAAAGTTACTAAAAACCTTCGGACTTTTTTTACGCACTGTTGGATTTAACTGCGAATCCGCCGGACATAATTTCGCAAATTCGCACTTTTTTTGCGTTTAAAGGGAACACTGTTGTTTACGTTTACCGTAGTTTCGTTTTGATAGTTTTTTCAACCTATTGGCGATTTATTCAGACCCACATCACCAATTTTACATCTGAGCATATGCTTTCAAACAGCAGCAGGATTACCTTTCGGTTAAAGAAGTGATTTTTTTCCAGGAAACTTAGGTACCTTTAAAACGTTGACCACACCAATGTTTTGTTTGCAAAAAATGCAGCTTTGCTGTGGTGTACAATAGGCTAGTTTCTCTTCTCACCAGTAATTACAATTGCTTCAAATGTTGTAATAAAATAGCTTTGAATATAGTTTTTAGACATCAAATACAATGTTTTTGCATCACAAGTAAGTTCTTTATTTGCTTAAAGTTTAATTGATATTTATTTTCCAATAGTATGGTAACCTTATCGATAGATTTTTAAATATGCGGTAAAACTTCACGTTTATTCCAATTGGTCTTATTTGTGCATGGTATTGCACAAACAACAAGTCAATATTTATAACAACAGTGATTTAGGAAAAATTTAAACCATATTAAGTGATTAAGACTTTTTTACTTAAAAAAGCAGTAAAAATAAAGCGCATTTATACAGGTTAAAAAAATGCTAGTTAAATTTTTAAAAATTACCATGGCTTCAAACCTGACGATGGCTATGTTGCTATGCACTTGGAAAGGACGCTTTGCAACAATTTCTATTTATACTTTTTAACATATTGCAAATGTTAAAATGTATATTTCTTTCATACTTTTATTAGAAACAAAAGTATGAAAAAGACCCTGAAATTTTTTAAAGTTTCACTTTGTATTTTCTGTAGTTTCACAGCATGTCAACATTTTAGGTATTTATAATGCATTGTAGCAGCAAGAATCATTTGTGTTCAGCAGAATTAAACAAAAGTAAGCTGTCAACCTAATCCAATTATACATTAGAAACTTTTTGAAACAGGAGGAAAGTGCCAAAGTTTGCTCTTTCTTCACTAGGCTTACCAGGGATCACAATAGTTTTTAGGCAAAAAATTATTTCATTTAAGCTTGTGGGAACTTCGTCTTATTTCTCCATGATGCATGTTATGTGTTGCACGGTTTTCATGACGAGACCACTTATGACCAATGTCACTTCAAAATATTATTCAAATTGGTCTAACAGCTGCAACACAATGCCAACACTTCTGGATTACCAGCAGAATTTATAAAGAGTTACTATGCGGTAAAAATTGCATTAAATTTTAATTGATGTCAGAAAATGAAGACAGTAGCAGAATAAACATTATCATTATTATACAAGGCTAAAGTTGAATATTAAAGGCTTAAAGCTTGTATTATACTAAATTGCAGAAAGCATTCTAAGTAATTGAATATAAATGAAACACAGAAATTCAGCAGAATTGCAAATTAGTATTAGTCTTGGGATCAGCATTAGTGGTAGGATTAAAGTTAGGGTGAGTTGTGATTACAAACCAGATTAGAGTTGGTCAGTCAAATTTCAGTAAATACCAGTACCAAGTAATACCTTAAAATTTTTATATAATGGAAGACTGTAACAAATAATTGTTGTGAGCTGTTAAAACCTGTCCTTATATAGAGGTTACAATACATTTATTCACATGTATCACACATGACATACATTTATGATTTGCTGGTAAGTGACTTGTTTAGGAAAATGAATAGACATAAGCTGCAGTAATTTTTATCATTGGTCTTATTCAATCACAAAATTACGAATTTTCATTTAGTACATCTGCTTTTCTTGTATATTTTGTGTACATGTCTTATTACTTTTTGTTCAATCTCAACCACACAGAATCAGGGAGTAGTGCTGGCCTTTTACTGCATCATTGCAGCAGCTTAATACTCCCAACCCAGCAAAACTACACTGCTATACCAATAAAGCCCCACTTATTCCATAAACATTGCAAACAAGCCACAGTCCAATCCACAGGTTCAATAGATGCACTATTGAAGAAAACATGTATATCAATAATGTATTGTAAACAATTTACAGCCAAGTGCTGTAGATTAATTAGCCTACTCAGCAGTACACAATTGTACCAATTAGAAAATGCCCGTAACATCTAGTATCTGTGATACACTAGATTAGAATTTAAGTAAGGGATACCATAGTTAACATTTCAAGACATTGTGCACTATTCAAGGATATGTAGCCTATGGTACTGCTACTAATTGTAGGATCAAACAAGGCATATATATGACATTTATTTTAGCTTTACATTTCTCACATTCCAACTGATTACAATTTTTGTTTAGATCCTATCTTTTGGTCATGGGAAAATCTTTGCAGTTATTCATAGAATTTACTTGATGTTCATGCCTGCTTTGGAGCTGACAGTGCTGCTAGTACTGTAGCCTAACAGCCTGTAACAAAGAAACAAGTGGCTGTAGAGAACCCTTCCTACAAGCACAAAAACGCAAACTCCATGTGAGTATTGAACTTAAAATTTCATAACTGTGAGCAAGTGCTTTATCACATCAAGCCCTTTGCCTGCAAAATACTATGTGTCAGCAAAAACATTCTGCATATTTGTTTTTGCAATTTATGATAATTAACTAACTAAAATACCATCTAAAATTCTTTCTTAGTCAGAAAAACAACAAGTTTCTCCAAAATTATAAAGGTTTTTTCAAATGTTCCTAGGCCCTAGACTACTATTTCTAACCTGAAAAAAATTAAGCTATCTTCTTCGCTGGCTGGCTTTTGCACTGTCTAACTGCTGCATACATTTCGATCTTTTTTAGTCTAGCTCGGATCAACTTCTCAAATCCAGTGGACATAAAGTTATTCAATCACAACATGTATAAGCCTGATTACAAGACCAGCTTTTTGCTATCATACATGCTGTACGACAGTCGTTCAAACTCTGGTTGATGATAAAACCGGAGCATGGAATCCCAAAGTACATTTATTACATCTTTGTGGAATCCGACTCAAGTCTAGTTTATACGGATTCTAATCCACTCTCAAAAATCATAAAAGGACTCGTATTCAACTAGAGTTCAGTTAAAAATAACTCGAGTCAAAAAATTAAAATTTCTTTTTGCTGAACTCCATTCATGATAAAAGACTTAGTCACACACTCAAGTTTCATTAATGATTTTAACCATTGTGATTGTAAAATTAAACTTTGAGAAGTAAAAATTGTGAAGAAAACTTGAAGTCATCACCTGCACTCTGACAGACTAGCGCCAAGCAAAACATGTAGCATCAAACTGAAATAACATTCCTTTAGCCTACGGCTAATCTACAAGTAGGATTACCATATGTGTGACTTGTGAAATGAGGACAAAATCTTGGGGATCAGAAATTTTTTTGATCGAATTTTCCGGGGTGAACTTTTTGCGATTTCCTCTTAAAAATAATGTGGTGACAGATGACCTTATATTTTGGATATCAACTTTTTCAAAAGTTTGTCAGGGTAGCTTGAAGGAGGAAACTTTTAGGCCTATATCTGGCAGCTATTTTAATTTAAAAAATGAAATTAATTGCAAATTGGAGGATATTAGGTCGTTATTTGATGTTTTCGGAGAAAAATCATAATTTCATGAAAATGGAGGACACGTTCTTCAAAAAGAGGATGTATGGAAACTTTATCTACAAGGGATGAGCAACCTTTTTTTAATTGATTTTAACTTTTTGAAATATAAAGAGGCCGCTTTCTACTTTGTCCAGTATAAGCTTTTGCATCAAGTTGTGTTTCCCATTTGGTCGGTAATGGCCTTTGTTGCTGCTGGTGGATTATTGATGAGGGGCACATCAAAAGTAGACTATTAAGTGGTCAACCATCTGTTCATTAAAATTTTTAAATAGATTGCCATTATTTGTCAAAGTTAAATATTTGAGGGCATGTGTAGGGGGTTTACAACCAGCCTACTGCCATCACAGGTAGAGTTGCCATCAGCCTAAAGGAAAAAACAAGCACGCCAAGGAAAAACGATATTTTCCTGTGAATTTATAAATCTCACACCGGATTTAGATTGAAAACGTTTTTTGTTGAGGTCACTTCTTTCCATAGCCAAAATGGCACAGCGCTTTTTTGCAAAACACAAGGTCCAGACCTTTTTCTATCGAAAAACAAACAAAATTTAAGACAAATAAGCACATACTTTGATACAATTCGCTTTCTCGTGAATGGAGAATAAATATGGCAAAAAAATGAGCTCGTTTCTTAGAAATAGGCACGTTTTTTCTTTCCAAGACAGGAAACTTGAAAGTAAGGACAAATTTTAGAAATAAACAGGAAATGGTAACTCTGATTATAGACTATTTTGCGTGCTCATGGGGAGGCTCCGGAGAATCGAGTATAGTTAGACATAGATAATCATTTTTATTTACATGAAAACGCTACCCTTTCCAAAATTACATGACATGTATCCATAAGCTTGCTCTTTAAACTAGCGGCGTAAATATCCTTGCAACCGAAGAATGAAAATATTAGAGGCACTTTAATTTTTTATTTAAGACAATAACAAAAAAATAAAACTGGCACAACTGCCTAGGGTAAAAATCATCAATATAGATTGGTAAAGTGAACCACAATGTTTGAGATAAAATGAATTTAAGCGACCATAAATAATGCAACAAACACTCTCTGAAAACTATTGTTAAAGTTCCAAACACAAAGGTTTACCAATCGCCGCAATGGTAACATTCATAGTCGTACGGGTCCCAAGCAATTTGGAGGGAAAATCGATTTTGCCCAAATATTGGTATCGGCACACAACTTAGCCCAAAATTTGAAGTTATGTGTATTCTATTTATAATGAATGTTGTAGCATCAAACTGACTATAAAATCTCATTTTTTTACATTTTCAAAACCTAATGATGTAACCGCTTACCTAGGCCAAAAAATCCCAAACATTTGATTATTAGCCTAAAAATACTCAACTTCACAGTAAACTTTAAACTGGTAGATACAGAATAGCCTACTTCCTTTTCTTTCCTAAAACGTAAAGTGTTTTCCCAAATCTCTGCAACCAGGAGGGGCAGACTGTCCTCTCTGTCCCCAGGTCTCGTACTGCTATGGAAACAGCTAAAGTGATCTCCTACTTAATTCTTGGCCGTTTGTATATCTTTTCAAGTAAATATTAGTTTGTTCACAAACTAGCTAATGCTCTCGTTAAACCAATAACCTGGGAGGAGACAAAGGGGGGGAAATTATGAGCTGCTCTCCAAAAAGATTTAAAAAAGTGTTGTTTGTGGATGAGGTATTTTGAGCCCAATAAAAAAAGCTTATAATGAAAGCTTCATTTCACAAATATCTTTAAAATTAGGTAAATACAGCACTAATTTGTAGTAAAATGCTGTGGGTCTCTAAAATAAATGAAAAATGGTCATCACCAAAAATGTGATCCAAGATATAATAGTTTTTGCCCCTCCTCCAAACTTTTTAGTTAACTGCGTCAGTTGGTTCTTGTTTTTATACATTGCTAGCTTCCTCTGCCGTTGTCGCCCCGCAGGACTACCAGTAAGTTATGTTGGCTACGATGGTGTAGTGGTTAGAGCGTCCGCTTCGCAGTCGGTAGACTAGGGGTTCATTCCCCTTGTCGAGTCATACCAAAAGACTTTAAAAAATGGTATCCACAGTTTTCCTGCTTGGCGCTCGGCATTTAGTGGAGGTTGTGGAGAACAAGCCGGCAAGTTCGCTTGTTATGTCTATGGGCAAGGCATTTAATGGGACGCCCCCGCCTTTATGTGGAAGACAGGTGGCCCAGACACCTCGGAAATGGCAACTCCCAAGCGAGTGCGGACGTCCCGTCCAAAATATAGCGATACAATTCGCTTTCACGTGAATGGAGGATAAATATGAACAAATACAAATACATCCAACTGAGATTTCTGTGAGCAGTAACAATAAGGTGATGCAAATAAAGGCATTGCTCTTACGCCGATGGTTGTACCGGTACTCGCAATTAAGGCTGTTCTTGCTCACAAACTCTTTGTCATTTCAAAAATGCTATTCGTTCTTTGCACTAAGTTAAGGGATTCAATAGTCAAAGTGGAGGGTGGACTCTGTAACTGCTTATGTTCCTTCCGGTGTATGTTCCCTTCATGCAACCAGGAAATGGTGAATCGACTCGGAGCTCAAAGTCCAGCATCTACTGTTAGGTTCTAGAATAAGTTAGGCTATGGCTTAAGTGGATATCCTTTTGACCATATTTTTGTGCTGAAGAAAAGGATATTTTTCTAAGTTCTACGAATATTTTCAATAAAACTTGGCATTTTGTTTTACTCTGCCACACATGATAGAAATGTCTTAAGAGTTTAAGAATGCTCGGGCATGCTACATGGCTGTGCAACAGAGGTATAATATTTTAAAGTAGAATCCATCTACCGTTTAGTCGTTATAATGGTAGTACTTACCATTGTGTTATTAAAAACAGATCTATAGCGGTAGGTTAGTATTTGTTATCCAGGGGCGACGCCAGCACAAAATAATGGAGGATAAACAAATAATAGGCAAGATAACTTAAAGGGAAAACCTCGACAAAATGTATGCCCAAGTCACAACCAGGAATAGTGCTACAGCCAGTGCAAGGCGAGGGTTTTCTCAGCAAGACATAATCCATTTACTTTTGGGAGGTAAAGTTTGCTTCGAGTGTGTGAGTCAAGAGTGGAGTTGATTGAAATTTTTTGTAGACCGCTCGGGGGCAAAGCCTATAAGGCAACAACAAGGAAGGTTGTAAAATTTTGAAGAAGTAGAATTTATTTGATGTGGTTTAGTGGTTATCTTGAGGGAAATTTTCTGCCAAAATGGAAAGAAAATTAATGGGTAAAAATAGGACGATAGTGCCTATCGTTCAGAAATTGACTTTTTCATGAAATTTAGATTGTGTTGTGTCAAATTTAGATAGTTTTGTTAGCGGTTTGATCTGCCCTGGTTAGACCTAGAATAGACTATGAAAAATCCAATACAGATCTAGCCGGGCCAGATCTATATTTACAAAATCTCTATTGCCATTATGCACCACCACAAATGCCAGATCCCTGCTTTTGGACATTATACTTTGACAGCATAACAAAGTGATAATTAATAAAAATTAAACGCTGAGTCAGCCCTCTGCTAAATCATAGTCGATAAACTATTGCAAAACTGCTGTTATTACGTTTTGGTGTAATATGTTTAGGTAACGAATCAACTTGATAAACATAGGGAAACTTCGAACGATTTATTCTCGAAACGTAGTTACCGGCGCTCTACTTTCCTTACAAGTCGCAGGTCCACAAAGTCATGTGTTTCGCGCGGATCACTCCGATTGCATAACACTTTAAGATAGGTGATTTTTCAAAATATTTTTCGTGCTTCAAAACCAAGAAAGAGTTAGAGCTTTGGATTCCACGTTGCCTCTCCTTCAAAAAAACTCAATGAAACCGCACGAATTACAGAAATGACCCTGAACAGAAGTGGGTAGACAAGTCCGCACTTACACCCTCCGGGCGACACCCGCGCTATTACCTATTATTCTATTTTAATAGGTAACGTATCAGAAATAAACTACACAATTTACGTTTGCTCTTAGAATAATAGTGGTGCTGTCTGCTTTGGTTTTCCTGAATTGGAACCAGACAGCAGTATGATATCAGTTAACATTATTACAAAATAGAGCTTTTTTTGAAATGTTCTCAAAAAAGAAAAAAATTATGCTTAAAAAACGCTTAAATTGCTAAATCGCTTGTTGTATCGTCAACAAAGCTTTGCTTGTTTAAAGAATTACTTTTATTGAAAGCAACTTGTTAATATTTTCCAAAGAAGCCTTCAACCGCGTTTCTACGGTCAGTATGTGCAGAGAAATTTCACAATCAATCGTTGATTATGACATCATCTTAATTCCCAAAGAGGGTAATTGTGTGAAAGTTTGTGAGGTGAGTGCTATATCCCGTTTAAGAAAAATACGTTTTCCACCGTCAAGAAGTGCGGATTTCAGAAAATTTATCGCCAATGATGACGTCGTTTATCCCCGTTTCTGACACTCAATCCGAAGTCTCATCGATCTAGAATCAAAATCAAAACCTCGGTTTACATGTTAGCCTCAAGAAAAATTAGTTTTGCGTCGCCGCCATAAAGCAGCGTCAGTAAAAACTGACTTCAGGTGGATTGCGAACCCATGATCCGCACCAGCTACCCAGAGGAGAGAGCCCAGGCTTTTGGTAACG
The DNA here is from genome assembly GCA_963675345.1 of Trididemnum clinides. NCBI lineage: Eukaryota > Metazoa > Chordata > Ascidiacea > Aplousobranchia > Didemnidae > Trididemnum > Trididemnum clinides. The sequence continues at coordinate 9,834,493 of OY776285.1, forward strand.
GGACGTTTCAACAGAGAACGCGGCTTTAACAACTCGGATACCGAAGCATGGCTATTGGCTGGTTCCAGATGAATGATTTTTTCATCGATCATTAAATTGCTACAATTTTTAAGACAATGTACTTAGAATTCTAGCTCAAGCATGATGGTCTTGCCGGCTGATCTGGCATATCATCACTTGAAAATTTCACACCACTATAGAGCGCAATTAATACCAGCACTACAGATCACCAAGCATAAGGCCTCAGCGTTCATCTACCGAAATTCGCTCTGCTCATCGGCATGCTTCGGTGGCCGAGTGGTTGGGACGGTGTTACCTGCTAGAACAGTCGCTACCAAAAGCCCGGGCTCACTCCCAAGGAGACTGGTGCATCCCAACACCGATGCTGTTTTATGGCAGCAACGTAAAACTGACTTTCCTTGAGCCTGACATCTCAATCAAGTGTTTGATCTCGGTTCTAGATCGATGACTTTCCTATTGACTCTTACATTTATGCAATCTGTCAGATAGTGTACTGAAACCCCTACGCATTCATGATGGTCTCGGCTGGTTGATCTGGCGTATTTTCACTTGAAAATTACTCCCGAGTAAAATCAATTGTGCCCAGCAGTTTCGAAGAAGTTGAAGCGCACAAGCACGCACACAGAAAAAATTGAGCTTTATAGTAGAGAAATCTGAAATATCATAAAGATTAAACATTTTTAATTAGAGGCAAAAGGACTCTAGTTTCATCAAGTCTCTCCTCGTTGAAAGGCTTCAAACCTTTAACAAACGTTATATCAAAAATATAAGACAATAACAAAAAATATAATCAAATTGACCAAAAAAAAGCCGGAAGAAAATAAAATAATTTAACCAACGTGTCTGCACCACGCTAAAGTATTTAAGTATAGGTCAGCGAATATTATTTGTCTGGCATCTAACATTTGGCGCTAAAAAAACTTATTTTACTCCCCATCTGATCATAGCTTGTGACACTCGAGAAGTATTCCAAAAGGGCCACCCGAAAATCGAAAAATTGCTCCTAAAAATTTCCTTCAGTCTAATTTACAGAGTGTTATTTGAAAGAAAAAAGTCAATAACCTGAATTGAAATAATTTCTTTCGGGAGCATTCCAAGACTTTTATTGCGCAATAAAATTTTGGTTCCATCTCAATCATATTATTTCAGGCGACGCATGATTGAGGCGACGTAATGACTTGTTCAAGCAATTTGCCTGTCTTCTGCTTGGCCTGCTTTCAAGCGGCCAACACAGTGCAAAAAGGGCTCACTGAAGCAATAAAATAATAGTGAAGAATGTGTTTGTAAATTTGTAGTTGGTTGCTTTTACTCGATGAAACGCAGCGCGTGCGGTCGAAGTACCAAAACAGTACCGGCGCGATGGTGTAGTGGGTAGAGCGTCCGCTTCGCAGTCGGTAGACTTGGGGTTCATTTCCCTTGTCGGGTCATACCAAAAGACTTTAAAAAATGGTATTCACAGCTTCCCTGCTCGGCGCTCAGCACATAAGGGATAGTGTGGAGAACAAGCCGGCAAGCTTGCTTGTTGTGTCCTTGGGCAAGGCACTTAACGGAACGCCTCCGTCTTTATGTGGCAGACAGATGGTGGGGCCAAGCAGTCTACCCGTCGTGGTGGCCCAGTCTGACGAAAGACATGCAAACCGAGCATGAGCTCATACGCGTGAATGAATGAACCAAAACAGTACAAGACTCTTGCAGAAAATATCTTAAGAAAATTATCATCAAAATTTATCTTTAAATTTTTTATCGATTTAAGTTAGGTTTTAAAGCAGCAGGTGGAAATATGAACCTGCTGCAGTCATCAGTTCTGATGCCAACTGCTCCCGTTTTATTACTGCACACAGACTTAGGCATATTCACTCAGTTCAAATTTTACTTTAGTTTTTTTGCGAAAAAGCGCAATCAGAGAGTAAGCAACAACAGTTTGCAATTTTTCTAAAAGTCCGCTATCAGACTACTGCATGTGACACCACAAAGAGATAACAGGAAGTGCATCTTAACAAGAGGTTGGAAGTTGAGTTTGTCTAAACTAACAATTGGATTGAGTCTTTCCTGTAATCTGAATAAAGCTCTAATAGCCGAGCTTCTAAAAAAATTCCTGGTTGAAAATAACACTCTCAAATAGTATTGTGTAAACAAGATATTGAGAATATGTTTCCAGTTTTAATTTATACCTGCTTGAATACGAAAAACTTTTCATAGCGTGGCGAGTCCACTATAAGTCATTTCTGTTTAATGTTTGCTGTGCAATTTGGAATCTTGTAGTTGACAAAAAATGCATAAAACTGCCGCTAGATGATGCCAATCTGCCGCCAGCGGAAAAATTAACTGCGTTTTCATCCTTCACCTGTGTTTTTATGTCTAAAAGCGTATCCAAATTGCTATTATATGTAATTTTCGGCACTATAAAATAGTGATGATCACGACATTAGGTAACAAGAAGTACACTTCTTTTTTACTCTGCTACGTTCTTTCACGTTGCATTAATAGAAAAGTCGCAGGTCTAGAACGATAGCGATGTAGCTGCAACGTCAGAAATTTACCAGCAAATACATAACGGGAGTCATCGAATTGAAGCACATTTGTAGGGACTCCCAAAACAACATCTGATGACCGTGATTGTCCTGAACGCGGAGTCTGTAAAATTCTACGGCCTGGCATTGCTGGAATTGCCAGGAAGAGGAAGGCCGTTAAGCCAAAAGTTAAAACTTGCTGTAGAGCTGTTAGAAGCTTAATTTTCACACAATGCATTTCTTCCGAAAACTTTGTGACAAAGCATTAAAAATTTTGTAAAATCAGTTTTTCAAGGGCATTTTTAGTTGCAACACTAGTCTGATAAACTCAAGACAAGTACCGGTATGAACACCGAAAATCTGCTACGAATGCAGTGTTTTTTTTTATTTGCCGATATTTATCCTCCATTCCAGAGAAAGCAAATTGTATTGCTGTCTTTTGGACGGTATGTCCGCACTCGCTTTGGGGAGTTGCTATTTTCGAGGTATCTGGGCCACCTGTATTCCATATGAAGGTGGGAGCATCCCGTTTAGTGCCTTGCCCAAAGACGCAACAAGCGAACTTGCCGGCTTGCTCTCTATTGTATCCGTTAAACGCCGAGCGCCAAGCAGGAAAGCTATGGATACCATTTTTTAAAGACTTGTGGTATGACTCGACAATGGGATTGAACCCCAGGTCTACGGACTGCGAAGCGTAGTATTGATTAAAAAAATCTTACAAAAATTAATTTGAAAGCAAAGGCCTCAGAGCACCAGCCCATATTTGCCAGACAAAAGACTACTAGAACAATCAATATTCACAAAATTTGATTTGTTTTCTTGGGTCAGATTATCGCAGAAACAAGTGAGGCCAATACCACAATCCTGCGTTTGAAATTAATCCCATCAAAATGCAAAGGAAGTTTGAAGCCGTGGAAGTCGCAAGGGTTCAGATAAAGCACTATTTAAGGTCGCGCGATCAGTGCATCCGACCGACTTCTTAAAATTGCTTTACTGGATTAAATGTAAAGTCACTTACTTGATTTTGAGTGAAAAGCAACTTCTGATAGTTCACCAATGTCTGTCCGCTTGCACTTTGTATTTATGTCAGGTGCATAAGAAATTATCGTTTTACTCGAAGCGTAATCTTAATTAGTTTTGTTATACCAATATCACGCTGGATAACAGCTGCGTTTCTTTTCATCATCCGAGGAATAGAAAAAAGAAACACAACCAGCAGCGAAATGTTGATGAAATCTTAATCTGAAAACATTTTTCGAACATACAGGAACTCAAATTCACGCACATTTTTTTCTTTTACGAAACAACTTGCATGCACAGCAGAAGAAGCTCGACGTACGCACAAGTGCATTAGATGAAAAATATCTGAGGAAATTGATTTCTGAAACAAAAACATGACGAAAAGCCTGCAAAAACTAATGGATGCCTGCTAACTGGGACAAGCATCAAGTCTTTCAAACAAAAGAAACAAATGGAAGATGACAATGAAGTTAAAGGTGTGAGGCAGTTTTTGAAAAACCGGAATTTATTCGCAAATACTACATACAAACAGCAGAATGCATAGCAATTACAACCAAATCAGAATCAAAGTAGAACTAGATTTTTCGAATAGTTGCTAACCTCAGTCCTATCAACTACGTTTTTGAAATTTGGCGCATTGGTGAGTGACAAAAGCAGCAGTCAGACAAGCAAGTAAAAGATGCAAATTTTAAAAGGACATAAATTCATAACAATATGAACAGTTCAAAGTGTTTCAAAACGATTGTGGCCTAGAGACAGGAAGTGGGTTGCAAAAGTTAGCTGCAGCTTTGTACTAAATACTAAACAACTCATTCAATAAAAATTATATGATTAACAATGACAAAATGCATTTTACAACCAAAAGTGCCAATTGCAGACTGAGACAGTGCACACTATTTCCAACAATGAGGTCTCATCAGTGCAGCGGGTGACCGAAAAGTGGCCAAAGGATTTACACCAAGCAAACAAAATTTCGCAAAACAAAGGATTGTCATCAGCATTGTTCAAACACTCAAAATGTGAACTTGTTCACGATTTCGACAAAAAAGCACAGGCTAGACTGGGTATCAAAATTGCAAACAATTAACAATGATGCATCTTGTTTGCAAAAGCTAAAAAATTTATCACAATTAATAACATGGTCATTTGTAAGTTCGGGCAGTAAAGCGTCACAACAGATAGAGAGTCAGGGAGCTGTTCCATCAAACGCTAGTTTGCAATGAACAGATATATATACTATATGGACCAGAAAGCAGCTGAAAATTATCTAAATGATTTTCTTAGTCGAAGTGCTTTCTCAATAGCAAAGTAGAAAAATTGAGGTGTAACAACGACTAATCAACAAGAAAACATCTATCTCGGTGGTTTTCAACCTTTTTGCTGAAGCGGAACCCCAATGAAGAATTTCGGTGGCTCGAGAAACCCCTATGCAATAATTCAATTGTTTTATACAAATTGCGTAACTTCTGGCGGAATCCTTGGACTGAACTAGCGGAACCCCGGTTGAAAACCACTGATCTATCTCATAACAAAAGCATTAACGATGTTTTTCTACGTTAAATAAGGCTTGGTTGAAAAATTTTTGCATATTTATAACGTGATACAAACTCAAAGTCACACTAGGTTATAATTACAGTAATTTTTGAATCGCTTCATATTTTCACGTTTTACGAGTATGCAGCCAAATAACATTTTGCTGCAAATCGTGTGCAGTGCATTGAATAAAGGGAAATGTTTTGAAGTTGGTCGATATTCGGCGCATGATCAATGGTAAAGTCATCATCATGAAACCCGAAACTGTCAAACTTACAAACTACAATTTGCTGACTGTTTTGTAAGTCAATCTAACTCTGTCAAAAATCAGTAAAAAATATAATTCAGTTCATAAAACGTCATTGAAAAATATCGGCTGGAGCAGGGATAGCCAACCTATGCTGTATCAAAGAGCTAAAACACGATAGAGACCATCACAGAAAGAGCCGCTACACCATTCTAAGATTGGATTAACGCATTTCCCATCCAAACAGAGGCTGATGATATTTTCTTTTTTGTAGATTACCCTTCGCAATGCTGGAACTGCTAAATTTTTCACCCCAACGTAAAGTGGAACGTAGATCAGTTTTTTGCCGCACCGCTGTTTACACATCGCTACACTTCATCACTGTACTCAAAAAATGAGTCAAAAGAGCCGCAGTCCAGAACCCTAAGAGCCGCGGCTTGGCCACCCCTGGGCTACAGCAACGCTGTGCAAACCGACGCTCTCTCGAGGCCTTGATTGTGGCTCTTCTAACTCTGGTTGCACAATGTTGTGGCATAGAGGAGTGCAACCTACGGTCAATAACGCTAAGCTTTGTGGCCACTAGAAAGATGAATATGCCTCAAATTGGCGTTGAATATAGTGATTTCCAAAAAAATGTTCCCAACCTCTAATTCGAATGCATTGGCGTCAATTCGGGCATTGATCTTCCAAAAAAAGGTCTTTCTCATCTGTTTTTAAGATCAATGCATCGCCTAACGGAAAGTTGCGCTGCCGCTCTTTTTGATTATGGCTGCTATTGCTTTGGGATCTTTTGCACAGCACGTTTGGCCACCCCTGGGCTACAAGGATGGCACGAGTCGGTAACAAAGCCCTTATTTCAATTACAGCACTAACAGCTAAACAATTTTTAACATGCTCATACAATCGTTTAGACATGAAGTTGCTGCACTGTAGATGGTTAAGCTTGCATGCTGTTGGGTTGCACAGCTGCTCACACAAGCCTTAACGGCTAATTGCAAGTTATAACGCTATTTCGCAAAAAGTGAGTTGGCTCCCAGGACCTAACAACACTAATTTGTGTAAGTGGGAAAGCGATCTAAGCAATGTTCAGTAACAAAGCGTATTTCAGAAACCCTTACTTCCGAGAAGAGTAGCTTTCACGTCTCAAGGAACAAATTTTAAAAAATGTCCGTGTTGCACGCAACAAACAATAAGGGGAATTAGACCGATGAAAAAAAATTTTCAAAAAGTTATCACATAGGTCTACCAGTTTTGGGAAGATATCCTCACATTTCGTTATGGGGTTCCAAACACCTGCTTTGTTCAATGAACACTTGATTCTTTACACAGACAAAGACACTGTATTTAGGAATGGTTAACGGATTGCTGAACCAACACGAGGAAAAGATTTTTTTAAATAGGCAGAAGCTGAAAAAAGTGCGATTGTCTTGAAAAAGGCTTCACAAATTTACAGTAGATAGAAAGTTAGTTGATATTTCCCCCCTCTCACTTTTAATATAGTTTTCGGTATGGCATGCTAGACAATTTATACATATACAGCAAACTTAAAGATTAAAGAAAAAAATGAAAGTAAGGATGCAACAATAGGTCTAAACCTCCTCCATCTTTCGTAGTCGTATTTTTTTAAGCCAGGAGTGCGCAACCTGCAGTTTGCGGACCATCTGCGGCGCGCCACGTAAAATTTTGCGTCCCACGGAAGGGTAGCCCACGTCCACAGATTGAATTTTTGATCGACATTTCTAATTCAGCCCTTGTGAGCCCGACTTCGTGAGTAATCTCTTAAAGAAAAAAAAGTGTTCAAGTTTGTTTTGCGATAGAAATAGGTAAAAAAGCCACTGTGAAAACGATGATCGAAAAAATAAATCTTCTATCTGCCAGCTCCACGTACAATACAAAGTCTTATGCCAATGCTCACTTAAAATAATCTGACTGACCCGCGAAGTCTTCCACTTCTGTGAAATTGGTTCATATGCACACCACTGCTTCAAGCAATACGATGCAGTGTACAATAAAATGAATACAATAAAATGTCATAGACATTTTTAAGGACATTTAATCCAGTGAAAACCTTCACAGACATTAAAATGTTTCTAGGAAAGCAATTCTTACAAGAATCTTGGTTGCCCGCGTAAAAAAAGGACGCTAAAAGTTACTGCTGCAACAAAAGTTTGTTTCGTATTGTCCGCTTTCCTCAAATTGGTATCCACCACATTTCTCAAACACCAGTCAATAATCCACCCATCTTTCTCTCGGCGCTGCTTTCATAGTCTTTGCTATGTTTGTAAGTTAGGAATTGGGCTGGCCGTAAACCGAATAGTATGCTTCCATGAAATATCTCAACACCGATTCATCAGTCGATGTGAGCGAAGCGAGGATGCGTTCAATGATCTCAGGGTTTCTGACTGGTCGGCGTTGGTCAGCATTTGGATGTTGCTGAATTAACCAGTGGTAGATTGCAGCCATGAAGAAGCATGGATTGCTGAGTCGAGGAGATCGAGCGGAACGAAGAACAAGATAGAAGCAGCGACAGCATCTGATGAGTTCTTGATTGAAGTGCAGAGCAATCGCGCGGAGATCCATAACGTTTATATGCTCGATCATGACTCGCATGAAACAGTCGTGAACTGCATTTCTTACTCTTTCACCACATTCTCCAGGCTCCGTGTTGGAGGCCATTTCACAAATTTTCTCAAAAATGAAAAACTTCAACACTGAAACAAAATCAAAGATATACATTGATTTTTCTACAAAACCTCAGCAATTATGACAAAAGGGAAAGACAGAAGAGGAAGGGGTCTCATTTTAACGAATTATAACAATTGGTATTTCTCACAACTTATTCATCTGTTGGTATTGACTGTTTTCATCAGTAACAACACCCTAAAACGATAAGGTATCGGTTTTGCAATTAAAAATTAAATTCCTCGTGATCTGAGCTCTTGAAAGTTGGTCATTGCACGGCAATTTCTATAGCATCGATAGTAGACTTTAATGTAGAAATAAATATGTTGCTATCGCAATTTCGGAAACAAATCTGATAGTATTTGGAGGGTTTATGTATCCACTCGTAAGAATTTTCTTGTGAACCCAGGGTAAACTTGAATATTACGATGTAAGTAATTACCCCACCAAAAGAATCTATAACTGAATCTACCCCAGATTTCGCAATTGCCATCTGCTGAAATAAACCTATAAGTGGGAACCGAACTCAAATCCAGATCAACCACTCAAACAATAGTCATACCGCCTGTATTATCATGTGACGTTGTTAGACTGGTTGGAATAGATTTGGGTGCCAAGTCTAATCCCAATCTTGTTATCAACCAGGTTCGAGTTATCTGATGTAGAGGAAGCCGATATAAATATAGCCGATATATAAACATCTGATGTAGAGAAGCGATTAAGTGGCATCAACAAATTGTAGTTTCGTTCAGGGGTACTTGCACAAGGTTCTTGAAAATCGTTCTATTCCAGATTCACTTTCCAGTTACCAAGACTACTGACCCAGTCCTCGTTTGAGCTAGATAATATGTTTGGCTCGTACATCTTTAGCGCAAGACGTGTTAGCTAGTGTTTGCCAATATCGAGCGCGACGAGTGGATGATGCTTGACCGACAGGCACAGTACATTTGTGTCACAAGAATTAAATGCCAACTATTAATGCCATAGATATCGGTCCAAGCCACTCATTGACGGTACCAACCAGAAACATATACGTATATATGCAAAAGAATATAAATGAATCGTGGCATTCAAGATCCTTATGTTGGTTTCCATGCCTCAAAAACATACTTTAAAATACAAATTTCTAAATCAAGGGTGCTCTAAGTTTGTAGGGAAAAAGCCTCATTTCTCACTTTTAGGGGACTCGATGAGCTGTGATTTATTTCTCAGTATAAGGAAATACTGGAGTAATAATAACGACTTTTATTTGTGACAAATAACTATCTGTTTCAGCTGCTCATTTTAGGATTGATACTTTATCGTAATTTTTGTTCATAATTTAAGGCAGGCGTGGGCAACATACGGCCCGTGGGCAACACACGGCCCGTGGGCCACATGCGGCACGAGAGCTCCATATCTGCAGCTCGCGAAGCTTGTCATCAAGTACACTCAAAAGATATATTTCATTTTTGGTAGCACAAAACGTAACCTATAAATATAACTGAGAACATGCAAGCGCACGTTTACCTTGTGCCATATACAGATTATGAAAGCTTTGCGTTTGAATATAATTGTTCTTTTTCATAAAACAAAATTTAAACACGGCCCGCTGAAGACCTAGAAATAAAAATTATGGCCCTTTTTTTAAATAACTTGCCCACTCCTGATCTAGGGTATTGAGATACGAGCAAAAAATAATTTGGACGATGTATGAAAAAATCACTGGATCTATGAGGTATATTTTTCAATTTAATAGACATGGACACAATTTTATTCATTAGTGATTTGGGAGGGGGAACGAAGAGCCATCGCCTGCGCCAAGTATGTAAGGATAAAGAAATATTGTCGTTTGATACATATGTTTAAGTACAATTTACTGTAGTTACAGGTAAATGAAAAATTTTTTCCCTGTTCCTTCAAAACTGGAAGTGAATATACAACCTATCACTTTCGTGCTCCGTTTGAAAAAAATGCAACAACAATTTATACGTTGCTTTCTTGAAAACAAACTAATTTAAATTCTAGTAGCTGTTACCTTGAAGTATTGGAAGTATTGTGAAAAATGATCTTGCCATTGTTCAACTCAAAAGATGTTGAAGAATAAAGATGCAGCTTTATATTTGCGATGACCTATTGAAAGCAACAAAAAGATTTCATTAGTTTGAACCAAAAAATATTTGCAAGGTTCTTAAATCACATATTTGTGTCGGTAGGCTAAACATTTGTTTTACAAAAACTTCAGGTGGTCTAAAAAACATTGATGCTTTTGCACCGACGCGATTGGATTTGTAAACGTTTTGTTTGTAGGTTTTATGCAACAGTGATTCGAGGCAGTAGATCACGTCAGTAGACTACCACTCGAGCACTTCAGGCACAGCCTTCCAGCAACAAATTGCCAGTTCGCAACCGAACTGATGCTTAAAGTTCATTTCCTCCTTTTTTTGATTAAACGGTGTGGAAAAAATAAGTCGCGCGGTCCCTGAACGCTACCTAAAGGATTCTGCCAATGTTGGTCAAACATTGCATTCAAACAATGAAACAAGCGCTCAAATAAATACCGGTAAAAAATTTGCTAACACAGCGACTCGTTGAGCCTTTTTTTTGTTTGTTTTAGTTTGCTCAAATTGAAAGGTTTGATTTTATTTATGACCGACTGATAACTATGTCTGGACGTAAATTTTAAGATTTTTTGAGTGCAGAATGTTTGGTTTCATTTTTACCCGTTTTAACACATTCAATTCTTGTGATAGAATTACAAAATCAACACAGAACCTAGCAGAAAATGTAACTTAAATTACTATAAAATTTTGATGGAGCGGTACGCTCTACTGTGCTTTCAGGACTTATACCAGTGGTTCCCAACCTATGCGCCGCGGCACACCAGTGCGCCGCGAGATGTCATCAGGTGCGCTGCAAAAAATATTGAAGTTAATTCAATCAAGTACGCTTTAAAAAATTCCACGCCGCCGACGTTAGTCAGTACGGCACACTAACGATATTGTCGGTAGTAATTGAGTTGTTTTTGGTTGGTAAATGTATCATTCAAGTTTATTTACGCTTGAATAAGGTTCGTTGTGTGGCTGCATTGTGTAAAATAATGCATGAAATAAATAGCGATTGTGACATATACAAACACTGACACACATCTAAGCCAGTCGACTGTGCCCTAAATACTACCGTACGATACTAAACTAAATTGTTTGCACTCGGTCAAGATATTATACTTGTCGCGCTTTAAGTTACCCAATAAAATGGATAAATTTATCAAGAGGAAACAAAGTGATGATAATGAATCAGAAAGTAAACGTTCCAAGGCAGCAAAGCCCTGTGATAAAGCACCAAAAGCTCGACCAAAACGTCAATACTGCGATGATTATTTGAAATATGGATTTCGCTGGACTGGTAGTGAGGATCAACCTTTCCCACTGTGTGTCATTTGTGGCGAAAAAATGTCAAACGAAGGTATGGTGCCCAGCAAGTTAAGTAGACATTTTGTAACCAAACACTCGCAGCTTCAAGATAAAAATCTGAACTATTTTCGGAGACTACTAGAGCAACAATCCAAACAAAAAACCGCTTTTCAAAAATTGTTAACTGTTTCTGAAAAGGCACAAGCTGCTTCCTATGATGTCGCCGAAATGATTGCGCAGCAAACAGGATCACATACTTTGGCTGAGTCGATCATCTTGCCTGCTTGCAGAAAGATAGTAAAAAGAATTCTTGGTGACAAAACCGAACAAGAAATACGCAGGACTCCCCTGTCAAATAATACAATCCAAAGACGTATTGTGGATTTGTCTGCTAATATCGAGGAAACTGTACAGACTAAACTTCAAAGCACCGTTGAATTCGCTTTACAAGTTGACAAATCAACCGACATCAGCGGCAAACCACAGTTACTTGCGTTTATTCGTTTCGTTGATAGAAATCAAATAATAAATCAATTTTTGTGCTGCAAGGAAATGTCACTCACTACAAGAGGCCAAGACGTCTTTGACATATTATCTGCTTACCTTGAAAAATGGAATTTATCATGGAACTCGTGCATTGGAATATGTACTGATGGGGTGCCATGTATGGTTGGCAGTGTTAAAGGTTTTGTATCACTCGTACAAACAAAAATCCTAATGTTGTACAAACCCACTGCTTCCTCCATAGGGAAGTACTTGTTTCAAAAACAATACCAGATGACTTAAGTCAAGTTTTAAAACAAGTTGTTCAAATGGTTAATTTCATCAAAATGAGGCCCAAGAAGTCTCGTTTTTTTGAGAAAATTTGTGTTGATATGGACTCTCAGCACAAACGTTTGATTCTGCACACTGAAGCGAGGTGGCTCTCAAGAGGAAAGGTGCTATGCCGTGTATATGAACTTCACAAGGAACTTCATGCATTTTTCAAAACAGAAGAACATGAACACTTCTGTGAATATCTTGAATGTGAATTCTGGCTTTCAAGGCTAGAATATTTGGCAGAAATATTTGCACATCTCAATGGCCTCAACACAAGCATGCAAGGCACAGAAAAAAACATTCTGACTTCATTAGATAAGCTGATTGCATTTAAAAAGAAAGTTGCAATTTGGAAAAACAGAGCTAAAGATGGTAACCTTGAGATGTTTCCTTTAGTACGACAAAGCTGCATAAAGAAAATTAGCCCCGTTGTATTTCAACACTTAACAACTCTGGAAGAAAAAATTAACTTTTATTTTCCATCACTGAAGGCCGATGAGTATGACTGGGTTCGAGATCTTTTTATAGAGAATTCATCTAGCACTGGTCTTTTATTATGTGAAGAAGAGGAGTTGGCATGTGTTTCCAGTGATCGTGGACTTAAAATCAAACATGCTGGGGTATCAATAGATACATTTTGGATTGCTGTCAAAGAAGAATACCCTTCATTAGCTAAAAAGGCTTTGACCATTCTGATGCAGTTTTCGACATCATATCTATGTGAGCTCGGATTTTCAACACTCCACAATATGAAGTCCAAAAAACGAGAGCGGCTTTGTTGCATTGAAAAAGAAATGAGGGTTTGTCTCTCTGAAATACGTCCTGACATTGAAATGGTTGCTAAGAAACATCAAGCACAAGTTTCTCACTGACAGAATTGTTGCAATCCTGTCATAAAGACGCAAGTACAGTGAATTTCCTGGATACAAGCTTAATTACGGTTATTGCCTCAATTTTTTGTTGTGACATGTAAAAAACGGTCAATTTGAATAAATTTTGTATTCAAAATATTCGAGGTGTGCCAAATAATTTTCGTTTTTTTCTAAAATGCGCCGCGACAGAAAATAGGTTGGGAACCACTGACTTATACATTCAACGGTATGACGTAAAATGTCAAACACACATCTACGTATTTACTGAGAACGACAATCTACAAATCCGCAAGGCTTTTGTGATGATCTATGAAGTTCAAAAAGATAGAAATATAATTAACTTTTTTAACCCTTTCACTACCAAAAGTTTTTTTTTTGAGAAATTGGGTTTATTTCATCTTAGTCCCTTGCAAAACAGACAGACAAATAAAAAAAAGTTGATTTTATTTCTCAAGATACTACATTAGATCAGTGCTCTTCAATCTTTTTGTCATCGCAGAACCTCTGATGTACTTTCGCGCTTGTCACGGAACATTTTAATGCGCTAATAGCATAGTTTTGCTGCCATTGTTAGTGGAACAGAATAGCATTTTCAGTAAGAAACAGTTTGTTGTCTTTCTCTCATTGCAAACAAGCCTTAAGTTCATGTGATCGGGGCTATTTGGAGGTGGCCTCTAATGCATCGGGACTGTGTAGTCAGACCCCTTGTGCATCTAAAAGAGAAACATTCTATGATATAGACCAGGGGTCTTCAAAGTATTTCTATGGAGGGCCATATTGCCGATATATTAAAGACCCGTAGGCCAAAGTTAACTCAAAGTAGGTAGAAAAGTAACGGTCGGTAACGTCGGAGATCGTGCAATATTGCCCGAAAAATAGATGATCTCCAAAAAAAAGGGTAATCACCTCTCTCGCTGTCATAAATTATGCTTTTCGCTATCAAAATGATTGCACAAATAAACACTGCGCTATATATTTGTTTTTCAATTAATAAAAAAGGGCTCCGCGGGCCGTAGTTTGGCGACCCCTGATATACGCATTAACATAACACAACAAACCCTCAGGGAACTCTCAAACCTTACGGAACCCCACTACATGTTTTGGGAAGCCCTGTTGAAGAGCATTGCACTAGATACAATAAAATCACCACTCTCCTGTTTGAGAGTTATGGCTTTACAGTATCAAGAAGGTATATAGTCTATTCCCTACAAGAGCGGTCGGCAACCTAAAAACTCAGTGTGCCAGTTTACAAATAGTTATGTCTTCAGAGTGTCAAAAATTTTGGTTCCGTACTCTCTTGATTGTTCTGTTTACGTCATTAATGTTTATCCTCCGGGAAAGCCTATGCGATTAAGCATAGAACATTTCAGTTCGGACCCGCAACAGAGTTACCGATATTGCTGGCACGGTACATTTCCATCACAAACCTGCAACCGAGCATGGAAAATTGCCGTAACATGCCTTCCTAACAGCACAACTACTTGGAAATTGTAAGATTCGAAATCAAGATCATTGCCACCATGAACGGCGCACCAACCAATTCCACTATGGATGGTATTTGACGCGATTTCATTTTCAAAAGCGGAAATGGGAACAGTTACGTAGGCTATGCTAAAGGGGGGCGTTCAAATGCAGTGGCGGCTCGTGGTTGAATTTGCTGGTGGGGCTGCAAGTCATTTTCTAATTTTTTTGCACTCTTTGTAGGCAGTTAATTTGCCGTTGTTTAACTATAAATGGCAATTTTTCCGAAACTCTGCGCTGTGTTAGTTGTAGAATTGTACTCAGTCAGGCCTTGCTTTGGCTGAATATAACGGATTGCGGTAGGCTAATTTAGTGTGCAGTGTAGTAATTCTAATTTGTGTAAATATTTTGAGATCTACAAAGAAAACAGAACAAATGCAACGTCTTGCACATATCACCAAGCTAAGGACTAGCCTGAAGAGTGAAGCATATGAGCAAGTGCAAGTCGTACCAATTTATCACATTTGAACGTATAACCGGTTAATTCGATGACTTGCAAAATTTCTTTCAGCATTCTTGGACATCAGCAATGTATGTATATATTTTTTTAAGTTTTTACGACGAGTCACGATCCAAACAACATTAGTATAGCAAAATAGGCCAAGCCATCTTTCAAATACGGATAATGAAGATGCATTATCATCACTATGGTTCTTGCCAAGTGTAAGATACTCTACGTGACTTCTGGCTAGCCCGACATCCAACGTTGGACTGTATACGCAACAAACCTAAACAATCCAACACAAAGCACAAGACTTACGTACCGTTTACTTTTTTTTTTTTTTATTTGCCATATTTATCCTCCATTCACGAGAAAGCGATGTATCGCTATGTTTTTGCACGGTAAGTCCGCACTCGCTTGGGAGTTGCTATTTCCGCGTCACCTGTCTTCCACATAAAGGCGGGGCCTCCCGTTAAGTACCTTGCCCAAGGACACAACAAGCGAACTTGCGGGCTTGTTCTCCACAACCTCCCATAAATGCCGAGCGCCAAGCAGGGAAGCTATGGATGCAATTGCAGGTGGATACGATGCGTGACTAAAGAATGAATAGTTGCGGTTTCGGGGTTGAGCGATTGAGGTATCACGAACCATAACAACGCATTGACCAACGTTAAAAGTACGAGCTGGGGCGCTGGTGGAATCAAACCATCGACGCTTCCAAACCAAGTCGTCAAAATCCACATAGCCCGGGACTGTCATATAGCGGGCAGTCGGGCCTGTGGTGTTTAAATGAAATTTTTGTAAAATACGCCGAGATAGATTTTGGCATCTGGACCAAACCAGTGCCTTTGCCCCACTCGAAAGCGAGGGTCGGATGCCTCGCCCCCCCCCCTATCCCCTCGTTTTTACCGGTTATGCGGGTTCAATCTAGGGGGAGTCGTAAGAGTTCAGCCACTCTTAGTTTGTCACGCGCAGCAGCAATACTACCCCTCACAGTTGCGGTAGTGTAATATTTAAATGACAAAGCGAAAATTTTACGACGACTTTTTTGACCGGTAGAAGAGAAAAATAAGTAAAACAACTTTCTCGCCTTTAGATAAGTTTTCTTACTTTCAATTTATTTGCCTAATTCATTAGATGATGCAACTGAATAGCAACATTTGAATTTGCATACCTACAAACAATCACACCACCTATGGCAACTAGCGACAACATCAGCAAGCTCAGCGGGAATTGTTCCGTCGCAAGAAAATGACAAGAATCAAGTGACCGTGAAAGCAAAGCATATACGTCATGGGCGCTACTGTTTTTGCCCTTCCTGCTGCTATCTTTTGCAGCTAAACGAGCGATGTTCAAAAGTTGGAGATAATCAGTCATACAAAAAAATTTGGCTAAGTTATGTTGACAATACTCGCAGCAGCAGCAAAAAATTTTGCTATGTCATACAGAAACTAAAACTTTAAACCATTTATGAAGCAACTAAATCGCTTTACAAAATTACGGTCTCGGGCGCTGCAGCTGCAGCCCGTCCTACGCACCATTATGATGTCACATAGAATCCCTATATCGCACGTTCACTTAGTGTAGTGCTTAGCAATATAGGAAAATTAGTCTTTTCAGCGACTTAAACTGGTGCATTGGTAAATAAGGTATGAACTATGACATTATAAAAAATATTAACATAAAAAATTCGTAAAAAAAGATTACAAAAACGCGTGGGGGGGGCTGCAGCCCATAGTCACGAGCCGCCACTGTTCAAATAGTAAGTCAGTTGTAATTAGGCGCCGCAGAAATGGAATACAGTTTTTGCTTTTTAATTTACAAGCGCACTAAAAAGCAGCGACCTACACGAAAGCGCTATCTACCATCTACGTCTTTCTACTTTTGTTTAAAACAGTGGTTCTCAACCTTTTCGTCATTGCGGACCCTTAAATTGTACTTCACGAAATCGCGGACCCCTCACTATAGATTTTAGCTTAAACTTAATATCTAGCTTACACTGCAGCATAATCATTCAACCCTTACCTAGTCAAACACAAAACAAATGTAGATCATTTTATTTATTTAAGTGAACGCACTCTAATGCGATTTTTGCTGTTGCATATTACAAGCAAGTCTCGAAATACGTGGTTGTGTTTTGGAAATCGCTATTTTCATATCATCTTCCAGGTCTAGCTGGTTGCAAGCCTTTGATTTGATGTGCATGAGAAGAGAAAATCCGCTTTCACAAAGATAAGTGGAGGCGAATGGAACAATAACGCGCAATGCTTCCGTTGATAACTTTGGGTAGGACGTCAACATGGAGCTCCAAAACTGAGACAGTGATTTAGTCATGATTATTTCACAACCAGCTGAGTCATTTCTCAATTCCAACAGCTCGTCTTGGATTTCTTTAGGAATAGTTGCTATGTCTATCATTACGGAAAATGGATTTCGAGGAAAAACGTCGGACCCTTCTTCAAGATCAGAAAAGTACTTCCTGAATTCATTTTCCAGCAATTGCAAATGTTCAGTTATTTCTTGTTTTGTTACTGAACTGAGATTAGATTCAAATTTAGATAGGTTTTTAAAGATTGCAAAGTTTTCCTGGTTGACTCTGCGATTCCAATTGTGTATCTTTTCTATGAAGCCACGCAAAATGTCTCCAAATTGTAATATGTTTGTATCAGGTCTTTGAAGTCTCAAGTTAAACTTATTTAACTGTTCAGTAATGTCAGCCAGGTAAGACAGACCCTGCAGCCATGTTTCGTCCTTGAAGAAGTCGACGAAGGCATCTTTTTCAATCATTTCCAGAAAAAGCTTGATTTCAGTTTTCAGCTCAAAAAAGCGAGTAACAACATTCCATTTGGAAAGCCATCGTACAGCAGTATAATACGAAAGAGTTTCATAGTTTGTGTCCATTTCTTTGCAAAACTGTCTGAATAGACGAGAGGTTGTGGCACTCTTTTTGGTGAATTAACTATTTTCACAACAGAGTTAAGCACTTTCTTCAAAAAGTTTGGAAGAGTCTTGCAAGCGAAAGTATACCGATGTATCATGCAATGTACTCTTCTAACTTCAGGAGATTTTTCTTTGACTTTCGTTTGGAAACCAGATTTGCATCCCAGCATTGCTGGGACTCCATCTGTACATCACCACAGGGCTTTTTCCACTGCAAGCCTTCTATGTCGAAAAAATTTGAGATGCCGTCCATTACATCTTAAGCAGTGGCTGAAGTTTCCAAGGCCTTGCAGTACAAAAACTCTCCTGTGACATCTTCCATATGTATGTAACGAAGAAATACCAAGAGCTGTGAGCATGATGCAAAGTCGGTTGATTCGTCGACTTGTATGGAGAACATGGGAGATGATTTTATTTCCGCCATGACTTGCTGTTTGACGTCTGTTGGCATAAGAGAAATGCGCCTTTTTATTGTGTCGTTGGATAAAGACACTTGCTGAATTTTCTTTGCACTTGTTTCTCCTAAAATCAATTTAACCATATTCACAGCGCAGGATTTTACGAGGGTTTCTCCGATGTTATGAGGTTTTTTTGCTTGGCCATTTGTAATGCCACTTCAAAAGAAAGCCGTCAGGTTTGCAGTGCTTTGTTCTTGAAAATATCCACTAGTATCCAGTTTTTGCCGTTTCAACGAAAGTTTTTGTCTTTCAAAAAAATTTAGGTCTTCTTCTACATGCTCTGGATGCTTCTGCTGCAAGTGACGCTTAAGCTTTGATGGCTTCATTGCTTCGTTGCTAAGGACAGTATAGCATAAAACGCACTGCGGTTTTTCTTTGCCATCATCCAACACAAAAGTAAATCCCATTTTAAGGTAACTTTCTGAATACTTTCTGGATTTAGCCATTCTAAATAAGTTTTAGTACTGGCATAAAAATATTTTCCTTCACTGGACGTTACTCTCTCGAATGAATAAATATTATTATATCCAGCTGCGTTGTACAACCGGCAGTGAATCAATGTACCGTAATTGTAACGTCACAATGGGAGTAACAAATCGCAATAAGTTTATGTGGCTACATCATAAAGCAATCATCATATTTCTAACTTTATGACGCAATCAAAACAATGTGCAATTTTCAAAAATGAGAATTTATCAATCAAATTAGGAAATGCAAATTTCGAGCATTTTCACGGACCACCTTGAAATTGCTCCGCGGACCCCCGGTTGAGAACCACTGGTTTAAAAAGTATCCAGCCTTTTTTCTCTCGCCGACAGAGTACGAGCGAATCGCCCGCGTGAAGCATGGTTGGCTTGGTTGCGTGCAGAAACATTCATGCGCAATCGTAAAGTGTTTCAACCCGGTTCGACACGCCATTTTTTCTCTGTAAAGCGTTTAGTCCAGGCGTATAGCACGTCTTCGGTTTTATATTTTCAAGTAAATTTCATTGTAATGGCAGAACCAGTGTGGCCAGATGGGAAAATTCTCAAAAAATTGGGGAAATTTGAATAATTTTTGATTGAAGACAATTTGAAAAAAATTATTGAAAACCTCCCCTACGGAAATTTGGGAAATTTGAAAGTGTTGGAAGTGCGTCGAGTGTAGAAAGAAAAAGGTGAACTTCCACTGTTAAAACAGCTGCAGAAGTGGTGGAAAATGGGAATTCTGACTGTAAATGAGATTCGCCATCGCTGTTTAGCCCGACTTTGGCGACTGCGTGAGAGCGATCTCAGAAAAAAAGATCATCGTCTCACGGCTTAGGTATTTTGTGCATGTATGTATGTTTGTTTGGGGATTGTGATGAGAATCGAGGAAATATTTAGACTTTGTTGGGGAGAAAGCACTAGCAAGAATCTGGCAACGTTGGGCAGAGCGTATCGAACAGAGGTATTGCATCAAGTTTAGTCAAAAGTTGGTGATACTCAAGTTGAAACAATCCGAAAGATTCAGAAAATTTTAGTGGGGAGGCCTTAAGTCCAACTCAGATGAAGCAAAGGTTTGAACGCTTAAAAGATGGCCGAATGTCAGTGGAGAGTGAATCCCACTCGAGGAGGCTATTCTCAGGCCGAAATGAAAAAGTGTTGGATAAGATTCGTCAAAAAATGCTAGGTCGTTGTTTAACGGTACAAGAAATTGCCACACATGTCGGAATAAGCTAACTGAAGATTTGCGCCTACGAAGAGTGTCGGCTCAATTTGCTCTCAGGCTGCTGACGGAGCAACAGAAGGAACTTTGAATAGAAATTTCCGAGGACATTGTGGATTTTGCAAATCATGACTCAGAATTTACGAATATCATCATAACTGGTGATGAGATCTGGGTTTATGATTTCAACCAGAAACTAAGTTTCAATCCTCACGATGGAAGCATCTGTAATCACGAAGATCCAAAAACCTGGACAATTTTGCACGACGGGAAAGTGACGCTGACCTGTTTCTTTGATTTCCGCTGCATCGTGCATCATCATTTCGCTCCAGAAAGCCGGGCAATCAACAGAGTTCTACCTGGAGGCTCTACGTCACCTTCGTGACGCTTGGCGAAGAAGGCAAACAGACATGTGGGTAGCTAAGAATTTTCAGCTCCATCATGACAATGCCCCCCGCTCATTCTGCCCATGTGATCCGAGCATCTCTTGCCAAAACCAGTTTTTTACAACACAGTATTTTGACGAAATCTGTTTGATTTTCTAATTCAACAACGTTTTCTTCAGTTAAGAAGTGGTATATAATTTGATTTTTGGTGAATTTAGAGCAGTGATTCCCAAATTTTCTAAACTGCTAGCCTACTCCACCCAAAGTTTTTTACGACACAATGTTTTGACGAAATCTATGTGATTTCCAAACTAAACGACGTTTTCTCCAGTTGAAAAAGAGGTAAATAACTTTAATTTTTGGTGAATTTAAAGCAGTGACTTCCAAATTTTTTTAGGTGGTGAACGGTTATCTTTTTGCTTGTTTGAATTTATGATCCTTATCAATTCATTCCTCTCTTCATATCTGAAAAGAACACTGTCGACGTGCATGTTTGTTCTTTATTCAATTAAGACCTTTCATATTTTTGTTAAGTACTGTACCTTGTAGTGGCATTCCATTTGTTGCTGTTATTACTATGACCATATTTGTTAAGTACTTAAAAACTTAAGGTTGTTGCGTATCCCTTGTACATTCCTCACAGACATCAAAGAGTTGATGGACCTCCGTGTGAGAATTATTTTGGAACTGCATTCAGGCGTTTTGGAATTACAGCGCCAGCCACGGCACTGTGCTTGGTGCCTTTCCTTGAAACTTTTATCTCTTCAAGCCTCAAAAGCCAGCGCACCAGTTTTGCGATTAGGGTTACCCCAGTATCAGTGTTTCATCATTTACGTGTATTCAATAGTCAACGTAATGATTAGTTACTACCAAGTATCGACTGCTGTACATTAATTTGCACTGGAACTTCAGCAGATCGCATGATTGCCTTTACGAGGCTGGTATCACGTGATTCTATCGGTAGATACGGATTCAGCTATTACGTCATGGAAAATTACCAGTAAGCTCTGAGTTATGACTTGCGCAAACAAAAAACTCGAGAAAAAGTTTATGAAACGATAATCCGAGAGTATAAAAATAAGAGCAAGAAGGAAAGTTCGCGAAACTAGTGTCTCAAAAGTATCTAGAAATAATACGATAGAAACCTCGATCTGTTGGTGAATGTAATCTATTTTCTGCCTTTACGGTGTGCTAGAACCTTATTATTGAGCTGGGATTTTAAGCGGTAGAATAGAAAAATAATTGAAGTATTAGGAGTGTGTGTAACAATGAAAGTACGAATCTAGATTAGGTTTGAGATATGTAAAAGTGAAAAACTTGTCAATAATACCAGGACCACAAAAACAATAATCAGAAAGTAGGATTACCAAAAATGATTAGACTTATGTTTGATGTGATATTAAAAAATAATAAATAGGGATAAAAAATTTTAATAGATATTACTTTGAATACTTTTGCTTCGTGTAACGAAGATGGTAAGAAAAGTAATAATTTGTCCTTAGAACCAAATAAGTAGTAAATTAATAACAAATGCAATAAAGTAAGTCTAAATTATATTTTGTATAATCGTACATGTTTAAAAAGGTAAAACAAATAAGCTCAACAATAGAAAAAGCAAATTGTGGTACATTGATCAAAACAGTACAGTCCAAAATTTAGTTGCTTGGTTCCAAATTTTTGATATTTGTAGCCTTTTCTCTAACGCCCGATGTCATTGTAGATTTCTTTAGCATTTTTCATTTAAATTATAGTCTGATAAACTGAGTTGGAGAAGTCCTACCGTATTTTTTTGGATGACTATCCTCGAAGGACCATTACGACTTTGAGGCTCAAAAACTGATGTGGCTGATACTAAAGCTTTAAATGTAGTTTCCACAAACGACCTTGATTAACATTCGGTAATAGAAGTGATGTACACAAAGTAAGAATTTTACTTTTATTTGGTCAGCCGTTTATTTGGTATAGAGTACTGGATGCCCTGGAGCTACAAACCGTTGCAGTTAAAAAGCACCTATATTTCATTTTCCCAAAACAGGTTCTGGTTATACCGTGGGTGTTAAAACTATTTTTAAACGTTTCTTCATTTTGTTCTGGGTATAACTTGAAATCGTTGCTAGTAAGTTAAGTCTTCGGGCAATTTCTTAATGCGCAACCCGGAGAAAATTTTTCAAACTCGGGCAAACAAACTGCAAGATTTTCGATCCAATAAAAACCTTAATTTGTCGCATGCAAATCTGTTGGAAGTACTCTGTATCAGCAACGCACAAAAAAATATGTCATACTCCGATACGTCCGCAGTAGTGAACCAAATAATAAGCCCGTCGTTGAGAAAGAGCTGGAAGGGTTTTGTTTTGTTTTCTCCAAAGTTGATTTTGCCCGCGTGACGAAATAGCTGGCAACCCTTCAACCTGCAGAAGGGATTTACTTCGAGAAGTCAACAAGCAACCGCTCTACTCCGTTCTATCAGGTTGCCCTTGGTCAAGGTGTAGAACTTAAAAACCTGCCACGTTTGATTACGATTTGGCAGCGTTTACTTTTACGGTTTGGTAGTTAGTGCACCTTTTTGATTGCCTAATTTCACATTTTGTGTGTGTGAATGTGTGTCTTGTTGCAAGGATCGACAGCCATGTTTTAACGAGTTCCTAACTGCTTTACGTACTATTATTAGTCCTAGCATTACTCTCGATTAAACAACGTCACTTGAAATTCAGCGCGACTGTCATGTTAAAAGGCAAAATTTAGACCGACCGATGGCGTAGTAGTTAGAGCGTCCAATTCGCAGTCGGTAGACCTAGAGTTCATTCCCCTTGTCGAGTCATAACAAAAGACTTTAAAAAATTGTATCTATAGCTTCACTGCTGGGTTCTCGGCATTTAAGGGAGGTTGTGGAGAACAAGCTAGCAAGTTCGCTTGTTGTGTTCTTGGGCAAGGCACTTAGCGGGACGCTCCCACCTTTATGTGGAAGAAGGAGGTCGAGACACCTCGGAAATTAGCAACTCTCCAAACGAGTGCGGACATATTGCCCAAAAGATAGCGATACGTTGCAAGCTTTCTCGTGAATGGCGGATAAATATGGCAAATAAAAAAAAACAAAAAACCACACACAGAGAAAAAACTAGTCGGTGTGGCTAGCAATCTGCTTTTATACCGTCTGAAAACTTGTTTTCACTGTTGCTCATTTGAACTATTAAGTTACATTGGTGGGACCTGGTTAACGTCATCCGCTATTCTAATCCATTTAAACAAGTAAAAATTGAAAGCCAAAAGCGTTGACCAACCACAATCGTTCAACCCCATTAATAATAGCCTTCAAGGGCGAAATACCGTCGACGACGAAACAACTACAACCAAGTCATAGCAGCATGTTTTTTCCACTTGCGCCAAATGAAGTTCGTTTTAGAAAGCTTTTTACTGAAACATATGCTACCACTTTTAGGCTTCGTGAGCCCTATAGATAGCTTGCAGTCTACAAAATGCTGCATTAACTTTCCAGAAATTTGTACTGAGAGCTGCAAAAAATTGCTTTCAGAATGCAGGCTGGTCTCATTGATGGGCTGTTTTTTAAAAATTGATGCAAGATACCGGAAAACCAAAACCCAAAATAAAGCACGGTTTTACCATTTTGAGGAAGTATGAACAACCCCGGCCTTCCTCACTTACACACAGGCCATTGATTCAAGGTCATTTATCGTATGAAAAGCAATGCAAAAGCTTTTAAAAATTAAAAAACATAGAAAACTTGCTTTGAACAATTCGGCAAAATTATGTTTTTATTCTTAACCTATGTAGACTAGTTGCTGTTGATTCATTATTTTCTTTCAGCTTTTAGAAATTTATGTGAAATTTAAACGTTGAATAAAATGGACGCGCAGCTCTGAGTAAATACCGTCTTTTGCAAACCCTCTAAATTCTAACGTTTAAGGCTGGAATATGTTCGATCCTATTCGTGTTTTCCAAAATAAGCCAAGTTATTAACGGTAGTGTTTTCAGAAGGCTTTTATGGCTTATTGGTAAACACGTTAAAAACTGCTGGTGTTAGAGCGCCACCTAACGGAACACTTCTGAAAAATTGTAAGACATAGCAGAATGATTCTTCTGTAACTAATTGACGATCATTCTGAGTTTGGGTAACGGTGCACAATGGCTTAAAAACTTTTATCTATATGACATCAACATGCACTAAACTTGAGTTGGTTAATAGCAAATTTCGCAAGATTTTTAAAAGTGACACGTTTCTGTGAAACAAATTGGGTAAAGATGTTTTGTTGTTGTTTTAGTTGGATTTAATCTAATTATACTGCCTTGTTTTAACTAACATCAGTGTGGCTTCTTTTCTTCACTTACGTTTTCTGATGTGACGGTGCGCGCGACAGTCACGTTGAGTGCGAATACTGTAACTTACGCGGCTACATGAAAAACAATCTTCTGTCGGTGGATTTTAAAGATTCTTGGTCAGATTGCGTCGGGGCAATGGGTAGAGTAGACCGTTCGACTCTAACACCTGTTTGCCATACAAAAGCGTTACGTTAAATGTTTTTCCTAAGAGCACAACAAGCGATTACTCTACATGTCTCCTTTGCGCTCAGTGCCAAACAAGGTGTATGCTGAAGAAAGTAAAGAAACATTGAATAATAACCTCACATGTTAAGACATTGCAAGATCTAGAAACCGAGTAGGCGTAGTCGATAAAATGGCACAATACTCAACCAAACTTTGTGTACATCTTTTGCAATATAAAATTTACAGTCATTTCTGCTTAAAACCGTTGATCAGCGTTTTAATCAATGGTAAACTCCATGCATATTTGCTTCGTCACAATGGGCATCTTCAAACTAAATAGTTTAATTAGAAACACACTTACCAGTTGTAGAATTCCCTAATACTACACCATAAACATAAATGCTGGAAAGCTCGTTTTGTAGATGTGATAACCCGCAAAAGTTTTTTCGGACCTCTCCCCCGGTTGATAATGACTGATTTAGTTTCAAAAACGAGACTTAATATGAACCGCGAGCAAGAGCATTGGATGAGTTAATTACGTCGTTGATGAGACGCTCGATTTACATCACAAAATTGATTACGGCATTGCACTTCTATTACGTCATTGCGACAAAGCTTTTTAGCTGAAACAAACTAGCGGTAATAAACAAGGCTTTTACAATAACGCAAGGTGGCGCCATGGAATTAAAATAAACCACTCAGCGTCACTTCACTAAGCCAACGTTTACGCGACAAAAGCATTAAGCCTTCTTTGAAAACGCATAACTATTGAAGGGGTAAGGCGCAAAATAGAATTGATATTTCTTAGAGATATAAGCAGCCAACTTTCATTCATTTGGCGTGACAGTAAGATTGTTTCCTACCACAGCCACTAAAAAGGTACTGAATAAACTAAATGGTTCAAACTACACAAGCTGTGCTAATTTAACTACTTCGATTTGATTTCGAACAATCACACTTTTTGAATTTGTGTTATGAACTAATGATGCGACTGTATTCACAATCTATCAATGCAGAACTAAATACTCAGAAAAAACTGATTTTAAAATCTACCAAACTAATCACAATGGTTTATTTTGGTTTTAATCCGAAATATGAAAGCCGAATTTAACGATGTCAAGTAGCTACAGAAAAAGCGTAATCAACTTTTGCTTATTTTCCGCGTTAGGATCGATTTCAATTGGGATTGCAGACAGTAGCCAGCAGCCAGTAAACATGACAATCAAATTTTAACAAGTTTGAAACAATCATGATCAGGTGACTGTAATTCTTATTTCTGACACCGATGTTTAACAATTTGTTCTTTTCTTTAAAAGCTCCAAAAATGGAACAAAAAATAGACCAAAACAGGTCTGTTTTATATTTTTCAACCCTAATTGACTTCAAGCTGGAGCCTCCTACAACAGCCTCTAAACCAGTGGTTCCCAACCTGGGGGTAAATTACCCCCGAGGGGTAATATGTGATTCTTCGGTGGGTAATGTGACACCACCAACACGCTAAAAATATATGTTATATGCAAAAGTCTAAGAAATTTAGCTAAACGTGCATAAAACGCCTCTAAAATTTAGCTCAGCCTAAAGCTGGTCTAAAACCCATGCATTTCTTAGGCATGGCTATGAAGTCACAATCTAATAAACGAGTGAAACCACACAATGCCCTTTGTGACCATTTGTGATGTATGCGCTTAGCCAGTCTAGATTAGAATATACTGTTCTGGTCGGCAATTTTGTTTCTTTTTTCGTAGTTTTATCAAATTTATCTGAATTGTTGAGTTAGCTCTCTCTTGCCCATTCCACCGCTGACTAACAGAATTTGTTGTGATGGCCGGCACGGGCAAGAAGCGCAATTATTCTGAAGCTTTCCTCAGTTATGGTTTCGTCAACTTGCCTGACAAGGTTTAAGACCGTCCCCAATGTGTCATATGCAACAAAGTGTTGACGAACGAAAGCCTGAAACCATCCAAACTCGAGGCTCACTTGAAGAAGTGTCACCCAGTTTTACAAAACAAGGACAGAGATTTCTTTGAACGCAAAGCAAAATGTCTAAAAGGAATTCAATTCGGAGCTCAGGGAAGTAAAGGACAGCAACTTCTTGCTGCTGTTGAAGCTTCGTATGTAGTCGCCTACAAAGTGGCTAAGCAGCAAAAATGTCACACGATTGCCGAAACGCTCATAATGCCTTGTGCAAAGGCAATGGTGGCAAAGTTGTGTGGCGAAGATCAAGCGAAAAAACTGAGTGTGGTGCCCCTGTCAAATAATACGATTCGCAGGCGGGTGGACGATATAGCTGAGGATATACTTGTGCAGGTAATTGAAGAAGTCAAGTCCAGCCCAGTCAAATTTTGTCTTCAATTTGACGAGTCTACGGATATCGCCAGCTGTGCAGTTTTACTGGGATACATTCGTTACGTTCACTGCAACATGATAAAAGAAGAATTTCTTCTGTGCGAAAATCTTACCACGACGACGAAGGGTGAAGATGTGTTTAACACTGTGAGCCATTTTTTGCAGAGCAACGGGATGGACTGGCATCGTGTTCAACAAGTGTCAGTCGACGGTGCACGTGCCATGATGGGTGGTCAACGCGGCTTCAAAGGTTTTGTGAAAAGAGAGAACCCGAGTATACAAGTCGATCACTGCGCCATTCATCGGTACTCACTCGCATCCAAGACACTGCCAGCTTCCTTGAAAGCAGTTTTCGACGATGTTGTCAGAATCGTGAACTTCATCAAATCAAAGGACTTGAACTCTCGCATATTCAAACAATTCTGCAATTAGATGGGACAAAGTTACGAAGTTTTATTGTACCACACAGAAGTGCGATGGCTCTCACGGGGAAGAGTGGTAAGTCGAGTAGTGAAACTTCGTGAACCCATCAAGTGTTTCCTCATTGAAAAGAAATCAGATTTGGCTGCCAAATTCTCCGATGCAGAATGGCTTTCTCGATTGTGCTACTTGGCCGATATCTTTGGGGAATTCAACAAAGGAAACTTAGCTTTGCAAGGAAAGAACACTACCGTCCTGGACATGCGCGAATCCGTTTCCGCATTTATCTCAAAGCTCAAATTGTGGAGCAGGAGGATCTCGAGGGGAGTCACGGCACAGTTTTTTACGTTGGATCAATTTCTTGATGACAACAACAAAGGACAACAGTTCCTAAATGAGGCAAAGCAGGAAATCCAGGAGCACTTGGACGAACTTGTCCTTTACGTGGATCGTTACTTTCCAGACCGAGAAACAGCACCTCTTCAGTGGTGCGTGCAGCCGTTTTCAGTGGATAAGGACCAGGTTGCAGATGATGACTTTCCAGCAAAGGAGGAGTGGATTGCCTTGAGGCTAAACGAGAGGAAGAAAGTGGAGTTTCAAAATACTGATCTACAGGCTTTCTGGATTGCGCAACTCAGTGACTCACCAACGCTGGCAGAGCGAGCGTTGAACATTTTGACATCGTTTTCGACTACTTATTTGTGTGAAAAAGGATTTTCAACTGTGATGGGTTTGAAAACGAAAAAGAGGAATAGGCTGAGTGTGCAAAATGATGCACGTATTGCACTGAGTGTTACGGAGCCAAGAATTACAGCACTGGCCATGCAGATGCAGTCGCAACCGTCACACTGAAGACAACATTATTCTTGCAGTGATTCTTTCTAAAACTGAACTTACTGAAAAGTAGGCTGCTGAAAACTATATAAATACGAACAAAATTTCGTTGAGTTCTTTTTACTGTTTTTCTTGCTGTGGTTATTCCTAAACTTACTGAAAATTAATGAAAGCAATAAATACTAGCACAATTGTGTTCTTTTACGAAGTGAAATATTGAGGGTAATAAAGCATACTCGCTACCTTGATTTGGGTAATGCCTCCAAAAAGGTTGGGAACCACTGCTCTAAACGTTTAGATTGAAACACTCAAGTAGGTCCATGTTCAACAAGTAACTGTAAGATTCTTTCCCGACGGTAGCATATAAATTTATATAAAATTAAATTTTTTCAATTAATCTGAAATGTCAATGGCCTTAGTGATGCTACTGCCTATACCAAAGCAAAAACAACCAAGAGATGCGGCAAAACAATTTCACTGCATGGAGTAAGATGTGATTGACGATGGCGCAATATTAATGTCTTATTTTTACATATTTGGATTGCCTTCTTTTTATCTCTAACTGGAAAAATCCTTAAAAACAGTTTTTGTAAGTAGTTTCTTGAAGGCTTCCATTTACAAGCACAGAAACTCTTAAAACCTTTTCAAAACATTAGTAGCATGATGAGAATACATAAACATGTCACCATCAGACTAAAACCTACATCAAAATTCAAACGTTACAGCTACATTTTACGGTTTTCAAATATGTGTAAACCAACACACTCTTGTTGTAGAGGCTTGTTCTTTTTTTAGGAAATTGTGGAAGGGTCTGTTTAGTTTTGCTCAATTTTCAACTTTCCTGTTATCTCGATAACACTTATCTTCTTAGTATACCAGCAATAACATTTTTCTCATTTGTACAAATCAAAGAAATGTGTTTTTTTTGTGACTAATAAAAATACTGTTGTCCTAAAAGAGTTGGATTAAATGTGCAAGTAGTCCAACCATGTTGATGATAGCGCACTTACAACTCACAGTCTTCCCTAATCAGTCTCATGGCCAAAACACTAGCGCAGAAAATGAGTCAAAAGCTGATTTTTCAAGACACATTTTTGTTTTGTTTTTTTGCAAATCCTCAGTCCAAAGAATTTCAAGCGGGGATGCGAGCTTAAATTCAAGGGTTCCGAAGTTCACCGACTTTGACTTGTTTGCATTAGCAATAAGGGCTGCAAGGAATACTAGAAAAAACAAAGACGTACGATTAGCAGAGTTCGGAAACTCCTCGTTTAGCACCATCAGGCTGTGGTAGTGAGTACCAGTAGTGAAGACATACTTACATGATTTCTCAAGATTGTAAGATGTTTAGACTCTTTAATTTTTTTCAAAAAAAGAAAAAGTTCTCTTTGTGCATTGGCGCGGATAAATTAGGGACACTTTAGGCTTACCCAACACTACCACTTTTTGTTTGCAGGTCTCTTTATGCTTGACGCTCTGCTTCTTAATACATAGCGGTTAACCGTACCCCCAAGATAGGTCACTGATCGTAAACTGTACATCCATACTAAAACGTTTTATCATTTACCTCTTCATCTATATATATAAAAGTCAATGTCTGTGTGTGTGTGTGTGTGTGTGTGTGTGTTCCCTATAGGAAGAAAGGTTAAAAAGTTTACATAAAAACTAAAAGTGTATTCTTATGTAAAATTCTCCGAGGAAGACAACGGAAGTAGTTCCGAACCTCTAAGTGCCCCCCTAAGGGAGCTATGGGGGGCAGAACCCCCCTTTGAAAATTCAAATATATTCAATTTAGATGAAATTTAAACCATATGTATAAGACACTAAATTAGAAAGCTTTCCAAAATTTCAGCCTTTTTCGACTATATTAGGGGGCAGAAAGCCCCCTTGAAATAGAGAGAAAAGTTAAAGAAGCTTCAAAAAATAAGTAAAAGTGTATTGTCATGTAAAATTTTCCAAGGAATACTGTGGAAGTGGTCTCGAACCTTTAAGTGCTCCCCTAAGGGAGCGATGGGGGGCAGAACCCCTCTTTGAAAATTCAAATATATCTGATTTAGATGAAATTTAAACCATATGTATAAGACACTAAATTAAAAAGTTTCCCCAAATTTCAGCCTCCTACGACTATATTAGGGGGCAAAAAGGGGGGAGAAAGCCCCTTGAAAATTCAAATACCTATTGTTATGAGTAGTAATGATAAAGGAATTAAAAATGAAGTGTATGTCGCAGTTTAATGGTTTTTGATGTCATGCAAGTAATCTTAAAGTATTAAAGAGAGAGAAGAGATATTCGAGATGAGCATTAATAATTATAGATATATAAGAATATAATAGAAATAGGTGTAGAATTGTAGAGATTATATGTTAGAGTGAAAGCAAGTGTTGAGAAAAACTCAGAAGAAGAGAAAAGATAAAATCTAAGTATAAGGTACTAAGCATTTTAAAGTCTGAAAGGGTTCGTTGTTCAAGGCCCATACACACCAAAACAAGTAGGTTATGTGACCACCTCTCTTATTGCATGAGCTATATGATTTGGAAACAAATTGTAAAAATGGGGTCCAACTTGGCATATACACTGCATGCACTCAGGAAAATATTGTGGGTTATATGAGTTTGGATGCATTTTCTACAATAAGGGTCCCTGTGGGGACCTCCTCCTGTCATTTCTTTTTTCTTCTGATTACAATAAAATTG
The DNA here is from genome assembly GCA_963675345.1 of Trididemnum clinides. Classification (NCBI taxonomy): domain Eukaryota; kingdom Metazoa; phylum Chordata; class Ascidiacea; order Aplousobranchia; family Didemnidae; genus Trididemnum; species Trididemnum clinides. The sequence continues at coordinate 9,865,812 of OY776285.1, forward strand.
GGATATAAGTAGGCAACCACACTGATGAAAGTATCCAAATTTCACTTAATTTTCATTATTGTCCCCTTCCCCACCACCGGTGCCAAGAACCCAAAGTGGCAAAGATTTAAAAGCTAATATTATGACACCAAGCCACTTTTGCTGATATATTACTGAAAACAATTTCTTGCTTATGCAATCGTATGTCCTGCCCATAATTGAATGTATTGTTTTTATCCTTTCTGATGAAAAAATTACTCAGTACCACCAATTTTTTATCTTCTGGCATTGCTGCAACATTACTTCCCGGAGGTCGGACTGCCCATTCAACATTTAAGTTGCCTCTAGATTTAACAAACAAGGATGATCCAGTTTGCAACATATCAACAAATTCAGAATAGGTGAAGTACTAAAACGATGTGATTTAGTAGTGTGGGATGAGTGTACTATGGCCCACAAAAAAGCTTTGGAGGCTTTAGACAGAACATTACGAGATATCAGAAATAGCAATGCCCTAATGGGAAATATCACAGTATTAATGTCAGGAGATTTTCGACAAACCTTGCCTGTTGTTCCAAAAGGAACAAAAGTAGATGAGCTCAATGCTTCAATAAGTCTTCTGTATAGTGGCACTATGTAAAAACACTCAAACTCTCTACTAATATGAGAGCACAGCTGTCAAGAGACCAATCTTCCAAACAGTTTGCTGATAAACTGTTAGAACTCGGTGAAGGTAAGGTTGTAACTGATGAAGAAGAATTTATTCAACTTGATTCAATTTGTAATTTGACTGATTCTTTAGATGATTTAGTAGATAAAGTTTTAGCTAATCTTCTCTCTAACTACCAGAACAAAGAATGGATATGTGAACGTGCTATAATGGCACCCAAAAATGTTGCAGTAAGTAGCATTAACACTAAGCTCTTGAATGCCATTCCTGGAAATGCATTCACCTATAAATCAATTGACAGAGTTGTTGATGAACAGGAGGTGGTTAATTATCCAATTGAGTTTCTGAACTCATTGGACCCACCAGGAACACCTCCTCATTGTCTCAAGCTGAAAAAAGGAGCTCCTATAATGTTATTACGTAACTTATCTCAGCCAAAATTATGTAATGGTACAAGACTTATTGTTCAAAAACTTATGACAAACTGTATTGAGGCAACCATTCTCACTGGGTGTGGTAAGGGTGAAACTGTTTTTATTCCTAGGATACCAATAATACCATCTAATATACCCTTTCAGTTTAAGCGGTTGCAATTTCCTGTACGACTTTCTTTTGCCATGTCCATAAATAAAAGTCAAGGGCAAACACTAAAAGTTGCTGGATTGCAACTTGAAGAGCCATGCTTTTCACATGGTCAACTTTATGTAGGAACATCACGTGTGGGAACAAAAACAAATCTTTATGTGTATGCAACCCAAAATAAAACAAAAAATATTGTTTATAAAGAAATTTTCAATCTTAATGCAAGATGATTTATTGATTATCATTAAATGTGTGATTTGTTTATGTGTTTTCATTTCCTCAAACTTTCTTTATAGTTTTGAAACTTTCTGCATCAGTTTAAACTGATATATTTAAAAAATAATTTTTAATGGCAGCATTTGATAATTATGTGATTTCTTCAGTGTGTATTTGGTTTGATTAACTTGAAGCATTCTAAAAATGTAAGCTAAGAGTCATAAAGTGAAAACGTAAAATCTTTAATTTAGTTTTGGCATTTTAAGCCATACATTACTGAAATATAACAAATATCATCTGAAGGACTTAAGCTGTAGAAACACAATGTCATCATGAAAAAAAAATAGCTAATAAACAGAAATTATGAAGTGATCCAAAAATGTGTTTTTATTATCTGTATTGAATAACAAGATTTACAAACAAAACTTTAAGCAAATAATCTTCACCTTTACATAGAATATGGTTATGCTAATGTAACTGTTGAGGTATGGTATTGTAACCTGTTTCCTCTTCAAGGTGATTAGCCTCCGATAATGCAAATATTAGGTGACAACAGTTTCTAGGGGTTAAAAAGCAAGTGTTGTCAGAATAGTGATCACCAGGATAACTTACATGATCTGACCAATTGCATATACTGACGTTGCTTTTTTATCCTATACCCGGGCAACGCCGGGTACCTCTGCTAGTGTTAAATAAAGGTCTAAGCGTACAACAGTAAACAGTTGTATAAATCAAGTGATAACGTTGAAGTGGAGGTTGGTTTTGAGTTAAGGATTTCGCTAACTGATTCACCTTAAAATTTAAATCCTAAGTTGTAGCACAGAAACTTACTGATATCCTGTTGCGAAGTGTAAAATCGAATTTGTTTTCAATAGGCTCACATCGACGTAGATATTCAACTTAAACTTCCGCCAATTGTTTCGAAAGAAAATTATCAGTCTATGTTCTTAATAATATTATTCAGAAACGTAAAATAACTTCTGTAAATAATATATTTTACGATAAAAGCGATCACAGCAGTTAATTCAAAAAATAAGCCATCTAAGTTTTTTGGCGCTTTCTAACTGCATTGGTTTTCAACGACAAACTTCGCAATGGCTTTAAGGCCTAACGTCAATCGAAAGTTATATCGACTTTAAACCCCGCTAACTAATCGTCAAATCAACCATAGATTACTCGTCGAGCTGGGATCGCCGAAGTGGTCGAGAGACTGACTTTGACTTTGTGAAGCCCGTACAACCTATGATCATTGTTCCAGCTGTTTCACTGGTTGGAGTAGACAGAGCGGGATTTAGAGTTGGGAGGCCCCCGGGCTACAACTACCCTGTCCTCGCGCATTAAAAAACGCAAAGTCTTTTATTCTTAACGCAAAGCATGTCCTTCCACATGCTTATGCAACTTCAGTGGCGCAACGTGAGACTAATTACGATTTAGCTTACTTTTTTATTCCGGTGCATCTCAACAACGCGAAAGGGAAAGATATAAATCGGCCTACACAAAACACCAATAAGTGATGGTAAATATACGGGCACCTGCAAAAGACATCATTTACTAAAGTTAGCTTCCACCTTCCTCATTTCTAGCTATCAGAGGCAAGTACCAAAGCGAGATTTTTAAAAGTTAAAATCTTGTATCTGCCGATAAAAGGTTTGATGTTAGCTGTTGATGTAGATTTTAACTCAAAATCTGACAATACTGTGAGCACTTACTCACAACTTCTCTGTGCATTAACATATGCATAAAAGAAGAAAAGTGGCGAGGAGGCAATGCCCCCACAGATTTTTTCGTTTTTTCAGATCTGTAAAAAATACACAAAAAATAAGGCAGTAAATAACTTAGTAAAAAGCTGCTCTAGAAACTTGATCTCTGAAGGTTTTGACGAAATCTATGTGATTTCCAAACTAAACGACGTTTTCTCCAGTTGAAAAAGAGGTAAATAACTTTAATTTTTGGTGAATTTAAAGCAGTGACTTCCAAATTTTTTTAGGTGGTAAACGGTTATCTTTTCGCTTGTTTGAATTTATGATCCTCATCAATTCATTCCTCTCTTAATATCTGAAAAGAACACTGTCGACGTGCATGTTTGTTCTTTATTCAATTAAGACCTTTCATATTTTTGTTAAGTACTGTACCTTGTAGTGGCATTCCATTTGTTGCTGTTATTACTATGACCATATTTGTTAAGTACTTAAAAACTTGAGGTTGTTGCATATCCCTTGTACATTCCTCACAGACATCAGAAAGTTGATGAACCTCCGTGTGAGAAATATTTTGGAACTGCATTCAGGCGTTTTGGAATTACAGCGCCAGCCACGGCACTGTGCTTGGTGCCTTTCCTTGAAACTTTTATCTCTTCAAGCCTCAAAAGCCAGCGCACCAGTTTTGCGATTAGGGTTACCCCAGTATCAGTGTTTTATCATTTACGTGTATTCAATAGTCAACGTAATGATTAGTTACTACCAAGTATCGACTGCTGTACATTAATTTGCACTGGAACTTCAGCAGATCGCATGATTGCCTTTACGAGGCTGGTGTCACGTCCTTGCATCAGAGGGACAGAGACACTAGTTCTGCGAGACCTTCTTGCTTTCTTATATACTATCCGCTTATCGAGTTTTTTGTTTGAGCAAGTGAGAACTCAGAGCTTACTGGTAATTTTCCATGACGTCATAAATCGTAACTTGGTCTTGAGATGGTAAAATCAATCTTCGTAAAATCGTAAAATTGTAAAATCAAGTTAGAACTTACACCAGTGTGGCTTCTTTTCTTCACTTACGTTTTTTGATATGACGGTGCGCGCGCGACAGTCACGTTGAGTGCGAATACTGTAACTTACGCGGCTACATGAAAAACAATCTTCTGTCAGTGGATTTTAAAGATTCTTGGTCAGATTGCGTCGGGGCAATGGGTAGAGTAGACCGTTCGACTCTAACACCTATTTGCCATACAAAAGCGTTACGTTAAATGTTTTTCCTAAGAGCACAACAAGCGATTACTCTACATGTCTCCTTTGCGCTCAGTGCCAAACAAGGTGTATGCTGAAGAAAGTAAAGAAACATTGAATAATAACCTCACATGTTAAGACATTGGCAAGATCTAGAAACCGAGTAGGCGTAGTCGATAAAATGGCACAATACTCAACCAAACTTTGTGTACATCTTTTGCAATATAAAATTTACAGTCATTTCTGCTTAAAACCGTTGATCAGCGTTTTAATCAATGGTAAACTCCATGCATATTTGCTTCGTCACAATGGGCATCTTCAAACTAAATAGTTTAATTAGAAACACACTTACCAGTTGTAGAATTCCCTAATACTGTACAAATAAGTACACCATAAACATAAATGCTGGAAAGCTCGTTTTGAAGATGTGATAACCCCGCAAAAGTTTTTTCGGACCTCTCCCCCGGTTGATAATGACTGATTTAGTTTCAAAAACGAGACTTAATATGAACCGCGAGCAAGAGCATTTCTATTACGTCATTGCGACAAAGCTTTTTAGCTGAAACAAACTAGCGGTAATAAACAAGGCTTTTACAATAACGCAAGGTGGCGCCATGGAATTAAAATAAACCACTCAGCGTCACTTCACTAAGCCAACGTTTACGCGACAAAAGCATTAAGCCTTCTTTGAAAACGCATAACACGGCCTACTGCCTTTATAGTAGGCCGTGTTTGAACTATGCTTCTGAAAAAAGTCATGGTTACTTAGGAAGCAAATTCAAAAATTTGCGAAAAAGTTTTTTCATTTACATAGCTGGGATAAAATAAGTTGGTTGAACCACGCGATTATTTCAGGATATTTATTTCAATCAAAATTAATTTAATAACCGAAATTGACGTATAGAAGTTGGCTTTACAAAGGCTGTACCTTCAAACTATAGAAAAAGATTAGCTGAGCTGACTTTGATTATTGAGACAGGCGTTGGGCATCGACAGACGCACAAGCAGGACTTTTGTAAGAAAAGTAAGAACTAACTAAATTGAAACTATATAATGATCTTTTTGCGTCAGGATTAAGATGTGGGGGCTTGATACTCTCTAGTTGCATCCATCTTGCCGAAAATGGTAGATCTATGTACGGGAGTAAACGGAAAGAGCTTGTTACAACTCGGTACTTTTAGTTTTAACGTGGGACGTGCCATATCCGTATGGATGATTATTTCACAATCGCATTTGAAAAAATACCCTTTTTAAGTAATTTAAGCTTCATTTACACAATTCAATCAAAACTAGTGAATTTAAATGTTGAGTTATGATAGATTTGCATAAATTTCTTCTTGGTTGATGACTTTACCTGTTTTCAGTTTAAAACATCTTCTCCGTGTTCGCTCTCATTTACAATCGCTTTTAACAATGATATAACTTGGTGAACTGGATACCAATCAACAAGTTTGTAAACTGCAGTTCTAACTGGTCCCAGGTTCAAGGTTATTGCACTTCATGAAAGGTATGAGAGTTGTTTTGAGTAATGGGAGGAAGGTTTGTAGGATCTTTTGTCGCAAACCCCCGCCACTTGCAATAGGCGCCTATTAAGTGTACACTGGAGGGTATTTTTAGTAAGGCAAGTAATTCCTGATAATTGCACCCCCAGTGTACACTCCACTGAACATTCACATTCCGGGCCTCCCCGTCCAGTGTACACTTAATAGGCGCCTATTGCAAGTGGCGGGGGCTTTCTACAAAAGATCAGGTTTGTATTTTTGGTTGTTACTTTTCGTCACAATAAATTGTTAAATTTTTGCGTGACATTTTTTAGCAAAATGTCCGGTGTGTACATGGATCTTTTCAAGAAAATATTGACCCGTCGCAAAATACATAACTGAACACTATATTTAGTTTCAAAATGAATAACAAAAAGCAACAGTGTTTAATCATCTGATGCTTTCTTTCGGTGGTTATAGATAACCTTGCGTTTTTTGAAAACTCTACATCTGTGATCAAAATTGTAAATGTCCAAATACCCATTAGCAAAGACCGTAACTTCTCAGCGAGAAAAACAATGTAAAAATGGTTAAATTTTACCTCAGAGATTAAAACAATGAGGTAGAGGCACAATTGCTCTTTTGTTAAAGGAAGCAAGTATGCAGAAATGAACTTCTAAACAGAAATAAGATTGTGAAGTCATTACCTGTAAAAATTTTGAGAATTTTTGGGGGTGAATCTTAGATGTTTAACTTAATTACTAAAGTGGCCTTGAGTGATGTAGGTGTACCGATAGTTTTACATTTTATGTGCTACAAGATTTTACCATTGTCATGTTTTGTGCATGTGTAATTATTTACGATTTTGCCTTCACATATATTGTACATTGCCTCAGTAGATTCCCTTTGCTCATCGCCCTATGCTCCAAGAAAAAAACTAAAAAAGCCTTTTTATGAAAAGGGTCACTGCCCCGTTGGCTCAAGACCCCAAAATGTTTGTGCTACTAGTGTTCATGCACATTCCCGAATATGAGATGTCGAAGCACATGCAGTACACGCGTAACAATTTTATACACTTGCAACAAAGTCTTGATGTACGCAATTATCAAACCCAACAGTGCAATATAGTCCATCACACTGGTATAATTGTGTTTACGCACATCAAACACTGGCGGGTTTATCTCTGTAAAGTAACCGCAAAATAGAGCTGAAGAGATTAAAAGCAAGAAGATCGCTCTACGCGTTGCCTAGTTTTTAAATGACCAAGGAGCAGCGTCAATACGTCGGTGAAGTCATGAAATATTGCGAGACTTTTTGCGAGAACAATTAACCTTTAAGAAGAGTAACTGAAAAAGTTAACACTTTGTATTTAGCAGATCTTTCTGTTTAGGGTCAGACAACCACATAACTGGCACTTCGCTTCTCATTAACTGGACAATTACAACAGGTCGACTGCTCGACTTTAACACATTATAAAGATGGCGCAGTATGCAGTGGTTCCAGCCTCTCCTTCCGACCTAAATTCGATTCCTTGTCTAGTCATACCGAAGACTAAGAACGAATAAATAGTGTGAAGAAAAAACCACCAAATTCGCTTGCTGTGTCTTTGGGTAAGGCGCCCGTAGGGATTCCTCCTTCTTTATGTAGGAGGCAGGTGGCTGGCCGAGCAATCTGCCAATTGATGTGACTCAGTCTACCAAAACAAAGCAAACAGAGGAAAAAATAAAAAGCTGAAACGAACAAACCACCAGCAAATTTTTCATACTTTGCTTTTTCTTGTCAACTGCCAGACAAGGAAGCTGTGAATAACTACCGTAAGTACCCGCGTATAGGACGATACCATGTATAGGACGCAGTGGATATTTGACCCTAAAAACGATGGAAAAAATTAAAAAAAAACTTAAAAAAAGTATCCATGGATAAGACGCACCTGGGTTTTCAGGTCAACTTCTTAAGAAAAAAAATGCGTCCTATACGCGGGTATTTGCGGTAATCTTTAAAGTCTTTACATTTGATCTGGCTCGGAGTAAAAGTTTCTGCCTGCCGACTTCCAAGCGAAAATTTTGACCAATGCACTATTGCATGAATGACAGCTTGATAACGAAAATCAAGGCAATTTGTTTGCTTTCCGAATTCTTTAGCGTCATTTTGCGGATGTTCTATTGTTGCTTGGTTATCAAGCAATTGTTTTTCCTCAGATGATGTCGCTGCACGAAAAACCAGTAAATTTAAATGGACTTACATGTATAGTAATGCAAGAGGCTAGCGATGCACATAGCAAAACTGCAGACAGTGACACTGTTTCGACCTATCAGGTCTCTTCAGTGCAGTTGGTGACCCGACAAGAAGCTAGAGGCTTTTAATAAAGCATAGCTTAGACCGCCACACTTGAGGGATCTATACTAGATCCACTTGGTGGATGGTCTGTCAGTACTCTGCGAAGCCGTATCACTCGTGAATGAGTGGCGGTTGTGCTATGTGCATCGCTAGCCTCTTGCATTACTATACATGTAAGACCTTGTGACGACTAGGCTGTGACAGCACTATTGTTCTAGCAGTTGCTAGACTTAGTGCACCTGCGACAACCGCCACTCATTCACGAGTGATACGGCTTCGCAGAGTACTGACAGACCATCCACCAAGTGGATCTAGTATAGATCCCTCAAGTGTGGCGGTCTAAGCTATGCTTTATTAAAAGCCTCTAGCTTCTTGTCGGTCACCAACTGCACTGAAGAGACCTGATAGGTCGAAACAGTGTCACTGTCTGCAGTTTTGTTAAATGGACTTGTTCTACATCAAAAATCACTAAACCTCGGTCAGCAGCTAGATGTTGTCCACGATGTTAGATCTTTACAGTTGTACGACTTAATAAAGTTTACAGGCGCTTGTGCTAAGTAGTATGTCGTTGATAAACTCTGTATTGATTTACAAGTCTTTTTTTGAAAACTGAAATTTTGTTGCAGTCAATCTTTCTGAAAGTCTTTAAGTTGACGATGATATCTCAACCACGAAATTGATGTTGAAATGTGCAATCTCACATGACTCTTGAGATCAAACAAACATGCTCAATGTGCAACGCAAAACTGGCTGTGAATTCTGGTTTTTGAAAAACGAGGATGATGAATCTCCGACTGGTAATGAGATTGACGTTAGGCTGCTATATAATCGGCGCGCTGCTTCCAATATAAATAAAATAAATTGCGCAATTTGGCAGCCTACTGGCAATCTTGTGCTTTTCGTTGCGAACTCGCTTGTAGCTTATTATCATTTAAAGCCTCAATTTCTTTGAACTTTTAGTGTAAGTAAGTCTTGTGCATAAAATCGACTAGCTTTTTTGTCTTTTGATAATAAGAAAGTTCAAACTGCTTCTAGTATTCGAGAAGAATTATTTAAGTTGCCGTTAAAAGAAAGTGCAACCTTGTGACAGACTAATCCGCCCCTGAAAAAGTTTTCCTCGACAATTTGCATCTGACCTGTTAGGTCAAACAAATTATTGGAAGCATTTTGTTTCATGTGAAAAATTAGGTCCAAAGATGTTTGGAAAAATGAAACAAGACTTGCGCTTTGGTGATGTGTTATGCAATACTGCCACACTGCCTTAGTCAATACTCACCAGGTAACAAAAAATTCAGAGTTAGCTGCTATTCGAAATTTTGTCGCCTTCTCATAGTCCCTGGTTTTTCTAAGAAAGTAACGAAGTTATTTATTTTTTTGCTGATGATTTTTTTATAGCGTGATGGGAAATTGCTTTGGAACAATGTTGCTTTGATGCAAGAGCCTGGGGGTAGGGTGTAGTGGATCCAATATCAATTTAACTGCAAAGTGACCTAGTGCAAAAGGAAAAATCCCGATAATGACGTTACAAACTACCACATTTTACAATTTAACGGTTCAAAAGTATTTCAAAAACCTAATCTAACAAACGAAGTTTGTGTGGAAGACGGTTCTCACAAATAAATACCCCTTACCAAGTACTGGCAAGCGGGCGGTATTTTGCACGTTCTGCTATATAAAACAGAAGTGCTGAGTAATAACAGTAGGAAATACCACAACTTAAAAATTTGAGAGCATCCCCTTTTAGTGATAACAAAAGTTTAACTGAAAGCCTTTTAAACTCCTTCAGATTTTATTTCCAATAAGTGATTGCCAGTAAAAAATGTATTTTCATTTTTCTCTCTTGGTTGCATGTCCCTGGCATGTTTATCCCTTTAGTCCCTCAATTTTTTTCGCTGTGTAGTCTTTCTATTTTTTAGTGGGTGACCTGTATATCTTTTTCCAAATTTAGGTTGTCTCATTTTCCTCGCCCATCTTTATTTTCTATTCTAGCCTTTTGTCCCTAACATCTCATTTGGTTTTTGGCAGCTTTTGAATCCGTGCTGTCACAATCTCGTCTTCAACTTTGTTATCTCTGTGACACGCAACATCAATTATTTTCGACAAAAGCATCGTCCACAGGAGCTAAAACAACAAGAAAAGGATTTTGATCTAAACTATACGCATTTTCCGTCTGATTTCTTGCTAGAAGACATATTACCAGATGGTGAACGTCATATTTTATTTGCTACTACAACCCAATTGAGATTGTTGCCGTCCGCAAAACTTGGTTTAAGGACGGAACTTTTAAAAGAGTGCGCTAGGCCTACGTCCAATCAATTTCAATTCATGCGTTTGTGCGTACAAGCGGCGAAGCAATAGAACTGCCCTTATTGTTTTTTCTCATGAACAGACGCCAAAAAATAGACTACAAGGCAATTTTGGAAGCTATAATCACTAGCTTCTCCTCAGACAGTAAATTGAAAAGGGTGATCCTCGATTTTGAAGCCGCATCGTGGAAAGCTTTTGAGACGGTTTTTCCTCAAGCAAAATTATCTAGCTGCAGTTTCCATTTGACACAAACAATTTTTAGGTATGTGCAAATGTTAGGTTTACAAATCAGCTATCAGAATGACATCGCCACCAGGAAGTACATTAGAAAATTAATGGCTTTGTGTTACATTCCTGATGTTTATATCAAGCCGATATTTGAGAACTGGGCCATGCTTACAATCTATGAGATCCTTAAAAATGGGACTGCGCACATATACGATACGTGGATAACGTCTTCATTGCATGGCCTGCATCGTTGGAGCGTTTTTGGAAATGCCGATTCGAACCAACAACGACGTTCAAGGCTGGCACAATAAACTAAACAAAAAAGTCAATCATAGATCACCATTTTATTTTTTAGTTACTGCACTACATGATGAGGCATTTCAGATACCAATAAATATTGAACTGTTAGAAATGAAATGTTTGAAGAGGGTCAAAAAAACTATGTTCGACTTTATAAAAAACTGTTTAGGTATTGGTTCGATTACAAAAAAGGAAGAAAATCTGCTCAAAAACTTTTGAATGCGTGTTCGCACCTTGTTAGTGAGTTTAATTAAGGAGCTATTGTGTGCAGTGAACAGTGTAATATTATGAACCAAACTTCTTAAAATTGCTTAAAAACAATAGGCTACCCTAGGGGTGGGCAAACTTTTTAGCCGGAGGGCCGCATTGACCATTTCGAGGGTGGTCGAGGGCCAGGGCTTGTTGTCTCGCACAGCTGCATGCTATAGAAGAAATTGCATTAGCTCACAATTTTGCGAAATGTTCTGGCAATGTGGTATCTCAGCGCGCAAAAACGGTGGTGTCTCTAAAAAAAAAAAAAAAAGGTCATCACCTTTTCGTAGACGGTTAATGCGTGATTGGGGGCAATTGTAGGCTCTGACGCATTTTCCGTCTAAGGGAAAGGCGATTACCTTTTTTTTAAGGACACCGTCGCTTTTGCGCCTCGTCAATCCCCTTGTCGTATTTATTTCAAAACGGCAAAGTTTCAAAAAGTGTTCGCGGGCCGCACAGAATGCTCTCGAGGGCCGTAGTTTGCCCACCCCTAGGCTACCCCCAGTCCATCGCTGTTTCCCTCAGCAGCAGAATGTAAATAACATTAATTTTTTGTCACCGTGGTTAAATTTTTCTGTCAGCTGAAAAATTTTGAAATATTGAACAAAACTTTTCTGTGACCAAATCACTTGGAACGAAATCACTGTGCGACGAGATCGCTGGCAAGTTAGGCGGTTAATCTTAAATGACATCACAATGTTTGCCATCATATAGTGAGAACAGCAGCAGGCGGCGTAATTATCCACTAACATTTTGATAGCGAACATAAGCAGTAAAGCCCATTACTGATATTTTTATCGGTACGAAACAATAATCTTTATTTAAAAGTAAGGAGGTCAGGAATATCACAATTTCGTCTGCGACTTTGTTATCTCTGCGTGATCATTTCAATTATCTCTACCTCTTGCCTGTGGTTCTCTTGTGTCTTTTTTGTCACAGCCTCTTTTTGCCATTTCGTACAGTATAGCTGGTCTAACCATTGCCAAACAATTCTGCCCTACAATCTGGTGGCCAATTCCCATTATTCCTGTACTGTATTTGTTTTTGCAGGAACTCTAGCATGGAATTGTCATTTCTAATAATTATCTCATCCTTTTGTGAAAACACTTGGCTGATACGTAGGCTAAATCAAGGGTCGACAACCTGCGGCTCTCTCACCCATAAACTGCGACTTCGCTCGGCCAAAAAGTTGCTTTCAAAAAGCTAATTTCCCTGCAGCAAATATTTTTTTTTCAAGAACCGGTAAAAACGCCGCGAGTTTCGTTTAAGTCAATCATTTTGAAGTTTGGCAACTCCACGATAATATTTCTGTTACGAAGTTTATGATGGATTATACCATGTCATGTGGCCCTTCGAAGACAAACTTAGATGCTCACTGCCCACCACGAGAGGAGCACATAGCTTCGATTTCTAATAATGGGGATGTAGAGCCAGTAACAGAGTTGTGGTCAGTCTCTCTTGAAATATTACATTACTGTTCATGCAAGTGAAACAACTTACAGAATATTGTGCTACCATATTTTCTTCGCGAGCTCACCAGTAGGTTGGTATTAACTAAAATCGCATTTACGCTCACCTTTCCATTGAGTGAGTTTACGGTAATAGATAATTACTTGATCTTTTATGATCAAAAAACTCAAGGCTGCTCTTAGTGATCGTGCAAAATGTTTAAAACTGCCGATAGAGGATCGAACAAATTTTTCGAATAAACTATTTTGTATAATCAAAAAAGTTTTCTTCCGTTGTTCCGCATCTAATTGGTACATTCAACTGATTAATTTATAGTGCAGCATTCAATTTCTATGTGTTTAGTTTTGTTAGGTAATGCTTTAATCGGGGATGGGCAAAGTACGGCCCGCGACTTAGTTTTCTGACGATTGTGTGCAACACGATTCGAGTTCAGAACGCAGATTTGTTTTCTCAGATATGGTAACACTAACTTTGGCGAGTTGAACCTCCAAAATATAGCTCTTGTGCGGCCCGTTAAGATTTCACATAAGTGAAAAACGGTCTTAACAGAAGCGTCGATTTATGCAAAACTTTGGGGTGGTTAACTCTGCCCAAGAAAAATTTATGTCTGACATAAGTCGGGTTTCTCATAACTTTTGGTGTTTCTAACACCCTGAAACTGTCAACGAAGATAAACGGTATATTGAAAGAGTGAAGCCAAAAAATATTGCGCAATCAAAAAAATTACCAGTACTACACAGCTTGACATGTAAAATGAGAAACAGTATGAAAACGTGGTTAATTATTTACCTTGAAAAGGCAGAAGAAATAACTTATCTAACTTAAAACAGTTGAAGCCTAGTAAGTTCGGGCTCTTTAATTTCCCAGCCAATTGATGATGTATCATTTTTGCTCTCGCATTGCAGCTATAATTGAACTCGAGCCGAATATTTTGCAAATCACAAACAGCACTTCTCCGTCATATTGTCAAAAATCAACGTCATTACGTTGGATCATAGTGTAGCACAGCTACCTTTAACTAAATTCGGCTGATTGTGGAGTCCAAAAACAGATAAAATTGTTTTAAACGCCAAAGCTTCAAAAGCTAAATAATATTACTGCATTATTGAATGAATAAGATGAAGAATAATCTTAACGAGGAGATATAGAATGATTAAAAATATCTTTGAGCTCCAAAATTAGCCACAGCTTTAGTCCATCTCAAAATTAACACAAACCAAACGGGTTCCGACTAAAAACAGTTTTCTGAGCAAACTATTGTGTTATCTTCAAGATGTCATTAGAATCTAAGACATTTTTGTGTACATGACAGATGCTTGCCATAGACAATCGGGTTTGGATCGTCGTAGCAAGGAGTCACGTTTCTAATCGCTTGAGAGCGCTAAAAGACCGCTCGATCTCATATGAAGTTCCGGCATTACCAAATACAACGAGTTAGAGCAAATATTTCGCCAAAAATATTCCAACCCACCTAAGACATTTACTTAACCGTTTCAACAATTTCAAAAATATTACAGTATTTATATTCTGTCAAAAACATTGGCAATTGCACTTTTAATCGCTCTATCTTGTCTTCAGGATAAATTGAAAGCCCGTCAACATATTTTCACCAGCAAACGCGGCTTCCATTATCGCAAATAACTTTAGCTCATTAGCATCTCCGCTAAATCTTCGATCTAGTTTGAATGCCATTTTGTCAATCATTTGAAAAAAGAGCTACTTGTAATAATTTTCTGGTTTGTCAAGTTTGCAAGGTGCAGGATTTTCTGAATAACGTTGATGCGGAACTCAGAGACAAAGGAGTACAGTTATGTCAAGCCCATTGTCGCGGAAGCATTCCTTACATTCAGAAAAATCTACTAAAATTTCTTAATGTCACGAAGTGCCTGTCGCCTTTTTTGCACCAATTTAACTGCTTTCAGACCAGGGTTGCCAGATGAAATATAAAACTAGCCAAACAGTACCACAAAATAGCCAAATGCAGCACAAATAGTCAAACTTCGGGAATTAAGATTTTTGCATTTTTTTCACTAAAGCAGTTTTCCAAAGCAAGAATTAACCTGATTGAATTACAGACACAAAGATTCTAAAACACGAATAGGCCGCAAACACAGCGGTAACTTCAGGCACTTGTAGCAGTAAATCCAATTAACAGGTGGACAAGCAGTTGATTTAGATTCGTTTGGGGTAAGATGATCAACAGCAGTCGTTCTTAACCTGGGTTTCACTGACCACATACGAACAGATGATTGCTAAAAAAATGAAAAGGTCTTCCACGTAAAAATTTGGTGAAAATGTTTTCCTGCTTAGTTATTTTGAGTGCCGGAAATTTTTAATCGTGGATTGGTGGTTCACAGGCTTGATAATTCTTTTAAAGGTCAATGGTGTCTACTGTACAATACAAATAGATTGGAAACCACTAATCTAAGGATTCAAAGTTTATCAATCCTAGGATATGGCAATCTACAAAAAAAGCACAAAGTCATTTATATTATCAGAGCTTTTTGTAAGTCGCTTGGTATCAATTGAAGTTGTATTCATTTTGCTTCATCGTAAAGTAAATCTTTTAAATAGCAATCGACGATTAAAAATTTCAGTAGGTCTACTTGATTTTAAAGCTCGCTGCTGCTCTTAGTGACCATGTAAAATGCTGAAAACTGCCAATAGGAGATGAAACAAATCATGCGAATAAACTATTTTTCTTTGAGAGAAAAAAGTTTGCTTGCGTTCCCAGTTCGTAAACTCAACTGAATAAATGCAGCATTCGATCATTATATGTTTGATTCGGTCCGCTAATCTCCAGATCAGTGGTCGGCAACATTTAAAACCTAAAGTACCAGTTTAGAAATTGTTGTTGACTTGGAATGTCAAAAATTTTTTGTACCATCTGATTTAGATAGTGTTTGATATACGTATCTGATTTGAATTGTAACAGCACTTACATATTGGAGAAGTGCGGGAGTGGAATAGTCACGTTCGTCATTTTCAATGGCGCTATGAGGGGTTGGGGATAAAGAGCAAAAATTGTCCCATAAAAAGATATAGTAGTTACAAAAATGTGATAAAATAAGATTTTTGTCTGGAAACCAAAATGAGCAAAAATCTTCCTTTCAAAATATTAATCTTCAAACAAAGTCTTCATCTTTTTAAAAAGCTTCGCTCCCTCAAAAAAGGTTGTTCCTTATTACGCCAATGGCCTGAACTGTAGGACAGTTAAAACAGGCACCGAAGGGGCAAGCAATTTTTTTAATCTTTGATTAAAAAGTGCACTAAAAAGCAGCAAACTACAGAAAAAAGTTGGATCATTACCGGAATGCCCAAAAAATATTATGATTTTCTCTCGAAAATGTCCTTACCACGCTAATTAAGCAGCCTTTCAATAGCAAATAATTCTAAAAGTTAAAATCATTTCACCCCAAAAACAGACTAATCCTCCCTACCCCCGTGCGTACGCCAAAGATTGCACATTGTTACCAAGGTTTACAAGCGGCCATTTTCCTCCCCAAAATGAAGCAGAACACGAGTAACAAGTTGCCAAAAAAGATGTGGAGTGAGATCTAATATACATTCAAAAGTTACGAGGTTCTGTTGGGGTCTGTTGCGCATAACGTAAGAAATTGTAACGCGCTGCAAACAATAGAAAACAGAGATTACGATGCTATGAATACCGGCGCGATGGTGTAGTGGTTAGAGCGTCTGCTTGGCAGTTGGTAGACCTGGGCTTCATTACCTAAGTCGAGTTATACTAAAAGACCTTAAAACATAGTATTCACAACTTCCCTGCTTTGCGCTCAGCGTAAAAAAGGGATAGTGTGGGGAACAAGCCGGAAAGCTTACTTGATGTATCCTTGGGCAAGGCACTTAACGGGACGTCTCCACCTTCATGTGGCAAACAGGTGGCCTACCCGTACTTCACCGGGTTACAATTGCGGAGTTGCCAACCCAGCATGTCGCAAAAGGCGACTCTTGGGTACCCACAAGTGGCAGTCCGCCTTGTTGGTGGTGGAGCTACCAATCACTCATGACTGGTTCGAAATGGATTGCCATCTTTCCCCTAGCCTAATATCAATTAGGTTGACTGCATGACCCTGAATTGCCGTTCGTGCCGTACCTCCATTCTGAGGAAGAGGAGGGGTAATCACAACAACAACATGCCATAAATAATCATCTCGAGAGGCTGCCGATCCCTGATTTAGTTCATAACAATCAAACACGCGTTGTGGCTACGTTCTTTGTATCCTTACTACGGATCACCAGCGAGTATCTCACTAAGTAACATGAATTTCAACTTCATTTTTTTCAATTTATATCAATGGTATTTTATTATTCCAATCACAGGAATACGTTTAAGTTATAAAAACACAAGGAGCCGGAGGCAAACATAAGAAGTAATGATTTTCAAAAAATTCATAAACATTTTTTTATTTTTTTGAGAGATCATTTTTGTTGCAATGTTTGCAAAATCGGAGATGAACTCCTGCTTTTTATCCTATTTTTAAGAGAAAACACGCAAAGAAAAAATTTTTGTTCCAAGATTCATCAATATACTGTCAAACCCTGCAAGGTTAGTTTATTCCATCTTGTACCATTATTAATTTTTTCGGCTACGACATTGAAACCACCAGAATTGAAATTGTCTGTAGCCTACAAGTTTTGCAACAAGAAATTCCGACGCGAATCCATCACGGAGAGTCTTCGCACTGAAAAACATGTGTCGAGACTCCAGTATCAATACTTCATGATTGCCCTAATTACAGAGTCTTAAAAATGCTAAATTTCAGCATCGGGAATATTGCCGGTAAAAGAGAAAGTCGTACGCCAACGGTTCAGACCCACTTTGTTACTGTTAGATGCGCACTATCAAATTGGCTGTGCCTTTGATCCAAATCCTTTGCAACCAAGCAGCAGAAATTGTGTAAAATCCTTTTTCAGGAGCATCATATACTTGCAATATTTGCTCGATAAACGCAAGACGATAAAAAGCAGAACAAGCATCGAAGAATTGATACAAATGTGGAACCAGTAACCTATTCCTCCACAAATCTTAACAAAAATTGGCTCAAAAACAGATTGATGTAAATCTACTGTTACGATTGAATTACCAAAAACTTGGCTCACTTGCCTATATTAGATTATTGCAGAAACAAGCGAGGCAAATACTACAATCCTGTGTTTATAACTTATTGCCTCTAGTGAAAATGACTATCTATTATTTGAAATACTTCTAAAGGCGGACCAGCAACAGAGTTTCAAAGTTGTCGAAGCTGCAGTTTAGAGTGGGGCGTTGTCAGCTTTTTGAGATCAGGAAGGAGCCAAGCCCAAATAGGGGCCAATGTTTTATGGTAAATTAGATATTTTAATGAAATAGTTTATTCAAATGTCGGTATCGTAAATCTTTATGTCGCTTTTAATCGCTGCCCATACTTGGCCAGCCCGCTTATCAATGAGTTTCGAGTCGATTTTGCAAAAGAACTAGCTCATAAGCAAGCTGCTTCGTTTAGAATGCTCGTTTTCGCAAGACACTATCGCCTACTACCATGCCACGTTGAATGCACCTCATCTCGTCCGATCTGGGAAGTTAAGCAACGTCGGGCTCGATTAGACTTGGATGGTTGACCGCCTGGGAATACCGAGTGTTGTAGGCTTTTGCTTCTTCCATTTTTTCAACAAGATTGCCAACTTGTGACCAAAGTCGCGTTTTGGCGCTCGAAATCAAACCACAAGCAGAAAATCTTTGAAAGGCAATAAAACGGCTGCTCGACGATTGTTCGGCATTCTAATTGAATAAGGTAAGTTGAGCGCTATGAAGTGCTATTTTTTCAAGAATAAAGAACGAGCTGCGAGAACCTATCTCAAGAGATCCTAAAGATATCTAGTATCAACGTGTGATGATGCTGCGTGCTTGCGTGTGTGCATGCATGCATTGTTGAAGAAAGAAAGGAATGGTGGTGTTCGAGTCGATTTTACATAACAACTAGCTCGTAAGCAAGCTGCTTCGTTTACAAGGCTCATTTTCGCAAAGCACTATCGCCTACGACCATACCACGTTGAATGCACCCCATTTGAATACTTGTATTATTCGTATATTTGAATACTTCCACTTACCACACAGAAGTTTTACTAACAGGATATTCTATACAGCGCCTATTGAATCTTTCAACGTTTTAATTATCCTTGTGATTCAAACAAAGGTAAGCTGAGTGATAAATGGAACAAAAATAAAAATATGGAAACATCAAAAACTTAAAAAATAGTTAGTGGCGTAACCGTCTATCAGCAGGGTAAATAATCGGTTTAGTCGGTTTAAAGGCCGCAATCCACATTGATCTTCATATCAGTGAAGACATCTTCCTGCATCAACACATCGCAAGGACGCTACCCATAGTTAAATAATTTGATTGAAACAAGCAAAATAATAAACTGCAAATAAAAAGCTATACACTGTTGACAACCAAACAAACAAAATCTCAAGGTTAAAATAAACAATGCTTTAACGTCTATAATGACTGCAAACTGTCTCTGCTGTCAGATTGAAAGTACAAAAAATTTAAGAGGCCACAATTGACGCTGATGTACGAAAAATATATCTCGTCACTCCACCAAACCTAACGACTGATTGTAGCAGCAAAGCATTATCTCCAGTTTAAGGATCTAATGGCTCATCGGTCTACCTATCGCATATCCAATTTTGAGTGAAATTCATGAAAAAGGATGAAGCCACATCATGCATTACCAAATACATATAATATGTGCACAATAAAATTCGCGACCAGATAGTTTTGCCCTAACGGGTCTCTTCAGGCAAATAAATTTGATAACCAAGGCATGCACAAAATGGAATGCTAGTCGTGGAATTTTTCTGTATATACCGTGTATTTTGTAATGCGTGATGTCGTTTGATTCTTTTTCAATAATTTTACTTCGCATGTAGTTGTAAAGCACCACTAGATCCACCTATGAGCTTTTTCGTCGCTTTTGTAGAAGATCAAGTTAGCTGATGCCGTTGTGGCAATTTGTAAACCTTTGTATTTTGACGTGATAAAGAAGAAATACGGTCCGTTTTACAATTACCGTTGTGATCTTATTCCATCATGTGTGCTGCTGTGTCCTTCATTGAAACCCAACGATGTTGCTATTACAGCGCACTTTCTACATGCCATGTTTTCCAAATTTTTTGGCGATTTGAAAATTTTCTACAAAATTTTAGATTTACAAAGCCCCATAATGTCAAATGCGTCGGCGGAAAGTTTTTTAGGGGGGTACAAGAATACAGCCTTAGCTAATTGAAAATTGAGCGGCCCACTTAGAGCTTGCATGCCGAACTTTGTTGTAGACAAAGATAAGCTTTGAAGTATTCGATTATCACATTGCTAATCCGAAGAGAAGGTAAAGATATTTGCTTTTTTTTGGAGATCAGCACCTTCGAAGCGAGATTTTATGTACTTTTTATCTAAATTTTTCGTCAAGACCTTTTTTTGGATATCGATATTTTGACGTCCACTCAGCGTTGCTGGCCGCAAACCTGCAGGTTGTACATTCCTGTTTCAAATGCAAGATTTTAGGTGACTACGGTTACCCCCCGACAGACGCTCTTTCTAAATGTTGGCATCTCAAGACATTTAGATTTTTATGTTGCATTATCATGCAGGTCTTGATTTTCAAATTCATTTGCCTGTTGAGCCTTTCATGGGCGGAGCTTACTAGTCGGGGATTTTATTGTATACCCTCGTATACGTATGTTGTGCATTTCGTAATGTATGATGTGACGTGATTTTTTTCATAAAATTTACTCAGGGCTAAGTTTCAACAAACAATTGAAAACTACAAAAAGACAACTATTTCTCCTTTTAAATGTCAAATGCCTGTCATACCAATCATCATACGTCGAAGTTTTTAAAGGCAAAGGTAAAATAATAGTGCTTGTTTCTTTGAACTGGTTCTTTGAGTGGAAGCAGACAGGTTGATGGAAGTATGGCATCAGTTTTGAAAAAAGCATTCTTCTCTTCCTTGGTTGGTAAATATGCCGTTTATTTCTGCAGATCCTTTTTATTTTGCTTTTTTTCGTAAACTAAATACGACCTAAAGAGTCCGTATCAGGTCAGTCAAAACAAGTCGAGAAGCCTCTATACTCGAGCAGATTTGACCTTTGCTTTGAAGTTTATGTCTAAGGTTCAGACGATGGAGCAACATGTATGGGTGGGTGCTAAATCCAAGCCGTAAGGTCATTTTGTAGTTTCCCAGAACTTTTGTTCCTTATGTTTTCGGTGAGCTGAAAACTTCCTTACAGTATCATCATGATAATTTTTTATTATTGTTTCGTGGCAAGTGAAAGTAGGTGCTGCGCAAAGCGTTCTCAAGTCTAGATACATAAGCATCAAATTGAACATGAACTCTTTGAAGCAGAAAAAAGCAAAAATGGATCCAACGATTGTAACAAGGACGTAAAAATTACTTGGAGACTAAGGAAGCCTGTGAGTCAGAAAATTTGGAAAAATGCAATGTTCCCTCGTTTATCGCGATTAATGGATACCAGAACCTACCGCGATAATTAAAAAATTGCGAAGTGTCGGGAATTTAGAATTCCCGGCTCCTTTGGAGCCAATATTCATAAAAACTTACTGTTCTGAAAACTGACGGAAAAAGAACACGAAAAATCACAAATATTTTCTGTTTTATTAAATCCGGTCACAAGTTTGACCTTTTTATTGATGGTCATCATCTTCCTCTTTCTCTTGAGCTCTCTAAAGTAATCTTTCGCTGGGACACGGCTCTTAGGCGGCATTGTAAGGGCTTAACGAAAGGTTAATTGCAAGCACAACACTAAGATACGCGAGACACAGTCAATAGCATGAACGAGAATGGCGTGATGATGCGCAGTCAATCAGCGATATGGCGCTAGTTTTGAATTTTTATTTTTTGATAAATATTTTTTAAAAATCCGCGATGCACTGAAGCCGCGAAACTTGAACAGTGAAGTGGCGAGGGAACACTGTAATGCCTTCGAGCCGAAAGTAAAGATGAGTAAATATTAAGATACAAAGGTAAAAGGCTGCGAGAAACCGAGAAAGTCTAAACATTGCATCCATTTGCCAGGCCTTTAACTGAAATAATTGAACCACCACGGTCTCGTTACAGCCTGAGAATCGAGGAAGAAGAAAGAGTGAATAGTTTCTGCTGTATAAGCCAAAAAGTGCGGCAGGAAGGGAAGGCGGAAGAAGTGAAAAAGCGGCGAGGACAAAGCAAGAGTCTGATAATACGAGAAGAGCTATGACAGAGTTATTGAATCTGCCAAAAAGGGTGAAGAGCTTGCAGAATAACGTTGGTTTAAGCACAAAAACTGGAGCAAATTAGGCCAGCCGGAAACAAAAGAATGGCTTGACTTCAGTGCCACGGCGAAAGTAATCAGCAAAGACGTCAGAGCCTTCGTCGCCGAAAGCAAAGGGACAAAGCCAACAGTCCAAATTATAAGATCGTGATGTAGTAAAAAGTCTAGACAGGCACGATCACAGAATTTGACCCAGAGCGTAATGAAAAACAAGCTCCAACTTTGAAAAACAGGTATTTCAAGGTAAAAAAGAATCACAATTTCCCACAAAGGAAAACGAGAACATAATTGGGTAAATGATAGCAAAGTTCTTTTGGAAATTACTTGCAAGGAAAGGCTTCACCTAGCGTCTAGCCGTTAGCCAATCCTAAAATAAGAAAAGAGTTGATTGGTGGTACAAAACTTGAATATTGCGGAAAGTAATACATTCATTTTCTCGAAGCTTTTCGTCTGACTCGTCTTCAGGAGAAATACGTCAGAATGAAAAAGATAGAAGTGTTGCTCGCTTATATAGAGGAATACTCGATAGTGATTGGTCGATGGGTCGACCAATGAAAAGAGAGGAAACTAATGTGAAATTTTTAAGCTGTATACGAATTCTTTTTGCTTACACAAATTTGGTTTTGATGTTTTGATATAAGTAGCTTCAAGAGTTAAAAGATGGAAAGCTGTGCGGCCATGTGCAAGTATGGAAAATTTATCATCTGAATAGTTTTGTGCGCATAATTGGTTATGTAGGAGATGTTGTCCAATCGCTGATGAAGAAATTTCGGTGTTGAGGGATTTGATTGGTTTACAGGAACGGGCCAATGAAGTTCGATCTTGAAAAGTGTGCACACCTCGAACAGATTTCGGCACATGCTGCGTGATTCTCTGCTGCAATCTTTGGGAAGTACGGCCCACGTACCGACTATCACAGTGGCACAGGTATTGGTAGACAATATTGCTTTTGTGAGAATTGTCTTTACCACCAGACAGCTTCTCCCTGCAACCACGAAAGATGTACTGCCTGCTTCTCACAAAAGCAATATTGTCTACCAATACCTGTGCCACTGCGATAGTCGGTACGTGGGTCGTACTTCCCAAAGATTGCAGCAGAGAATCACGCAGCATGTGCCGAAATCTGTTCGAGGTGTGCACACTTTTCAAGATCGAACTTCATTGGCCCGTTCCTGTAAACCAATCAAATCCCTCAACACCGAAATTTCTTCATCAGCGATTGGACAACATCTCCTACATAACCAATTATGCGCACAAAACTATTCAGATGATAAATTTTCCATACTTGCACATGGCCGCACAGCTTTCCATCTTTTAACTCTTGAAGCTACTTATATCAAAACATCAAAACCAAATTTGTGTAAGCAAAAAGAATTCGTATACAGCTTAAAAATTTCACATTAGTTTCCTCTCTTTTCATTGGTCGACCCATCGACCAATCACTATCGAGTATTCCTCTATATAAGCGAGCTACACTTCTATCTTTTTCATTCTGACGTATTTCTCCTGAAGACGAGTCAGACGAAAAGCTTCGAGAAAATGAATGTATTACTTTCCGCAATAAGAAAAGAGGAAAACAGACGAAGAGCACGGAGTCATCATAAAAAAGTTGTAGAAATGTTCAAAAAGAAAAAATATCAAAAGAAGAGAGACAGCCGGTGATGGTACATATTTAATAACCTGCGTGTTGATTTTCGTAAATATAGTAGGCGCCACTTATTATGACCATGGATAATATGACCAGCCGCTTATTATGACCAATTTGGTACGGTCCGGAATTTTTTCATTTAAAATCCTCAGTTTAATATGACCAAATTTCGGATAATATGATCAACATTTTCTCCATCTCTCTTGTTACAGTACAGCATTTTTTCCCGCCACGCACTTAATAACTTCACCTTTTCAACATATTGTTACATACTGTACTTGGTTTTACCGTAACTTGTACTGTTACAATACTGTACTTTGTTTTCCTGCCAACGTCACTCTGTTACTTCGGTTGAACGATGAATTTGACAGTATTTGGACTTCTTGTGGCTTACGGCGTCGCTTCAGGTGCGGTTATGGCGGCTTCGGTTTTTATGACCATTCGGATATTATGACCAAAATGGTCTGGTCCCAAGGTGGTCATATTAAGCGGCGTCTACTGTAATAGTCATAAAGAGTCATTTGGAAGCCGATACAAAAATAAAGGCAATTGTTGGAATAAGTTTAGCCTATGGCTCAACATGAACAATCATCAATGGCTCATCTCGCACAAGTCCTTCGTCTCCCATAAAAAAATGTTTTTTTATTAATCAGCTGTTATTATCACCTGCGCTCTTTCTTAACTATAGCTGAGTGCTAATGCTTTCTATTTCCACCATGCTACCCTTTACTACCCACTACTATTGGAATTTATTATAAACTACTATAGCATACGGTGTGCTGCCTTGTGACTTTTCATCTACGGAAGAAAATATTTTTTTTGCCATTGTGTTTGATGTCAAAGAGCTTATTGGTGCCATATCAGAAAAATGATAAAGGGTTTCTTAGCAGAACATTTCGGCAGTAACGTCATGCTACTGTTATCACTGTATATCGCTCAAGGTGTACTGTATGGCTCAATTTAGACACTAGATTAAATCACCTGAATTTCCCCTAATTTAGGATGTCTATATGTAAGGCAGAAACAAAATAGATTTAGACAGTCTTTGCAAATTTGCGCTTCCATGGACTCAGACTCTAAAGGAGTGGAGATTTCATAAATTTTCGTTCGAATGGACTCAAGCTATCAAATTCGGAAATTTTTTTGTATTTCTGCAACTTTTGCACAATAATTGATGTTTATTCCGTATTTCCGTAAATCAGTAATTTTATATTTTAGTCTCAATCTTTACATTTTGTAAATCCGAATTTTCGTATTTTGCTGTTGTTCCAAAGTATACCAAACATTCTCTTTCGCAAAAGCACAAACCCAAAAAATGCATTCGGGCGACAAATTCTTGACTACAAGACAATCGCAAGCGGAGAAGTAAAAGCAGCAGTATCCTTTCTCAAAAATTTAAAAATCTTGTACTTGTCTGCTGAAGGGGATGATGGTGTCTACTTTCTTTTCTGAGTCCACCAAAAAAATGGCGGAGAATCTCTTTTCCTGTAATTGAAAGCCCAAGCGAAAATTTCCTCTACATAAAAAATGCTTCTGGATATATCTATAAGCTGTACGCCCTTGAAGTATAGTCTGAGAAGTAGCCTACAGTGTTTTTGCTAGAAAAAACGACAGCTTTAATGATATAAAGTTTATTATTTTCAAACAACCAAACAAATAATTAGAATCTGATAAAATGGAATGCAAAACGAACAAGCAGCTAGGGGGTTTTATTGTACCCGCTAAAATTTTACATCAAACAACAATTGTGGCTTGTCCCTGCTCTGACCCAGTTTGGGTTCCCCCTGGAAAAGCACCAAATCCGGTTTGGGCACCTGCAAATTGCGTCGCTTGTGCTCCTGCTTGTGCAAACTGGGTTTGAGATCCTAGTTGGCTGAATTCGGCGCCTAAACCTGCCTGGGAAAACTCACTGCCTTGACCAGCATGTGCAAACTGAGTATGTGTTCCCTGGACCACTTGAGCTTGTTGAGCGCCATTAAATGGGGCAGGCACAAAAGCTCCTATGCCTCCTTGATTTGCGGATGGATGGGATGGATATCCGGCTGGTGCTTGAGTTGGGTGTTGATAAGTTGGCTTGTGGGGTTTCGGGGGAGCATAGGTTGGTTTCTTGTGGACTTGCGCCCCATAAGTAGGTTGATGGTGACCTTGCGCCACGTAACTTGGTTGCTGATGAACTGGGGCAAAAATAGGTTTATGCAAAACTGGCGTCGCCGGTACGATGGTGGGACCTGTATAAGGTGGTAAGATTAATGATAACTACAAATCGTTGTTTTACATTTATTATGATCGCGTGTTCAACTCTTGCGATGGGCTATAATCCTGTGTGACAATAAAAGTTCATATGACAATGGTTTCTTCGCTTCAACTTTTGACTGACTTAAACTGGACTGCTTATCCGGTATTTAAGTCAGACTGTCCCCCTGCGAATTATATACAGGGACGAAGACATGAACACAACAGTGGGGATACTCACATTTAAACACTAATTGTTTAGTAGGCACAAGAATATACAAAATACTCTGATTTTAAATAGCAGGTTTCAAAAATACTGCGATAGTTTTCTGGTTCCCCTACTTGTAAAAATGGGGAAGCCCTTGCCCCTATGTTTCCGCTCCTCATATAATCCCATACTAAAAACGAAGTTAAACTAAATACATCTTAAATATGGTGGCACACATTTTCCACATTTGGTGTTGATCACTCTGATCGACAGCAATAGTGCTCAGCGTTTGAAGACGCTAGTTTCAAATCGAGATTGTAAGTTGAACCTTCATGCAAAGTGCTTTCAGGACAAACACTTTTTGCATCACTTTGTTGCCCTCAACACTTGTAAAATAGCAACCGTAGTGTGAAACATAAGGCAATCAAAAAAGCCCACTTAAATTGCTTGATAGTCCCCGAGATCCAACATTGCGCAAAAATTTCTTGGTGTTATCTTAATCAATTGTTTAAATCAGCCAAGGAAAAGAAGTCATCGTAAATTGCATTTTCCAAGACCAATTTAAGTCTTCTTACTACTATCTGGTCATTTTTGAACCTACTATCGTTTGATCATTTTGATTGAAGGGTGGTGGTCATCACCTAAGTCGGAGCCATGGTTGAGGAACTTTAGGCACTAAATATTGGTGCCTAAAGTTTCTTAATAACGTTTCCGACTTAAGAAACTTTTTGGAAAAAATGTGCCATGCCTGGTGAATAACTGCAGCACCTGCGATGAGCTTGTTCAATATTATGATAGCATTTGTTTCCAGAAGATAAAAATATAGCCTAGCTGCTATGCTACAGCATGTGCTATTACGTTGTATTACAACAATTTTTTCTCACATCTTGCTGCGAAATCTTGACAGCAGAGTCCAAGCGACTTGCACTGTGCATCACATTGGCATGGGAACAGAGGATTATACGGTCGGCCGCATCGGAACTGGCACGAGAGAGAAGCTGAGAGATGTAAAAAGTAATTTTTATTCCAGACTAGAGGCCAAAGTAAATAACAAAAATCTCTTCAAGTGGATAGCAAATCGTGAATACTGTATCATAGACCCAATCTTGGTTTGAACTTGAAATATTTGCATTTCCACGTATTCGAAATAAAATGGAATCACTTGAAATACAAATTTGTCTTGCTTTTATGTAGAGGTTGGAACGTCCTCCTCGCAATCGCTAGAGTTTGGATCAATTCCCTCATCGACTAATGGCAAATGTATCACAACACTGGTCTATTTAGAAAATTTTTGGATATAAATAACCAAAAGGTAATGCGGAGAATAAAAAGTACAACCTAATCAGTTCAAGCTTGACAAATGCATGTTCTTAAGTGCTACTGCATTGTTCTGGTACAAAGAGTCAACATGCTGCGTGATATTTCATTTTATGAGTTCACTTACACACACATTGCCTTCCCACTCGGTAGAAGCCGAAGTTGCAAACGCAACGGAAACCACCGAATATTCCGGGAAGACAACTGGATCCGGGGCGACAAGGATTGTTTCGGCACACCGGAAATCCTGAACAGCAAAGATACTTACATTAAGCTTGAAAAGTTATCTTAGAGTTGTTTGGAAAAATGATATTTCAACAATTCAACTGATAAAAATGCACTGTATCAGTAGCAGTTTAGAGAACATCTTCAGAATTAGTAACTCTGAAGCTTTAGTTATCAACTTATCTAAACGAAGCGTTGGCATAAATGAAGGCACCACCTAACATACATGTATTTCTTTGATCTTTCTTTCATCCCGTGGCGATTGCCATTGGGGCGCTGCAGATGACCGATTTGTTTTGGTTGTGTTCATCATGCAGCGAATCTTAGGCTGAGACGCCTGGCGGAGCCCATCTCTCTCCAGGCCTCGCCACCTGTCTTCCATATAAAGGCGGAGGCTTTCCGTTAGGTGCCTTGCCCAAGGACACAACAAGCGAACTTGCCGGCTTATTTTTCACAACCTCCCCTAAATGCCGAGCGCCAAGCAGAGAAGCTGTGGATACCATTTTTTAAAGTGTTTTGGTATGACTCGACAAGGGGATTGAACCCCAGGTCTACCGACTACGAAGCGGACTCTTTCTGTGATCACTTCTCACTAATAGAACGATAATTAGAATTTAGTTTCTACTTTAATGTTAAGAGACAATTTAATTGTTATTTATAATTATCATAAATATAATAATTTGTTCATAGTTTTTTTTTTTTTATGTCAGATAGAAGACATAAATCTCTTTGATATGGCTAGTATCAACCGCCAAACTCTTATTTATTGGTATTTTTCAAAAATATTATAAACGTAAACGCTCCCGTCTTTAAAAACGCAGACAGATGTGTAGCTAGAAAAAAAATTGGTGAAGCAGCAAAGTTTAAACCCGTGGTTTTTATGACCACGTCACCATATTAGAACTGTGTAAGTCCTAAGGTTGGGAAACGGCAACTCATTTCGCCTCGTTACAACGTAACTGTTCACCTTCTGTTTGCCAAATAGCCCAATTTAGCAACTATTTTTCCTTACTCAAGTAGTGCTTTACTGTGCAAACGTGTCTTCTTTTTAATTATTTTATCGTTTGTAGCCTGAACTGAGAAAAATGAACAAATGAAGTACTCACTTGTGCAGAATTGCCCGTTCCCGACAAAACCAGGCTTGCAGACGCATCTGAAACCATACTGAAGAGGAATGCAATACGCCAACTTGTGGCAACTATGTTTGACGCAGACATTGTGGGTCGTAGCGACTGCTGAAAAGTACAATCTTACCTTCAAAAAGTGTTTTTGTTAGTTTTCGTACCAAGGCAAATAATAATTGGATCTACCTCTAGTTATTATAACTCTCAGCAAATTAGAATCAATGCTGAGAATAAGATCCGACCTTAGAACGACACCAACCAGTAGAAAAATGATTATTGGCTAATAGAGGTAAAGCTTCCAGCATTTTGACTGCACCAACCAGTCGAAAAATGATCATTGGCTTTATTGACGTTGAGCTTCCACCATTTTGACATGCCGAGAGTTAAAACATTTAAAGGTTAATCAAATTATTAATTCCCTTTATACATTAATACGTGTTATTGATAATTGTGATCACTTCTTTACAATAATGCGTATTGTTTGACAGGCTAATTTAGTAGGCTGTAGCACGGCGCATCGGTGCTTTTGTTTGAATTCGCCTTCGACAAATATAAGCCCCACTGCTTTTTTAAATTTACCAAGTAGATTGTAATTCTCGTTTTGTAGTTTTCAGGGTGTAACAATGCAACATAATGGCGACATTTTTCTCCTGTAAATCCATGGCCAGTCGTCTTGATGATGGTGGGACCCCAGTCTGCAATTTGCATCATGACTGGTTCCACAATGAACTGCCGCTAACCCTTACCGGGACATTGATAGGGTTTGTTGCGTAAAATTACTTATCAGCTGCACACTTTGCTTCCATCACAAAAAAGAAGAGGGGCTAACATTCTACAACAGCAGCAGCAGTGCAAGCGGCAATTTCGAGCACTACCGAGCTAATCGACTAATACACAACCATAAGTTTATGACTTACTGTGGTAGAGGGCTGTAGAAAGCGAAATCGTTGCAAAGATCACGATCACAGTTGTTAGTTTCATCTTCAATTGTTCATTGACTGTAGTTTTTGGGAATGATGTTCAAAAAAGCACTCGATCGACATTTTATAGAGTGCGACAAATTATCAAGCATCAATCAACCAATCGGCGACGACGAATTAGTCAGTTGATAGATCGCGTTAATTGCACGTTGGTAATTGTGGTGTAATAAATATTATTGTTACCGAAGTAAAATTGAACAATGGACAACTCGAGTAGGCGGAAATTCTCACAAGCAACATGAAAAACGTTTATACAAACAGAGTGTTTCTTTGTAAACACACGATAACTTTTTGTGACAAGTAGTTTACATCTCGATGCCGCGCGACATTCTTCTTGAACTTGAAAAGAAGAAAATTGCAAAGTTGTAAAAACAGATGTAGTGGGAACCAGTATTCATTAAGAGGCATGCGTAATTTACAGATAACTCAGACCAAAGAAACACCGCCCACCAATTACCATGTCAGATTTGCTTATCAAAAGCTTTCAGCCACTTTAAGGAATGTAAAGAAATCAAAAATGAGAACAAATTTTTGTTCTCTAGAATTAGTAAAATCTGTGCTCAGCCTAGTTACCAATCTTGGAGACTTATCCCAAGATTTTGGGAATTCTCAATGCCACTTTTGAGTTATTTTTTGCAAAATCTGTTGGAAAAAATTTTTGGATTTTGGAAACCATCTCGGAAATTTTGGTAGAGTCTTGGGGTTCTTTTGGTAAACTATTGACGAAAGCAGTTAATTTTGGTGTGGGAATCTAAAATCTTGATAGTTTTGAAAAAATTGAGCAAAGACATATTTTTAGAGATCCAATTACAAACGTTGGAAGTTTGCATAAAACGCAGACCTGTTTTTTATCGAGATCAACACCATATTGATGAATTTTTTCTAAATGTTTGGGAAACAGGTTGTGTTGCATGTGGCGTGCCAAAACGCGTAGAATCTAGGGATTTTTTTACGCAAAAACTGCCATATTTGGAATTGTTTAGAGCTTTTTGCGGGGTATTTGCTCATTTCAAGCAAGAAACTATGATGATCAGACGTGTGTTTAGTTCTCACAGACGTAACCAGGGTCAAGGCAACCGCTATCATGCCTTCCCTCTAGATATCATGCAAAAGAATGTTTTTTTGCAACTTACCGTAAATACCATAATTAGGTCCTAGGTATTTGAAAGTAAGGATCAATAAAATTTTACGCAATTGACCTCGGGTGTTGTCGCTTTTTCCGTTTTAAATAATTTATCTTAGTTTGTTATTATCAGAAACAAAATTACTTAAGCTGATACATATATTTGCTTACAAATAATATTTTAAAAACACCAAATCAGCTGAGTTATTTTATAGCTCAATCGATTTAAATAGATTCTATTTAGAGAAGCCAGGGCTTTTGTAGGAAGTGAAGGACGGTTGAACTATCAATCCAGTAGCAATCTTTTCCAAAAGTCACGCAGAATTTTACCAAGTGGGCGTAAGACTATGGTGATCAAACTTAGATGAAGATTTTTTTTGAGAGGACGCCTACAATCAGTGACGTGGCGTGGGTTTGGGCCCTTCTAAACGGAAGCATATAATGCCGCCCCATTTCCGACTAAGCCAATCATAGATATTGATATTAGAATCTGGTGTTCAGACTCAGGTAAACTTTTGTCTCAGTCGAAAATGGCAGATCTCATCAAGAGACCACCTTGTACTGACCGCACATCTCATGCTACGCCACTATTCACAAACGTGAATTTAATTGATTGTTTACTTCGTTGCCAAACTTTGACTGGGGAACGTTGTAGCACTGCTTTAAGATCGCTAGTTGTCATAATCACTGGGAGAGCTTCTGGTTATGACGACTGTAGCCGTAATTATCAAGTAAGTAAAATTTATTGTTTCATCTCTTACAAACAAACAAACAAACAAATAACAAACAAAAATGGAAAGCCCAAACACTGATCACAATGAGATACCGAACATTAACAAACCGTTCGGTTAACAAAGCCAGGATGTTGCTTTGTAAGTAGATAATGCGGTATCATTATTACTAGCGGCTACAATCGAGGTCGGTTTACTGTAGGTAGTAACTGCGGTTTTCGTTTTGGAGAACGAATTGCATTGCACTGATTTCCTTTTAGGCAGCACGTGTGTAACTTTCCTCCTCCCCTTATCTCATGGTAAACTCTAACTACATTCATCGTTCTTGGGCTCGCCTTCGAACACAATATTTCGACTAAGAAAAATCATTGAGACCGCCATCAAAATATATTAGGAACGTGATTTTCTTCCAAAGTGAACATGCGGCCCGACGCTTAAGGCACTACCAACGCAGTAAACTTTAAGAATTATCCCAGCATGAGAACTGAGTTCTCTTAAAATTTCAAACCGTAATATCACCTCTCCTTCTTGGAAACACGACAGTTTAACCCCAGTGTTGGACTCAGTAAGAATTAAGGTTTTTCAGCAATTAGAAAGCATTGCCCAGTTTGCTTTACCTAGTTTCACCTGTGTATAATCCCTGGTCTGGCCAGTACGTCTAGGAATAATCCTGATTTTTACAGGAATAATTTAGGAAGGAATAATACTAGGAATAATTTAGGAATAATCCTAATTTTTGCATCTTCAATATTTTTTTTTCTCACAGAAGACATTTTTTCATTATTTCATCATAGTCAAATAACTTAAGGTAAAAATTGTCTGAAAAAATAATCGTACTATGTGCATCGATATTGGGTAAAAGAAGATGAAATCAATTTTAGCAAGTTTTACTTGCATTGTCTCGTTTATTGTGTAAGTAAATATGTAGTATTATTAGAATATTCAATCGTCTGCTGCTCGGTCGACTATGTTAGACAGCTGCCTAAGGCAGTCATGTCCGTATGATGTAACGTTACTGCAACTTCAGCTTTTATTTGTTTGTAAACTTTGATGATGTTCAATAAAGTGCCACTCATCATTTTTGTTTGGTTAACAAAAACGTGGAAGAAGAGTTCCTTTCTTTTTGAAATCGATTCTATGCGTTATTGTTAGTTGGCAAACGTATTGTATTGCAGCTTTTGATAGACACGACTGCAATAAACTCAGCTATTGCTTTAGGTAGTCTGCCTTTGCTTTACGTTTTTGTTTGTTTGTTTTTTGTTTTGCTAGTAGTTTGCTATCCAGACCAGCAGTCGCAATGACGTTCATTGCGACTGCTGGTTATTTTTTAGTAAAATTCTTCTTTGTTAAGACGACTAACTGGCCGTAAAAACGGCATCGTAATGGAAAAACAAAAATAAGAAAAGGAAATTCTACATTAGGAACCTAGCTTTTATGCAATTTGTTTTTCTTACCCGTTTCTATTTTGCTTAGATTGATTTGCTTCCGTTCCAAACCAATTCGCCGTCTGCAAAGCAGAATATGTCTGGAGGGTTATATTGCAATGGCAATCATTTTGTTCTTCATAGCATTAGGGTTCTTGTATGGATCACGGTTTCCCACCACCACCACACCCCATTTAAATACTACGACCACCTTTCACTTAAGTCTTACTACCACACTTCATGTGAATAACACGTCCACACCTTCTTCACGCCAGTTGACGCCGTATTGACCGTTGCCATCTTGAAGTCGGCCTCCAGTATTGTTGGATCTACTTTTGATTACAAAGAATTGAGTCTTGTTTCTACGAGCTTCTGATTGCGATCGGTGAGCGAAAGTGCGACGAGAAACATAAAGAGGTTTCGATTGCGAGATTGAAACCATTCATCGGCTGCCGCTTTAAAGACTTAATCTCAATCTACCGAGCAGGAGCAAACAACGACAGACGGTCAAATCAATGTTAGTTTTTTTAGTGGTAGGCAAAAGAAGCGATTGTTCAGTGAAATTTAACTTGTGGCCTGACTACAAATATCGATGCCTGTCGTCTTAATACTTTTGTAATTTTCTTGTCACGCTTGTCCAAGTTTCCAATAAAATAATTGAATCCAAAGTCGAGTTAAGTTACATGAATTATGGAAAATATATACATTTGTTATTGTTGCTCAAATTTCGGACACTTTCAAAAAGTATTAGTATTCAGAGTTTTTCCCGTGATTATAGCCTAAAAAATTTGAGTGCAAAAAATCTTTAAAAATAGTAAAACTGTTTTATAAGATGTCAGTTTTTTGGGAGATGACGTTGAAAATTGAAGTAAATCGATAAAATACTTTTACAAGAACATCTTTCAATTTTGGAAAAACATTTTGAAGCTCGGAATAAAGCTTTACCAAACCGCCGGGGTATCAATAATGATGGCACTGCTGTATATCAACAACATTCAAAAAAGTAATCAAGGAGATAAATGTGCTTGAACAACCTTCATATTTCACCACGCTTCTTTCCTCAACAAACGATAAGACCTTTTCTCAGAACCAAAATTTTTGCCATAGAAAGACTATCGGGCATTCTGAATGTAGTTATGATTAACCCTCTTTTCGAATTGTGGTTGCGAACGTGATCATTTACATTGGTGCAGCAAGGCATGTGAGGTGCGCAGACAGTGGCCACTTAAAGAGGGCAGCCATTTTTTGATTTAATTTTTTGGTTTATGATTTGCGACTACATTTATACCTTCCGTCGAGGGCGACAAAAACCCACGCTAAGCCACTCCACATAACCACTTTTATTAGCAAAAACATCGAGGATGCTCGCAAAAAACGTCGTGGACCCAACTCGGAGTCTCCAACAACGTTTCAAATACGGAAAAATGGCGGAATAAGTGCGTAAAGATTTGGTTTGAAGGTTTTGTTTTAAAATTGACCGGAAAAACTTTGACAACTTTAACGACACTTGGCACCAATATAACGATTGAAGTGAGAAATTGGCTACATCGCAACTTCTCAATGCAGCTGGAAAGACCTGGCGCTAAAGATGCTTTATTCGTTGATTCGTGACCTTGACAGTGTTTTGAAGTAGTGGAGAAAAAGTTTGGGCAATAAAAATGTAAATACAATCCAGGAAAAACATGGATCAGCTTTAAAAGAACTTGACTACAAAATCTCTCGCAATTCGCCAGTTTTTGCCGTTTGCACACTTATTTTTGAGTGAGGACTAATCGTTGTTTGAATCGACTCTCCGACAAGGACAGGCGCTTTACTCAGGGCTATCTAGAAAGAATATCTAGATGGTTCAATCAACTTGTAGCACTTACAAAGACATTGTTTGCTTGTGATGCAGCCTATTTTTCTCGTTGTAGCAATTTCTACTGACAATCATATATGTAACAGGTAAATGTTTTTATTGAGAGACAATAAATGTCAAGTGTTTGCAAGGCTACTAAAATTTTCAATTAATTGACAAATGCTAGTTTTATTAGGAGCATAAAAATGGGATTTATTCGCAATTCTTAGTAAAAAGAATAAAGCCAAAATGCTGGTTAACATTTTATTAAAACGTTTTGCTTTTACACTAAAAGCATCATCAGTTAAATAAATGGTCACCCAAAGCTAGGCTAAACAGATGCTAATTTTATTGTTTTGCAAGAAATGAATTAAAAAGAAATAATAGTGCTAGACAAAAAGATCCCCCAGCCATGATGTCTGGGAAAGTTAGAAGCTTACGTTTATTAAATCTTCTGCCTGCTATGTTGTTGTTTTTGACTGAGAGGACTTCCCTGAATGTCGTGTGTACTATTTTTTTAGCTTCATCTACCATTGGTCTGCCAGATAGTGCTTGGCGAGTTTCCTTGTTGAGTAGGGTTGCACCTATGAGAAAATCTGCTAATTACCAATTAAACCGCGCCCATTGTCGATTGTTGCATTCGTGCTGCTCAGTAGGCCTATGCCAAATATGCTGTTGTCATTACTCAATATGATAAACAGCTATTTCCTGATAGCAGCTTGCTTAGCGACCGCGCAACCTAAGCCTTCCCACCGATTCTCCAAATACTTTTCGTGCGTCTATGAAATTTTCTTGTGTAATTGTTTTCAGTTCTTCATCGTCAGCAAACTTTCAGCTGACGTCTGGTGTTCTACACCGCATAATTAGTATTGCTATGTTTTGTTTGCCACTTTATTATTTGCAACATTTGGCTTCATGCTCAAAACTAATTTAGCCTAATTCTAAATACAATGCAAAATTATCTTCATTGAGCTTTGTGGTAGCGATATTTTGCAAGAAGCCAATTGACCGACGCGATGGCGTAGTGGTTAGAACGTCCGCTTCGCAGTCGGTAGACGTGGGGTTCATTCCCCTTGTCGAGTCATACCGAAAGACTTTAAAAAATGGTATCTATAGCTTTCCTGCATGGCGCTCGGCATTTAGGGGAGGTTGTGGAGAACAAGCCGGCAAGTTCGCTTGTTGTGTCCTTGGGCAAGGCACTTAACGGGACGCCTCCACCTTTATGCGGAAGACAGGTGACCCGGAAATAGCAACTCCCAAGCGAGTGCGGAATTACCGTCCAAAACATAGCGATACGTCGCTTTCTCGTGAATGGAGGATAAATATGGCAAATATAAAAAAGAAAAAAGCTATTTAAAATCAACAAACACGTTGTTTGAGACATTTCTTTAAAATTTTTTTACAGCCCTTCTGTTGTTAGATGCAAAAATCAGTGATACACTTCCTAATTCTAGATATCCCTGGCTTTACTCTACGAATATTGACTATTCGCATCGGCCTAAAAATTTTTGAAGTTTTTCGCGCTTTTTGTTAATCAGCGCCTCCAATTTTCACTCTCAATTAGATCTACAGCACCATATTAAGTCGGAAACAACGTAATAGAATTGACTTGACACAGAATCTTAAAATGATAATAAACAGCCTACTACGCGAACAGCATAAAATGACACAGCGGGCCGCGCTTTTGGCCGGCGGGTGGC
This sequence comes from Trididemnum clinides, assembly GCA_963675345.1. Taxonomy (NCBI): domain Eukaryota; kingdom Metazoa; phylum Chordata; class Ascidiacea; order Aplousobranchia; family Didemnidae; genus Trididemnum; species Trididemnum clinides. The sequence goes on from OY776285.1 coordinate 9,902,452, forward strand.
TCATGTTTCTCCAAGAATACCGATCCCGGAATAAGTTTTTCCGTGCCGAAAAGTTACCTCAAGTAAAAACAAAAAGATGCATTCAAAAATCGTTTTTTCCGTTTTACATAAAAATTTCCGTTAATGTGAAATAATAAAAAGAAAATGATTTGTCTATGATTAATTTACAGCATGACTCAATTATGTAGGCAAGTAAATCAAATATCACATTTTTTTACCTTTACGTAGTTGCAACGCAAAAAACTTACAAAAGGTTTCGAGTTTGGGCGATTATCCTTAATTCCGTCTTACGTTTATTACTGTTTTTAGGTTAAAACTAAAAGTGTGAATTCAGAAATCACAAAAATTTACGCAAAAATGCAGAATTATTTAGTAACAAACATCCTTCAAAAACCCCAACCACATTATAAAAATCGTAGAATCTCGGAAGCTTACGGTAATCGAACAAATATTCTTCAGACCAACTTAGTTTTTGAACACCGGTACCTAAATGAATGGTTCAATTTGATTCAATTATCTAATTTTATCCAATGGAGTGATCATATTTTTCATTTCTAAAGTTTATTTCAATGACTTCCGCAAGTTTTGTAGTTTAAAGATTTTTGATGCTTTAGTTGGTATTTTCTCGATTTTTGTGACGAAAATTTATCATGCACAAAATAAAGGCGATCAAATTCCAGGAGAATAGACTCTCGCCCTGCCCTTACAAAGGCCTAGATCAGTGCTTCTCAACCTTTTTTTCTCGCGACCCAAATGTTGAGCGTGAATAAGTTGAAAAACTTTGGCGACCCAAAAGTTTTTTAGATTTTGTTTTGCAAACACAAAAAATTAAACTAAGCATATCACAATCACAAAAGGTGCAAAACTTAATCAATGTGAGCCTTGGACTTGAATCGATTCCACAACTCTGTCAAAATGTGGAACAATTTTGCTCAAGGCCAATCTCATGTCATTTTCAGGCTCAAGACAGTTTCTAGTTTTCGTTTTGATCTGTGTAAGCGTAGAAAACCCACTCTCACATAGACAAGTGGTAACAAACGGCAGAAGAGCTTTGACTGCGTGCATGCCAACAATATTCTTTTCGTTCTTGATTTTTGTCCAAAATTGACCAAGCTTTCCATTTTCAAAGACATTCTTTAACGAACTGTCACACTGAATGTCAATAAATGCCTCTTCGAATCCAGTAATACTTTGGCAACTCTCAGGCAATGCATCAACATCAACAGCAAATGGATTGCGTACCCATTCCAATTCTTTTGCTCTGTGGGGGATAATTAGATCAAATTCTTGTATTAATGCAGCTAAATGCCTTTTCATAATAATCTGGACATCATCAAGACACACCTCTTCCATATCTTCCAGAAATTGATTAAGTACAGGAAATGATGCTGTTTTCTGAGACTCTATCTTTCTCTTCCACAAGTTCAACTTTTTTCTAAAAGCAAGCAGCTTTTCAGAGACGTCAACTAGCATTATATTTGGTCCTTGCAAAGATTGATTCAAAATATTCAATTGATAAAATATATCAGAAAGATATGCCACAAGCAATAGCCACTTTTGATCAACTAATTTATCTGCCAAGGTATGTTTCCTCTGTATCAAAAATTCTCTCACCTCCTTGCGTAGAGTGACAAATCTCTCCAGAACTTTGCCACGAGATAACCATCTCATATTAGAAAAGTATATCAGATGTTTGTGTTCAGCATTCAAATTTTCACATAGTTTTCCAAACAGTCGCGAGTTCAGAGACTTGGACTTGATGAAGTTGACGATGTGGATTACATCCTGCATGACATTTCCCAACTCAGTCGAAAGCCTGTGAGATGCCAATTTTTCTTGGTGTACGAAGCAGTGGCTGGTCATCACATTAGGATTAATTTCTTTCACTCTAGCAGTAAAACCTTTTCGGGATCCCAACATAGCTGGAGCTCCATCTGTGCAAATACTGGAGCAATTATTCCACTCCAATCCCTCCTCTTTCATAAATGAATCGACCAACGCAAAAATATCTTCGCCACGGGTGGTTGTTTCTAAAGCTCTGCAAAATAGAAACTCTTCTTCTAAAGTGTTTTCACCAAGATAACGGACGTAAACAAGTAACTGAGCATCATCACTTACGTCAGTACTTTCATCAATTTGCAGGCTATACTCTCCACCTTGTTTTATAGAAGAAACCAACTGTTCTTTGACATTCAACGACATGGAAGCAATGCGCCTTTGAACAGTGTCATTCGACAACGGGACTATATCTAACTTCTTTGCAACATCGTCACCGCACATTAAGCGCACCATTTCAATGGCTGCTGGCTTGATTAATTTCTCTCCTATTGAATGAGGTTTCTTTGCACGCGCAATATGCCAGGCTACTACGCAAGACGCTAATGTTGCTTGCTTTAACGTGCAGATATAATGGCTGCTGACAGAATCAATTCGTTGTTTTTTCAAGTTTTGTTCTTTTCTCTCAAAAAATTCACGATTTTTATCAGAAAGCTTACTGTGCTTAGTTTGCAAATGACGCTTCAGCTTATTGTCTTTGAATGATTCATTGCTCAGTACTTCATTGCAGATTACACATTGTGGTTTGACGATACCTTTGTCAACTAGATATCTAAATCCGTAATTTAAGTATTCCGGCTTATATTTTCTCTTAGCTGCCATTGCTAACAGAACTGTAAAACAAACTGAATAAATTTTTAGCCACTTGCCTAAAAAGAATCTTCTAGCTCTTTAGGCTACTAAAGTTGCACATTCAGTAAGATCATTTTTCAACCGTATTGTCACAGCTGATAGATAGGTTATAACCGGCATCTAAACACAGCTACAGCTTTCAAGTTTCAACTACCTCCCGTAAAACTTTTACTGTGCTCTAACAATGCACTGCTAAACAGACTATGACGCAACAATAAAAACAGTCAATTTACAGGCAATTTATTATTCGAACCATCAACATCAACTCACAACAAAACAATAGATTTACAGATGTGAACAACTACGGTAATAGTCGACGACCCAACCAAATTAAGCCGGGACCCACTTTTGGGTCGCGACCCAGGGGTTGAGAAGCACTGGTCTAGATCAAGGGTGTGCAACCTGCTGCTTGCGACGTGATATTTTGTGGCCCGCGGATGGGATTAAAAATGCGGCCCTTGTCGTGACATTTGGTTTTAGTGAATGGCAAATCTGTTTTTAAAACTTGGAAAAACCGAAAAAAGAATAAAAAAATCTTCACCTTATTTTTGTTGCAACATTGTTGCCGACCTTTGACCCCAAGTTCATTTGTGCGTGGAAACAAGCGAATAACCAACCTCAATTGACCGCGAAAATTTCGGTGGGTCTAAAACAGGCCCAAATGCATAAAAGGTTGTACACTCCTGGCATAGATGAGGTATAGTAGAGCATTTCTGTATGTAAGAGTGAATTTTCTATATCGGCGTTTTCGTATTTCGGTGCGACCTCGTTAAACTTTTTACTATTCAAGATTGCAATGAGATTACCTGAAATCAAAGCAAACTTTACGGTGTGGTTTGTTGGTATGGCGACCCTACGAGATACAAATTTTGGATCATCAATGTTTTGCTGAAATCAAACATTGCGGGTGACTTACAAACATTCTCGCTCGGTTCGCGCTCGTTATTGTATATCGTTGTTGTAAATCATTCGTTGAACTCAATATCAAAATCATTCATTGACCTGAACTTGAATCATTCGATGGCCTAAAACTTGTCATAAAAGAATAGACACAGCTACATATCATGAATAATGTTCGCTTTCTTGTTTTAATCAAATAATACTTGGTGTCTAATCCATTTGGCCAGGCGTAGTTCCGCCAGACGTACAGTAAAGTGACCTAGTAAACAAGATTATAAAAAGAGACATTAATGTGAAAAACATTTCAGAAGCATTTTCTTCAAAGTCATCATTTTAGCATTCGATGTGGTGGGTATGATTTAACTCTTTCGCTACCACGTGAATTGCGAAAAAAATTTCTGTAAGGTGGCAGTACGAAAAACTGTCATAATTTGTCATAATGAATCATAATTAATCACTTTAAAATACCCCAAGTTTGTTTTTAAATCATTTCTCATCTGCTTACTTCTACATCAAGTGTTATATACCATTGAAATCTTCATTTCTCAGGGATTTTTAATATAATAAAAGCAAAAAAAATTTTTTTTGAGTATGCAAATTTCATGCTAATTAGCCCTCAATAAGTGCTAAGTTGTCTTCGCAGTTAAAGTACCCTTACCTCAAAGATCATTACAGATTTTATTTTCTACCAATTTTTTTAGAAATGGTCGCTAGATGATGCTAAGAAAATAAGCTTTCAAGATACATCAGTCAAAACTTACCTAAAAGTCTACGTTTTTTAAAACTTGCAATTTTCTGAGGCCTATGACCTTTTTGTTAACCGGTACTGACCGGCACCAAATTTTGTTAGTTAAATTTAGTACCTAAAATATCATCAGTCATTATCTGCAAAAGATTAGCCTAAACCATATAACATTATGTGTTTTTGAACAGGAAATTTCTTCATAATTCAGAAAATATTAAGTTTAAATGAAATATGTTGTCACTAACAATGAAACAGAAGTTTTTTTACACCCCTCCCATTTGTTGAGAAACGAAGGGGATACAGATACTTTGATTTGGAGAAGCCAAACTTCCGCTAGCTTTTAAACTTGTATTTTAGTTTCTGTCTCCTTGGAAACCTGATACAAAATGACGACTTTATTGGTGAAATATTCGCAATTTGTTTTATCTTTTTATAGGGTGTAGTTTTTCAAAAAATACTAATTTAGTGGAGATAAGTCAAAAAATTTTTGCGAGGTTTTGAACTTATATGATGTACAGTACCCATTTTTGATCAGTAAATATCATATATCACTCAGCCTAAATTACTTAAAGTTATATATTGCTGGAAAGTAAATTTCCTAAGCTTTCAAATGAGACTAATATTTAGCAACACATATTTTCTAAAAACTAAATCTACTTTTTTCTACCTACCATACAAATTTTTTTTGGAATGTTTTGATACCCCTAAGGAATTTGAAAATTTCAATAGATAAATTTTATCATTATTGCTTGAAATTTTGTCAAATGATGCCACAAAAGAGTAGTTTTCAGACTGTGTTAATTATAAAGACTTTAGTTTTGTGGTAACTATGTAATCTCAATTTGATTTTAAGGTAGTTTGCTCTTGCTGAGAATTTTGGCAATTTTTGTTGTCTGCAACTGGGCTCTTGGTCTTTTTAACCCTATTTGAGTTAAAAAATATAAGAGTTAGAGCATAAATTTTACATCTTCCCGTGCGTGAGGAAATAAGCTTGATCTTTTGAAAATTTAATGAAAATCGGATAAGAAATAAAGTCACAAATCTATTTTTAGTAAACTAATTTTGTAACTCATTATGAAAAAAATTGAGGGAAACACTGAAAACACCAGATTATCAATTGATGATCGCGGGAGCAAAAGAGATCAAGATATATTTGTTTTTCTGGAGTCAGGCGTGCTGTAAAAACCACTCAACAACAGTAGCAACACCAGTACAAAAACCCAACTCGATCAATCCCCACAATTTTGATAATCCGCAATGTAATCATCCCCACAGTTTGGTGACACTGACGCATGCATCCCTCCAACTGGTTTGGTGGATTCGACTAAAACACTTAAATTTTGTGGACTAATTCCAACCATACTTGATACTGTAAAGTAACCCCTAACCGTAAATTAAACCAAGCCAGATGATAATTAACCGTAACTCTAAAGCAGTGGTTGTTTGGTCGTCGACGGCAAAATAGCCTCTATGTTTCTCCAACTATTACCATAGCACTAATCCCAGCCCTAACGCTGATCAGCAACTCTGCGGAATTTTCGCATTTTTGTCTAAATGCTGTAGTTTCAAACTTCATAAACTCAGATATACGAAAAGTTACAGAAATATGCAAAATACACCAAGTAAGTTGGGAAAATCGCAAAAAGAACAAAATTCATATCAAACACAAACCTATAGAAATTCATTCTACAAAAAGGCATTACACCGATTTGCGGAAATACTATCAACTAAATCTAAGAAGTCAGGAAATCGCTATACTAGAGAAATTTTAGGAAGTCTATAAAAACTAGAAGTGTAACCGCTCGATTAGGTAGCCTCTAATTAGAAATATGAGTTAGCTAAGCGGTTGTTGAGATTTCCGTGTTTCTGTGATTTCCGCAACTTAGTTGGTATTTTCCATAATTCTGTAAATTTCCTTTTTTCGCCGATTTCCCCGGCAATGTAAGGTATGTATTGCTAATAGTTTTGATAAGTCATGCCCATGGTTGCTTAGTAGAGAATCAGATTAGGCTGAGCTGCTCAATTACGGAATAAGCACAAATAGGTTAAGGAGCAAAGTCAGGAATTTGAGAAATGCATTTATTCAAGTTTAACTTGGCATAGGTCTCTAACTGGTGTCAAAAAAAGTGTAATTGTGATTTTTATCTGTGCCAGCAGATCAGTTTATCTTTTGTGGCTGTTATACATACACAAAACCATTACCTAAGGTAGATGAAGTGTTAGATTTGTCATTAAATGACTACTAATTAAGTACTTTGATCATTTATGCGTACCTTGCATGTTGTAGAGCTAAGCAATATTAGTATTGACATTAATCAGGTAATGCTGACATTTAAGATGTTCAGCTGTTCAAAGTAGGATTAGCTTTGATCTCAGTCAAATATCTGGCTGATTGCTTATTCAAAAACCATAACTGTGTAAAGAGTATTCACATCTCCCAAACTTCATTTTTTCTTGTGTTTAATTAAGGCAGTGGCTATTTCGCCGTCGACGGCAATTTGCCTTTGGAATCTATTTTGCTGTAATCATTCACGTGTGTTTATAGAGCCAAATTTGCTATGATAACACTAGTGACACTGTGGTGTAGTGGATAGAGCGCTGGTCTTGAGATACCATGATTGCAGGTTCGAATCTCAGCTGGCCAGGGCTTTAAAGAAAGGCAGTGGCTATTTCGCCGTCAACGGCAATTTGCCCTTGGAATCTATTTTGCCGTGATCATTCACGTGTGTTTATATAGCCAAATTTGCTATTATGGCACCAGTGACTCTGTGGTGTAGTGGATAGAGCGCTGGTCTTGAGATACCAAGGTATCGGGTTCAAATCTCAGCTGGCCAGGGCTTGAAAAGAAAGGCAGTGTACACTGTAGGGGCAGGCCCGGTATGTAAATGTACGGGGCAGTGTACACTGTAAGGGAGTGTGCAGGGTGGGGGATAGAGACCTGGGGGTGCAAAATTTTTTTTTTTGGTTTTTAAAATTGACCAATCAGAGACGACCAAAAGTCACATGTTTAGTACGTCATTAAGATTGACCAATCACAAACAACTCACGGCAAAATAGTCTCTGAGGGTAAATTGCCGTCGACGGCAAAATAGCCACTGCCAAACAAATATGATTGGTCAATTTTAACCATGTATTAAAATGGTAACTATTTGTGATTGGTTTATTTCTATGACATATTAAGCATGTGAGTAGACAAAAAATTTATCCCCAGTGTACACTCCCCTTTACATTTACATCTTTACACGCTGCAGTTAGCTGTGTGGATTATTCTTTTGTGAAACAAAAAATGGCAAATCATCTATCTTAAAACTGAAAGCACCAATTCATAATATAAATCTATGCAAAAAAAGTTAAATCCCGTTTATTTTGGTGTATAGAGCAACCTTTTAGCCCACAAATTCACCCTCCAAAATTGGGGGTCGTTTTATAGGACAAGTACAATAGCCTAGCTTTGAAAAAATTTAGCAAAATTAGTGCTGGTATTGATAGTTGTTTATGCTTAAACTTATAAAATGAGTGGCCAGTTGCTGCTCTATTTATGACATTTTTTATGATGAAATAATGAAGTAAAGGTAATTTTTTTACAATACTTGTAGTGATTCCAATAGATATTGTGTTTGGTAACCTAACATTTCATACAGGTGATATATGAACAACTAGGAAATCTAGTAAGGATTCATAGGCTACATCTTTACAGGTCATCTTATACCACCAATATCAAATTACATTATAAAAATTAGCCTAGTGTTGGGGATCATCTTATCCATAGGTTGCCTTATGCACCAAAATATATGGTACATATCACTTTGTCAAATCTTGGTACAACACATTTTGCAATATTCTTAGAGTGTTTTTTCTGTCTGGGTAATTTATATACCGTAAGACGGGGCGACTTCAATCAGCAAGGCGACTTCGATCAGATGTAATATAAGGCTTAGCTACTTAGAAATTATTAATTTTACTCAGCAAGTTGTGGTCAAAAAAATTCCGGCCTAAGTTTGCGGAAGTGCAATGTGCATTTGCGGTTGCAGAAGTGCGAAAGTTACCGCAAACTTGCAGATTTGTGGTTGCGGAACACCTCTTGCAGTTTTGCGGAATTTGCAGTTGCAAAATTGAGTTTAAATCCTTGTAACTTTTTAAAAAATTTAAAATTCATTGATTTTGATCAAAGTCGCCTCATATTCTGGTGACTTGGATCAAATCAATGTTTTGATGCAGTTAAATTTGAGTTTTGTTAGTGATCAAAGTCGCCCCCAAGTAGGGGCAACTTCAATTACTCTTTGAATGCGGGTTTGCTCAAAATCGTGATGTTACAGAAAAAAAGCAACAGTCAGTAAAACAGATGGGACCTGGAATGTTTTAGCCAGAAATCTAGAAAAGGTGCAGGGGTAGATAGGAGATTAAAAACGTAGAAAAAAGTTGAAATTTGATTGAAGTCGCCCCCTTTTACGGTAGTAGATATTGTATTTTCTCATTCTTGAATACTAAATTTTTCCTTTTATATGCAACTGATATCTTCCTCCTCACTCTTGCATTAACAACTAATTGCAATAGTGCAGTTTAACCTTAGAATGCACCACCAGGGTCAAATTTACCCTGAATATCTGATTTTTTTACATCTGGTGGAAGAACAAATTTTAGTGCTCTAGATTTCATGACATCTTCAATTAATTTATTTTATAATGTTTAGTATTTTTTGTGTTATTATCCTATTTGGGATTTAAAAAAAGGAAGTTGTGCATTACTGCAATAAGAATGCACATCCAAAGTGAAAATAAACCCAATGCATTTTATGTGGCACATAGTTGTATTGAGGATTTTGAAGGTATATTCTTGTGTGTGATGTAATTTGTTGTGACCTTTTGGTCTTCCCCCACCCACCAGTTTTTTTGCCATGCTACCTTTTAAACAACAAAAGAGAAGTATGCACTCTTGTTAAAATCAGTCTTATGTCTTTTCATCTTTTGCTCTCCTGCCTCTCACTCCCACCTTGTTATTTTTGCTGTATTCACCTGCCGTGAGATCTTTAGAGGCAGTCAGTGCAATGTTGAACTTGCTCTAAAAGATTCATTTAAGGTGCACCTTCCTTCCTTTCCTTGGAGTTAAATTCCCTTTTCAGCTTTCACTCCTGCACCTGTTCTGCCTAATGCGTCTTGGCTTTTCCTGGTTATCACCAGTCCATCAACACTGGGTAGGGATCAACTGGGGCCCTGGCCCCAGCCAGTTCAAACATAAAGGATGGCTATAGCAGAGGTATTGCCCACTGCAATTGTTTTGCTGACATTAAGTGCTAATGATGTCAGAGCAATTTGTGCATCTCATGATCTATGCATGCTCACCTTGGCATGGCAGGTGGTACCAACTGCTGCAAAGCCAATGAACAATGAGAACAGTTGTTTTGCACAAGAAAACTGGCAATATCAAAGTAAGTTCTACTTTGCAGGGTGGCATATCAGACGTGCTTAAATTCAAGCAAAGTTCTTGATACATTGCACATGCAGGCACACTAACGTTTTGAGCTTGGGCACAGGTTCCAGCTAGGGTTGGCATGGAAACCTGGCCTTGGCCAAATTTGTTATCCCAATCGTTTTCTGCCACTAGGTCATTTTCTTCTTTGGGGGTCTACAGCATGTATGTCTCCACTGTACACTACAACCCCACCAAAGCCCCTTCTGCCAATGCAGCTCTTCATCCCCACTTTTGCCTACAATTCTCTTGCTCCCACTTTCTTTTCCTTGTGACTTGCTCAGGGTTTTCAGTAGAATGCAGCAGATCTTCATGACAAAAGTGTTGAACTTCTTCACTTTGTTGTGCTCTTTCCTGTCAATTTTATCTGTATTCAGGAGTCCAACCTTAACTCTTCTTCATCATTTAGGATCCCTAGATACTCTGCGATTTGACTGTTCCCTGTCTGGCTCTCTTTCACCTGGTGACTCGCACACTAGCAGTGGTGTAGTCATCTTTGTAGGACATGACCCATCCTTTTTTGAACTCTCAACCTCCTCACTTGACCCCTACTCTGACAATGTGGGTGTCAATGTTTTAAAAGAAACTCTTCTCTCATAAATATTAACTCCTATTTGCTCTTCTTTTGTGAATGGTAGAGCTTTTTATCTCACTGTTCTCCTTTCAGAAATCTCTTTATCTTGGGGGACTTCCACTATCATCACCTTTTCTGGAATTCAAAAGGTATTTTGGACCCTTGTGGGGAGGAAGTTTTTCAATGGGTCATCTCTTCTGACCTCATTTCTCTCAATGATCCTGACACCCCTACTCTTCATTGTTCTTCTAGCAATTGATCCGCTCCTTATTTTTTTCTTTTTCTCTTACCCCTTTTGTTCCTGGAAATTGTCTGTTACTGTATCAGGAAAATGTATATTTCATGCCTTCAGGTTGTGTGCAGTAGCATCCATAACTTTCATATCAGTTCAAAAAAAGCTTTTTGGCAAATTTGTTGCTGACACTAACACCTTTTTCTTTTAATTATTTAATCTTTTTTATCTATTCAACATTTCATCACTGCCAAGTGAATTATAGTAGTGTTAAATAGTGTGTCGATGTCAGCACCTACACCTGGTAGTTATCACTTATAACCACTAGGTGCTACCATGCTGGTGCCAACATCAACACCCTCTTAAAGTGTCAACACTGACACCACAGCTTTGGTTGCAAAGTAGCTAACCAAACATTTTACTTCAGAAAAATTGTCCTAAAGGACCGTAGTTTTTTTTAAAGTGCAGCAACTCCTTTAAGTTTCTGTGAAATAAAACTTTTTGATCATTTTAGGCCTCTGTTTAAGGGCATAAGCAATTCGTCAGGGTTCGTCTTTTCATTCAACAGCTCTAAAACATCTAAGCTTGGTGACAGATAAATTGGTGACAGTGATGTCTGATGAGGTTTGAAGAAAAATGGAGTTAAATTTGCAGTTTGGTACTCTCATAATTGGCAATGTAGTGTTGAGATTAGAGTGTTTACTGTGCTGTCGGTAGACCTGAGTTCAATTACCTTGTCAAGTCATACCAAAGACTCTAAAACCTAGTATCCAAAGCTCTAGCACAAAAGAGATGGTGTGGAGAAAAAGCTGCCAAATTTGGTTGTTGAGTCCTGGGGCAAGATACCTAATGATTCACCTCCATCTTTATGTGGCAGACAGGTAGTGAACACTGTAGAGCTAATCACCAGCAGTTAAAGTACTACAATTTTAAAAAGCAACCAAGTTCCTGATTGCTTATTTTCATTTTGTGGGCAATGTAATATTAATTATTCTCCAGCTCATGGAAAACATTTTTTGGGCATGTGCCCAAGTTGTCGAAGCTTAGCAGGCACTGGTTTGTAGGTATTAGACACTCAACAACTCACTGTAGCTACACTGTTCAGCTATTTTGAAGCTGCTGAAGGAAAGACGTCAAGTAAATGAACAAAATATTCTCCAGGTGTATTTTGAATAATATGAAGAAGTAATTAGGCTTGGTGAAAATAATGGATTGTCCCACTGGGGTGCTGGTGGATTTTGGGACATCTGAAAATGAGACACAAGAACAAAGTACTTCTGAGGAAGTATGGACTTTAATTTTAACTTGTTTTTGTTCTATATGAAACATATTTTTGTTTGCATGACGTTATCTGCATTTATAACGTGTAACTTGGGGTGAGCTGATTCATGACATCTTATGTTTATTTAGTTTTTGGTGTTCCTGTTATGATAAAAGTATACATCCAAGATGTGGACAAAATTAGTCACTTTGATTATGGATTAGTTGGCCTACATTCAATTTGTATAAAAAAAATAAAACAGTAAAATCATTACTTGGAGTTCCACTAGCTTCCATTTGTCTGGATTTGATTTTGACTTGCTTTTTACTAAATTGTTGATGCATCAACTGATTGGTAGAAAATCTATTGAACAGTTGTGACTTCAACAATTTATTCCTGGTACTGGAGTCGGCCTATAGGCATGGCATTGAAAGATCTACCTAGGTTAGGCTTAATCAACCGTGCTCAATCAATGACAGTGGAAAGTCTGCTGCCTTGCATTACCAATACACGTTATTGAATTTTGCTGTGATTCAGACCTTCATCATATTGTACAATTTTGATTTTTGAAACGATGATCAACAGTAGAACGAGACGTGTATAGAATTAAAAGCCCATTTTTACTTTGAAGTCTTATTTTGGCTGAAGTTAGCTTTGTAGCACAACGCATTTTGATAGCGTGTTCTTAATGAAGGGCTTATTCTTAACAGATGTCAAAAGAACAAACCCAAATAAGCTCTGATAAATCAACTTGTACTTCCACAACAAATCTTAAAGAGAAAAAGAATGATGTGAAGCTGTGTGGATACTTATCAAAATTAGCAACCATTGGAATAATGAAAAGTAATTGGTTTTATGTTTAACTGCAAAACGCCAAAATATTTGATACAAATAGGACAGTGTATATCAGCTATCATTTTAGTTCGGTATTTGCAATAAAATTATTGCATCAACAGGAAATCGATTCGTGACTAAATTAGTTGTTAGCATGTGCAACGTGTAGCATTGGCTTGGTTTATTTAGCACCGCACTACAGTAAAAAATTAAATTTAATCTGACAAACATACTCATGGTTGCAATCAAATACAGGGGTGGCCATAAGTCACTTTACCCAGTTCTAATATTATTATTTGAACCGGGTGAAGTGACTTATGGCCACCCCTGTATATCATGACAACAATTTCTCTGACTATATATTTCGTTGATAAAAGCAAAGGCAAATAAATCTATGTGAAGTTGAATCTTTTCTGTTTTTTGTAGATGTTTGCAGTACCCTACAGGAAATGTAAAGAATGGCCATTTAGTGATCAAGCATTACTTAATGTACCTTTTTTTAAGCTATAATTAAGATTACGTTTTTCTATATGTCGATTTAAGCAGCAAATTTGTTGCAAATGCAATTGCTTAGTAGTAGGTTCAAACTGAACAGCAAGTTTAGGCCCTGAAAGAAAAGAAAAATTTTAACCTATTCATGACGCTCACCACATTAAAGAATTGTCCGTTTTATGTAATTATTGTAAATTAGTTATTGCAAGAACGTAAAATTACAAATTGTATGCAACTTTATTGTGATTGAAATCGGAAAAAAAATAATTATGTCTTGTTCTATTGCTGTGTTGGCAAAGCATTCACAATTATAAAAATATAGCTGGCAGGAAGGTTATTGATATATGTTATCTAATGCCTGGTGTAATGAAATCAAATCGAATTCTATTCTCTTTCAGCTTGGAGAACACGTTGGTTTTCCTTTCACCCTGAAACATGCGAGTTGCATTATTATCGTTCAGCAAACATGGAGTCAGGAAATAATTCATTTCTGGGGAAAATTTCGCTGCATAGAGCTTCGTTCAACTTTTCCTCTTCTGATTTAAAAGAAAACACCTTTTCAATTAACTCCAATGGTGTCGTTCATATTTTGCAAGTGAGAAGATTTGACATTAATATCATCGTCTGCCATTAACTGGCAATTCTGAGAATAAATGAAGTCCTTAGGGAGTCCTGAGAATGAATGAAGCTGTTTTGTCAATGGCAGTTGTGAGAAGTCCTGGAATAGTGGGACAGTCTCAATGTTAAACATTTTAAATTATAAAATAAGGTACCAAGGCCCTGGTTTCAAGATGTATTAATCACGAGCCCATTTCTTGCATTAATTCTGCAATATTGGCTCTTAAAAAGCTCTACACAACATCTCTTTTTTTGGTCAAATATTGTCATCTTTCAGGTAGCGGTATGCTTTTGCGGTGAATAACTTTTGTTGAGGCTTGCTTTGGAGTTATTAGTACAGCTGGCACAGTGTTTGCAACCAAGCAGGAAAAATTGCCGTAACTTGCCTTTGCCAAGAGCATAACAGTGCGATCTCGTTACCATGAGTGATGCTCCCGACTCGCTCAACCACGTTGCTAGCCAGTTGAAGTATTTGCATAGAAATTGACTTTACCGGCAGTTCCGTGAGTGGTATAAACGCAAGTTTTGTGTATGGTTGTAAAGCTTTTTTGGTACTCATTGACAAAAATGCAAGATGAACTGTTTGTGCATTCTCAGTAGCCTGGGCATCTTGAAATCGCAATTGGTTTTTCTTATCAAGAGTTGAACATCTCAAGCAAGTGAAGGATTTTATTGTTTTACTACCTACTTCATTTGTGATCATCAGCTTGCTATCCTTTTAGACAGTGTGCGCCCTCCTTGACAACGCCAACAAAATCCCATTCCTCCCGTTATTATGTAATATCTTTTTTTGATAATAATGTTCTCAGCTGTTGTCATGTGTACTCATTTTCTTTCCAAAACAGCGTGAAGGCTTTTTCGCTTATTTTTAAGAGATCATTTTTGTTAAAGTGGTCATTATTTACTTTTCAAAGCAGCATGGAGATCTTATTTTTATTGAGATTAATTTCTTCAAAATGCTAATTTTGACAAATTTTCTGAATTTCTAAGGGGGAACGGTGGCTTTGCATTCCCTAGTAAAACCTTTCATGCTTTCCACTTTAAGAAGCCGTGCTCTAAGAGTTATCATTTGTCTGACGCATAAAGATGATAGCATCCCATTTAGTTCCTTTCTTTAACTAAGATGCAACAAGTGAACTGCCAAGTTTCTCCACACTATGGTCACAGCTAGGGTTTTGGTTAGACTGCAAATCATCCCTTTTTAACAGGCTAGCTGCTTTGATTACATGCGTAAGGTTTGCATGTTATCTTTCCAGTGCGTTTCTTAATGCTTTGTAAGAAAAGCTGACGTATTAGCGTATATTACTCCCTTCTCTTTTTTTTTTATCTTCAAATCAACCATATTTACTGTTTGAAAATGTTATCTCTTAGTTTGTTTCCAACTCCCTGTGGCTGATTCTAGTTGCGCTACTGCTTCACACTTACGGATGAACAAAGTAGAATAATGAAGTATTCGACAGGGTGGGCCATAAGTTTCCATACATAGGCAAAATAAACATTTTATGTTGAAAAACCATTTTTATTTGTATAATGTGCTCTATATGATTCCCATTGTTTTCAAAGCACATATTAACCCGTGTTTCCCACCGTTGATGAACACGCATCAGCACATTTGAAGGTATGCTTCTAATGGCGTCGGTGATTCGCTCCTTTAGGTGATTTATGTCTTGTATCTTTACCTGATACACCATAAACTTCAAATGCCCCCAAAGATAGAAATCAAGAGGGGAGAGATCTGGAGATCTTGGAGGCCACTCTACAGGACCACGCCGACCAATCCAAGCATCCGGAAACTGCTGATCCAAAAACCGACGCACTTGAATACCATAATGAGGTGGGGCTCCATCTTGCTGGAAGTAAACTGGGTAGTCACCTTCCTCGTTTAGCAGGGAAGGGAGAATTTCTTCTTGCAACATATTAAGATACTTTCCTGCATTAAGATTTTCACTGACAAAAAGTGGTCCAATAATTCTGTCTCCCCATATCCCGGCCCACACCATCAATTTGCCGGCACCTTGCATCTTCGTCGGACTCAGCCATTTAGGATTCTCATTACTCCAATAACGTAGATTTTGCCGATTAACCTCTCCATTGACGTAAAAATTTGCTTCATCAGTAAACAAAATCTTAGTAGAAAAGTTTGGATCCTCGTTCACATTACTTAATGCCCATTCACAGAACTCCATGCGTCTATCCGGGTCATCTTCACTCAAATGGTGTGCCATATGCAATTTGTATGGATGCCATTTGTTTGCTTTTAAAATGCACCTGATACTCGATCTGCTGACACCACTTTCTGCAGACAACCGTCGCGTGCTCTTTCTGGGACTCTGTACAAGCGCTGTAAGTATCGTAGCTGTTGTGTTTTCATCGGTGGCCGTACGTCTTGGACCACTTCTTGGTTGATCTGCAACATTTCCAGTTTTCTTAAACTTGCTAATAAGTTTAGCCACAGTGTCATGTGTGATGTTCATTCCATGTTTTCTGTTGAAGTTCAGTGCAACCACGCGACTGCTTCCCGACCCAGCCATCAGTATAATTTCAATTCGTTGCTCTTTCGTCAAACGCATCTTCTAGGGTATGTGGAAAACAAAAAAAATACACTATGTATGTATTATAACAAAAACAAATACACTATATATCTGGAAAACAAAAAAAATACAATATGTATGGAAACTTATGGCCCACCCTGTAGAATTATTCTACTTAAGTTTTTTGAATCCTATTCTAGAATTCAAATTAGCTAACTAAAATAAACCAATGCATTAGCTTGAAAAATGTATTCAACAAACTTTTTACATTTTTCTCGGGTTTCGCAGCCATTTACCGAGTAGTGACCGCAGAGAAGGATTGGATTGCTTTTTGTGCATCACTATCACAAAGCGAATGTGATTGCTGTAAAAATAAATTACTGTGTGCTGTTTGTCTACTTACCTATCAGATATTATTTTCGAATCCAATTACCCGATGTAAACTCACAATTAAGATTTGATATCTCAGAGATTCAAATCTAAAGATTCGAAATTCTACTTTGTTCATCTTTATTCACGCTATCCCTTTCATGCTGATCACCAAGCAGAAGGGTAGTGACTGCCTTTTTTGAAAGTGTGCTAGTATAAAGCCATGTCTACCAAATGCAAAGCAGATCCTCCAACCGCTGTACCACACCATGCAAAAATGCGACTAACCAGCTATTCCTAACATCTTGAGATAGATAGTGGTTACTTATTCAGCTCATAGAAGCAGAGAACTTGTAAGGCTGCAAAGTGACTTTTCAGTCTTTAATTGGTAGTCACCCATGTATATCGTTTAAGTAGTTGTAAGCCACTGTTTGAACTCGAAACATGAGCTTTAGTGCAGTTGTCGGCTCCGCTCAGCACTGCCGCATACAGGGTGGCATTCTATATCCAAATTTGCAATCTTTCAATGACATGTTTGACGCTCAGTCTGTGTGTCCACGCTGCTGACTTTATTCAATCAAAATGTTGATAAAAAATTTACTAAACATTCATTGCTAAGCAGTCCACACTGCAGCCAAGCGTGGCTTATCTTAGTTTTTTTATATTTAGGCTCAGTCGCAAGCTGTGAATTAAGCTGCCCTTGGCCTCAGTGTAGACCAGGCTTTGTAGGTGATCGCGAAAGTTTTCCCTTGTCAAATGTTAAGTTTTTGTTGATAAAATTTTGGTCTGTCATGAACTAACAACCCATTTCTGTGCAGGCTCGTGATGAGCAGACAATGCTCTGGTGGTTACAGGAGCTTCAAGCGCAGCGACGTGCTTACAATGTGAATCACACTGATGATTTTGATGGCAGAGACGAATGGCATGGCACAATACTTGGACAGAGCTTGTTCTGGGTTCCAAATGTCAACAACACAAACCCTGGTCTGCTTGATATGAGTCCAGTAGAAAAAACGCAAAACCAAGGTAAAATTTGCCAGTAATTAATGGTGAATGATTCAAACGTGATATTGCAAAACTTTATGGCAGTAGCAAGCAAATCTTTACCTATGCAGTGGTCTAATGGTGAGAGCATCTGCCTTGAAGTCAATAGACCTGGGTGAGTGAGTGAGTTTACCCCTCGTTTTTCATGGGATGGAGGCATGGCATGAAAGACAATGCAGGTTTACACCGTCAGCCTGATTAAAATTAGATAGAGGAAAGCGGCAGTTCATTTCGAACCATCCATGCCCAAAGTGCAAACAGGTAGCTCCACCATCAACACGACAGACTCTTATTGGTGGGCACCCCAATGTCTCCTGTTACAGCATTCAGGGTGAGCAACTTTATTACCCTAGCCCGGTTAAGTACGGGTGATAGACTTGTTTTTGTCAGGTCTTGCCAAAGACATTAAAAATGGTTTGCGCAGATCTCCCAGTTGGCGCTCATAAGTAGGAGTAACTTAAAGGGAGTGATATGAAACCGAGTAGCTCAGTCGTGATTATAAAAGGGCAACGGGCTTCATGCATAGGCCGGAGCTCTAGCCATTGTTGGTGCCTAATAACAACAGCTAGCAAAGCTTGAATGAAGTTTTGCCATATTTTATTTGAATAGCGTACCAGTACTTCTCAATTACTGGTGTGCCAGCATCCTTTATCATGAAGACAGATTTGAAAAAGAAGTATTGAGACAGCACTCTACCGTACTTCAATATTTGCTACAACATTTGGAAAATATTATTTTGCAATTTTACGCAACTGTTTCAATAATGCATGTAATACCACTTAATAGATTTTCAAACGCCATTTGGTGGCTAGTTCTACGCAAAAAAGTCGTTGGAGTTGATAAAAATGATAATTTTAAAAAATTGAATTTATTAAATTAAAAAAAAGCATTTATATTTTTAAAATAATTTATGTTTCATTTTGCATGAGTGTTTAAAGGGGTTGTAAATTAATGAGAGCTGCCGAACTTAATGTGATGAGGGCTGCCAAATATAATGTGGTGAGGACTGCCAAACATAACGTGATGTGGGCTGCCCAACATAATGTGATGAGGGCTGCCCAACATAATGTGATGAGGGCTGCCCAACATAATGTGATGAGGGCTGCCAAACGTAATGTGGTGAGGACTGCCCAACATAATGTGATGAGGGCTGCCAAACGTAATGTGATGAGGGCTGTCCAACATAATGTGATGAGGGCTGCCCAACATAATGTGATGAGGACTGCCAAACATAATGTGATGAGGGCTGCCCAACATAATGTGATGAGGGCTGCCCAATATAATGTGATGAGGGCTGCCCAACATAATGTGATGAGGGCTGTCCAACATAACGTGATGAGGGCTGCCGAACAAAATGTGATGAGAGCTGCCGAACTTAACACTAAAATTACCGCCGAGTCGATTTCGACTCGGCATGTTTGTTTATTGTAGCATTCCCACTTTATTATAGCAAAAAGATTTCTAAAAGTCTTTGACTTTTCCATTAATTTATCGTAGTTTCTAAATTTAGTTTTTCTAACTTTATAAGTTGACCGGAAGCCGACCTTTGACCCCCGAAAAATTGGCACCCCATGTATTACCAATGAGTCGATTTCGACTCAAAGCCTGGATTGGGCGTTTATAGTTATGTATTTCGACGGGAAGCACACAGTGCTACCAGCTGGTGATCTAATTATTGCCAGATAATAATCTTATTTACAAATATTGATCCGGTTTGTTTTCACAACATGATATTGAGGTCATCGCCCTCGTTTCGTTGATATTTGTTCTAAATGCCGTAACGTGCAGAAGCTTTCCAGCTACTTTGTTATAACTGTACCTAGTGTTTTCAATTTCCATTTGAGCTCAGTTGAGCAAAATCGTCAAACCGTTTTAGAAAAATCAGGCTATTAGTGCAGAATATAAAGCATCTTCGATATGTGCGTATTAGAGAGAATTATTTGCCCGAGCAGTTAGATCATCCGCAAAATAGTCGCGGTTTTTGCAAAATTGTTAGGTTATAGGTCTACATATATGAATTATATTACTCATTAGTTGCCTAATGACCATACTAGTTTTAGTGCTTCTTTCACTTTTACAGATAAGATAGCCAAAAGATAAATTGAACGAAAGCTTTTTTTAGCAAAATTTATTTGATAACTAAAAATAGTTGATATGGCTGATCAAACTACTGCTGATGAAGCTGCGAATATAATTGTGTCTTGGGACACAGATGATGATTGTTCAGATGAAGACGACATGTATTTTGCAGATAGTTTTGGTGAAGACACTGCTGGTGACTGCTCAAATTTAGCTGTATCAGATGCCGAAAGCAGTGACAATAGTGACGATGAGAGCGACAGTAAACAAGATAATCTCATGCTACCTCAAACTACAACATTGTCATCTAACCAGGTGTTAGGAAGAAACGGTGCTTTGTGAGAACGTTTTTCATCAACAGTTACTGGAAGAATCAGGGCACATAACATTTTTACTCCCTCTTCCGGTGTTCCAAGAGCTATTGCAAGAAGTATTGTGACCCCTTATGATGCTTGGAAGCATTTTATTCATGAAAGCATCCTGAGAAATATTGTCAAGTACACCAACGAGGAAGCGCAACGCAGAGGTGCTACTTCATTTTTGTTGGATTTGCAGAAACTTGAAGCTTTTATTGGTCTACAGTACGCACGAGGAATCTACGGAAAAGGCCATCCAGTTGCTTTTTTGTGGAGCAAAAGCTATGGCATTCCAATATTTTACGAAACAATGGGGCGCAATTTGTTTCTCGAAATTTTGAAATTTATGCGATTTGATGATAAGCCAAACAGAAACAAGCGAGGACCTGATATTGACAAGTTTGCACCGATAAGAGTAGTCTTTGAAATGTTTACCTCACTGTGCCAAAGGAAATATGTGTGTGATTTTTCTCTCACTGTCGACGAACAACTTATGCCTTGTAAGTCACGGTGCTCTTTTATTACATTTATGCCCAATAAACCCGACAAATATGGAATAAAGTTTTGGGTAATTGTTGACGTAAATTCAAAGTATGTCTCCAATATTATACCTTATCTCGGAGCGCAAGAAAAAGATGAACGTGGTGGTGTGCCTCTTGCTGAGTCGGTTGTTATGAAGTTAGCACAACATGTAACTGGAAAAGGATACAACATCACTTGCGATAACTTCTTCACCTCCTTGCAGTTAGCAAAAAGGCTTGCAAATGAAAAGATTTCCATTGTAGGAACAATGAGGAAAAATCGAAGAGAATTGTCAAAAGAAATGACAGAGGCAGACAATGGAGGTCTACATTCAAGTCAGTTCTTTTGGAATAGCGACAGTGGAGGCCTCTTTGTAAAGTATCAGCCAAAATCAAAGAAAACAGTATGCTTGCTATCAAGTATGCATCGATCACCAGATTTGGACCAAACTACGGTAAAGAAAAAGCCAGAGATCGTACTGTTCTACAATAAAAACAAAGTTGGAGTCGATTGCTTTGACCAAATGCGCGTCTGTACACCACACGATCTGCAACTCGAAGATGGCCTATGAGTGTTTGGGGAAATATGCTGGATATTGCTGCAATCAACGGTTGGATACTCTATAAAAAATCAACACGAAAACAGATTAGCCGACGAAAATTTATTCTTTGTCTTGTGGAAACACTCATCAACAGAATGGCAAACAATAGCGCAGACAGTGACCTCCCTCAATGTAGACCAAACAGCACTGCAACTCGGAAGCGTCGGCATTGTCATGGAGCAAATTGTAAGAATATGACTAACATTGTGCATGACTTGCAATCGTCTATCCTGCGGAAGCTGCTCACAAAATAACACAAGAGTTGTGTATGTAAAATGCAAACAGTGTGCTTCATCCCAGTAAAACATTACGGTTGCATTATCATCCGGTATTTTATTGACATCATTTTAGAATAAATACAATTTTTGCATATTATTTGCATTTTCAGTGAGTGTTGTTGGTCAAAAAAAACATATAGAAACTCACTTAACAGATCAATTATAATGTTGAGTCGAAATCGACTCAATGGTAAGCGAAGGGGTAAAAAAATCGCGGTAAACCTAGTGTAAATGTGATGAGGGCTGCCCAACAAAATGTGGTGAGGACTGCCCAACAAAATGTAATGAGGGCTGCCCAACATAATGTGATGAGGACTGCCCAACATAATGTGATGAGGGCTGCCAAATATAATGTGGTGAGGACTGCCAAACGTAATGTGATGAGGGCTGCCAAACGTAATGTGGTGAGGACTGCCCAACAAAATGTGATGAGGGCTGCCCAACATAATGTGATGAGGGCTGCCAAATATAATGTGGTGAAGACTGCCAAACATAACGTGATGAGGGCTGCCCAACAAAATGTGATGAGGGCTGCCCAACATAATGTGATGAGGGCTGCCCAACGTAATGTGATGTGGGCTGTCCAACATAATGTGATGAGAGCTGCCCAACATAATGTGATGAGGGCTGCCCAACATAATGTGATGAGGGCTGCCCAACATAATGTGATGAGGGCTGCCCAACATAATGTGATGAGGACTGCCAAACGTAATGTGATGAGGGCTGCCCAACATAATGTGATGAGGGCTGCCAAACATAATGTAATGAGGACTGCCCAACATAATGTGATGAGGGCTGCCAAACATAATGTGATGAGGGCTGCCAAACATAATGTGATGAGGGCTGCCCAACATAATGTGATGAGGGCTGCCCAACATAATGTGATGAGGGCTGCCCAACATAATGTGATGAGGACTGCCAAACGTAATGTGATGAGGGCTGCCCAACATAATGTGATGAGGGCTGCCAAACATAATGTAATGAGGACTGCCCAACATAATGTGATGAGGGCTGCCAAACATAATGTGATGAGGGCTGCCAAACATAATGTGATGAGGGCTGCCCAACATAATGTGATGAGGGCTGTCCAACATAATGTGATGAGGGCTGTCCAACATAATGTGATGAGGGCTGTCCAACATAATGTGATGAGGGCTGCTCAACATAAAGTGATGAGGGCTGCTCAACATAATGTGATGAGGGCTGCCAAACATAAAGTGATGAGGGCTGCCCAACAGTGTTCCCTTTAAACGCAAAAAAAGTGCGAGTTTGCGAAATTATGTCCGGCGGATTCGCAGTTAAAATTCAACAATGCGTGAAAAGTCCGACGGTTTTTGATAACTTTTTCTGTTTGTTAAAATTTTTACAATTTTCAACCAACTGTTTAATGCGTGGGAGACAAGGAATCAAAGGTTGGACCGCCGCTTTTTTAGGACAGTGCAACGTCTCGCGTAAACATCGCCCAGGTGTGACGCAACAGCGAGTGACGCCGACTTGAAATATCGCGCACGCCGTTATCACACTTCTTTTGTATCACAAACCAACCCCAAAGCACGTAACGTAAAGTAACCGGCCAATTTCTATCGTAGCTAAAGAGCAGTAACAGCAAGTAGCTTTCGAATTTCACTTTAACACAAGACATTAGTTTTCGAGGGAAGTTTGAAACTAGAATTGCTTAACTTATTTATGTTTGCT
Source organism: Trididemnum clinides (assembly GCA_963675345.1). NCBI lineage: Eukaryota > Metazoa > Chordata > Ascidiacea > Aplousobranchia > Didemnidae > Trididemnum > Trididemnum clinides. The sequence goes on from OY776285.1 coordinate 9,925,737, forward strand.
TTGCGCTTCAACGATAATTTCAATCGTGCTTGTTAAAATAAAAAAGCGCATAGCTCTCGGTTTCATTTTAGCGTACAAAAAGGCCATTTTGTAAACTAGAAATAAATAAACTTCTCTCACTAGCTATTTTTGAAAACTAAAAGTAAAAAAGAGTACGACTTCTAACCAATTTTAGTTTTAAATCCCCTCCAGAATTTTTTTAAATAAAATGCAGCTGACAGCTATGCGCTGTGATAGCTTACCAGTCATGATTAAAAAAAGCCTTGAAAGGAGAAGAAAAAAATGTATAAGTGCAATTTCAGTGTCTAGCCTTTTTTTAATTGCTGGAAAGATAATTTGTTATGCAATAAAATTTGCTTATGACTTTTTGGCATTTAAAAAGAATTGCCGTTTACTATGTACCATTTCAATTACCAGGCACGGTTGAAATATGCCTTGAAACGAGAAGATTAAATATAAAGTGCAGTTTCAATTCCTTTGAACACGTTTTATTTTAAAATTTAGGCTTTCTTTAATTGCTGGAAAGGTAGTTTGTAATACAGTAAAATTTGCCAATGACTTGGCAGTTTAAAAAATTGCTGTTCACTATGTACAGTCCCGTAGCACTCCAACTTCGGGCCCCCCCCCAAAGTAAGCGCAAGAGCCCTTGCGCACAGGTCATATCACTTTAGAGGTGTAAAATTGAAAAGCTGCATTAAGAAAATACACCACAATTTGTACATAAGTAAACAGGCTAATGTCAGAATAAAGCATGCCGATACCGAAGGTGCAAGTCATAAAAAATTCGGCACCGATGCCAGAGTTCAGTAGGACATTTATGCAGACACTGCGAAACGAAAGCAATGACACTGAAAAACATGAAAAAGTTATAAAAACACAGTATCATTTAAATAGTCTGGAGCGAACCTTTTTGTTCGCAAATGCTGTTATGACATTGTCATAATCAAGAGATCGGGCGCAGTCATTTTCGATTAACAACATGGCTAATGAAGATAGTCTACTGTCTGTCATAGACGTTCTATTAAAAGTTTTGATCAGTTTCAATTTGCTGAAGCTTCTTTCAGCGCTGGCAACAGTCACGGGGCAAGTTAGTAAGATTCGAAGTGCGATGTACACATTCGGATACAATTCAAATAAATGAGTCTTTAGAAGATAGTTCAGAAAGTCTTGAGCCGTTTTGAGATTGCGTTTTTTTTTGTAAAATTAAAACAAACCGCTGTAGCTCAGCACTCATTTCATCAGAATCAATGTCACCGAACTTTTTTTGGAACTCTTTACAGCAAGTAAGAAGAGCATTTTCTTGTTGCACAAGCAAAAGTTTGTCTCGTGTGTACAAAAACGAAAAGGCGGAAGAAACCTCACGTAACAAATTAAAGCGCTCCTTTATTGACATAATAGCCCGGTCTACTAATGGATAGAAAAAGTTGCTTTTAAATTTCAGTTCAGGAGTAGCTCGTTGTTCCTCTTCACCTTGGTAATCAAACAATCTTCTTTTCTTTCCACTTCTTGACGGAGGAAAAGAAGGATCAATATCCAATTCCTGTGCTATTTCAACAGCAGATGTTGCGGCACTGTCATAACCCGTTGTGCGATAGTTTTGCAAAAACTTTTCAGTTGCCTGGATTTCCGTTTCCATTGTATGAAGGGAGACTCCATACGATTGAAGAATCTTGCTTGCTTTATTGACTTGGAATAGGATATCATACCAAATAAACACCGACAAAAGAAAACTCCATTTTGATAAATGAGCTATCAAGGATTTTGTTTGTGAGGCAGCTCTTCCATTTTTTCTTTCTATGGAAATGGCTTCCAAGTCTTTCAGTGCCAGCAACACCTCTTTTAAATTGTATCGAAGAGGTTTGATGCATTTAATTCTGCTTTCCCAACGAGTATCAGATTGTGACTTTATGGACAGCTCCACATGTTTCTTCAAAATTTTCTAACGCTGAGCAGAGGAAGAAAACAGCACATACAACCTTGTAAGTACTCCAAAAAATGTCAAGGCTTCCGTCGATGAATTAGCACTGTCAACAACAACTAAGTTAAGGGTATGGTTTGCACAGGGCACGTAAGCAGCTTTGGGATTGATGTCTAGCATTCTTGCTTGGATCCCAGAATGTTTTCCTTTCATGTTAGCACCATTATCATATGACTGACCTCGACAATCAGACAATTCGAGTTGCAGTTCGGTCGCTTTTTCTAAGAAAGCGTCCAACAAGCCTTTCCCAGTACTGTCACTTATTCTCAAGTAGCCAAAAAATGTTTCTTTAACAACAGCAGCTTCTTCATTACATAGTACATAACGGAGAATGACAGACATTTGTTCATGATGTGACATATCTGGAGTGCAGTCCAAAATTATAGAAAAATATTTTGCCAATTTCAATTGCTGTAAATTTTCTTTTTCAACTTCGGTCGCTAGCAATTCAATTAGTTTATTTTGTATGGTAGGACTCAAATAGTGATCTTTAGTGTTTTTATTCTTGATTCTGTCTTGAAGCTCTTTTAGGATCGGATCTCTTCTTGCCAAAAGCTCAAATATACCCAGAAAATTTCCATTGTGAGGAGATCCTAAGACTTCTTCAGATCCTCTAAAAGCAAGATTCCTTTCCGATAGAAACAAGGCAATGTCGATAAGTCTCTCTAAAACATTTCTATAAAAACGTCTTTCATTGAAAAAAATATTCATCTCGCGTTTGTCGATAGTGGATGAATTTCTTATCCCTTCAGCTAGCAACATCCATTGACTGCAGCATTGTTGGTGGGAAATGCCGTTTTCATGGTCTTTCAGTTTTTTCGAAAAACCCTCCCATGTATTTATACCACTACAAAAGGGGCTTAGTGTTTTTCCAAATAGCTTACAACAAAAGCAAAAAACTTGATCTGATTCCCCAGAATAAACTAGCCACGACCGTGAAACACTTTCACCATTAGGTAACACACGTTTATAATGGCTGGAGGAAAAACGTCGCCTTGGAGTTGTGTTATTATATGGAAAATTCATTATTAGTTGATGTGGTCCACGCTTTACTATATCACATCGTTGAGCATCAGAAATACTTTCAAGCCATTTACATGGGTCATCAGGGACAGGGGTAAATTGAGATTCAGTTATTTTTGATATTGAAGGTTGCGTATTGGCAGGTAAATCACAACTTACATTTTCTGGAAATTCACAATCACTTTGATGCTGATCGTCATAGTCTTCTTTTTCTTGTACACTATAGTTTTCTTCATCCCTCTCGGTACTAGTGCCAGGTCTACTCTGCTCAGTAATCTTGAAAAAATCTGTCATCTTGGGCAATTTTGCTACAGCATCTCGAGCAGTGGCTGCTTGTTTTCTCTTTTGAGCACCACTTTTCGAACGTTTCATTCTATACAATGTCAATAAAATACTTTATCTGCACTCTGCAGTGTATATATATATTGTCCCGGTATTTATAGCCAAACAGAATTCCAGACCATTCTATGATTGTTGCGTAACAACGGCATTGTTACGTCAATCGAATATTCAAGATTCTACCAGAAAATCAATCAAAATATTTTAGATTCTGCGAGATAAAATGACGTAGCATTCACTTATGATGTCACAAGCCAATTTCTTCCTACAGTTTAAATCGGTTGTAAACAAGTCTCCTGAACTGAAAATAGTCACGTAGCCAAAAAGCAATTTCAGACTAACTTGGGCCCCCAAAGTTGGCCTGGGCCCCCCCAATTGGGGGGTTTGGGGGGTGGCTGCTACGTCTCTGACTATGTACCATTTCAAAATTGTCTTTTGATCCAACATTAAAGGGGTATTATCTAATCTGGTTTACCGGTGTAAAGAAAAATTACCAAATGGCAGAAACTACCAAAAAGTTGTGTGTTGCGTAAAAAAACTTTTTGTGAAGACTAATTGTGCGCGCGCGGCTATTGCAGTCTGTTACCTGTACACAGTGGCGCTGGGTAAAGTAGACGGTGTCACCAAAAATTTTTTCCAGGGAGAGCAGCCCTTTCGAAAACGCAGTAAAACTATGAGGTCATACATGAATAATATACCTTAATATATTTTGCAGTCAGTGCCTCTCAGTGGAACCCTGTGGTTTTAATGTGTAGTTGCAAATATAAGCATTTCAATTTTTCTACTAGACTTAGAAGCTGCGTTTACCACACTCGCATATATTCGCGTCCATAAATTTCTCTGTTTTTCTGCTTCGGTCAAGTTTCAAATGCTTTTTGTAAAAATAAAATTTCACGTACGAAATATTTGCATCCTCTTTTCATAATTCGGTAAACGGTTAATGACCGTTTACCGTTCAATAAGAGCAAAAAAATAGCTAGCTATGTTATTGCAGCTATCATCGAAGGTTCTGTAAACAGGTTTCAGAAGTGTCCCAAACCTACCATTACTTTCGTCACATTACCTGGTCAGACAATAGTGTTGCGCTTTTTTTTGGCCTGTGGGACAAAACTTCATAAAAATTAACTCAATTGTTTTCCTGGGTAGTTTGTGAAATTAGTTGACAAGACTTAGGTAAAAGTTGTTATCGTTTATCAATAACATTGCATTCTGAGATATGTTTTATGAAGCAACACGCACATAAAATGACTACTGCATCATACTCAAAAATCTTAAATTCCTTCTTTCAAGTTGCGTAGCTTTGGCCATCCAATACTTTCCGATTTTAGATTGAAAGTTTACTTGCAACTGCAAAACCCTGCTGTTTAATTCATTACGATTGAAAAATGTAATGCGTTGGATTATTTACCATAATCAATCAACTATTGAAGTTCGCCAGAAATTTTTGTTCTTGTGTCATAGTCGTGGTAACCTGCCTAACATCTCATTATTTCATAAAAGCGATATTTCTCATGCTCATGTTGGGCTTCGGCAAAGGATTAATTTTGTTTAGATGCACTGTTTACCAGACAGTTTAAAATGTTTACAAATTACTCTTGCAAGGGTCGCAGAGTTTGAGTGACCAAATTTAACTTAAGTTAACTTATTAAACAGAAATAGCAGAATGTTTCGCAGCCGCCTTTTAGTAACCGATAGTCGACTTGTTTTTGAACTTTTTAGGGCTCACATATTCACCCTAATTATTACGTCACCGAAGCGCATCATCACGGTTTTGCTTCTTTCCCTGACAAATTTTGAAAACTCGGCGCTTACGCCCATACTTGTTTTTCTGTTCAAACTTGCTTTTAGGTCATCTTCAAAGATCTTTGATGCACTGTTAACTCGAGTTCCTGCTGCGAAAGATGTTGCGTAGTAAGCAAGATACAACTCGCAGGCTGGCGTCTTGATAGAAATAAATGATAAAAATCATTCGTGACAAGAGATGATAGCCTACATCAGTGATTTTCAATCGGTGGACCATGGTCTTCACTGGGCCAGTACTTTATTTCACCTTCACATCGAATGAAATTACAAAACTTTTTCTTGACTTGTTTTTTTTCATTTTAGTTTGACAACACTTCTAAAATTTACTTTAATAACTTTTTTGAGGTCGCTCATAAAAATGAGAAGAATGTAACCGGGCCACATGACTCAGTGCATTTCGAAAATGGGCCAAATGCCAAAAACGGTTATGAAACCAACAAATGCAAAAAATGCTCATGAAAACGAGAAAAAGATACTACCGGGCCTCTGTGGATTTCGAAAATGAGACAAATGCCAAAATCGGTTGAAAAACTCTAAACTAAATAAAAAGTGTCATAATTGAAATACGTCTGAAGGAAAATAAAGGGTGCTGTTATACATATGTAAACCAACGTTATGGGCGAACTGTAAGCTGTGCAAAGTTATCTTGGCGTATACACTGACTAAATAGCAATAGGCTACTGCAAGTATCTTTTTTTACGGCTTCAAAATATGTTACCAAGGCTGGTGTAACCGTTTGTTCACCAATGTCCGCCAAAACTTGTCCGGAGGTTGTCGTACATTTGCTAGCAATTTCGCACTTGCGCCGGCGGTTACTCATTTACCAAAATCTTATAGGGAACACTGCTGCCAAACATAATGTGATGAGGGCTGCCCGACGTACTGTGATGAGGGCTGCCCAACAAAATGTGATGAAGGCTGCCCAACATAAAGTGATGAGGGCTGCTCAACATGATGTGTAATTTCGTCTAGAAGCAGAGAAAAATCTTACAATCACTAAGTGGTTCGTAGACTAAGATAAACTAGCATCGTAGCAGTCAAGCCTTTGTTTAAAAATATACCTAAAACTTCAACCCCTTTTTTCTTTTCCTAGATTTTGGGCATTTGGTCGTTAATGAGTAATGTAGTTTCAGACTAAATCAAAGCGTTGATATGACTTTACACGTGTCTTTTGGGGGCAGATTGAATTCAATCTCTCCTCGTTTAATAGATTTTATATCACTGTTATTAATATAAACTATTTTACAGTGTTGTGACAAGATAAGCTTTTGAAAATAAGTTTTTAAATCGTAGAAGTGACCACGCCCTATCATAAAAATTTTATTTTTTGCATAGGTGGGAGTTGTCCTTGCGTGTAACGCATGTGTTTCAGAAATTTATTTTGTAGGAATGTTACGTGTAGCTTTTTGGCAAATTTTGCCAGTCTGACTGGATTTTATTTGGAGGAAACTTGTAGAAATGGCTCTTCTAATACTAAACGTTGCCCACCCCTGGCCCAAATCTTTTCTATGCGCTCAAGCATAGTATACTAGTAAAAAAACAGTAATATGTGCAGAAAGTTATTTTTACTGCAGCTCCAAAATAGTACTTCTCGGCCGACTCATAACAGTTTTTAATTTGTAGTTCGTTGTATAAAGTTTTAAAATTTATTTTAGTCAGAGACGTCATAGTGTCGTATGACATTCCTGTTACGACACTCTCTTTGGGTTTATGATTGTGTCAAGTTTTAGGTGTTAAAATTTTGGCCCACAGAATTGCGCTTTTTATTTCAGATTTTGTCGTTTGTAGGGTAGGTCAATTTTTCGTTGCCACACTTGGAGTAATTTAAAGTTTAGCCGTGAAAAGATATCTCTATTTTTATGTGAAACTAGTTCTAAACCGTCTGATAGTGGAGATAAAGAGCCACTTAAAAGAGAATGTGATTGCGCATTGCTAATGATTTGCCGTCGTTTCAGTTGCTAATGATTGCCCAGACTTGGACCTCAACATTGTACCTCGCATCGATGAGCCTCCTGACTCGATTGGCGGTCGTCCAACTGGAAAATCTCGCACCAGTTCTATGCTTTCCACCCACACGTTAGCTTCATTGAGCAACAAATTACCAGGTTTTGGTGGCCTTAATACTGCCCTGCAAAGTGCAGGTGATTGTGATTGAATTCTATGGTAATCTAGAAATTAAATAAATTAAACTACATTTTAATTTGAATTTTATTCATCAAACATAAAATGGGACCTGTGAAAATTGTCTATTATTTTTTTTTATTATTCTTCATACTCCAATACTATGGCTCTTTCCTCCATAGTAGAGACTGTGGCGCTAAACTTGTGAGGCAAATGTAACCAATCTACATAGGTTTTCACATTTCTATATTTGCCTGCAATTGCCTAGTGTTTTTTTTAGTAAATTTTCTGTTTATTAAAATTCGCAAAGGAAATTGTATTGAAGTGTCTTTTTCAAGGGCACAGCAATGAAATCATCACTGCTTGAACCCCGGGCCATGTGGTTTTGGACCGAATTGCTGATTAGGTAAGAAGTCGTGTGCCAAGATTCGAGCTTTGATAACTCGTTTACACTTCACTTTCATGCTAGTTCGATTGCTCAGTCAACATCTAAATTGCTTTAACACACAGCTGATGCTGTTTGTAATTTAAAGCATTGCAATACGTAGTGTACTCAAAAGACCTTTATTCTTGAATTTTTTGTAAAATATGACGTGCATTTTTTCTTCTTTTGATAAAGCAAGCAGTTTGGGTAAACACGCGGGATATTTTTTGTTTACCGCGGCGACTTTGGTTTCTTATTTGTAATTTGAATTTGAAGAACTTGTGAATGCGAATGAAGTAGTGTGATTTTACACACTGAATGTACCGACTCGATTAAGCTCTGCTAAATTTAAACTAGACAATTTTTAGCAATCGCTTCGATTACATTTGTATAGTTAAGAAGCTCCTTGCAAGATTTTCATAAATAATGAATAGAATAGATCAAATTTACATGAACCTGCGACTTTTCTTGTCACTAAGCACGTGATATATGACGTCATTGCAGGCGTGGTGTTGAGGCAGCAAGCAAACAAGTTTCGACCGGGAATGACAGGGAGAAGGATGTCAGAGTCCTTTAATGATATCAAATCTTCCTTATCTGGTGAGTAGTGAGATCTATTGTAATCAGCAAGCATAGCTTGCCCTTCCTGTCTGATAAGCAAAGTAAGAAACTCGTAAGCTGGCATGTACAGTGGTTTCCCAACGACTTATCAATATGATGGGATTCTTTTGAAGTAGATCTCTTTGAGTTCTTATTGGTGGAAACGGACTGAGGGTATCTGTTAAACGTTGTGTTTTATTGCATGCAGAAACATGCCACTTGGTAATGGTAAATATCAGCTCAACGTCAGCAAATTTTGATCAACAGGCCCCAGTCAACATATGCAGAGCACCGTATCAAAACGCGTTTATCATTGTAATCCGATTCTGCTGTTGTTACTAGCACTCATAATCTATCAATTGATGATAAGTTACTCTGGATCTATCTCAAATATATCAATAAAAGTACTGCTAGCTTTTAAATTTAGTATTAACCTTGTAGGCGTTTCCAGATTTACGTACTAGCACAAGTCGCACATTCTTTTTCCCAGAGATTGGCAGTACTGCATCACTTTGTGAGTACCGCTATTAGCGGTAAATTTGAAAACGTACCTTTACCGAATTACTTAACTTTTGATTTGGCAATCTGTACTTATATTTTTGATTTTATATTTTGGCTACATAACTAAAGCGTCAAACTCAAAAGCGTAGTTAATGTTGCATGGTTTTCTGTTGTTGTTATGCCGCTCCTACGTATTTTCTCATTCGAGTGGCATCTAGTCGCTACCATTATGTTTAGTAATGGAAGTAAATCTAAACGAAGCGTACTGTCATTTTGTTTCATTTTCTTTGTTATTTTCCTAACACAAATACATGTACATTAGCTTTCACAGATGTCTTAATGCTCTCTTTCGCACGCCAGTTAAAATCCCTCCTCTTTCAGTTGCGAAAAGAACTAAACTAAATTTAACTTCTAAGTCTTTTGAAAACGGGTGTGATGTGTGTTTACAAATTTTCCATCATACTCTAGTCAGATTGTTGTATACAATTGTTTGAGTTCACCAAAGCTTTTTCGTAGACTTCACGAAAGATATTTTCTTCGACCCTCAGATCTCGCACCAGTTAAATTCAGTTTTGCGTATCAGTATGCAGAAAACCGCATTCGAAAGTGGAATCTTAATGTTTTGGAGTTGCATCTCTCCTCGGACTTAATTGCTCCCCGACATAACTGTAATAAACAGTATTTTTTGTATTATATTCGGATCGATTCGTGCCTTAATTAAACGAAAAAACAATATTTGATTGTAGAGAATCTTCTTTAGGGTTTAGATATATGGTGGCTGTGTTGAAAAATCAACTTTCATATCTTTATGCAAACATCAACCTATTGTTTTTACGTAATGCCATCGAATGGAGGCATACAAGATTAATTATTTGTTTGCTGCTATTACTCAGTTCGTCCTCGATTTGCAAACGCTTCATTTTATGACATTATGGTTGTTAGCTTCAGTATCAACCGGCAACCTGGCAGGGAAGGAGTTCAATTATTCCACCTTCATTTGTGGCTTGAAAGAGAATATCTGTGAGATGAGGCAAGAGATCGACATGCTGAAGTCCAAGCTTCAGTCCAAGGAAGTAAGAAGTCAAAAGCGATTTGTTTCTTTTTCCTGTCGTGCATGCCCGGAGTTGCATCTTGCTAGTAGGATGCATGTTTGCCGCTAGCACTTTGCTTTGCATCCGGAAACGAGTGTGCCAGTTGGAGCAGCACTTTGCTTTGCATCCGGAAACGAGTGTGCCAGTTGGAGCAGCACTTTGCTTTGCATCCGGAAACGAGTGTGCCAGTTGGAGTAGCACTTTGCTTTGCATCCGGAAACGAGTGTGCCAGTTGAGCGCTGAGAACGCAACGTTACGTGCGGCATGGTCAAGCCGAACCGGGGTTCGCATTAAAGCTCACATTGACAGTTCAAATTGTTGCTGACACCAACTGTAATGGCATTTATGGATTTGGTGACGGCTAATTTAAATATCGTGAGGTCACGTTGCAGTTCCCTAAAACAATCGTTTCTTTTGTGTTCATTGAGTTCTGATAACTTCGTTTTAAAATTTTTGTTACTTTTTCTGGCAACTGCAGCACCCGCTGTTAGTTGTAACCCTTTAATGTTCTAAAGGCCGCAACACATCTTGGCAAGCGGTTACTTTGCGAGACATTGGTTTGATGATTGTCCAGCATATATTTTGATCCCGGATAAAGTGATTTTATCATTCACAGCGCTGCAAAAGCGATTGGATTATGGCAGATACAAGCTAAACCAGCGCTTCTAAGCCTAGTTGATTGATATTTAATACTGTTCGAACGTGAAAAGAAGTAACTTTTATGGTAGCACGTGCGTTTGCTTGTGCCGTCACATTTCAGCCTTGTTTATGTGTCACAAACACTTGTAAGTTACTTATAGAGTTAAGTGAGTAATTGGTCACGACAGTAGTTCTTTGAATTGGGCTTCACAAGACATGCGCATAAGCTAACAACTGGTTAGCTTATGCGCATGTCTTGTTAGATATTGAACTTTTGGCAAAAAACTACCAACATCTACGGGGGTTCATAACCTACAGCTTCTGAATTCTGTTTTCAGAACAGGTATGAGAATGGAGCAATAGCCGTTTGCATTTCTTTTTTTGTTTTTGAAACCACGAATAAGACTCTGTTTGGTATTCGAATTTCAAGCGGTTTCCATGTCTCGGAAAGCAGATGTCCACTTATACAATAATCTGCTTCACTGTAGCTCGCAAGCAAGATGACCTTTGCTCTATGGCGCATTAACTAGTACTGTAAAATAATTATTTACGTAAGTTAATCAATAAAACATGATTTGATCCAAAAATTGCACATCAGAAAAAAAGTCATTCATTAGCTGCAGCTTGAATGCCGGTCATTCCATTCAAGCTGCAGCTAATGAATAAATTCTTTTTCTGATGTGCAGGCTATCTTTTTACATCAAGATGTTTGTTGCAGGAATCGGTTGAAGTACTCAAGCTTGAATTGGACAAGTACGAGCAACTGAAAGGTAATTTTTACGTAGCGGTGAGTCATCGAAGCTCCGCTACTAGTTTGCATTCAAAGTTATTTCAAGAAGTTGAATGTTTATAAAGCACTGCCAATGCTGGCTTCAATTCAGTGGATTGCCACGCGATGTACTTGCAAATGCGAGCAGGAAATAGTTGCTTGAATATTGTAGTAAGTGTGTTTATCTGGCGATTACACGGAAGTAATGCGGCAAAAGCTTTCTTGGCGTTATCAAGCGGGAACCTAGATATAATTTACACACGGTGATTCTTGTTTTACTTTAGTAATAGTTTCTGGAATTTCAAATCTGACTTTCAAAATGATCGCAGCAAATCGTATTGGGAAGTCAAAAATGTATTTTTTCAGCATGTTTTGAAGTCTTTATAATGATTTTTGTGGGTGTTAGTGAGGTATTTACTACACATTGATATTGATTATCGTTATGTTTGGAAAAAAGTTTACTTGGCTTCAGTATCTGACAGGTGAGGAGTAATTAATTCAGAACGAAAAAATTTTTACCCCTTTGTTGTGTTTAATTGAAGCTCGATATGAAACGTTGATAATCGGTCCCGTTTCGTAAAGCGAATGAATACCCAGGTAAGGAAAAGTGGCAGTCTAATTCGGACCGATCATGAATGGTCTACAAATGCGGGGTAGCCCTCCACTAACATGGCAAGTTGTCATCGGTAGGTTACCAAAACCCATCTCTTACTACAGCTGGGTAAACAGCTTTTTAATGCGTCAAGTCTTTGCATTTTTTTGTGGTGGTTCAAGCCGGAAGTTGCATTGTTTTGCCGATTACTCTCGGTCTGCACGATTGCTTGTTGTAAAGGCGAAACCAGCAAGTTGTCTCAAATACAGTGGTGACCTACACACGTGATTGCACGCAGTGTGACGTTGCTGGGCAGCATGTCGGAAGCGACCGAGCGACAGACTTATCTTAGAAGGACTGCTGTTCGAGAGCTCGCAGCGTTGCGTGCGGTGTGGCCAAGCGGAACCGGCGGCGTTCACTTTGAAGCTCACGCTTGGTTGCTTCGGCTTATGCGAACGGCTGCAACTTCTCATGGGTGGCTGCTGACCTATAGACTGTACGGTCACAGTTGCCCGATCATCTTGCATTCGATAAGTTTTTTCGCATTTGCTGTTTCAGCCCAGCAGAAAACATTTTCGCGCGATGACTACAAACTTAGATCGGAATTGATTGGATTGAAATTGGACAAGGAGCGCTTGGAACAGGAGAAAGAGGAGGCTGATAAACGAGAGCAGGATCTTAAAGAGAGAGTTTCCTTGTTGGAGGAGATGGTTCAAATTAAGGACGAGCTTGTGATCAAGATGACCAACCAGGTGCGTTTCATCATAATTATGCCTTCTTTTCCATAGGATTAGATGCATGATGTAAAACATCCTGTGCGAAGTTTGCAAATCGATCAAGTAGAAACGTAAGAACGCGGATCTAACATGCTCCTCAAACAGGGTCCTGTGACAACTTTTTGCGGAATCTGTAACTACCTTTGCTTTTGTAGATATGGACTAGCTTTTAGAGCCCCCACGATAAGTCATTCTCCAAAAAAAGGGGAATATACTGACCGAATTCGTCTATTAATTCGAACCAGAAAAAGGGATCCGCCAGTTCAAAAAGTTTGAAAACCACTTGCCTAGATACTGTTCTTTTTCGCATTAGTCATTCAGAATGGTACTTTTAGACTTTGATAGCTGATAGCTCCATCAGTTGCGACCAATAAAAACTGTATGAAATTGGTGGTTAGCCTGTAATAGCTTCATAAACACGCTGGTTGAGCAGCTGCTCTCTTCCAATTTCATGAAGTATGATCGATGTGTGATGCGATGGTTGTATCGTCATAGTGTGCTGGTTGCTTTAATTGGTTCTATTGGCTGTGCAAATTTTAGTACAGCTTTAATGAAAGGCTTTTCGTGACGCGTTAGTCAGTAGAGCTGTCACGTCAAGGATGGAAAGCTCGTTATGCGATTACTGCCACGTAGACCTATATTGGGTAGGCAAAGAAACCACTTTTGTTGGTGTATATTGAAGCCAACTGATTTCAGTTTGAAGTGCTTTGGGTACCTGGCACCTTCTGGGAGAACAACAGTCATGTCAGTCGAATCTCTCCGAGTCGGGACCATACCATTACGTCAAGACGGCAGTTGATTAGTGCGGTGATAACACTTTGTTTTTGCAATCCCTGGTTTATTCTGTTGTGAGTTGCTTGGCGTATGGGATTCCATGTCCTTCTGTCATGCCCCCTGTCACGAGGAAGCAGTGGGATATCCTCTGCAGAGCTACAGCAGTTGGCTACTCACGATCACCAAGTGACGTTTGCTAACTCAACTGATTCAATTCCAAGCATTGACCAAAAGCGTTTGCTAGAATGTTCAACCAATCATTCTTGCATGATTGCCAATTTGCTGCAGTTGCACTTGATAAGATGTGAAACTGTTATGCTAGCTAATCTGCTTTTCCCATTAGGTATTTGATCTGGAAACGAGAAACGAAGCGCTGACGAGTGATCACGATAAACTGAAAGCCGAAAGGAATGAAGAATTCGTTATTTTAACGCCGGCTGATGCAGAGGAATCGTTTAGTGATCTAAAGGTACATCAGTATTTGTGAAAGTGTTGTATGACATTTCTTGTACTTAATAGATGTTTTCTTTAATTACAGGTAAACCTTTGAACAGTTTTATTCAAAACTTCTTTGTCTCTTCGAAGTTGACAGTACTAAAAACACAATACAATGCTATTACCCCCCCTCCCTTCGCAGTTTAGCGAATCAAACAATAACCGAGAGCAGAATGATGTATTCTGTTTGTTGTTTTTGTTTAATTCGCTAACGCTGGAAGAAAAGACCCTTTACGAAATAGAAAACCGATTATACGAAGACTGTATGGTCATCCATAAGCACCAGATTGATGCCTTGAATGTGTTCTTTTTTTATTAAAACAAATAGGCAATTGTCTAACTTTTATTTCCAAGTATGCAATCAGTGATGCACCAGAGGCAAATTTTTGGCCTAAGGCCAGAAGTTTCGGCCACAGAATGTCAACTTCAACCGGAAGCCGGAACTTCCGGATAAGTTATGATAATTGACTTTTGAATGGTGATTGGATTAACAAAATAAAACTTAAGAATTGGGATTGGAAAAATAATGACTTTTGAGTTGTGATTGTACTAAAAAAATCAAAGCTACAGCCCAATAGAAGTCTGGAAGTATGCACACATTAAAATTTGTGAAACAAGATAATTTTTTTTGAAACAAAATCACGAACGGCTTGGGGTAATCTAGCCGACATCACTCCGTCCCGGAGCCGGAGTTTATTCCATCACGATATCAAATATCGCAGAATCTATAAGGGTACATCGAGTGAGGTCTCACACTGCACAAGATTCGGCTGCTGTCATGGCTCCGGCATGGTTACTGAGTTATGCTCTTCATAAAACATGGCAACTTTTGCTGCTAGGTGTCAGTGGCTGTGATAGACTGGGCAAGCAGTACTGGGAAGCTGAAGCCAATAACAATTTGTTTAATGTATAAATACAAAAGTTTTTCGATAACCTAGGAGTAAAATGTATCATGGTATTTACTACAGGATCGCATGGAAGGCTACGTTATGCAGAACAAACTTCTAAACAACGAAATACTAGAACTTGCCAATCTACGACAGATAGATGCAGAGAAATTGCAAACTTTTCGTGATCGAGTAAGTGACAACCATATGGAACAGTAAACCATTACAATGCGAATTACTCATCGCAAGCCTTAAAGTTAAACGTGTGGAAATCACGCAACTTTAAAACTTTCTGTTGCTGCTCAACATGAGAAGCTCACTAGTCTGCCGTTTCCGTTACGTTTGCGTTCTAAATTTTCTTTTTCACTCAAAGACTAAACTCCAAATCAATTTTAAAACATCCTCCTAGCTTTCTCTTGCAAGTACATACCACAAACATATGTCGAACTGTTTTTTGCTTACGCGCTTACAATAGTAGAAGTAAAATAGCTACATCTCGTACTTGTACTATAAAGTGGAGTGAAAAACAAAATTTTTTATATTCCACTTAACATATTGTCTAAGTGCTAGATGATTTCACTGAAACCAACTCCAAAACTGGTTTTTAGGTGGTTACCCTTAAAACTGTGCCAGTGTGCCAACTACCCGAGGTTGAAAATCACGAGGAAGTCAAATTCCTCATATTTGTTGCATCTCAGTAACTACACATACTAGAAAGTTGATTTTGGTCTTCAAAGAATTATAATTATCATACATGTGTTTGAGTATGAGAGTTTTTTAACGTTTAAGGTCATTAGAGAAGTTATTTGCGAAAAATTGATTTTCGTTCGTAATCAGGTCAAAACTTAAAATAAGAAACGATACCATTAAAATGGTTATATCGATTGTATAAATTATGTGCATTTATGTTCTCTGTCAAGAATGCAACAACTGCCATCTAATTAGTGGTACTTTAATCAAATTAGTAGCCTGTATTTGGATGGTGAGTGCTGTTTATGTAGGCGGCCGTAAGAATGCAACACAGGTAATGTCTCGCCGAGATGCTGCAAAGGAGTTAAATTTGAAGAATATTATCTGATTACTTGGAAACTGGGTGAATTCTACATACGACATTTTACATACATACGACATTTTATTACATACGACATTCAAAGATGAAAAATGAGTTAGCATTGCGAATGCTTTCGGTGGAGCAAGTGTTGGAACAAAATTAGTGCAAAAGACAGCTGTTATTGGTGATAATGGAACTACAACTGTGACTCGAACGAAGAAGGGAGCAATGTGTTTGGCAGAAAAACTGCTCATTTATCTTCACATAGAGCTATTTGCTTACTTCACTGGAAGAAGCTTCCTTTTTAGCATGGATTTGCAGAACTGCTTGGATCAACAAACAGTCCTGATTAATTCATTTTCTGAAAACACTTGCGACTAGATAAATGGATCTGTTTCTGAATGAAACCTTGTGAAGAAAAAAGCCATTGTCTAAACCAAATTTTCCTGTGTTTTTGAATCCAGTTTTAGATGATTTAAAGCTGTGATCAACGTATGTTTGTCGTGTATGTTCTGTCGTGGTGGATGATGGGAATGTTCTTCTTTGGTATACATAATGCGCATCATGATCTGAGAAGTTGGTGAGTCAAAAATAGTCCTACAGAGTTCGTTGTCGAGGTCCCTAAACCACCAACTCATTTCGGGTGGCCTCCCTTACTGTGCTTGTTGGACTTAATCATTCCTTTCTGACAGGCTCGCTTGCGTGGTTGATCAAAATCACAAAAATCGCTTCTTTCGAGTCCGTCGAGTTGTTCCGCAAAGATCCGTTCTCGCCCCATTCTTTTCTCTCTTTTCATCATGCTTCTCTGCCTTCCATATCAGCTGTTCTCTTTATGCCAACGATCTGGCCATTTGGTCCTCCTCCCTCGCGGTCCCTACTGCCTTGGAGGCTATACAAGGAGCTCTGATTCGATTGGAGCACTGGTCTAAGTGCTGGTATCTTCCTCTCAATCCATGCAAATGTGATGCCTCCTCGGACCCCACCAAGCTCACCTCTCGCCTCCGTTTCATTCTCACTCCAACTTTTATTGGGGTCACCTTCAACCGTACTCTTTCCTTTTCTAAACATGTATCTTCGCTGAAGGCCAAGCTCTTCCCACGTCTCAAGGCCTTACGCTTTATCTCTGCTTCCTCTTGGGGGGCCCATCTAAGGAGTCCCTCTCTGTTCTGTATAAAGCTTTTCTTCGGCCTCTTCTCACATATGCCTCACCCAGATGGTTTCCTTTCCTAAGCGTTACCAATATCACCAAATTGGTACGCCTCCACCGAGCGGCTAGTTGCGCCATCACCGGCTGCCTCTCGTCCTCGCCTATCCCACTTCTTCTCTCCGAGGCTTTTCTACCTCCCCTACGAGTCACCCTGACTCATTTCACTCTTTCATACATGCGGGCTCTTCGTCTCCCAACTTCTTTTCCGATTTCAGGTGTGGCCAGACTTTGAGTGAAACTAAGACTCTGCAGATCGTCCTGGAGAGCCTTTGCGTCCACTCACCCGCTCATGCTTCCTTCTACTTCCCCTTGGGAGACTCTCCTCCTCCTTGGAACTTGCTTCTTTCACTTTGCAGTCCACCCTTTCCTCTCCATGCTCTCGCTCTGATCTCCCTCTCTAGTCAAGGTTCGGCTCTCGCTCACCTTGACTCTCTCCCCCTCATGATCTGGTATTCTGGACTGACGGCTCTGTTTCTTTACCTTTCGGCAAAAGCGGCTCCGGCGTACTTGCCAACTGCTCTCTCTATGGCACTGAGTCCACTCTTTCTTTTTCAGCAGGCCCAGTATGCTCAAGTTTTTCCCCTGAAGCCTGCCCCACTCTGCACGCTCTTTGCTGGTTTCGGCAGCACCAACAAATCTGCCGCTTCTCTTCTTTCTCCTCCTATCTTCCTCTCGTGCTGTCGTCGCCACCCTGTCCTCTTCTCCATCTATCCTTTTACCTCAAACTCTTTGGCAGATCTGGCAGGAACTGTCTTCTCTCTCCTTCTGTTCTATCAGACTGCAATGGGTTCCAGGGCACTTGTTTCTCCCGGGGAACGGCGCGGCTGATGAGTTGGCCAGGTGGGGAGTGCTACCAGCGCCCTCTGCAATCCCTTGTGGTCTCTTATCTCGTATCCACTCTTGTCTTTTCTCGGACTGGAGGCGTACTGTCTCATCTAAATTCTTTGACACACAGGTTCCCTAGATTTTCACCGAGGAACTTGTGCTCCCTCGTCACGCTTGCTGTGTTCTCTCTCGTCTACGCTGCAACGGACACAGCCTTCTGTTAAGTTCTTGGCTCTCTAGGATTGGCAGAATCGAGAATCCTTCCTGCAGGGCCTGCGAACACTCGTACCGGGACACTTTTCATCTCATTCTGCACTGTCCAGCTAAGGACTCTTTGCACCGCTCGCTCTTTGGCGACTCTCTGTCTCTCTACGACTTTTGGTCCAGGCTCTGGGGAGTTGCCCAGCTTCTGGCACTCCATGGTCTTCCGCCATGCCCCCATCTCTCGAAAGGGGTCGGGTAACAACAACAACGACAAACATTTTAAACAGCAGCCAACTTCAAGCACAACATTTGATGATCCCCCTAAAAAATAAGGAGTGGGTATATAGATGGCCCTTTTAATCTTTTGCAACAACATATTAGTGTCAAGCTACATATCATCTAAGTGCTGAAGCAATTTTCTTTGCAATTGGGTGAGGCTGGCTGATTTGATGTTTTTAATTTCGACATTAATAATGGGAAACCTGCTATCGCTATTACTTATCTATGAGTGCTTCATTTCGGGGTAGTTTGCTTTTTGCATGGCTGCGTTTATGCCAGCACTACGCCACATGCGCACCATCAGTGGCGTTATCTCGTATAAATACGCCTACACTTAAGCAAAAGTCGGAATTAGCGGTCGTAATATTTAATGGCTTTATCCTGAAAATATGAATGTCAATCATCCTGGCACCTTCCCACAAGATTGATATGCTTTCAAGCTCTTGCTAAATTTAACGAATATAAATTTGTTAAGTTTAAGGACGACTATGGTGATAACAAGACAAATAACTCGTCGCCAGGATTCGATACACTTGGAACAACTCATTGCTATGCCTTTCTCTTTTTTGTTGTATACCAATCAATTATTTCTACGCCAAGATCAGTTCAAACGTTATTTGTTTAAATAAACAAAAAATTGGTAAAGTTGTTGCCTGTTTTAATTCCGAGTAAGCCCTCTTTTAAAGTATGGCTGTGGTGCAAACAAAGCAAATAACACGTAGCGACAACCTGTGGAAGGTTTCGGGAAAATATATACCGGCTCTGCACAACCCCCCAATGTTTTTGCACTTCATCACGTTTCAAAAACGGTGCTTTTCACCGTGTAACGATTAATGCCGATGTCAAAAAATATTCCCATTAGGTGAAGCCGGCGCAGCCGACTGAATTGATTTTCTCAACCCCAACATTCCATGTGGGGGCACTGCGGGCGTCACCAACAGAGTTGGCTGGTATTTTTATAAAAGCCAACTTGTAACTTTCAACAACTGAAAGTATAGAGTGTGTTATAATCATTAACTTTAAATGGCTCAATGTACAGAGTGTAGTGTAGGATGTGATCAGGCTTCTTTGCTTTAGTTGTATAGGTTGAGGTAGGATTTATCAAATCTGAATGCTTATGTCATGCAGTTGTTGATTTTCAGCCATTAGAAGTTGATCCGCTTTTCCCTTCCGAATCGCTTACTTTAACGTGTAGAATTGATCTCTTTGGCAGAGTGTTATGTTGAAGCATGATCCCCAATCGATTTGATCTAAAAGTTTTATTGTCGTCTGAGAGAATTTTAGTGTTTTTCATTAAAAGTGTGTCTAAAAAAGCTCCAAAGGTGAACCCAATGCATTTTTGAAACAGCGAGAACCGTTATCTTGTGTATGCTATCTAACAGTTAAGAAAATGTTCGCTGCATTGATGTAGAGAAGATTCATGTAAACAGAATGGCATGCGGTTTTCAGGCTTTACAAATATAACGTAATGTTAATGAAAGTACCGTTACAAAAAGTTCAACTAACAAATTAGAACTAAGTCACTTGTTTTTCAAACACCCATGCTGTAATCAAAATTGCTTTAGTTTAAGTTGACTAGTAACGACTTGAGCACATAGCTAAATGGACAAGATTTCTCCGTGATGATCGTAATATGTACTTATTTGTGACAAGCTACTTTTTTGCCAAATTTTCAATAGATAATGTTTCTTACTAATATCTGTTGGTTTATGACCAGCGTCATTTGTACCAATTTTGCTAAGCGTTGGTAATTGTATTGTATTGGTCGCTTTTTTTAAATGAGAATGTAGGTGCATATAGTTTTTGTAGTCAATTTAGCCATAGTAATTATAATTCTTCTTTTATGTAGTGAACTGACAAAACAGGGACAACGATAAGTTTTTGCAAATAAATTTTTCAAGGACTGTTTAAGTCAAAAAGTTTTCGTAAGTGAAATGGAAACATGGTAGCTCTGATTCTTTTAAGCCTATAGTCAACTTTCTAACATCTTTAGTTTTTGAAGTGCAACCAGTTTGAGAATTTTGACCCTCTCGTGACCTTTCCCCTGAGATGGCTGACACAGTTTTGATAAAACCATCTAAAATCAGTTTTGGAATTGGTTTTAGTGATATTTCCAGGCACTTTGACCGTATGTAAATGGAAATGCAAAAAATCTGTTTTTTCGTTTCACCCGCTTTTACAAGTGGAAACCAGCTCTAAAATTTTTGTCTCATCTCTTCTACCACCAACGGGGAGGAGTGAAAACAATTTTTTTTTAAATCAAAAAATCAGGTTTATCAAATTAAAAAAGGACTTATAGAAAACTGATGAAAACTTTTAACACCAAAAAGCAATTTAATGCCTAAAAAACTTGAAAATTAGTAAATTGGGCAACATTTTGTTATTCTACATAGTGTGTGACTATTATTGAGTATACAGTATAGTTTTGGTAGCATTTTTGTCAATTTTTCGTGCTTCAAAGACTGCTAGATCAAAATGCTAAGTGAAAATTTCTTTATTTGTGCAAGTAGCTAAGAAATGTTAAAACATGGATTTCACAACAATTTTTTAATAATAAATAATTTTTTTAACGATTTTAATCAAAACCATTATTTTTGCTAATTTGTGGCTTGTGTGATGTAGTTAGAAGAAAAAGTTGTATTGGAGCAGATATGGACTTGGATCTTCTGAGCATTTTGAGCCCAAAACGAACTTTCTAACTTTACTAGTTTTTAAGTTATGAGATTTTCATAAATTTGATGGAGTGCAAAATTTTTGGGGGTGTTTACCCACCTGGGTGTAAGTGGAAGAACCCCAAAACAACTTTGGAAGGTGTTTTTAGACCTAACCACATACTTTAATAAACCTGGTTTTTTGATTTGAAAAACAAAGTTTTTTCTCTCCACCCTAACCATCAACCTCGATATTACGTCCACTTTTGCAGTCTTAGACCTGCTGGTTCAGTGTGTGTCTGCCGATATCCACTCGCTTTCAAACCAGACTTTTACTGGAACAGCAAAACACTCTAAATTCCGAAGGCTCTTCCTGAGGATTATTAATATTGTCATGATGTGATTTCAAGCTTCGACCTTTTTGTTTCGAAGTCTTTAACTATATTCTAACATAGTTTAGTTAGTAGTTGTATTTTCAAGTA
The DNA here is from genome assembly GCA_963675345.1 of Trididemnum clinides. Taxonomy (NCBI): domain Eukaryota; kingdom Metazoa; phylum Chordata; class Ascidiacea; order Aplousobranchia; family Didemnidae; genus Trididemnum; species Trididemnum clinides. The sequence goes on from OY776285.1 coordinate 9,947,248, forward strand.
GTTAAGACCCAGTCGTGACTACTAGGGCTGCCCAGACTTTATTGTGAATTTAATGTGTCTGTAAAGTCCTTTTCGGTAGCGTGTAGCCAGGTTCATACTTAGTTCCTGCAAACCTAACGTGACTTGTCTGCCAGAAATGCAAAAAAATGACGAGAACTTCCTTCATCTCAGGGAGCTCAAGAGGACTGCAAAGTGATCTTAAACCGTCGATTCGGCAGTTGCCCAGATGCGTATTTGGTGAAAGCTTTGGTTTGAATCCTGACATGCGCTTTAACGCAAATGCTGGTCCTCTACCGTGATGTATGAAACGTTACTCGTTAAGCGCTCAATTTGGAGTTTGTCTGTGCCAAGTCTAACACTGCTTTTACTAAAGGCTGGTTTCCATTAGGCGAAAATTGCAGGCGTAGCGTGAAAAATTCTTCGTTTCTCTATTTAGAGGGATACGCACTCTCTAAATACAGAAACAAACAATTTTTCACGCTACGCGTGCAATTTACGCCTAATGGAAGCCAGCCTTAATTCCGTTGAACCCTACTTTAGCAAGTAAATTGCCGTTTTAACATTGCATGTTTCAAACAACTTTACATCTGCCCAGGTTCTGCAATACGAGGCTGAATACTGTCAGCTCCATAGCAAGTACCTCGTCTTATTGGCCGAGATGAACAAGCCGAGATCGGATAGCGTTGGACTGGCAGTGGCTGGCAGTAAACTGGATACCTCTGATGAAGACAGAAAGGAGATGTTGAAAATACTGATCCAGGATGCCATTAAGGATGCAGAAGCTCCGGTGGAAGAGAGTGAACGGAAGAACAGGTTAGAGATTCATGTTGCAGTTATTGTTAGCAGATCCTTTTTTCGAGACGGTGACGTGGCGCAGACCATAAAGGTTTTGAAGCTGAGCAACTTCCCACGGCCTGACAAAACGGTCTCGACTTTCTAAACCTATGCAGCAGTTGACATTCATTTTATTTGCTCAAAAGGTTTTCTCCTATTTACCAGCGGAACGCTGCTTTGAGCATCTCAACGAGCTGTCGCATTGTTTTACACTGGCAGTTTTAAATTTTCCCACTGAGCAAGTCACTCTGGCATCATACCGAAAACATTTTATGAATTTTGACAATTTAGTTGAATTAGTAGCATCCGAAAATGTTTTAGGAATCAACAAAACCAAGCTTTGTAGTCAACCTCTTGACTACAAAGTCTAGAGGTTGACTTTTTGAATCTTTCTCAAAAGTCTAGAGGTCGACTTTTTGAATCTTTCTCAAAAGTCTAGAGGTCGACTTTTTGAATCTTTCTCAAAAGTCTAGAGGTCGACTTTTTGAATCTTTCTCAAAAGTCTAGAGGTCGACTTCTCAAAAGTTCAAGCGTCAAGACGTTGACTGCATTGATCAAAATTCGATTCCATATTGTGGCACCAGCTTATTTTTATTCGACGACAGGCGACAGCGATACGATCAGTACGGGTTCAGTAACCTTCCCGATGACGACACAGAGTGTACCCTGCTCAACACTGCCACCCAGTTGCAAAAACGATCCATTGATATTCTGCAATCACTCCATCAGTTCAAGGCCTCTGTGGCTATCAAGTGGCAGAACTACCTCACCATCAACAAGTGGGTATTGGTTGTCATGGCGACACGACGTCATTATGATGCGGCAATTTGTTCAGGGAGTTGCAAAGGAATGATGAAGTGAAAAGCTTGGTACGACTTGGTGTGCCGCATGAATTGCGCCCTCAAGTGTGGAGTTGGATGGTGTCGGTGAGGACTGCTCCAATCAGGTGGGCGTTTGTGTCATAACAATTGGTGGTGACTTGAGGTTCCGCTTGGTTGAATTCGCTGTGGTTCAGTTAACTGCACCTTTTTTTAGAGTCGAGCATGTGACTTCTTATTACTTTGCTTACATCATTGCCAAGTCTCGTCACTGATGACGTTAATATGCTTTCAGGCAACGACTTGAATTGACCAACTCGTACTACCGCAGTCTGGTGAACAGCAAGGTGGAGCCACTGCCATCGAAGCAGATCGAGCTGGATCTCCTTCGCACTTTGCCCAACAACAAACATTTCACATCATTATCCTCGTCCGGAATCGATCTTCTGCGAAGGGTTCTTCGTGCTTACAGCGTGCACAATCCAGAAATAAGGTGAGTGCGATTCTAAATGGGATTTATCGAGAATTCACTTATGATTCGTAAACATATAGTTGTTGGATTATATAGTCTTAGCTGTTGAAGTTTAAGAAATGGACAATATTCTGGCTCTATTTTACGGCCTGAAATCGTGGGAAGCTGAACTTTAAGCCCATTGCTGTCAGGACTTCTTTCCACTTTTGCAAAAGTCACAGCAATAGTAAATCACCCCACTGCCACTATTGAAGTCGCCTCGCTTTTTATGGTTTAGTTGACTATTTTTCTCATTTAGTAAAAAATATTACGAGGAAAGCCGCAACAACTTCATCAACCTAAACCATGGGATCTTAAACTTTTTTTAACGCAAACCACTAAAATAACTTTTTGGTTTGTCCGGAGCCATTTTTGGCCTTGTCTAAGAAAATTTAACCCTGAAAAAGATAGATGAAATTACCCTAATAACATTTTCATTGGACCTTCATGGACTCTTTCAACCTTCATGCACCCCAGTTTATGAACCTTGATCGAAACCGATTTTTACAGAGGCCATATAGTGATCGAGATTTGTTTAGATACTGCCAAGGGTTGAACCGCATCGCAGCTGTGGCGTTACTGTATTTGGGCGAAGAAGAAGCATTCTGGTGTTTGGTCGCCATCGTCGAATGTATCATGCCTCCGGATTATTACAGCTCCACGCTTACTGCTTCACAGGTGAGGAAGAACGCATATTCAAGAGTTCTAATTCTACATTGTTAGTGCTCATTTGCTCATGAGAATACAATATTAAAAATGGCAATTGGTTGTACTGATATTTCTCTACCGTTGGGCCTCTGCACAAACGTCGTTCGCCTCTCTTCCCAAAAAAATATTTTATCAACCCAATCAAGGAAAGAAGATGTGTTAAAGTAAGCCAACGCAACGTCGATTCCCAAAAAAGGTAAAATGCAACAAAATTGAGACAGAGAGCCTGAAAAATATATTATTGGTCTCTTTCAAAATTTGCTTTAGGCTGCCGATACTCTAGTGCGTTCCACGGCTTGTTATTTCAAGTTTAACCAACAAGGAAACAACCGGAAATTGGAAAAAAAATGTTATTGGCGAGCCATATACCTCTGTTTAGTTTGAAAATAGGCCACAAAATAGTCTAAGAAGGGAAACGCTTGAGAAAAGCTGCTTTAGACATTGTATCTGATGCTCACTGGTAGACAACAGGTAATTTTTAAGCTTGTCAGGAGGTCATAGGTAGATCTGTTCCGCCTGGGTTAGTTTTTGGTAGACGTACAACGCATTCGTGACATTCAGGTTGTTCTATGTAAAAGAAATGGTGGTAGATGGTTGTTAACATAATCATTGAACGGTGTAAACTTCAGTTGTGCGATGCTGCGTCCTTGAAAAATTTGAGTTAGCGGTTCCTTACATCAAGGGTGTGCAACCTGCGGCCAACGACGTGAAATTTGGTGGCCTTGGGTAGCAAGCCTATCACATGGCAAAAAAAACTATCTTCGTAACAAAAGTGGTGTACACACGTAAAATTAGAAGAATTTTGTATTGATGTTGCGAAAGTATTGATCTCCAAAAAAAGGTTTTCAACACCACTTCAGATGAACACTGCCGCTGTGCTGTAGTGGTATTGTTACGGGCTTCGGAACGAAAGGTCTGGAGTTCAAAATTCCTTAAAAAACACCATTTGTATTTGTCAGGAAGGACAGTCGGAATTCAAAGTGATCCAGCAAAAAGTCTGGTTTGAAAGCGAGTGTGTCGTAGTAGACATACATTGAATCAGTCTGCCTGAGCCTGTGAATCACGGGAAAAAAAAGACGTTAAATCGACTGCGGCCAGCTGCCGCTTCGAAGCTTAATTTCGCGTAGAAACAACATGGCTAACAAATTTTGACAGGTCCGCTATATATTCAAGAAGTCTGAAATTGGCCCGCCTGCGAAAAGGGTTACACAGCCCTGCCTTATATGATTGTGGCGTTGTAATTTACAGTGTCGGATCTACTATCGTCTTCGAAACGACTGGGAACGCATCTAATGCTGCGTTACTTTCAGGCTGACCAGCGCGTGTTCCGCGATCTGATGGCTGACAAACTGCCTCGACTGCACAAACACCTTGAAACTGCCGGTATTGATTCCTCCCTTATCACATTCAACTGGATGTTGTGCATCTACTGCGACAATGTTCCTCCGGAGACGATGTTGCACATATGGGACTGTCTCTTATACGAAGGCTCGAAGGTTGGTACTGTGTGACCACTGCATGTCAAGCCAATTTGATTTTTGGCTAAGTTTCTGATAAACCAAGTAAGATCGTTCTCTGCGGTTGGTAGACTTGGGTTCTATTCCTTTGTCAAGTGCTAACGAGAGCATTAAAACGGCGTTTCGTGTTTGATTATCAGCACGAAAGAAACAGTTTGGAAGAAAAGCAGGAGAGTTCGCTTGCTGTGTGCTTGGGTAAGGCGCTCACTAGGTACTTCCATTTTTACGCGGCAGACAGGTGGGTTGGGTTTAGCGGTCTACTCGCCCAACGATACCAAAGGCAAATAAACGAACTGATTGAACTCGTATGCATGATCCAAAAAAGATCTTGGTCAAACGAAGGCATTGTGATAATTTCTTGCAGCCTTTGCAGAACAAAACTTATTAAGCGATATTTTGTTTCTGTTTCTCATCACGGTCAGGTTCTCTTTCGCTTCGGTCTAGCATTCTTCAAACACGTTGAAGAAGAAATCCTTGAGCTAACCGACTACATGGGTATATTCAGCTTCTTGAGAATCTTGTCTCATCGCATGCATGACGTGAGGTAAGTGCAGTGAAGCGGAGCGGCGAATCCTGCGCAGCGACTCCGTGTGACAAAATTATTTCCTCGTCCTTTACAGACGACGAGTTCAATTATAGCAGTGATTGTGTGTTGTTTTGTTAATATGAAAGAACGTTTTCGCAATTGGCTTCGCTGCTTATGGTAGAGATTTACTTATTTGGAAATACTGGAACCTGTGGAGCGGGCCTGTACTGTGCATTGCGGTGGAAGTTTCTCTGAGTGGAAAATAAAAAAATTCTATTTCTTTAGGGAATTAAACCAACTCGCTTTCGCTGGCATGAATCCGTTTCCGATGCGCCGGATCAATCGACTCCGACAGATCCACATGGAAAAGGTGAAAGCGGAGCTACGAGAACTTGATGTTCTCCGGCAAGGTTTCGCGAGCGCTCGAAGAGAACCGCGACGTGAGCTGGATAGCGATGACGATTGAACGCAATTGTACCACCCAGGCGTTGGCAGGCAGCCCGAACGAGGTGGTAGCTCCCGACTACTCGGCTGATTCATCCTCCTCCATCGCATCACTACATGATTAGTCGGGTCATAGCCTGCTGAAAATTTTGTCCAAAGTCTTCACACCTTGCTACATTTCTGTAGTCATTTCCACGCTCTCCGATCAACATTAAGCTAGGAGGTGCAGTCCCCCCAGATATGTTAATTCCTTTCTTTCCACTGTCTCATTTTTTTGCCGAGATTGTTCAATATCACTGTTTCTTTGATGCTTTCCTTATTCATATCTTAGTTTATTCCGTTTTCTGAGCATTTTAGTTTCGCTTAAATTGCCTAGTAGTGCAGAGCAGATTCAAGTAGCTAGGTGTAACTTCAAACATATGCGTTAGAACATTTGGATCGTAGATTCTACGATTCTCATTTCGTTGCCATTGATTTAATATTTTTTATTGTTACATTTTCTCATTGTCGTGCAATAGTGTGATCTAGTAGTAATTATAACGTTTTGTTGCCTTGTGTTTCTTTTGAAACCACGTTTACCACAGCGAAGACCTGGCAATTATGTATTATCAGCGCAGTATTGTAAAAGCTGTATTTAATTTTCGGGGCAGCTTAACATTTGAGGTCAAACTGAACTAAATTTTATTTAATATTTGCTTTCTGTGATGTTAAAAACATTTACAAAAAAATCACAGTGCTTGTTGTCCTGATGAAGCTTTCATCCCGAATTTCTTCCAGTTATATGAGAACTTTGAGTCACTCTCGGCCTTCGACGATCTGCGAGTGCATTTGGGAGCAGGAGAGACGGAGGAGAGGACTTTCGGTTGCGTTGACTTTAAGGAGAGCGGGAAAGTGAAAATGTTTTTTAATTCAGCAGTTATCTGGAACAACGCGGCGGGTTGAGCAACGTTGAAACGTCAGTTCGCGGGAAAAACAATTAGCCACCTTTCCCTCTGCTTGGTAAATGCTTCCGACCGACTAGAGCAGCGGCACAAATCATTCGGGAGAGTTTAGTCGTTACTGTACTGGTGTCTACCGGTAGGTTTGGTTTGAATATAAACGTCGCAAATTGGTGTGTTTCTCACCACTTTTGCTACTTAGTCACCCAAAAGTCCACGGTTCAGAATTGCGCCAAAGGGAGACAAGTGTTAGTGCTTGCGACAGAAATGCATGGCATCAGCAGTACTGATCGTTAAGAGAGTTTGAACACAATAGGCCCAAAGCCTGCTCATTAGCTCTAGGGAAGGTTAAGAACAGCAGAGAAGATATGAATTATCGGTGATGACCAAAGAGACTTCAAGATAGTTTAACAAAATCGAGCGTCTCTTGTCAAACGTGATAAAATGCGTTTTACTACTTATTGTTGTTCACCCACGAAATATGTCGCTTACCACTTTCTTCGCTTCGACTATTTCACAATCGCTTGGTAGGCGGCGCGCTCCGGGAGTCGTTACTTCTGCAGACCTAAGCGTTTCCTCTTCGTTCACCAGCGGATCGGACATGGCAGTCGATTGAGGAGATGGGAGGGCAACAGGAAGAGACTTCTCGGAGCGCTTGGACTTCTTACTGCTTGACTGTCGGGAAGAAGATCGCCTAGAGATTTGATGACGTCAGCATTACGTCACTATCAAACCAACCAGTAGATAAGGACTCACCTGCTCATCGGGGGGAGTTTGGAATGAGGCGTGATGGAGGAGACTAGTTGACTACGCACCCCCTCCGCTGCTTTGCTCTGCAACACCTCGCTGACCGTGCGGCCAGGAAACAGGCGCGAGATGAGGGGGATTAACTGAAATCATGGCACATTAATCAGAAACAATTTTTTTTTCACTTAGAAAGACCCACCTCGTCATTATCAGGGTCCAAATGGAGGGCGACCAAGATGTCCCTTCTTGCTTCTTCGACCTCCTCCATCATGTAAAGCGCGCGTGCCCTGTGGACGTAGAACTGCCCCACTTTGTTGTTGTGATCGATTGCGGATGTGAAGAAATCTTTTGCGTCTTCATATATTCTGCAAAAACGCTGTATGCTTACTACGCAGAACAATCCGGCGTAAATACTGCCGAAAGTCATAGCAAGCGAACGAAAGAGACTCTGCTGCACCCTCGTCTCCAAACCTCTTATCCCCCATCTGCCCATTTTATATCTGTTGCATTTATAACTTAATTTAACTCAAAAAGATTGCACAAGTTTATCTTTATCAGTTTACTTATTCAAATAGAATCGAAATCAAAACACAATAATAGTAATTAGCATTATGTAACAGCAAAACTTTATAATAGGCTACCTTGTAACTTATCAGCTTTTTACAAAATCACATCATTAAGCTTTAGCCTGTACAGTTTACATGACAAAAGTGTTGCCATGTATAAAATCAATCAAAGTCTTTATATTTTAAGCAGGGGCCACAACAATATCTATTCCCTCTCACCACCATCCCTTGCTCCTGGCTATCCTTCTGCGCCTCCTCTCCCCCCCTGACTCCCTCAGGGTACTTCAATGGAATGCAGGAAGTCTTCGAGCCAGGAGCACTGAACTACTTCACTTTCTCTCGCCCCATCCTGTCGACCTTATCTGCATCCAGGAATCCACTTTTAACTCTTCTTCCTCTTTCCGGATTCCTGGATTCTCTGCTCTGCGTTCTGATCGCACCCACTCCCGGTCTGGCATTCTCTCTCCTGATGCCATGCACGCTAGCGGCAGCGTCGTCATTTTCGTCACGCAGGGCCTATCCTTTTCTGAACTTTCTACCTCCTCTCTTTCTTCGCTTGACCCCTACTCTGATTATCTAAGGGTCAACATCTTTCTTAACAACTCCTCTTCGCTCTCTTTTCTTAATGTGTATGCCCCCTATTCGCTCCTCCCCGACGTATGGCAGAGCCGACTCCTTTTCTCCCTCCAATCTTTCCTCCTCCAGAAATCTCTTCATTCTGGGGAACTTCAATTGTCATCACCCCCTCTGGGACTCAAGAGGTACTTCCGACCCCCGCGGGGAGGAAGTACTCGACTGGGTCATCTCTTCTGACCTTCTTCCCTCAATGACCCTGACACACCCACCCTTCTCCATCGCTTTGCTCCCTCTTCTCTTGCCTTTTCTTGCTCCTGGGAGGTGCTTCAGGACCTGGGTTCTGACCACCTACCAATTCTTCTATCCGTCCGTGTCTCCGGTCTTTCGCCCCGACGAGCGTCACCTTTCCTTCAATTTTCAGAAAGCTTGCTGGGATGACTTTGCTATTTACTTTGACTTTCACTGTCCATCTGCAGAGGAATACTTGTCTCTTTCCTCTGCTGCTGCTCTCTTTACCTCTCTGGCACTGAATGCGGCCAAATCTATCATTCCTTTCGGCTGCATCAAACGCCCTCCTAAAGCCTGGTGGTCTGCTGAGGTGGAAAGTGCGGTTAGTGAAAGACGCAAGGCTTTCGCTGCCGCTCACAGAAGTGATGAAGATCGCCAGGCTTACATCTCCGCTTCTCGACGTGGCTCGTTTGTCATCGCTAAGGCATGGCAGGCGACTTGCTCTTCTCTTTCACCTAAATCTGTGCACTCTCTTCTTCGCTCTATCGCTGGCTCTTCTAACTTTCCCAACTGTTCTTCTCCCAGGGAATCGGCTTCGGTCTATGCCGCTTACTTGAAATCCTACTTTTCTGTTACTCAGCCAAAGGCCCTGCGTAGCAGAGCCAGAGGCTACCTCTCTGTGCTCCGCCGAGCCACGTGCCCTGTGGAGTCTCACTCGTCCTTTTGCTCTCCTTTCTCCCCCGATGAATTTCATGCGGCTGCCTCCAACCTCTCCTCATCCACTGCCACTGGTCCAGACAAAGTCGCCTATCCCATGCTAAAGCACCTTCCTCGCTCTGGCATGAATTTTCTTCTTCACATCTTCAATCTCTTCTGGTCTTCGCATTCCTTTCCTTCCGTCTGGAAGACATCTTCTATTATTCCCATACACAAGATGGGGAAGCCTCTCGACTCTCCTGCTTCCTTCCGACTTATCTCTCTCACCTCCTGCATATCAAATTTTTTTGAACGCATCATTCTATCTCGTCTACTCTTCTTTCTGGAATTTAATTCCATTCTCTCTCCCCGCCAGGCCGATTTCCGCCCTGGACGGTCAACTCTAAGATCAAATTCTGTACCTTTCTCAGTCCATTTTGGATGGGTTTAACAAACCCAGACCGGGCTCTCGGACGATTCTCTTTACTATCGATTTCTCTAAAGCTTTTGACTCGGTCTGGCATCTCGCCCTTTTCCACAAACTTATTTTGGCTGGCCTCCCTCCTTGCTTTGCTCGTTGGACTCAATCTTTCCTTTCTGATAAGCGCGCTTGTGTGGTTTATCAAAATCACAAAAGTCGTTCCTTTCGAGACCGTCGAGGTGTTCCGAAAGAATCCGTTCTTTTCTCTCTCTTCATCAATGATCTTCCGGCTTCTCTGCCTTCTTCCGTCAGCTGCTCTCTTTACGCTGACGATCTGGCCATTTGGTTCTCCTCACCCTCGGTCCCCACTGCGATGGAGGCCACACAAGGAGCTCTGTTTCGATTGGAGCGCTGGTCTGAGTACTGGTGTCTTCCTCTTAATCCGAGCAAATGTGAGGCCTCGTTCTTCTCAGTGTATCCCCACCAAGCTAACCTCCAGCGCAACCTCTTTTTACCCATCTCCCGCCTCCGTTTCAATCCCAACCAAACTTTTTTTGGGGTCACCTTCAACCGCACTCATTTCTTTTCTAAGCATGTATCTTCGCTGAAGGCCAAGTTTTTCCCACGTCTCAAGGCCTTACGCTGTATCTCTGCTTTCTCATGGGGCCCTCTAAGGAGTCCCTCTCTGTTCTGTATAAATCTTGTTTTCGGCCCCTTCTCACTCACACTTAACCCGGATGGTTTCCTTTCTCAAGCGCTACCAATTTCACCAAATTGGAACGCCTCCACCGAGTGGCTAGTGGCACCTTCACTCGTCCTCCCTTATTCCTCTTCTTCTCTCCGAGGCTTCTTTACCTCCTCTACGAGTCACTCCGACTCATTTCACTCTTTTTTCTTATGAGCGGGCTCTTCGTCTCCCAACCTTCTTTCCTATTTCAGGTTTGGCCACACTAGGAGTGAAACCAAGACTCTGCAGATCGTCCTGGAGAGCTTTTGCGTCCACTCACCCGCTCATGCTTCCTTCTACTTATTCTAGGAGGCTCTTCTTGCTTGCCCCCCCTCTCCTCCTTGGAATCTGCCTTCCTTCACCGTGGAGTCCATCCTTTCCTCTCCATGCTCTCGCTCTGATCTTCCTCTCTCTCGCCAAGGTGCGGTTCTCGCCTACCTTCACTCTCTCCCCCTCATAATCTGGTACTCTGAACAGACGGCTCTTTTCCTTTCGGCAAAGGCGGCTCCGGCGTTCTTGCCAACTGCTCTCTCTGTGGCCTGAGGCCACTCTTTCCTTTTCGGCAGGCCCAGTATGTTCAAGTTTTTCCGCTGTAGCCTGCGCCACTCTGCACGCTCTTTGCTGGTCTCGGCAGCACCAACAAGTCTGCCATTTCTTTTCTCCTGTCTGACTCTCGTTCTGTCGTCGCCACCCTGTCCTCTCCTCCATCTTTCCTCTTTTCTCAAACTCTGCGGCAGATCTGGCAGGAACTGTCTTCTCTCTCCTCCTGTTCTATCAGACTGCAATGGGTCCCCGGACACTCGTTTCTCCCAAGGAACGACGCGGCTGATGAGCTGGCCAGACGGGGAGCGCTACATGCGCCCTCTGCAATCCCTTGTAGTCTCTCTCCTCTTATTTCTCGTATCCACTCTCGTCTTTTCTCGGACTGGAGGCGTACTGTCTCATCTAAATTCTTTGACACACAGGTTCCCTCGATTTCCACTGAGGAACTTGTGCTCCCTCGTCATGCTCGCTGTGTTCTCTCTCGTCTACGCTGCAACGGACACAGCCTCCTTTTAGGTTCTTATCTTTCTAGGATTGGCAGAATCGAGAATCCTTCTTGCAGCGCCTGCGGACACTCGTCCCAGGACGCCTCTCATCTCATTCTGCACTGTCTAGCAACGAACTCTTGCGCCGCTCACTCTTTGGCGACTCTCTGTCTCTCTACAACTTTTGGTCCAGACCCTAGAGAGTTGCCCGGCTTCTGGGGCTCCATGGTCTTCCGCCATGCCCCCATCTCTCGAAAGGGGTCGGGTAACTAACAAAAAAAGAGACAGCACGCATAAGATCAGCAGCATCTGATCGCACGAATTTAAGCCTTAACACTTTGACAATAACTTATCCTAACCTTTCCTGATAAGCGGCAATTCCGAATTCGTTTTGAACAACCGATATTCTGCATTTAATATCCCAACATCCGGGATCTACGTCTAACGCTTGCTGATAATCCGCTAGAGCGAACACGAGGTTGTTGAGCTTGAAGAAGCAATCTGTTGAGAAAAAAGTTATTGAACTGTGGCAATGGGGCGTAATCACACTTAACTCACCCCCTCTGTTGACGTAAAGGCCCTTCTCGTGCTTTTCGCCCTTAATCGCTTTATTCAAGAGAATCACCGCTTCTTCGTAAAACTCCTGCAAGAAAACAACGTCATTGCATCCCAAAGACAAGTAGCAGTGACGTAACCATTTTGGAGTCACTACACATGGCAACAACGAAACCTCTTTCAGGCACACTGCAATTCTAAGAATAATTATTCTAAGAATTGATTATAATCAATTCAGTCACGGAACAGAACAATCTTATCTTTCTACTAACCCCACTCACTCGACTAGAAATATCAAATATATTAAGTCTTTGCAAACCCGACGTAGAGTTGAACCAGAGCTCACGCAAGCCTAAACGGACGCTCCAACCACTTCACAATCGCATTGTGACCAAAAAACTACATTGCAATCGACTTACTCTTTGGTAGCAATGAACTGCGAAGTCGTTGTAAGTGAGCAAAAGTTGCCTTTGAGCAGCGCGGTAGACGGGATTGGCTTCGTTGTGGTCGGACTTGTCCATAGCGAGCAAGTAGTCATCAATGGCGGAGTTAAAGTTCTTCATTCGTCGATACAACGCTCCTCTGCGTGCAAGTTAGCCTTATGTGATCTAATGATTGCCGGTTCGATTACAGTGATGGTTGTTGTGCATTGGCAAAGGCACTTTACAATTATTACAAGAAATTCACAGTACCAGGAAAATAAAAGCCCACCATAACTTACAGAAGATTTAACAAACTTTGAAGCTTGACTCAAGAAAATTATGGCAGCATATTCTTGACCTATTTTGCATAAACTGTCGATATATTATTCTTGTTTATTCATGCGTATGAGCTCATGCTCTGCGAGTCTTTAGTTAGATTAGGCCACACGAATAAGCTGCTGGACTCCAGCACCTATCTCACACGAAGATGGAAATCTTCGGTTAAATACCTTACCCAACAACACTACAAGCAAATTGCCACCTTTACCCAATTTGTTTTTACCAATTTCTAGTGGAACTGTGAATAACATTTTTTAGCCTTTGGTATGATGAATCGACAAGGGAATTGAGCCCACGTCTACCGGTTGCAAAGCAGACGCTCAAACTACCATACCGTCGTGCCGGTTTCACTAGTAATTCCCGTGCTTGTAGCATGCTTTCTCGAGAGCAGCGTTTTCCAACCTTTTCAATACACTGCCTCCACCCCCCTGCCAGAAGTTATCCTTCACCTCCCCAACATTTAGAGGTGTCATTCAACTGGTTAAAAATATTTCGGTGGGAATTTTCGCTTCGCCTTGTATTGTGGAAACATTCATCAACTTTTTTTTCCGATAAAACCTGTTCTTTCAACTTTAGTATTCCACCACTGCCCACATTTATTATATTCGCTACACAATGAACGCAAATAGCAAATAATCAAATTACTTTTTTGAGGGGATCAATTTTTTGGAAGTTTTAATTTTCCCATTTTTGTCCCAGAACAAACTTAAGACCTTTCTTTTTGAAAATGGGTTTTCTGTAAGTCTATATTCATAAAGTAAGTCCCATAAAATCGGATTTTGCCTCCCCTCGGAAGGCGGGTCTCCCTGGTAGGAAGCGACTGCTCTTGTCAGTGTTGATTAGATGAAGCAACACTAGTATTGTGATCATTTCTAAGTACCGATAACGCCCGTAGGGGTATTGATAAACGAACTGATTACTTTTCGCTACATAATACAGACAGTTATATAAACAGCCCCGACCTGAGGACGTGATGCTCTGCCATTGACGGATCGGTTTGTATCGCTGTTGTCATCTTTGCGAGTGCTTCGACCAATCTATTCTGTGACAACGAAGAAGTAATGACATCACCGCATGCGCACTGATATCACTGCACATACCTGAATGGTGAGCTCAAGAGCTTGTTGCTTAGCAGCGTCCGCCTTCGCGCGTATTTCTCGCATCATTTCAAGCGCCTGTGGCTGCTCCGGGTCTAGTGATAGGGCATCGCGTACGTCATAATAAGAAAGTGTGGCCTGCAAGTCGATCGGATGATTACATCAACATCACCATTGAACAGCAATCGGGGTTAAATATTTTCAAAGCCTGTACGACTTATACTATATATAGAACAGCACGTGTTTAAATATACTTGAGAGTTGCCAGTACTGCTTGCTCAATTTGTAACACAGGCGCGGCAACCAAGCAAGGAAAATTGCCATATTTTTCGACACGAAATCCTTCCAGGTGCTGACCTGCAATCCCTCAAATTATGAGACTACTTGCACATCACGTTAAGTTCTCGCTCACATCTCGTCTACCTCGTACTCACATTGCCGAACTGTCGATGCAGGCGTCCACGGAGAACATACAACTCAGGGTTTCCGGTGGCTTCAGCGTCAAGCCGTCGAGTAACCAAAGCAAGACACTCCTGGTTACGGCCAAGGGCCGCAAGGCACGTTATCGCCCTCAAGTGGTACCCCTTCGCATTCGGCTTGAGGTCGGCAGCCCGCACGAAACATTCGAGCGCTTCAGTGAACAATCCTTGATCGAAAAGACATTGACCCTGAAGATTTATCATAACTATTCACGGCCGATTTAAAAGGTAAAGTTCAGGTTACTGAGGTAGTTTTTAAGCATTAAACGCATCAAAGCACTGATAACTGGATCTATATCGTACCTAAGAACCCCAATCAGTTATAATAATGATTAGACACGGGGACTCCAACCCACCTGTCAACAAACTACTGGTTTATTAACGAATAGTGGTCATTAACTTTGCAAGAATGAAGCAAATCTTTACACCAAGGTAACAGAACACAATTCATGCCTGATCAATACATCTACTTTCTGGCCTTACCACCAACTTATCAACACCCACTTAACAACCCTTCCTCAAACGGACATAAACTCTCTCTAATATTACGTTCCATCAAGGCTCCCCTCATTACCCACCTCCAGATGACAGATAAAAGCGAGTTTTTCGTACAAATGCGTGTTGTTTGGCTGCAAAGTGTGAGCTTTCTTGTAATTTAGATAAGCTGAACGAAAGTCACATAGTTGCAAATACGCTTCGCCTCGCTCGACATAGCAAGACAAGTCGGTAGGTGCCAAGTTCAAAGCTTTATCGAAGCTTGTAAGTGCTGCTTCAAATCTTCCTTCACTCGCTTCAACAACACCACGACTGTAACTGAACAAATAATGATCAAAGCTTGATTAATAATAATCAATGAACTCGGGAGACAAATCTATGGCTTAGTTTTACCTCTCTTCTTAGAAATGAAGGAACAGTGTAACCAGGGTAGTGCAATAACGTAGTGGTTAGAGCATTCGCTGCGCAGTCGGTAGGCCTAAGTTTAATTTTCTTGGTAAGTCACACCAAAGATTTTTAAAACAGTACTTTCAACTTGTTCATTTGACGCTCAACACGAAAAGAAAAGTGCGCAGGAAAGAGCTTGGAAGTTCGCTAGCTGTGTCTTCCGAAAACTTCCATTTCTGTGCAGGTTTAAAGGCTACCGCGTCAGCGAGATCGTGCACTCTATTAGTCAGTAAGGCTTGGTCTAACCAAAGACTAGCAAAAAGAGTTTGAGCTCGTATGAACAAAAAGAAATGATTAGCTCATAGCGAGACGACGATAATAAATGGGGGTGAAATCAATGTTCAGATCCGCTTCACAAACCTAATCAAAATCGCAACAACAAAAGCGGCGGTCGGTTCCGAACTATTCAAGAATGCAGCCGGTTAGCCATGTATCCGAGGCCAATTGGCATTGGTAGGTAGCCAACAATCACAAGTTTCTGGGTGAGCTGTTTTAACATGCCTTGGTGCAGAACGTGGGGGGGTTAAACTTTTAAACTTCTGCCTTATAGTCCATTTTAAAGTTTCTTTTTCAGTACTAGAGATGAAGGCTACGGGTTCACATCCTACTCACTGTTCATGCACTTTTTCCTCCACCACCTGCTCCATGGAGAGGCGAGGCTTCGTTGGGTCCTCCCTCCACATCATCTGTTCCAGTCTCCTCCGCTCTCGACGTTTTCGAGCTTCCTCAAGATCCTCTTCAGAGACGGAAGTGGTGAAGGTTTCATCCTCCTAGAAACAATCTTAAATAAAGCTGAATGTTGTTCTCACTTGCAGCGCGACTAGTAAACACTGCAATGTTGCAGGCCGCAGATTATCGGTCAGAATACAAGACCGCCAAGTTGTGGTCGGTATCGACCAGAAATGGCGAGCACCGGCCTACAAAGAGAAGAGAAATATTACCTTCTGCGCAATCAAAAAAGTGATTCAACAAAGGTAGAATTGAAACCTATGATCCTCAGCGTCAACGGCAGAAAGGAAAAAAATCAGGAGCTTTCTGCCTCGCTGCTCCTTGTTTTAGTGTAACAGATCAACAGAGCAAGATTACGTTATCAAAGATCCCGATAGCAGCATAACATCATACCTTCTTTTTCTTTCGTTCGGCAGCTTCCTTCTCTACTGCACTGGTCGCTTCTTTCAAATGCTGAAAAATAGACCAAGCACCAATCATCCTATCATAGCGATTGGGCACCTTCAGCAAATGACAGCACAAGTGGCGTCTCTGTAAATGTGCGTTCTGGAGGGCTCAAAAAGTGTCAAGGTGACCACAGTATACATCTTTTATCCAGTTTCGCACGTTTTTGGCACTCACGCATCTTTTTGGGGAAATATCCATCCGCTTGCATATTTATATTGTGTTTCACAGTACCTTGAGTGTAAAGATCCGTTTTTCACTACAAAAGTCTTTTTGCACGTTTTTGTGCCCCAAAACGTCTACGTTTATGACACGTACTTCGCCGACGAAACCCGATTGTCGAACAACATATACCGTAAAGTAGTGTTATTCAACCAGGTGGATAATATACCCTAGGGTGCATCAGAATTTTGCAAGGTTGTACAAACGTAATGGAGTATACCAGTTTTTCAAAAAAGGCTTTTTCCTGGAAAATAACTTTGAAAAAACAAAGTTTTTACCGTAACTGGAGCATTGCAAAGTAGCGATTTACAAAAAAACGTAACCCCTCCAAAAACTGAGTGTGAATAGGCGAAAATGAATGTTGAAAAATAGCAGCCTTCAAAAAAGGTCTGGCCTTTCAACGGCAAACAGGTCAGCTATTAGACAAAACTTTTCCGAAGTCTGGGAAAATTGTATCCAGACAGTACAGATTTTTTGAAAACTGAGATAGGATGTACCACTACAAAAAAGGTTGAAGGCCACCACTGTAAAGTATCATATAAATATCCAAGCAAGTAAAAATATTCGTACCAAAATGCATGACAGCAAAAGCATACAAAACTAGACAAAAAAATGTACAGAACCGCTCAAAAACGTATACTGTGTACGGCGACTTTCACCTCTGGTGAGTGAGTTTAGTTTCCTTGGGTAGAGGAACATCGTTGACGGCAATACAGGTTTCCGCCGATAACCCGATTTAAATTAGAATAGTGGAAAGCGGCAGTCCATTTTGAACTAGTCTTGAATGAAATTGCAGTCTGGTGGCCCCATCACCGACAAGGCGGATTTCCATTGATCGGTTCCCAAAAGTAAGTCGTCTCTTCTGACAGGCTGGGTGAGCAGCTTTACGATGTTAACCCCGTGAAGCACGAGTGTAATCTCTGCATTGATAAATATATCTACCGATCGTCGCAATAACGTATGAATTACGCAAAGAAAAACATCACGCTTCACTTGATTCATGAAACGTCAGACTGATTTGTTACATACCACAAATGAAAATATAGATTTACTTGTTTAAAAACTTATAAACGATTTACTCTACGTCCTTATCAATGGGGAAGCGTTACCATTCAATGAACGCACAGTGAGGGTGGTACTGCTGACACCAATTGTGACCATGTCACCAGCGCATCGCACCACCCTCGGGTGAATGTGGATGCAATTTCTGAATAGCCTCTTCCTACTTTGAAGTTGGCTTCCAGGGATTTGTGTAAATCTCTTGGTGGAAGAAAATCAACAACTTAGCAATAATTCAAGCAGATGTCGATTAGTACACTACCATTGGTGGACAAGTGACTTTTTTTGAATAATTTAGTTACATTTTCAGTTACCGAGCGCAAAAAGTAACTTAGATACAGTTTCGATCATAAGTTTTTAAAAGTAACTAGTTACAGTTACTTTAAGGCAAAACTGCTTATTCAAAACGCGGTCTAACTTGATTAGAAAGTAAAAGCTTGAATTCCTAGCGCATTACCGCCTGCCTTCAATATTCAAAAGCCATCCGCACCCTTACCAAAAAAAGTCGAACTCAGCGAATGAAAAAAAATTCTAATGGATTCCTCTCTTCGATAACCTTTAACTTTGTTGGCGATGCTTTAAAATTTTTTCAATAGACTCGTCAATCTTACCGAGCTCTACAGTTTCTGCTCGAGTTCCATAGTTCTTGTTATTTCCAAAAATGCGTGACTATGAAAATCGGCCTTAAAGAATAGTCCGCAAAACTACGACAAATTGGATTCGAACCAATGCCCACACTAGCCAATGACGTACCCTGGTTTTGAATTTGCGGCAGCCTTTTACCGTGGCAAAGGCGTAAAACCATTCCACCATCGTAGAACAGTGTTAAATTGCTGATGCAAGCACGTTGGGCATTTGCACAACTGATAAAGCCTATGTGTTTCTACCGCCTTCGTGTCGTTCTCACTTTTGTTCGCCGACACAACCGGGGCTATCGTACCATATCAACTTTAACCCAGCTTTGGTAGGGGGAGAAAATATGCCTCACACCTTATCGGCCATTATAGAATTACTCAAAAACGACAAAAGATTTCACTCTCATACTTTTTGATTTTAAATATAATTTATTCCTACATAGTCTCGGACAATTTCAAGTTAATCGGTCAAGGCTAAAGGGTCCAAAATTTCAAAATTGCTGAAGGAACCCAATGAAATTAGCTTAAAATTTTTTGACTAAAAACATGAACTATTTTTTGATAATTTTGTGACAGATTAGTGAAATATCCGTTTTTTGCTGTGATAGCAGAAAACAAGAATAACTGCAACTCAATAACTGCACAATAACTACTCAATAACTGCAACTTTTACCTTTCACAATATCTAATTAGCGGCGCGATGGCGTAGTGGTTAGAGCGTCCGCTTCGTAGTCGGTAGACCTGGGGTTCAATCCCCTTGTCAAGTCATACCTAAAGACTTTAAAAAATGGTATCCACAGCTTCTCTGCTTGGCGCTCGGCATTTAAGGGAGGTCGTGGAGAACAAGCCGGCAAGTTCGCTTGTTGTGTCCTTGGGCAAGGCACCTAACGGAAAGCCTCCGCCTTTATGTGGAAGACAGGTGGCCAGGCCTGGAGAGGGATGGGCTCCGCCAGGCGTCTCAGCCTAAGATTCGCTGCATGATGAACACAACCAACAAATTGGTCATCTGCAGCGCCCCAAGGGCAATCGCCACAGGATGAAACAAACAAAAATGTTTAATTAATGGCAGTTTCAAATTTCGTTACTTCTGCTAAAAACATGGCGTACTCTAACAACAGGCCATGTCAACACGCAGGTGAACTGTCTCACTGGAGGCGAACATTTCAAAATCAACTCATTTGATAAAATACTGACAACCATGACATATCGAATTACAATATATTCTAACGTACTTGACCATTCACATTTTGCTTATTGTAATCACAAAAACGTTTATAGGCACGAAAGGGCATATGCATGGGGAGGAGGGTTTACGGTGCGAAACCAAATTTGGTTGCAAACTAAATTTTAGTTTTTAAAGTTTCCAGATATTGGTAATCAACTTTGTTGATTTATTCCTGTACCCAGTGCTAGCTTCAGCAAATACATCTATTTCAAGGAGGCAGGGGCAATTGCACTGCCAAAGTGAGACTAAATTTTCAGACATTAAGTCCTTATTTGGTAATAGTATTTGTTTAAAAATCAATCTTTGCCCTTTCTGAGACCCATTACTCTTGTATTTGGTAGTATTTGTTGGTCGAAAACACGTTTTTCCCCTTTCTTAGCTCTACAGAAAACCTTTTTTAAAAATCAGTTGCCCCCTGTAGGAAATTCTGCATATGCCCCTGTTCTATTTGAGTTCATGTAATAGAGCCAGCGCTAGAACTTAACAAAATTATTGAATAAGTTAATGTGGCAAGCTAAGCTTCAACATTTTTTGTTTTGGTTCCTTCGTCGATTTAGGTGAATACAAATGGCAGTAGTTTTTGAACAACATGTTTGCAAAAATAGCAGCATGTCACTGTTCAATTTTCAAATTGTAATATTCTATGTTTACAAGGATATTACACAAAGATTTGCGGCAAGTAACCTCCACAACCTCATGAAACATTACATATCTATACATAACCCACTCACACACAGAATCATGAGGAATTTTTTAACTGCCGCGGTTCATGTCTGACAAGAAACGGCCGTATTTTTCATAGTACATATATGTATCTTCTGGAAAGTGGTCCTCATGCCTTGTCACGTACCCAGCAATATAGGCAAGAGTCATTTTAGTTTCCATTGATAAATGATTTTCAAATTCTGGTAAATTATCAAATATTGTGCACATGTTTTCAGTCATGATGAAACTGCATTTGTCACATGCATGTACACAATGTCCATGATTATCTGTAGTATTTAGTAAGCTACCATCATCAAATCGTAAACAAATTTTTGTTTTCTGGATAGCCATTTTCTCCATAATCTGCTGCACTGTTATGAAATAAGTGCCACCACACCCCTTGGCGCAACTTTCCGAACTGCTTCTCCAAATGATCTGTGGTAAAAATCCCAAGCTAAACATATTGATGTGATGTTTTTAATAAGTGCCTGCTTAGTCCCACTAATCCATTACATGTGTGCCATATGGCTTTAGAAGTGTCTTTGGTGAGACATTTTGCTCTTTCAACTGTAGTACCACTTTTGCACATTTTTAGTGCCATGTCACCAAACTCCAGAAGAGTTTTTATTTGTTCATCATTTTCAGAGCGAATCACTGCTCGATCCTTATCCCTCACACAAATATCCTCATACGGGGATTTTACATTTACAATGTGCCAAAACTGCAACACTTTTTCAATGAATACAACAGTATCTTTTGCATGTTGCATTTCAGAGTGGCATTTTAAAGCACATACAGTCTCATCACAAAAAACTTCACAGAGATACTTTTTGTCGTTCAATGGGACTTGGATAAACTGCAACTTCGGATAGTTTAGACATCTTAACGAGATGTTGGCTTTCCAGTTTATATAGATTTTCTATATCTGTCCATTTAGCAACTTTTTCTTCTTCATCAACAAAAAATTTTAGCTCCTTTATTGGTTCAGTTATCCAGTTGTTCCTGATGTTCTTCATCAGATGTACAAAATCATACAAGAGAAATACATTACCTTTAGTTTGCCAAGGAGATGAAGTATTTGTGTTAAACTTTTTAAAAAACGCTTGGTTCACACGATTACCATCACAAATAATTGCTTTTACAGTTCCACCAGCTCGTTTGATTGATTCCAGAATCAATTCGGTTTGTTGATATAAAAAAGCTGCATCTAATTCTTTCACAGGCAACATTTTATAAAGTAACTTAGGGCCACCAAATAAACAAACGATCATAAAGCTTAAAACTGTATTGGCCAATAATTTGGGTTTGTTTACTGCTTTTCCAAAGACAGTGCCACTATAGTATTGCAGAGTAGATTTAATATAAACTTCATCCAACATTTTTTTTTTAATTAATTTTTTTTCTTAAATCTCTTAGGCAGAATTTTTTTTTTTTAATATTTTTTTTTTCTTTTTTTTTCTTAAATCTCTTAGGCAGAAGAACATGTTGTGCAAGTAATCATTACCATATAGATTTTTTATTGCTGACGTCAATCTAGTAAGTGTGGAAATACTAGGCAGTTCAAAGTCATCACGCAATTGACGATAAGAAGTACGTGACAATGCAAAATATTCGAAAGCACGCACAAGTGTAGCAGGTTCATACTTTTTCTCTCCAACTTTAGTACAGCCCAGAGCTGCAACGTGTTCAGCTAAAACAATCTTTTTGTTTGAGGCTTGTTTATCTTTTAACCCTTTGAACCCGACATTCCCACATTTAAAAGCTCTCCGACCCGAGATTCCCAGCCAAAAATTTTCAAAAAAAATCATTTCTTTTTTTTTCGTTTTGGGATTATGAATCGCCTGCAGCTCTCAAACCAACTTCAAAATCAGTGTAATAACATTGAAATAGCCTTTGCAGGAGTTTTGGGCCTTTAGGGTATATACGCTAAACAATTTAACACCAATATGATTGTTTTGTGTTAAAGGCCGTTTTTCAGGCCTTTCGGGAATAAAAACCGACCATGTTTGGCCGGAAATCCGGCCTTTAGGGTTCAAAGGGTTAAAAAACGAACACTTTCCTGTATTCTTGACCATTTGTTTAGTGTATAAATTCGATTAGCCGATAGAGTATTGTATTTGTATTTGTTCAATATTACACTTAACGCCATGGTGAAAAGCCTCATATGTAAAGTCGTTTTCAATAACAAGAGAAAATTTGGGTATGCCAGTACTAGGTACATATTCAAATGATTGAATGTATGCAGAAGTTTCTGTACGTCCGATACTAAAGCAATTCATACTTTCTATTTTTTTTGGTAAGCCGTCTATCAGCTCTTTACAACTGCTAATTGAATCCATTTGATCGAATATATTAAGCTGATCTATTTCCATTTGTCTGGATGCAGACAAAGCTTTCTTTGTTCGTCGAGGAGGTGGTGGTGCTGTTGGCCGCTGACTAAATTTTACACATTCAAATACCGAAGGAGGATCAACTGGACGTAATTTTCCTCGTACATTTTTTTTTCGGTAATCAGCAGTCCAATGCCGTTCACATACAACCGTGTGCTTTGAATTGGGAATATTGTCTCTAGGAATCACAGATAACCACCTTGCTTTTTCACTAACATCTACCGGCAGTCGAAATGTTTTTTCTTTATTCTTGGAGTCATAATTACCATTGCAGTTCATAACACAACATTTTCGACCCATTATGATATTACTTACCGGTACATTTAACTGTTCATAAAAAGATATATATATCTGCCCAAGAAGATTCAGTTTGGTAGAACTTATTTTCAACAAGACTAAAACATACACTTTAAACTTATAGGACAAGACAACAACTAATAAGCTACTGCAGTTTTACCGGTTGCTCACTGCTTGCTGAATAAATGCTTAACTTTATTCTAACCTCTAAACTAAAATTATTAGTTAAGCCAGTGGTTCTCAAACTTTTTGCGATGCGACGCATTTAAAAAAGCTTGCGAGACTTTGCGACGCACCAGACAGCATCCTACAGTTTAGTTTGCCGTACTGCGAGATAAATGTGACCCACATTCTATATAAATAACTGCCCCTATGCAGATGCTCCCGAGATTTTGGATTGGTCTGTCATCTTCAATCGTAAAATTACGCTCTTCTAAGTTTGTAACTCATCTTTCCTGTTTTCGTCCAACATACAACTGAATGCTTTATTCTTTATATATTTTTCGCCAATTAAGTTAAACTTCTGCAATTTGATTCTTTTGAATAACAAGTCAACCGTTACAACAGTGTATTAAAAACACTATTGTGAAAATGTCAGAAGAAAGGAATCTACGATCAGAGTTCTTTTGACGCAATAAAACCTAGACTTAATGGCACAAAACCAAAATATCCCGCGACGCCTTTGGAAAATTGAAACGACGCACCGGGGCGTCGCGACGCACAGTTTGAGAACCACTGAGTTAAGCAATAAGGTGACTGTCAAAATTCAACAATCCCAAAATCTTTATTAATTTCCCGTTTCAAACTTTGCTTTGCCTCACTTTCAACTTTGGTACATTTAGTTCTCAGCATTAGGCCAAACTACCTGAAAATGGAAAGCTTGCAGCCAACACGCGTGCAGAACACACGTTCGTATGGGCTACGCGCTGCAACCTTAAGTAAGTCTCTGCCACCAGTCACGCAAGCAGATCACACACTCGTAGTTACTGCTTTTCCAAAAAAATAACCTTCGCCTCCAGTGAAAATGTTTGCGTGCGTGTTGATATGGCCTGTTGTTAGAGTACGCCATGGCTAAAAAGTAACGAAGTTACAATTACAAAAAAGGAACTGCCTACTGCTCACCACTGTATAGTAACTACGTACATTTAAATCTTCCGTCTTGCAGGAAAGCAACAACTCCCCACGCCCGTTTCGAAGTTTCCGATTTTAAATTTGCTTTGCTTGGTATTTTTTCAATAAATCCAACGCTTGTCAGAATTTGACCGACAAAGGAATTCATTGTGAAGTTCTTTCCCAAGACACACTTATGCAATCAACCAAAGAGTGAACTCAAGACTTTTGATCACTGTTGCCATGAAATAGTGCTTAAACCCCACACGGCAATGGTACCAACATCAATCGCTAAATTTGTGTGCTTTGTCAAGATTAATAATTGCTCTTTGTGTTTTGAAATACAGGGAAAATCTCTAGGCCATCCTAATTCAGATTGCTGTGATTTCATAATTCTCACCTCAAGGATCTTTCCGGTTTCTGAATCCGACCGATGAGGAAAAGTTTGATTGATCTCAGCATCAAATGTCACAATGTTGCGATAATACGTCACTTCTTGCATGGTTGCATCCAGTTTCTGCATGACTGAGCACAAGAAAGGAAGAGAGTAATGGCCAGCATAAGGTGCAATGCTCCAGTGCAAGGACCATGTATATGTCAAATATTCCCCATTTTTACTTAAACCTACCGAATTTCGAGTTACTGACAGCATTCCATGAGACTTCGAAAAGCAACAAAACTAATACAAAACTTTCCTAAAGGAATTCAAAATTTGTTTGAATTTAGAAAAACGCTTTTTCGAAACAATTTCAGTTTAAAGTAATCAGTTGCACTATTTTAGTTCGTTTAGCGAAAAGTTTTAGTAAAATATGTACAGCAGTATACCAGCTCTGTTTTTTTTGCTGAGAATCGTCAAAAGATACCAATCGTTTGCTCCTAAGCTTAGTTTAGTCAGTTAAAAACAAACAGATTCCGCTTTCTAAAAGCTTTAGATATGAAAACAACCTTCACTACAACTTCTCGCTCAGCATGTTTAACAAGGCGATTACTAGATAACTTCCAAAGTCAGCGAACTTTGTTGAAGATGGAGCAATCAATACTCAATCTACATGTATG
This sequence comes from Trididemnum clinides, assembly GCA_963675345.1. Taxonomy (NCBI): domain Eukaryota; kingdom Metazoa; phylum Chordata; class Ascidiacea; order Aplousobranchia; family Didemnidae; genus Trididemnum; species Trididemnum clinides. The sequence goes on from OY776285.1 coordinate 9,972,239, forward strand.
TTCGACACTGATGCGAAATTGACAACAGTTCTTCCCTGACCCAATCTTTATTAAGTTCCAGGTATGAACGTGGATGTGAATAGCTCATTCACTTTCACATCGTGCTTTCACGAGGAGGTAGAAAAAAACAACATTTACTCAAAGACGTTACTAAGGTTTCGGCTCAAAATTATCATCTCACTTTCATCTTTAGGCAATGTTCGTGTCCTTCCAGCAGAAACTGGCCTTTTTTCCTGGCCTACGGGTGATAATTCGCGATCTTCAACTTCATCTGGAGTCAGCTTGTGTTTACTTTCAATATAAAGAGTTGAAGTTGCTGGCTGAAATTATGTGGAAGCTTTAGTTACAATCAACAGCTTGATAAGACAAAAGTCCTCATTCACACAACATACGTCACTCAATACTCGAAATAGCTTTTTGCACATATTCAACAAGCAGCCCTAAAGGTTAAATTGTTATTGAAGTTGGATGGAATGTTAAAAGGCAAACAAACAAAAATGTTGCTGCTGTTATCCAACCCCTTCCAAGAAATTGGGGAATGGGGAGAGACCATGGAGCCACAGAAGCCGAGCAACTTCTCAAGGCCTTGACATCGTAGGGAAAAAAGAAATACAGAGCAAGTGGCACAACGAATCCGTAGCAGAACAGTGCAAAATGGCATTGGGAGGGTACTGGGTTGGATAACAGCAGGGCCTACATGAAGCATTTCCAGAGAGACAAACAGTTTAGGAGAAAGCTGTGTCTGTTGCAGTAAAGACGAAAGAGGACACCACAAGCGTGATGAGGGAGCCCACATTTCTCCTGAATACTGGGGGACCTGTGTGTCAAAGAATTTTGATGAGACAGTATGCCTACAGTCCGAGAAAAGACATGAATAAATACGAGGTCAGAGGGAAAGACAACATGGGAAAATGGATGGCTGGAGCAGTGCATCCCATCTGGCCAACTCATTGGTCGTGCCATTCCCCAAAAGAAATAAGTGACTGGGGACCCATTGTAGCCTGATAGTACAGGAGAAAACAAATAGTTTTTGCCAGATATGCCAAAGAGTGTGAGATGAAGGAAGGATGGAAAAGAAGAAAGCGTAGCAAGGACAGAGCAAGAGTCTGAGAGGAGAAGGGAAAAGAAGTGGAAGTTCCCTTGGTGCTGCTGAGACCAGTGAAAAGTTTGCAGAATGGCACAGGCTTCAGCAGAAAAACTTGAGCACACTGGGCGTGTCGAATAGACAAGCATGGCCTCACCGTCACAACCAGAGCAGTTGGCATGGACACCGCAGCCATCTTTACCAAAAGGAAAAGGAATTGAGCCATTCGTCCAAATGGCAACGTCATAAAAAGAAAAAGAGTCAAAATGATAGAGAGCTGCACCGTGGCAAAAAAGAGAAGGCTAAAACAAGGAGTAGAGAGAGTGAACGCCATAATAAAGGAAGATTGGTTTCATTGAGGGGGAGGGTAACCACAGTGACCCTCCCTGGGGGAAGAAGGGAAAAGCATGAGCGGGTGAGTGGATGCAAAGTCTCTCCAAGAGGACCTTGTCTAGAATTTTTCGGGTCACCCTACGTCTGGCCGAACTAGAAACGGGAAAGAGGTTGGAAGACAAAAAGCCTATAAAATGACAGAGCGAAATAAGCCAGAGTGGTGGGTAGGGGAGAAAGGAATGATTCTGAGAAAAGAAGAGGGATAGGGGAGTACGATGCAAGTGATTTATCCCTCTAAGTCTAAGTTACACTAGCCTATGCTTCACTAAGCACAAAAAGAACAAGATACCGCATTTGATTCTGGTTTTCTGCTTTCTATTTCATGTAATGGCTGAGGAGTTGGATGCGATAAAATTGATTCAGATTCATGTGCTGATGTATCATCAACAGGGCTGCTATCTACTGCAACTTCTTTCTCCATAATTCAACTTTCAACAAAGTGAAATTAAAGTCTTGAAATCAAAATGTTCACATATTTGCAGATATTAAAACTCTAAATAAAGTTGATATTGAAATATAGTATTGTTACACAATTAGTTTTTTTTCAATATGTTAAATTTTTTAAATCCATATGTGTTGCAGATTTTTTATCATACATTTTTATCATCTGGTCATGGGAAAACATTTGACAGGCGTGGTAGAACAACACTGTGTTCAGAGCCGCATCGGAGTAGCTGGTGCTACTGGCATGGCATATTGCTACCAGGAGTCAGTGCAGCCAAGCAGAGCAAACTGCAGTAAAGCGCCTTTCCCAAAAGTAAAATAAATCGACCGAGTAGAGCATTGTCACCATTCGAACACCCAACCATTGTCACCATAAACAACATTCAATCTACTTGATCATGGTGATTCAAATCAGTTTGAATTATATGGTATGCGATTGATTTGATATCTCCATGCAATATTGCATAGTATTATCAAGTGGCTTATAGCACCACTTCTCAAAATCTTTTGTTCTGAGAACACATTTAAGAAAAGAAATTTCTATGCAACCCCTAGATGAGTAGCTTATACGCTAAGTCGCTAACAGTATTTAAACAAAAAACATTTCATTACAAGCACTGGGACACGTAAAAAAATTTTTTTAAAAAATGGTGGCGGAGCGTTTATTTAGTCCAATCTTATTATCACACAAACTTTTCCTATTTTGGTCTTCAAAACAACACGAAGACCTTTTTTCTGAAGATCAACCATTTGAAACCAAGAACCTCGTCTTTGCAACAACTTTTTTTACATACCATTTGAGTAGATCACTAGCTTTTATCCTACCTTAAATTTGCTATTGATTACAAGTATCAAGTGGCATTTTACCAAAGCCATACAAATCCACACAGTGCACAATAGTCTCTATACAACAAAGGTCAGCAACCTTTTATACCCAAAGAGCCATTTGGACCTGGTCATCGCTAAAAAGAAAACACTGTAAGGCATAAGCCCTTCAGACCTTTTACCTTTTTGTTAAAAATCAACTTCTTAAAAGTAATTAATCTCCCGACTTTGTCTCAAAGTGAAGTTGAAGACCTTCACAACATAGATTTTTTAGGCCATGCAGAGCCGCAGGCAAAGGATGATGAGTGGCCCTGAGGCCGAAAGTTGCTGACCCCTAATATACAGTAACAAAAAAATGTATAATCTAAAGCAAATAAAAAATCAACAAAAAACAATTTCATTTATTAAATATCTTAAGCCTATTTAATGAGGTGGATACACTAAATACATTACTGGTGAAGTGCCCAGCTTGCATAACTTATAACTCCCAAACTATCAAAATTACTAGTACAAACTACAAAGCTGTCTCAAAAGACACAAAAAAACAATCCTAAATTACAGATAAGGTGGCACAACTTTTTGTTTTCAGTAAAAGTGGTGAGACCTTGAAAAATAAGATTGGAGTTTTTTTCATAATTTCTTTATTTCTACATAACAAGTACAAAATATTATTTTTTGAACAATTTTTTATAAACTAATTCATATTGAAAAGAAAAATTTTTTATATTTTGATTATTTTCTTGTAAAATTCTTTGTTCATAATTTGTTGGGACAAATTTGCTCCCAAGTGATAGCCCAGGCATCAAGTCAATATTGACTTGTAAGTTATATTAGGACAAAACAATTTCCAACTTGTTGCGATTGCTTGATTATTTCTACCTAATAGCTCAGACAGACATCCTAGCAGCACCTGACAGTGTGAAATATGGAGTTGCCTCTAAAAATGCAGCAGAAATAATTTCACAATAGGCCCTACATCTATTCTTGCAAAAATTGTAAAATTTTATTTTTAATGGTGAAGACAATTTGTTTTAAATTTAGGCAGTGGCTATTTTGTCGTCGACGGCAATTCACCCTCAGAGACTATTTTGCCGTGAGTTATTTGTTATTGGTCAATCTAAATGACGTACTAAACATGTGACTTTTGGTCGTTTCTGATTGGTCAATTTTAAAAACAAATTAAAAAAATTTTGCTCCCCCAGGTCTCTATCCCCCACCCTGTACACTCCCTTCCAGTGTACACTGCCCCATACATTTACATACCGGGCCTGCCCCTTCAGTGTACACTGCCTTTAATTTAATGCCCTGCCAGCTGAGATTCGAACCTGCAACCTTGGTATCTCAAGACCAGTGCTCTATCCACTACACCATAGTGTCACTGGTGTAATTATAGCAAATACGGCTATATAAACACACGTGAATGACTACGGCAAAATAGATTCCTAGGGCAAATTGCCGTCAACGGCGAAATAGCCACTGCCTTAAATTTATTGCAAAATTTACCATTTTGCAACTTTAAAAAAGATTGCAACTCATAGCTTGAGAACCAGTGAGTTAGAGCACAGTAATAAAGGCAATTATTGTAGGTCTGTTTAGAAATTCTTTTTGAAAAGTTAGAAATTTGTAAACTAGTTTAGGTCAACTTTATGTCAGAACACACGTTTTCAAGCAAAAAACAAACATGTCTTTATAATGTTTTCTGACTGGCATAATATAAAGCAGCTGACACCAAAAATTGAATGATGGCAAAATATTTTTCTCAGAAAATTATCTAGATCTATTAATAAGAGTTGGGAACACCTAAATCTTTAGCTTACAGGTACGATTTTGGGGCACACACGAAGTTGTCTAAAACTAAAAAGTACACATTGCTGACTAGGGCAACCATTCACAACTTTTTACATCATCGAGCACTTCTAAGTTTTAAAAAGCTATGCATTAAGATGTTTTTAGTTATATGCAGGAATTTTACATTCAACTTTTCCATTCTAAATGCAACTTTTTACAGCACTTTTATCAAATTTTTGCAGCAAAGCAATGATAAGTGAATATTTAAGCGTGAAAACTTTTTGTTGTTGACATCAACAACATGAAAATGATTGTCTTGCTTAGTAAAGCACTTAAATTTTTATTCCTACTTTCACAACTTGAAGATTATTCTTGATATCAACTAGGCCCATTCAAAAGCAATACTTTGCCCATTAGCTTACTGTGCTGTGACATGCTTGTAAGTAAATGCAACTTCAAACAGCATAAATGCAAATGAAACTTTTGGACAACACTAAAACACGGAAATTCACAGAACTACTGAAATCATTGTGAAACTACAAAAAACTTCAATGAAATCATCGTAATTGCAGAAATACAAAAACGCTTTGTTTAAGTCAACTCTGTTATCTAGTTTTACTCAATTTAGTGAGGATGCTTTTCAATGCTATCAACTTCCATAAATTTCCATATTTCTGAAATATCCCTAGTTCTTTAGTTGATAATTTTTCGATATTTTTGTCAGTCAGTAATTTCTTATTTAAAATGAATGTCTGTATTTCTGTAATTTTATCTTTAATATGAGTTTGTGTGAGAAATTCCATAATAATTCAATTTCAACTTCCATATTTTTGAAAATATCTGTATTTTGGCATTGTCCTAACTTTTTCCTGCAACTGTTATTGAAAATAAATACAACTTTTTCAATTTTTTACAGCAACAAAATATTGTCTGACTTATGACTAAACATTCCCAATAACAACACTGTTTCGGTTTTGGGCAAGGCACTTTGTAACAATTTTTTTGCTACATGGATGATAAGAAGCAACAACTATAGGGAAAGCAATATTAAGCTTGCAAATCAATCCTTTTTCTAGCACAGAGCTATAAGATGCAAGATGTCATTTAAAAACATCAAGCACTGCACAACTTCTGCTAAGTAAAATTTAAAATGATACAAGATCTGTGCAAATTTGGAAAGCAGATTTTTTAAATGATGGAAGCAGATTGCAAGATTTGAGGATGAGCAATTCCACTCCTTTTATTAGGTATTATGTTTTGCATGCATAAAACAGATTCAAAATATTTCAATTACGTTTCCCTTATACTACCTACAGTACTAGTTCAGTCTAGTAGCTTATAAACAAACGAAACTTATACCTAGGGTAATCACTTATGGTACACAGTTACTGGTGCCACATAAATATTATCGGTATTTTAACTAGGTTTTATGCCCACACGTACAACATATCACTCCAAACTATGTTAAATTTCTTCTCTGTTAATCCTATTTCTCAAGGACTAAATGCGTAATACTGAAAGTGAAATTCTCTAACAAAATGCAAATTTACACAACTCAAGTTAACCTACAACTACTAGCTAGCAGCTCACATTTACCATAGCTTACTCAGATAGCAGATAAAAACTCAAAAATAACACTGTAACACTTGTAATTAACTTAAATATTTATTGTTGCAAGTTTTTATGAGCAAATGTTCATTTCTCTAGGTAAAATAAATAGCAATAAAAAACCAATAAAATAAAATAATAATAAAATACAATAAAAGACTGATAAAAGAACTGATTTATTAAAACCAATGAATGAACAGATTTCTTGATCTCTATTTATTTTGCCTGAAGAAGTGAGCGTTCGCTCATGAAAGCTTGCAACAAGAATCATTAAAGTTAGGGTTACCATACGTCCCGCTTTTGGCGGGACAGTCCCGCTTTTTGAGGCCTTGTCCCGCTGTCCCGCTTTTTTGATCGCAAATCCCGCTTTTTGCGTTAGTCAAAGGAAACTGATCAGATCAAAATTATGGACTTTTCAATTACCTTGCCCACAAAAGAGGGATGGTGAGATGCGGTTTCATGGGTCTGAAAACGACAGAAAACGTGTTTCGCAAAGAGTGATGACCCTTTTTTTTTTTTTTTTTTTTTTTTTTTTTAGAGACCACCCCAAATTCTTTTATTTTGCGAAATTTTTACCCGTGCCTCGACATCCGAATCTGAGACCACTTCTCAGCGTCCCGCTTTTAAAAACACAGAACTTGAATAGGCCAAAAAATTTCGTAAAGTTACAATTTTCCATCCGATGTCCCGATTTTAGCTTTCAAAAATATGGTAACCCTAATTAAAGTCGACAACAAGTGTCAGTTTTGAGTTTTTATCAGCTACTTTTAAAGTTGACAGGGCTACTCAATTTTCACGATCTTATCTAAGCTTCACCCGTTGCCAACATAAAACATGTTTCCACAAATAATTTTTAAAATGAAATAATCCCGGAAAAATTTCTTGAGAGTCAGGAAATCAAATTTAAAGCGTATGCCCAAAGGATAAACTACAGAAATATGATGTTACACATCAGCAAAAGGTAAAAGTTTATCGGCCAAGTTTCAACAGCGAAATTAAATTCTAATGGACAGTTGTTATTTCTCATAGATACAAATGCTTACCTTGTCTTTTTGATTGGCTTGTCCTACATTTGTTCTTGTTGCTCTTAAGTTTGAAAAATGCTGTTATACTTACTTTCAATTATATCAAAGTGTTATGAAAAAATACCTACCGGTAGTTTATTGGTGACAACAATTTAAAAACTTTAACAAATCTCTTATTCAAAATCTAGCTCTCCGATCCAGGGATGTGGAAGCGGCTATTTTTCAAACGCTTCCGCTTCCGCTTCCACACCGATCGCTTCCGCTTCCACCAACAAAAAACGAAATAACGACCATTGACAATTTTTTTTAACTTTTGTGGCTTTGTAGCCTGCCTTCTCCTACACTTCATCATTTTGAGAAAACAAAAACCTTTATTTACTGCTATTACTTTACCTACTTCGCTTGAGCTTGTTGTTTCGAACTACTCTGTGTTTGTTTTTCTTAGATATCAGAACTCGTGTTGAATGTAGAACAGTGCTTTTCAACCTTTTTTGTCATCGCGGAGCCCCTACTGTACTTTCGCGTTTGTCACGGAACTCCCACTAACAAAAATTTAGAAATCACGAACTGTTTGCAAGAAAATCAAATATGTCGTTACTACAATTCAAAAATTAATTAAACACTTCAACAAATAAACAGTTATTACAAGTTCCTTCACTACTTACCGGTACAACTACTTTTACTGCAGTTAACTTAATGCTTCTCAGATCTAAACCGTATGATTCCATATTACAGCTCTCGACAATAACTTGTCGTCACAACAACAAATTACACTGTATAGCGTTGATTTTCCTCTTTATCCTCAACTAACTCTGACTTTGAGTTAACTTTAACTCTAATCATCATTACGGACCTTCTGTCCGTCCTCAAAACACGTATTGACTCAAATCTTTTTGGATAGTGAAGTGCGAAATTTCTGTCGTATATGTAGTATGCACATGTAAAGCGAGCAAAATTGAACTGTACCAATCAACAGCCGCCTCAACGTGGTGGTGCGGTCCCCGACCCGTTTGGGTTGGGTCGAAATGGCTGTTAGCTTTCCCGAGGGTCCCAGTTACCCAGGGCACTCCCCTCACACAAACCATTTTTCGCCGTGCAGCCCCCTGAACGACCACAGAAGGGTAGCACGCAGCCTCTTTAAAATTGGTCTGTCTTCTCTCTACTCCTGCCTTTCTCTTGCCTTGCTTCTCATTTTTCTCCTTCTCCTGATGAGTGGCAACGTTCATCCTAACCCTTGCCCTGTCTTTTCTTGTTTAGTGTGCGCTGGAAATGTGACCTGGCGAGATAGGTCAGTGTAATGCTGCACATGCTCTAATTAAGTTCATTTAAAGTGCTCACTACTCTCCTTTTCTAGATTCAGAACTCTTGGCAGCTCTCACTACTGGAGCATTCCTCCCTGCTTTTTTTGGAGATTCTACACCTACCAGCACTGTGACTTCCTCGTCGGACCCCTCCAGCTGGTATACCTTCACTGCTCAATCTGGCCCCCATCTGCTAATGCAGCACTCGCACCCCACTCTCACTTTCAAACCTCTTATCCTTTTTTGCCCACTTTGTATCTTCTCCCTCTGCATCCTCACCACCGCCTCATGCTCCTGGCTGTTTCTCTGTACCTCCTGCTTTCTCTTTCCCATCCTAACTCCCTCAGGGTTTTTCAATGAAATGCAGGGGGTTTACGAGCCAGGAGCACTAAACTACTACACTTTATTTCGTCTCATCCCGTTGACCTTATATATATATCCAGGAATCTAACCTTTATTTATCTTCTTTTTTCCGGATCCCTGGATTGTCTGCTCTGCAATCCCATGGCACCCACTCCCGATCTAGTATTTTTTTTACTGATGTCGCAGACGCTAGCGGCGGCGGCGTCATCATTTCGTCAAGCAGGGCTTGTTCTTCTCTGAGCTTTCTACCTCCTCTCTTTCTTCGCTTGACCCCTACTCTGATTATGTAGAGGTCAACATCTCTCTAAACGGCTCCTCCTCGCTCTCATTTTTTAATGTTTATGCTCCCCCCCTTTGTTCTTCTACGAAGGATAGCAGAACCAATTTTTTTTCTCTCTCCATTCTTTCCTCCTATGTGGAAGCGGAAGCAGTGGATTTTTCGCGCTTCCGCTTCCGCTTCCACCGCTTCCACTTCCAGCTTCCGCTTCCGCTTCCACATCTCTGCTCCGATCACAACTAATTCATTTTTATATTTATTTACGCACCGCTAAGTCAATGCACATAAGTATAAAACTGATAACTATAGTCGAAAAAACAGAAGTATCATAACACAATCTACGAAAATTAATCAGATATGGCATCAGTTTAACGTTTAAGCCACGTTGCTTCTTCGAAATATTTTTTTTGCTGTGTGATGCAAAGGAAATTACCGTGGCTCCCTATTACTAAAGACCAACCATTCACACAGTGTCTTTCCATTCACTTATACTTAAAGATCGTGTGAATATATTTTTAGAGATTGAAATTCAATCACTGTCACGATATGGCTTGACAATTAAATTTGAAAGTGAAAGAAGTAAATATTGTCAAAAATTGTCCATTTTTAGAGAAGTATTAAGGTCTCTAAATGCAGGTAGAGATTAATATGAGGCATATTGGGGAAGAGATCAAGTGGTTTGTCAATTTATCGTAATATGAATGCGCTTTGTTTCCTGCACGTTTTTCTAAATGTCTTCACAGAAGAAAAATTTATAACCCTATCATAACGGGATGAGTTTGTCTGCGGTATTGCAAATACCAAAATATTTAACCTAAACACACCACAACCGCCATCATGAAAAACAAAGGTAAAGGTAAGTTAATCAATAGACAAGCTATTGCAACAATAGCAAGGCTACAAGCGTCACTATGTTTCGATGATTGTCTGCATTTACAAGTCGCGATCCACCGCTGGACTTCCTTTCACCGCAAACGGCTTATCCAGATTCATTTCCCCACATGAGGTAATCGTGACGTCAGTGTGAGGTTGCCCCATGCGATTGGTAGAAACTTTTCCTATTTCTTTCACAGATTTCTGCAACATAATATCAATAAAATTAAGAATATATTTAGAAATTGATTCTTTTTCAAATGGGTAGTTTTTTAACTTGCCAAATCCTCTTCATTAAATTCATCTCTTCATAAATCATTTTCTTTTTTGAAGATTATCAACCAGCCAGGAATAAGCCGATAATAAACTTCAACCCCATGTGTAACTATTCAATCCGACAATTGCAATAGCAATCAAAACTAGCTGCGTAAATTTTCCAAGCAGACAGAGAATAGTGAGCTGAAACCAATTTCTTAACTCTTTTCCCTTCCTTTAACCCTTTGAGGGACAATGTAACACATGTGTTACATGATTGTTAATTGTTATATTATTATGACGTAATAACCATTTTTCTGAAATTCATTGTAATTTTGTTGTTACCAAACAATTAAGGAATTGTCTCAAATTTTATGAATTAGAATCTTATGTCCCTCAAAGGGTTAACTTTTTCCCTTTTTCCAAACAAAAGGAAAATAGATGTAATGATTGCAGGAAACCAACTCATTAAGTGAGTCGCTCTTGTGCAAATGTGCCATCATTAAATCTATTTTTTTTGTTTCAGAATTTTGTTGATGAGAGAGGTTTAAAATGTCTGCGCAATTTTTAGTGTTCACCCCTTTTTCTATGGTCTAAGATAAAAAATTCGGTCGCCTTGACTAATACAAAAATAGAATGAAAGTGCTGCATACGATCTGTGCTAGCTACTAGTTGGGTTACCAAAACAATCAACGCAACTTACCATGCCTCGTATCACTTTCCCGAAAACTACGTGATGAGAATCTAACCAAGGAGTTCTCTTTAGGGTGATGAAAAACTGCGCACCATTTGTATTAGGTCCAGCATTGGCCATACTCAGACAACCAGCATCGTCATGTTTCAGTTTGAAGTTCTCATCCTTAAAATGTGTTTTATAAGATCCATCTTTATTTTTAAAAGTTGAAGTTCCTGAAAATATTTAACGATTTTTATTGCGGTTGTTGCACCAAAGCTATTCCTTTCACTCTACAATGTAACGATGCACCCAGGCCCGTTGGTTTCTTACTGAGCCACCACACTAAAGTTAAGTGGAAAGTTAAAACCCAACAACAAAGCTTCAATGTGCTGAATTTGGTCTTCCTGGATTTCACATTACTTTGTAATGTGAAATCCAGGAAGCCAGATTTTGAAACTCGTTTTAAAAAGATAAAAAATTCACGATCTTGAAAATGACCTTGCCAAATTAAGCTAATGATAAAGTCAAAATAATGATTTTACCTCCAGTTCCATCTCCATGTTCCCAATCTCCACCTTGGATCATGAAATTGTCAATGATTCGATGAAACTTCGTTCCTTTGTACCCGAAGCCGTGCTGCAAAATGAAGATTCGTATCAACTGTACATAATAAATAGTTATGCTTTTACTTATTTTTCACTTAAAAAATGGATAAGAAGGCTAACTTTGTTGCTTCTGACAGATACCGGCAGAGCTGTTTTGATCTACAAAGTTTCTTCAGAACAATTAAGCCATAAGGAGACTATTGATGTAAGCTGAATTTTGGATCTTAAAAACATTTTCTATTTGTGGTAACTTAGCAACGTAGCACAAAAAAAATGTTTTTCAATTTACCGTGTTTCCCGCTGCGAGCAGAGGACACTTGGTAAATTGCTCGATGTGGTTAAGACAGTTATAAGCAGTAAACACAATTTATTCTTCTCAGCCGACTAGAGGTAGAGAACAATTTATCTCCTTTGTTCCTTTGCAAGTGTAATTGTGTTCAAAACGACATCCTGATTTAAAATTTACTTCAAGGAGCAGTTGTAGAGAGGTATTACCCATCCTTTCACCTCTGCTCCAAAAATTTAGATCTTCTCAATCCGAAAGTATAGATTTCCATATGTTTCGCCAAAGTGAAACTACCACAAAATACCACATTAAGCTTAGAACGTTTCGATCGTTCCAAAAGGAGAAGAGCTCCCCTATCCTTATTTATGGTTGTGATGTAAAAAGTAAAGGCCAAAGAAAACATTTAAAGCACTATGTAAGCGCAAAGCATTGGAGTTGTTCACAAAGAGCGGTCACCCGAGTTTCAAGACTAGTGTTTTCCAAACTTTTTTGTCTGTTGGCACAGTGAAAAAAGCTAAACAAATTTCGCGGCATAACAGCCCCATGAATGCATTCATTTTGATCTCGAGTAGCATTACAGGTAATAGCGAGAAAGGTGATAACTATTTTTTGGGAGATCACCACTTTTTCGGGCAATACAACACCATCTCCGACGTTATCGATCATTACTTCATGGCAGCATTTACTCAATTTTGACTAAAAACTTGCATCAATATTGTCACGAATAAGTAAATTTGCGTTAAAAGAATAGTTTTTTTATATATGTGTAGTTGTTGTAATCTGTTGTTTTATTTTGCAGAGATCAGTTTCTTTGTAAATCTGAATTGAAGCCCAAAATTTGTTAAGCTGTTTTCAAAAAAAGTTTTGATATTTAACTTTTCTTTTGATATATTGGACCAGCTTCGCGTTCGCTTTTCTTTGATTATTTTTTTTTGCAAGCTATTACATTAGGTTTCTTTTTAAAAGAGCGAGTTTTTCAAATAACGTGGGACCTCTTCGTGTTGGTTGCCAATAGCAACAATTACCTTTCCTGTGCAAAGTTCTCGAAAGTTTTTCGCAGTTAGTGGTGTGACGTCATCAAACAAGCCGATAACAATTTTTTCTGCAAGGTGCTTCCCTCCAATTGAGACGTTGAAATAAACCTAAAAAATAAAGGCATACAGTGTGTGTGCTTTTATTTGCTTCCGATGATTTTGGCCAACTGCTTTCATGATCGTTTCTGCTATGAAAGTTGAAGTTTTCACCTATATGGCATTGCGTTACTCGAGTCGTTATTAGCAACACACAAACAACTACAACAGCGGCATGAAATCATAAAAATTGATTGTTTTCGTTAACAAGCAGCACTTTACCATTGACGTCACCATAAGGCTTTTTTTCGCTTCAGCAATTCTTCCCAAAAGGAAAATAATAAACAGCGACGTAAAGTAAGTCATAGTGCTCTGAATATACAACAAATCTGGAAAATATCAAGACAAATTTAAATAGTTGCTTGGTTAAATAAATTCTTTAATAATTCTACAGCAGCCTAAAAAAATTGGGATTGAGGGAATCAATTTTTTTCAAAAGTTGTTCATAAATCAAAACGGCAAGTTCAATCACAATCTTGATATTTAAACTCACTTTCTTTGTTTAATAGATAAATGACGTTGACAGCAATAACCGGCTTTTAACGTCGTTGTTGGTAAGGCAACGAAATCCAAAGATTGAGAAAAAAAACATCATCACCGTCGAAAGTTGTTTGCCATTTTATTTAAATTAATTTTAGCCTACTGTTACTTGGGGATGATTGAAAAAGTTTTGCAGAGTGATGGTGGCGTGATTCCTAGGTTCCCCAATCTACGCTTGTGGAAACAGGGACAGGGTGGGGTACGTTTTTCAAAAAATAAGTTCAAATATTCAGTATGATTCATTGAAACTAAATGCGGCTACTTTACGCAAATGGGAATAAGGGAGATTAACATCAAGCAAAAGTCCTCAGCTTCTCTCTCTCTCTTGTAGGCTTGACCAAATACTCGTCGTCAGCATAATTTCGAAGGCGATTATAATTATGCGGTTTGTTTTACTATCGGTATGTCGAAACAATCATGAACTTCTTCTGCATGCAGGCTCGCATTTCGATCAAGTAAAAAAAACTTCCGAGTTTGCTTGAGTATGATGTGAATGGAACAATTTTAAAAAGAACAAAGTCCATTCTCTCCAAATTTTTTAAACCCGATCTTGAAATACAGTAAAACTATCTACAGGTAGGTTATAGATCTAACTGCTATAGACCAATCTCCTAAAAAGGCCGTCGAACAAATTTTATACCGAGATTGACAAAGTTTGGGGTTAATCGATGTTCTAAAAAACGTCATCAAACGAAGCCGAAAAACATCAGGACCAAAGAGATATATTTTTGTTTAACAAAGATTTGCCTCCATCTCTACAGAACATCAAGGTAATTATTTTTACTGCGGAAAAGAGAGCTGAATTAAACTAGAAAAATCTTGCTCACTCTTCGGCGCTAATGTGGCCCCAACTACTGCTGGCAAGCCTCTGTTTTTATCTGTAAATACGTGGTAGGTCTAGATGCCGTAGTGGCGTATTAGAATTTTTTTAATTTGGAAAACTATCCTAAAAATTTTGGGATCTTTAAAAATGATAATTAGGTTTTTAAATTACAAAAGCTTAAAGCATTTTCATAAGCATTTTTGAAGAACAAAAAAACTTTACTTTACCCGGCGAAAGGGAGAGGGATTTAGCCCCATAGCCTCCTGGTTGGGTTCTTGCTGTCCGGAGATCATTAGCTCACACATAACTTCAATGTAAATATGGCTGAAGACGTCCATTTGGCAACATCGATTGCTAAAAAGGTCTCCAACATCAATTAAAGGCCGAATAATTACCGGAGATGAGCACGGATTAGGATTAGGATCTAGATCCGGCCGAATTTGAAGATTTGAGCCGGGTTAGGATTTAGAGTTTTTAAAAAATTTGGATTAGGATTAAGATTTAACTTCTTGGTGATCAAATGAAGTAAAGCTTGATATCAATTTCAAAATTTGCATTTTCAGGATTAGGATTAGAATTTAGATTTAACATTTTCCAAATTCAAGATTAGGATTGGGATTGGGATTTGATGTTTCGAATTAGGATCGGATCAGGATCTGAAAAAACCTAGATCAGCTCATCTCTGATAATTACAGGCTTCGGGCGTGATCTTCAAAAAAGTTTCATCAATCCATAACTTGAATCGTTCTGTCACTTAGTCTCCCATCTAACCGTACTTCTTAATCAACAAAATCCTGATCAAATTCTGCTCATGTTTAAATGACTAACCACAGCTATACAACCGCATAGCAACCGACTGGGATTTTCTTGCAATTGTCGATAAATAAAAACCAAAGCTTAGTGTAGGCCTACGTTTTTATTTTCCAGTTATCAGTAAGTTGCTCTTGTTACATGCCAGCTACGTGGCTCCTTATCGGCATTGTTAAAACAACAATTACCTGCACAATGACAACAATGCTTGTTATATGTCACTTATAAAAGGAATTGTTTTTTTACAACCTTGGATTAAAAACACTTTTGGTTTGTTACATGCCGTAGACGAAACCTGAAAAGGAAAAGAGGACTGGGGGTGAGAAAAGAAGAATAAAAGATCATTGCTCCTAGCCTTATTTTTGAAATGTTTGGACCTGATCCCGATAATAAATTATTTTCCAAACCACAAGCGAGCAAGGAGAACATTAGATTCAAAAAAATTTTATTGGATGGATAGCTTTTGCCCGCCTGTTTTTCATAAATTTTAAGCTTTCTAATAAATGTGAAAGCATCATTGGAGCGGTCTCAGGTTTTCAAGGTGTGGCAGATAAAAATGAGACATTTTTGCTATCGGTACGTAAAGGCATCGGATTATCTGAACACAAAAAAGTTTTCCAGTGAAGGGAAGATAAAAAATGTGACTCACTTTTAACCTTTTAGGCAGCATTAGTGGTAAATCTATTGTAAGCAGATTTGGGTAAGCCTATACATTAAAATCAACGAGACTACAAACAAAACTTCGAAGAATTAGTCTTGAAATCATAAAACATGCCAATGTTTGGTAAAAATCATTCAGTTAAAACCATTGAAAAGATGCTTCGGACCAAGTATCAACTTTTGGACAAGTTGTGGTGTTTGCCATATTTCAAGAAGTTAGTTTCAGTAATTTTGAATAAAGTTTTTTGAAAGTAAAAAAAGATTTGAATTAAACTGGTAAAATTACTAAATTTAGAGAGTTCGAGCATAGTGTGAAATGTTGTTACTGGTATTGTTTTAGTGTCACCAAGCATTTTGGGTTTGACTTGGGTTGTGGCTTCGTTTCAAATTAAGATGAGGCATTTTTATTAGCCTAAACTTAGTTGTGGTTCTTAAAAAATGACTGGCCCGGTTCCCTAGGTGCCCTCTGGACTCACCTGCCAACGCAATTATACTCAGTCATAATCTTGTCGCGTAGCATTTATTAAACAATTTTGAGAGGAAACATCTTGCTTTATTTTTGCAAAATTACAAAAGGGACAAATAGATATGCCGAGGTAATATATGTAAGCGGACCGCAAACGATAGGTTTGAACAAACTGTGGATGCAGCCCTCCCAAGTCCGCAGTACAAAATTTGAAATATAAGCTATCTAAAACCAACAACTAGCTGATGACAAACTAACTGCCAGTGGCCCAAAACCCGTGAGATAGTTTATGATTTGCAAGGGATTAAGAAACCAGCCGTTTGTTAACTCTTTCGCTACCATTTGAATAGCGAAAAAATTTCCGTAAGGTGGCAGTGCAAAAACTGTCATAGTTTGTCATAATTAATCATCATAAAATACCCTTAGTTTGTTTGTAAATCATTACTCATTTGTTTACTTCTACATCAAGTGTTATATATCGTTGAAATTTCTATTTCTTGAAGATTTCCCATATAAAAAAAATTTTTTGTTTAAATATGCAAATTAGCCCCCCCTCAAAAGGTGCTGAGTTGTCTTCGAAATTGAAGTAGTACCCTTACCTCAAGATCACTAGCGATTTTATTTTTCTACCAATTTTTTTAGAAATGGTCTCTAATTGATTTTAAGGAAATAAGCTTTCATGGTATATTAGTCAAAACTTACTTGAAAGGCTAGGTTTTCTACAATTTGCAACTTTCTCGAGCCCATGACCTTTTTTTGACTGGTACCGACCGATACTAAATTTTGTTACTTAAATTTAGTACCTAAAATATGATCAGTCATTATCTGCTAAAGGTTAGCCTAAACCATGTAACATTATGTGCTTTTGAAAAGGGAATTTCTTCAAGATTCAGAAAATATTACGTTTAAATATAATATGTAGTCACTAACAATGAAACAGAAGCTTGTTTACACCGCTCCCATTTGTTGAGAAACAAGGCGGATACGGCAAACTTTAATTTGGAGAAGCCAAATTTCTGTCAGCTTTTAAACTTGCATTTTAGTTTCCGTCTCCTTGGAAATTTGTTACAAAACACGACTTCAGTGATGAAATATTTGCAATTTATTTTATCTTTTTAAAGGATGTAGTTTTTCTAAAAATCATAATTTAGTGAAGGTAAGTCAAAAAATTTTGGGGGGGGTTGAACTGATATGAGTACGGCACCCATTTTTAAACAGTAAATATCACTTAATCTAGACTGTTTAAAGTTATATATTGCTGTAAAGCAAATTTTGTAAGCTTTCAAATGAGACCGGTATTTAGCAACGTATCAAGTTTTTACCGACCAAATTTAGTTATTTTTACCTACCATTCAAATTTTTTGGGAGGTTTTAAGCAGAGATGTGGAAGCGGAAGCTGGAAGTGGAAGCGGTGGAAGCGGTCCTTTTTCTGTGGAAGTGGAAGCGGAAGCGCGAAAAATCCACCGCTTCCGCTTCCACATAGGAGGGAAGAATGGAGAGAGAAAAGAAATTGGTTCTGCTATTCTTCTTAGAAAAGCGAATAGGGGGAGCATAAACATTAAAAAATGAGAGCGAGGAGAAGTTGTTTAGAGAGATGTTGATCTCTACATAATCAGAGTAGGGGTCAAGCGAAGAAAGAGAGGAGGTAGAAAGCTCAGAGAAGAACAAGCCCTGCTTGACGAAATGATGACGCCGCCGCCGCTAGCGTCTGCGACATCAGTAGAAAAAATATCAGATCGGGAGTGGGTGCCATGGGATTGCAGAGCAGACAATCCAGGGATCTGGAAAGAGGAAGATAAATTGAGGTTAGATTCCTGGATATATATATAAGGTCAACGGGATGAGACGAATTAAAGTGTAGTAGTTTAGTGCTCCTGGCTTGGAGACCCCCAGCATTCCATTGAAGAACCCTGAGAGAGTTAGGGTGGGGAAGAGAAAGCAGGAGGTACAGAGAAACAGCCAGGAGCATGAGGCGGTGGTGAGGGTGCAGAGGGAGAAGATACAAAGTGGGCGAAAAAGGATAAGAGGTTTGAAGATGAGGGTGGGGTGCGAGTGCTGCATTAGCAGAAGAGGGCCAGATTGAGCAATGAAGGTAGGCCTATACCAGCTGGAGGAGTCCGAGGAGAAAGGCACAGTGCTGGTAGGTGTAGAATCTCCAAAAAAAGCAGGGAGGGATGCTCCAGTAGTGAGAGCTGCCAAGAGTTCTGAATCTAGAAAAGGAGAGTAGTGAGCACTTTAAATGAACTTAATTAGAGCATGTGCAGCATTACACTGACCTATCTCGCCAGGTCACATTTCCAGCGCACACTAAATAGGAAAAGACAGGGCAAGGATTTGGATGAACGTTGCCGTTTATCAGGAGAAGGAGAAGATCGAGAAGCAAGGCAAGAGAAAGGCAGGAGTAGAGAGAAGACAGACCAATTTCAAAGAGGCTGCGTGCTACCCTTCTGTGGTCGTTCAGGGGGCTGCACGGCGAAAAATGGTTTGTGTGAGGGGAGTGCCCGGGGTAACTGGGACCCTCGGGAAGGCCAACAGCCATTTCGACCCAACCCAAACGGGTCGGGGATCGCACCACCACGTTGAGGCGGCTGTTGATTGGTGCAGTTCAATTTTGCTCGCTTTACATGTGCATACTACATATACGACAGAAATTTCGCACTTCACTATCCAAAAAGATTAGAGTCAATACGTGTTTTGAGGACGGACAGAAAATCCGTAATGATGATTAGAGTTAAAGTTAACTCAAAGTCAGAGTTAGTTGAGGATAGAGAGGGAAAATCAACGCTATACAGTGTAATTTGTTGTTGTGACGACAAGTTATTGTCGAGAGCTGTGATATGGAATCATACGGTTTAGATCTGAGAAGCATTAGGTTAACTGCTATAAAAGTAGTTGTAAGTAGTGAACAAACTTGTAATAACTATCTATTTGTTGAAGTGTTTAATTAATTTTTGAATTGTAGTAACGACATATTTGATTTTCTTGCAAGCAGTTCGTGATTTCTAAATTTTTGTTAGTGGGAGTTCCGTGACAAACGCGAAAGTACAGTAGGGGCTCCGCGATGACAAAAAAGATTGAAAAGCACTGTTCTACATTCAGCACGAGTTCTGATATCTAAGAAAAACAAACACAGAGTAGTTCGAAATATTAAGCTCAAGCGAAGTAGGTAAAGTAATAGCAATAAATGAAGGTTTTTGTCTTCTCAAAATGATGAAGTGTAGGAGAAGGCAAGCTACAAAGCCACAAAAGTTAAAAAAAATTGTCAATGGTCGTTATTTCGTTTTTTGTTGGTGGAAGCGGAAGCGTTTAAAAAATAACCGCTTTCACATCCCTAGTTTTAAGGCCCCTAAGGAATTTGAAAATTTCAATACGTAAATTTTATTATTATTCCTTAAAATTTTGTCAAAGGATGCCACAAAAGAATAGTTTTTAAACTGTGTTAACGATAAAGGCTTTGGTTTTGTGCTAAACATGATATCTCAATTCCATTTCAAGGTAGTTGGCGTTTTCATGTGTCTGCTGAAAATTAGGCAAGTTTTGTCGTCTGCAATTGGACTCTTTGTCTTTTTAACCTTTTTTGGGTGAGAAAATCGAAGATTTAGGGCACAAAGCTTACATCTTCCGGTAGGTGAGGAATTAAGCATGATCTTCTGAAACTTTTATGAAAATCGGATAAGAAATAGAGTCACAAATCCATTTTTTAGTAAATTAATTTTGTAACTCAATATGAAAAAATTTGAGGGAAACACTAAAAACACGAGATTATCAATTGATGATCGCCGGAGCGAAAGAGTTGAGAGGTACCAACGCGATGGCGTAGTGGTTAGAGCGTCCGCTTCGCAGTCAGTAGACTTGGCATTCATTTCCCTTGTCGAGTCATACCTAAAGACTTTTAACTCTTTCGCTCCCGCGATCATCGATTGATGATCTCGTGTTTTCAGTGTTTACCTCAAATTTTGTTAAATTGAGTTACAAAATTAGTTTAATAAATAATCGATTTGTGACTTTATTTTTCATCCGATTTTCATACAATTTTCAAAAGATCACGCTTATTTACTCACGCATCGGAAGATGTATAATTTGTGCCCTAAATCGTGGATCTTTATACCCAAAAAGCGTTAAAAAGGCCAAGAACCCTGTTGCAGATGACAAAATCGGCCAAATTCTCAGCACGTGCCAACTACACTAAAATCAAATTGAGATTACATCTTTACCACAACACCAAACCCTTTATCATTAACACAGTCTGAAAACTACTCTTTTGGGGCATCATTTGACAAAATTTCAAGCGATAATGATAAATTTTAGGTTTTGGATTTCCAAATATTTTAGGGGTCTCAAAAACCCCCCAAACAAATTTGAATGGTAAGTAGATAAAAGTAAATTTAGTGCGTAAAAAATATGATATGTTGCTAAATAGCAGTCTCATTTGAAAGCTTGGGAAATTTGCTTTCCAGCAATATATAACTTTAAATAGTTTAGACCAAGTGGTATATGATATTTACTGATCGAAAATGAGTACTGTACATCATGTCAGTTCAAAACCCCCAAAATTTTTTGACTTACCTTCACTAAATTATAATTTTTAGAAAAACTACATCGTATGTAAAAAGATAAAATAAATTGCAAATACTTCACCACTAAAGTCGTTATTTTGTATCAAATTTCCAAGGAGACAAGAAGCGAAATACAAGTTTAAAAGCTAGCAGAAGTTTGGCTTCTTTAAATCAAAGTTTGCTGTATCCCCCTTGTTTCTCAACAAATGGGAAGGGTGTAAACAAGCGGCTGTTTCATTATCAGTGACAGCATATTCTATTTAAACTTGATATTTTCTGAATCTTGAAGAAATTCCCTGTTCAAAAATACATAATGTTACATGGTTTAGGCTAACCTCTAGCAGATAATAACTCATCATATTTTAGGTACTAAATTTAACTACCAAAATTTGGTACCGGTCGGTACCGGTCAAAAAAAAGGTGATGTGCCTCAGAAAATTGCAAATTGTAGAAAACCTAGGCTTTTAGGTAAGTTTTGAGTGATGTACCTTGAAAGCTTATTTCCTTAGCATCATCTTGCGACCATTTCTAAAGAAATTGGTAGAAAATTAAATCTGTAGTGATCTTTGAGGTGAGGGTACTACTTTAATTTTAAAGACAACTACCCCCCAGTTGGGGGGGTTAATTTGCATAAAATTTGCATATTCAAAAAAAATTTTTTTTTTTCTATTTGAAATCCTCAAGAAATGTAGATTTCAACAATATATCACACTTAATGTAGAAGTAGACAGCTGAGTAATGATTTACAAACAAACTTGAGGTACATAATTATGATTAATTATGATTGATTATGACAGTTTTTCGCGCTGCCACCTTACGGACATTTTTTTTTCGCTTTTCACGCGGGAGCAAAAGAGTTAAAAAATGGTATCTATAGCTTCCCTGCTTGGCGCTCGGCATTTATGGGAGGTTGTGGAGAACAAGCTGGCATGTTCGCTTGTTGTGTCCTTGGGCAAGGCACTTAACTGGACGCCCAACCTTTATGTGGAAGACAGTTGACCCAGAAATAGCAACTCCCAAACGAGTGCGGACTTACCGTCCAAAACATAGCCATACATCGCTTTCTCGTGAATGAAGGATAAATATGGCAAATAAAAAAAAAAAAAGGTTTCTTAGCTGCCCATGCCATTGCTAGAGTTACATTCAGGGCGTCAAATTGATTAAGATCTCGGTTCTATTTTAGGTTCAATGCTTTTTAAACTGTGGTTCTCGTTTGGAGCGGGTTCATCAGTGTGATGGTTTAGAACAGGGGTTTCCAACCAGGGATGCTCGTACCCCTTGGGGGTGCGAGACGGTCATTCAGGTTTTTGTGTTGCATTGCTGTACTGTCATGCTCAGTTCATCCTGTGCTAACTGTTCTGCACAATGTGTGTCTAATTACAGCATGATTAGTGTACGGACTTCAATTCGGCTCGAGATGATGCTGATCTTCAAAAAAAAAAAATCGCACAGACAATTTCTGCTGTGACTTCAAAATTATCCCACATATTGGCTCGGGAAATGTTAGGGGAGAGAATTTATCAAGATATTTTAGGGGTGCGAGGACATACTGCGATATTGTGGGGGTATGAGAACATATTAAAATATTTTAGGGGAGCTGGCCATTAAAAAGGTTGGGAACTCCCAAGCGAGTGCGGACTTACCGTCCAAAACATAGCGATACATCGCTTTCTCGTGATTGGAAGATAAATATGACAAAAAACTGCTGGTTTAGAGCTTCCGGTTTGGTTAGAAACCGTGGTTATGTTTGGTAGTTACCCCAAATTTAAGAAAAAGTTGGAAACTTCTTTATGTTTTGTAAGCATGCTTCATTACATCACTCAGTATTTGAGTTAACCGATTACCGGTACCGTTGTATAGACATCTGTTAGTTGGTGTTTTCTCGAGGTGGATAGACAACTTCAACAAGTTTGATGTAACCAGTATATTCCTGTTATGGTTGATAGCAGTTAGGCCTACCACACATAGCGCAGTCAAAAAACCCACTTGCAGTCAGGAAGATCAGAATATCTGACCATGTCAGCTTTAAAAGAAGCACACGTTCGTGCAAGACAAAACTAGACCCTTTAAAAATAGCTCTTGGGTTTGGATTTAACCTATTACCTAACGAAAAAACACTGAACGTAGTAATTATCTGTACCAAAATGAGAAAAAAGTTAAACAAAGTTTGCCATAATTATGTGGAGGAGTTTCTTTTAGTACCATACTCTGCAAAGCCACATTACTCGTGAATGAGTGGCAGTTGTCGAAGGTGCACTACGTCTAGCGAACTGCTTGAACAATAGCGTTGTTATAGCCCTGTGGTTACAGGCTCTTTAAAGTAGTACAACAATCCAGTAAGGAAGTGATGCACATGAGTGAACTGCAGGCAGTGACACTGTTTGAACCTATTACACGTACTGGTAGTTACCTGCAACACAAGTAATACAGCTTTGCAGAGGACTTACAAAAGTTCCAGTACAGTAAACCCAGTATACTGTAGGTCCCACTAGTGTGACGTTCTGAGCTCTGTGTAGAATGTTACGCAAAGAATGATGAAGTAAAAAAAAAAAATCAAAAATCAAAAGCAATTTATCTTTAAGGCATGTTCTGCAAAAAGTTAAAATGCATGAACAAAATCTAAAACAAGAGCTTCAGAAACTAGACTGAAATAACACAGGAAATTGTTCAAACTATGCACACACACGACTGTTTTTAGCTGCTTGGATGATAGAGGCAATATCCTGAACTGTTAAAAATAAACCTATTCAGTTCATCAAGTATGGAACAAGAAGAGTAAAGGGTTTGTAAGGCTGCATAGTTGCCTTATGTACTTTAAGTCAGCGATTGCCGATACATCTCATTGCACTTGGCACAAGCTATAGGTTGAGTGTGAAATGTGGGCTTTAAAAAATGCAAATGCCAGTTTTGTTAGGCCATGCTGTGAGCAACCTAATTCTCTAAGTGCTCAGCCTGCAGTCTTATAATGACAAGTAATGCTCAGTCCAGGCATTCTGCTGCACTGCTTGTCTTACATTAACCAGAATGACGTGATTATAGTAATGCAGCATAAGCTATAATTTCTTTACACTGAATGCATAGGAAAGTGTAGATGTATAAACAAGCTCTGGTATTTGTTGATGTTTTTCCCAGTTTCGTATTTTGGTATTGGCCCCACTTGGCCTTGTAGCTTATATCTTGATCAAGACCTGTCCACATGAAACAATTTTTTTTTGTTACAAACTTACTAATGTGGCCTACCCTGTATTATTCTATCTTTACTAAAGTTGTTTATCTAGGTGTTTTATGTGCTGTAATCATGCAAAAGTATGGCAAAAGACCTCCAGGTTCAGATGGAAGTGACCACATTCACAGAGAGAAAGTTGCATCCCAATATAAAGAAAGTGCTGCTAACAAGCGAAAGCTTCGTGTTTTGTTAGGAATTCCCTTCTTATCTTGTGCAGTGCTGCTCTGCCATGTGTTGCAAGTGGTTTTTGGTTTCAAAATGACCAATCAAGTTTTGCCACCTGTTGAGTTGTGGGAGTATGCATATCTAATGACAGTTGTTTTGTCTGTGATCGGCTGGATGTGTTTAAAAAAAAATCGAGCTGATTTAATGTTGTTTTATGTTATGGCAAGCAGTGTGTTTAGTGTTGGTTCTTTGATAGTTGCTGCAGTCAATCATGTATCAGATCTGAGTTTGTTACTTGCATCAAAGCAAACTAGAATGTTTCTCTTTGGCAAACCATTTCCAATCATTTTGTATGGTTTCATTATTTTAAGTGGATTAATAAATACACAAGCCATATACATTGCTTCAAAATTAGTACAAGCATGGAATACAAAAGGGCACAAAATTAGGTGATAAGTTGTCATTTATTAGAGTAAGCTTGTGTTTTGTGGGCATATTTGTAATTGCAGTGGCGTCTTCTGAGTTTTTTTGTGCAAATAGAAACAATTGTGTACTGGTTAAACCCTTAAATTATTATTTTATGATCCCAAATCTTTGTACTCCCAGTGTGTACTGTGAACATCATAATGGTAATTGAAATAATGTGATGAAAACTTATATCCTTATCAAACATCTGGCAAATGAGTTTGGAAGATTGCAAGTTGAATTCTTACAGTCTTCTAGTCAAGAGTCATTCATTTTGGTCAGTGCTATAGTTTTGGCCTTATCTAAAACTCAAGCTTCATAGCAATCAATTGTTTTACTTGGTGATGCAGCATAATGGTCTAAGCTTTCGACCCACAGACACTTGACTGCAATCATGATGCTCTGTTGATCGTACTAACTTGCTGTTGCTAATAAGTGTCATTGCATTGAGTTGAATTTATTAGTGTATTGAAAACATGGCAAACTGAATGCATTGGCAGCATAAAGCGATGATTCTGCAAGTAGATAAAAAGTCTATTTAAAAAAGGTTTGAATTACATGTGGCATAGCCATGTATCAAATTGCACTTTGACTAATTGCAATGGCTGCTATGATGACTTTGTGGCTGCTGCATTTAGATCGTAAGATCAATTTATGGCCTTACATACTTTTCATTTGTCTTGTATTTGATAGGAGAAAGTAATGATTTCTTCATTTCAGTTTATTGGATTTTTGCATTATGGTTTTGTTTTAATGGCTATCATCAATCATCAAAATGTTGACAGCGTGGTTTGATAGACCAAGTTTTACACTTGTCATCAACAGACTGCCAGTTGAGCACTTAACAGCATTCCATTGTGGCATTGCCAAGCAGAATCAGCTCTTGCAGTAAAGCTTACCTTTCAGATTGAAACTACTGTTTGCATCAACTGATTTAACTGTAACGAGTTGTAGTGGTTACTGCAAACTTGAAAACTATTGGAATTGTTTACAGTCTTCCAAACTCTCTGTTTGACTAGTGTTCAAATGGTTAAATCAAATAAATTTTCCTTATCTATTTTATAATGCATGTAGTTGAAGTTGTGAAAACATTTAACCTCTTAACATGTTAGTCAAAGTTGGTTATTGATAGTTTGTGAACGCAAGATACGATAGATGATCGTTTTATGTTGATGTTCAATAAATGTGTTTTCCATGAGAAACGTTTTGTGTGTTGCTTTGGTTACGCCATTGATGTCAGCAAGGATGAATGGCTTGTGTTGTGTATTTTTATTTTTCAACTGCGTCTTTTCGTCGTCACCAGGCTGTAATTTATGTCAGTTTTGCCTCTTATAGAGCTGCTATTGTCATGGCAAACGGCAACAGTAGCTCTATAACTGGCAAAATTTATTGCCTAGTAATGACGAAATAAATGCATCAGTACGATATCCTTTGGTTTTTAGAATAACAACAAACAGCCCACCATTGAGAGTAAAGTGTTAACCACTTCGTTTTCTTGGTATGTTGATTACAATGTAGTGGTAGAGATAAAATTGGTAAATTATGAGGGTTTGGTGAAGAATGCTGGGTTTACACTAAAACGCTAATATTGACATAAAGCATAAGAAGCTATGTAATGTTAGATGGAAAAACATTCTGGTTGTGCTCCTCGTTTAGTGTAATCTAGTATTTAATGGTTTTATTGTGCTTTAATTAATTAATTATCAAAGTTGCGTTATCATATCTTGTTGGTTGAGAACAAAAGAATTTTGGTACATTAGCTATCATAGGCGCCGAGTTTGTGATTTTACCGGGCATGCGCAAACTTTATGACATCAAAATTGAGGCATTACTGTTTGATTATGTATGACAGGGATGTCAAACATACGGCCTGCGGGCCAAATGTGGCCCGTGTGAGAATTTCGTGCCACACTGCAAATGCCTGGCTTCCAAAAGTTACGTGAAAATAGCTGTTAAGTAATGGCCGACAATTTCCAGAAGTTGCGGCCGGCATGACGGGTTGCAGTGAGAGAGGTAATGACATTTCTTTTTTGGAGATCACCATATTGGCCTACATCCCATAACTTTTGGGGATCGTTTGATCAAAGTTTGGGGATCACTGATATACAGTCTTGCCTCTTTTCTACTGACTCTGGCCCGCATGCGTTGAGTGTAGTCAAATGGATGGCATGCCCATTGTTGGCGCCCATGTTAGCTATACATTTAATTGGTGTTGTCTCTGCTCTAAGGTGAATTTTAAACTAATAAAAATTGTGAAAGAACGCTCAGCTAATTGTCGTTGCTGTGTTTATGATCACTGCTGGCAGATATAGGTTGTTTAAAAATATTGAGAATGAAGCCACCTGAAAGCGAGGCTCAACCGGAAAATAGTTTATTGGATTTATTTTGGGATCTGCAGGACAGTAACACTGAAAAGCGATTGCGTGCATCAGATAAATTAGCAACCACGCTTCTTGATAAACAACAACAGGTTGGTGCACAGTTTGCTGTTTATCTCTGTAAAAAATTGCAACGCTGCAAAAAAATTAGCAAAACCAGTCGTTAGATTTAATGGTATGATTTAGTTTTTTTTTTTGGCGCTTGCAGGGCTAATAGAAAACTTTGCTTATTCGTTAGCCTAATCCAGAAATTTCTAAACGTGGCCACGCGAGGCACTTACATGTCACTTTTAAAATGCAAGGGCATTGCTAGCTTACGTCCTTGATACTAGTTTGAAAATCAACCTGTGTTGAGAGTTTCTTGTGCCCATTTTTGATTTGATGACCCCTTTTTTAAAGGTCAACTCGCCTTGATAGCTTTGTGCTTTCGAGAATTTATGCAAATTGGGAAGTTGTAAAATGTCAATAGTCTCGCAGTTTTATTGTATTATAAAATGATTGTTGAATGTGTTTTTCTATTTCTGGAAGGTTTGATAAAGAATATCAGGTCCTTACGTATTATCGGGAGGACCTTTTTTTGTGGGTTCGAATATCAGCTGGCCAGGGCTTTAAAAGAAAGGCAGTGTACACTGGAGGGGCAAGCCCGGTATGTAAATGTACGGGGCAGTGTACACTGGAAGGGAGTGTACAGGGTGGGGGATAGAGACCTGGGGGTGCAAAAGTCCTCCCGATAATACGTAAGTACCGAATATCATCATAATTTAGGAATAGTAATTGATTGCTTTAATTTTTAAATCATGCCACTGTTTATGCAAATTTACTTCTCGTTTAGTTCTGTGATAAATATTGCAGTGAAAATATTCTTTGTTTCCCTAACTAATACTGTTTGATATTTGTGCTATAAAGTAGTTCTCAGTTTTGGAAAACGCAATAGGCATAGATAACGCTGTGTAAAGTGCATATGTTAAGTGTTTATTATGTTAACACATTGCAATCTCATATATTGCAGGCAGGATATGAAAAAATTTGTTCCGAATTAGAATATGCGTTTTCTCGTCTCATGCAAGGACTTGGTTCCGGTCGAAAGCAAGTAAAACTCGGATTTGCTACAACTCTCACTAAATTGTTGATAAACCTGCCTACCGAGTTAATGAGTTCCCAGAAGTTTCTTTATTTATTAAATGATCAGCTTGCACTGCCTCAACTCCGTTCAGCAAGCACAGTGAGTGATAGGTTGTGATGATTATAAGTTTGTTGATGTTGCTAAGATGGAGAACTAAATACCTTTTTATTTTCGTGGTCACTCGTGTTGTCAATATACAGATAAGAAGTAGAATGTGCTATATTAAAAAGATCTAAACAAGCGGCGACTACGTTGTTGCTCACTTGGGAGAGCAGTTTAAAATTATTTTTTTCAACTGAGCAATTTCCAACAAGAAATAGGCTAACTTTTTTGAATCTGGCAGTATCAGGCAGTTTTATCAGAACCAAATTCGGAAGGCAGTCTAAACAGTTGTTCTATTCTAAGTGTTACTCTTGTAAGACTTTAGAAGATAAAAATGTAATGCAAAAAATATCTCTAAAAAAGTTGGCAACTCTATGGTGTTGTAACTTCTGTCTTTTTGAGCATTGGTACCTAATTTTTTTTTCTTGGTGATACTCTTTGATAACCTGCAAACACTTGCGGTGCTTTAGTTAAATCTAAAGTTTGCCAAATTTGAAGTTAAGACCTTTGTTTTGGAGATAAACTTTAAAACGGTAGTTTTACTCAAACTTGTGGGTCAGGCCATTTTTTGTGGTTATCAACTTAATATTACCATTTTTACTAGATTCACGCATCTCCCCTGACAAAATCTCGCAGCGCCTGTTTTAGAAATTGCTGTTGTAGAGTGATGCTAAACTTTATCTTGAGACTTGGGTTTTCATTTTTCAGGCACTCCGAGAAATGTATTTTGGACATCTGTTTTGTCTACTTTCACTGATAAAAAGTCAGAAATTAAAAAAGGAAAATGACATTGAAAGCGTTGATGCGATTGTGAAGTCTTTATTGAAACTTAGTGGCAAGAAATTTTACCTCAAAAGAATGGCGTATCATGGAATCAAAGAGTTGATAGTACAGGTATTATCCAAAATTTTATTTAATATGTTGTGGTTTGGTAGCACACAAATACGCGTATTCAATTCTCACCAGCTTGACATCACAAAATACTTGTTGGATCTTGCAGAATGTTGCAATCCAATGTGGTGATCAATAGTAATTATTGGTATTGATTACTTTGGCTATAGCAAGAAATAACTCACTCAACGTGTTATTTCATCAACCACCACGTGGAAAGTTTGTGCCGCGTTTAAAGGTGAAAGCAAAAGCGTACTATGCACATCGACAATGGTGTCTAATCACCAACTCTTATATCTGCTTTGAAATCAGTCGGGTTGACTGACCGCAGTATCAGAACTTTGTAATGTATGAACTTGCCTGAATTCTTTCATCTGCTAATTACCACGGAAAACTGATTTTGTACAAATTACAATAGATGCTTAACACTGCAACAACTTGAAATGTAAAAATAATCATCCGATAAACTGCAAGTTATTTTGCATTTTTATTAATTTGTTCCAGTTTTATCGTGGTCAGATTTTCAGGATCTGGTTGGAGTTTTGTATTTTACAATTCTAATTATAGCAACTTTAGTAATTTTGTTATTTAAAGATGTTAGATTGATTTTGATTCATTCAGCTCTTATCTATCAAATTCTGATTAGAAAGACGTCAGCACTAACATTGTGCACAAGCTTAGTTCTTGTTGGTGATTTGTAATCATTCGCAATCCAATAGCTGGTAATTGGTTTTACTAGCTTCTCTAGAAGACCCTTGAGCATACTGTGAAGACGGCCCTGCGTTTTCACACCTAAACCGCTAGGTTTCAAATTTTACAACCTGTGTTGCAAATATTATTTTCTTCCCGAAAATGTCACAAATTCACACCAAAAATTGTTTTTCAAAAAATTTTTAGTTTGAGTGGTCCCACGTTCACCCCCAAAATTTTGCAATTTGCTGAAAATACCAAACTTTTCAAACGTTTGCAAAATTTTTATTTTAGATGATAAACCCATCACGTCACATATTTTTTCCATCAGGATTTGGTGAAGAGTATTTTTTTAACTACAAAAAGCACCTGGTGTTCCATAGCTGAAAAAGTTAATTTTTTTCTCAAACAAATTTTTTGCACACAGTACGTGCAAACATGAAAAAACATGTGAACGAATCTGCACAAAATGAAAAGAAACAAACAGTATAACTGGAATAAACGTCGTCACCAGTGTTCCCTTTAAACGCAAATAAACTGCGAATTTGCGAAATTATCTCCGGCGGATTCGCAGTTAAAATTCAACAGAGCGTAAAAAAGTCCGGCGGTTTTGGTAACTTTTTGACTTTGTTAAGATTTTTGCAATTTTGTTAGCAAAATCTTAATCAGCTGTTTAATGCATGGGAGACAGTGAAAAGAAATCCAAGTTAGGACAGATGCTTTTTTAGAGCAGTGCAACGTCTCACACAAACATCGCGCGACTGTGACGCAACAGCGAGTGACGGCGACTTAAAATATCGCGCACGTTATTGCCACACTTTTTTGTATTACAAATTATCTCTCCAGCAATTAACCTGAAGTAAAATCAATTTTTTTGTTTGCTTTTTCCCAGCCGATTTCAATCGTAGCTAAGGAGCAGTAATAGCAAGCAACTCTCAAATTTCAGTTTTAACACAAGACATTATTTTTCGAGGGAAGTTTGAAACTAAACTTGCTTAAATCTTTATGTTTTCTTTACGTTTCAACGCTAACTTCAATCGTGCTTGTTTAGATAAAAAAGCACATAGTTCTCGCTTTCAGTTAAGCACAAAAAACACCATTTTTTGAGAGATTGGTTCAGATTTTGTACGTTACAAATAAATAACCTTCTTTTACTTGCCATTTATAAACACTAGAAATAAAAAGGAATACAACTTTTAACCAATTTAGTTTTGAAGTCCCTTCAAATACTTTCCGAACTGAGATTGAAAGTTTGCTTGCAATTGCAAAAACCTGTTGTTTAATTGATTACGATAAAGAAATGTAAGTTGTCTAATTATTTACCGTAATCAAGCAACAGTTGAAGTTCGCAAGTAATTTTTGTTGTGTCATAGTCGTAATAACCTACCTAACATCACATTTACTTCAAAAAAGTTCTAGTTCTCATGCTCATGTCGGGCGTCGGCAAAGGGTTAATTTTATTTACGCGCATTTTTAACCTGTCATTCCAAAGTGCTTACGAATCACCGTTACAAAGGCTGTAAAGTTAGAGACCAAATTTAACCACAGTTAACGTACTGAAGAATAATAGCCTGGTATTTCGCCGCCGTCTTATAACAACCGATAGGCTACCTGTTTGTGAACATTTTGGGGCTGACATAGTCACGCTAATTGTTACGTCACCGAAGCGCATTGTCACAGTTTTGACTTTCCTTTCCCTGCAAATTTTGTCCGGCGGTTTTCGTACATTTGCTAGCAATTTCGCACTTGTGCCGGCGGTTACGCACTCACTAAAATCTTAGAGGGAACACTGGTCGTCACTCACACAAACGATGTTGTTTAACCCTAGAAAGACCAAACGGGTCAATTGACCCCTTTCGATTTTTGTTTTTTTAATTACTACCATTTTTCTCCAGACTGTGAGTTGATCTTTTTTGACTTTTATTTTTTCACATAAAAGAATACAAAATCACATTCTCAGAAAAAAAGTTGCATGCAACAAGACGTTATGGTCCAGTTTACTATAAACGACCATACGGGTCAATTGACCCCCTCCTCAAAATCCTCTGCATTTCAGCAAGTGTGACAGACTGGAGCAGAGCATTTCCCACAAACAAAAAGTAAGCGATTGGCACACTTGACTTTCGTTTTGTTGGATTGGCACATCCGACCTTTGGTTTGTTTGAAAGGACGTAAATCCTCATCCTCTCCTTGGCGTATCCGCTTCAAGCGTAATATATATTGGGCTTTCTTCCGCCTACTTCTCTCTGCGGAGCAAAGACTTTCACCAAGTTTGATGAGAAAATCACGTCTTGAACAGGTTGATATCGATATATCTGCACTTATAATGTTTGTGTCCAATGCCGTGATATCCACCAGATTGAAGAAAGCCGCAAGGGACCATCTTCGGGATGCAGCTTTTGTTGAGTATGTGCGAAGCATTTCATTAGCTGTGATTACATTGAGCCCCATATTCTAGTACGGTTCCATCAAAGACAAGGTCACATGCTCCCCGAGTCCAACTTCTCTTTCTTCTATACCAACATAAGGAAAAGCCCGTAGTACGAAGGAGGTTGTGGTATCACACACCATCCAAAACTTGATTCCAAATTTTGCCGATTTTGGTAGCATATATTGTATGAATGGACATCCAAAGCAAAGAATATTTTTATTACAAAAATATGTTTGTTACTGTGTAACACCACAGTAAATTATCAGGTGTCTGCTAGGATTACCTTGCTCTACACCGGAAAAGTTGCTCATTAATTGTGACATTTGCACCAGGAAAATATGACTTTTGGCAGTTATCCATGACTGAACCCCATAATTCCCTTTTTGCAGCAAACTTGTCAGTCTGTCGTCGAAGACTTCGTGAGTTTTTATCATCAAAACGAATGTAGCGTAGTATAGATTGGAATTTATTTTTACTCATAGTTTTATTGTAGTTGCATGAATAAAATTCTATCAGTCAAGTTATTCAGATTGATATTGCATTACAGCCAGCCAAGTATGAGTTAACCCGATTTGCTAAGTTTAGTTCATAATGTACAATCAAGCAGTTAATCGGCTAGATACGATTTAAATTTATTATTAAAACCAATTACTATACTCGCTAGCCTTCAGTCTTTATTCAAATAGATGCAACTTTTAAAAATACAACACTAAACATAACTTAATTATTGGATTAAATAGCGAAACAAACACCTAGTTTGCAACTATTTTATCTGCAAGCAACGATCCAAAACTGCACCAGTTAATTTCATGGCAAAGTGTATCACATGTACAATGATTGTTGCACAAAAGACCCAGAACGCACTTGTTTAAAGCTCCGCATTGACTTTCAATGACATCACATGATAATGCAAAGCTAAATTAAGCTAAAGCTAAATTCTTGAGTTAAGCTAAAGCTAAGCTAAGCTAAGTTCTTGATACGAGGTCAAAGGTGATTTTCGAGAACCAATATGAATTGAAATAAACTGAATTTAACCAATAAAAATAATTGAAATAGTAATGATATGCTGAAATATTATGTTGTACAGTATTACAAGTGTCAAACTAAAATGTGAATATTTTTAAATTTTTATTTTTTTTACAAATCATCACTTTTTGTTTGCTTAGCTCATTCTCCTTCAAATTCTAATTAAAATGATATGTAACATGACATGCTTATCATGTAAAATGTAGATGTTGCATGCGTTTAAAAATATGAGCATTTGCAACAAAATAAAAAATTTTGGGGGGTGAGCGTGGTACCCCTAAAATTAAAAAATAATTTGTTAGTGTGGTTTTGCAACAATTCCGGGCTCAAAATATTATTTACATTTTGTTCAAAACTTCATTGAAAAGTGCAACACCCTACTATACCGCGTTGAGAATCGTGGTTGAATTTTTACAGTAGGTACTAGCTTGCTGTAGCAAAATATTTGTTTGCAGGTAGACGATGATTGCTTTCTTGCTGCCATCTGGCCGATGTTATTTCCACTGCTCAGTGTCGGATGGGCAAAATGTTCGATCGAAATTTTGCAGTTACTAATGGCCTGCTACAAATACCATCCAAATGCTTGTGGAAAGAACTTCCTCAGAGTTAACAAATGGGTCAACAGCAAGTCGGATAAGCCAGAGTTAATTAGTAAGTTCTACGCGTTTATGTATCAGTGCGTTGTGGTGGATACAGGAAAATCAACGCCATCGGTTTTTGTTTCTAGTAGAAATTTGAACTTTTTAAAGCTTAGTTTTATCAAAAAAGATTTTTTACCGACCTTTACGATCTGAGTAGAAGTATCAGGTTTGCAACTCTCAACTTACAAAATTTGCACTTACAGCAAAATCATGTTTTGCTGTACCTGCGAAATGTTTTAATCAATTTAAAATTGGATGATTTCTCGCAAGCTGATTTGAGCAGAGATCTTTTTTTGGATATCAACTTGCAATCTATTGGGCATATGCAGCCTTTGGGAAAAATATTTTGGTCGTTGTGGCCCTTTTACTGTTTTGAGTTGTACCGCTTGATTTAGTTTGATGGCAACATAAGTGGTTTGACTTGATCAAGGCTTGGGATATAACCAGTAGATGCGACAGATGTCCCTAGAGATGGTAAAATGTACTGAAATGTAGAGCAAGAGGAAAAGCCGGCGTGCAAGAGACATATGTGATTGTTAATGTTTTTTTAGGTAAATATGGATATGATCATCTTTCTCGGTTACTTGCTGACACTACATGTTGTCACCCCAATATCGATGTATTTGCATTCGAGATAGTGACCATCATAGGAGAGCAGGGTGGTGAGAACCTTGTTGATTTCTGGAGCGGTTCACTGGAGCCCACGTTATTCTCGTCGACTGCTGATCGTAAATACCTCGGTTTCCGTCTTGCGATTCATTCTTTGCCTTTCATCACCACAAATCAAGTAATATGTTTATTTTATTGTGCGGGAATTTGTAGATCGTAAAAGTTAATGACCAACTCGATAATGCTAACTGTATTTGTCAACAAAAGCTTTTTTTACTGTTGATTCCGGCTTGCTAATTAAAGGATAATGCAAGCGGGTTTTTTTATCACTGCTTATGTATTGTATTGGGTAAATATTGCATGCTGTGCAAAATCTAAAAAACGAACTCCCTTTTTGCCCAAGAAGTCAATAGTAGGCATACAATGCTATAGCACCATCGAACTCCGTAAAAACAATACAAGACCAACTGCAGCTGTCTGCTTACTGGCATCCTGAAAGCAAGGTAATGTACGTCAAAGATTCTACTGCTTTGTTATCTTGTTTAGATTTCAAAGATTTTACTGCATTGTTATCTTGTTTAGATTTCAAAGATTTGGTCCGATTTAGTTCTATCTAATCTTCAGTTTGCGCTATCGCGTAAGAATCACGCGGTGCATCAGCTATGCAGAGAGAATCTTCCCAAAGTAGTAGCTGAACTGATGAGAGAAGGGAAAACGTCTGCCAATGTGCAATATGCTTTCGTGTTTCGCCTCTTTTCTAGGTATATGCAGTATGAAGTTGTATTGATTGAGGATCCACTGTCATTTTGAAACATCATCTAGAGTTCAAAACGTACCTTCAGAGACATTGCTTTTTGTAGGAAAAACTTCGTATTTTAATTACTCGCTTGCTAATTGAAATCTGATGCAAAATCAGATGAAAGTCGTACGCTCCACATAATCCGTGAAGAAGCACTACGAATGCATCTCATTAACATTGTTGACATGGCACTATGATGAATGAGGTTTTGTGTCGTCATGTTGTTTTGGCGCGTGTTGTTCGCCAATACATTGTTGAAAGGAGAGGTCGGGAGATTTTTTGGGCCTTACTCACAAATTATGTCGGAAAAAATGCAATTACCTTTTAAATATTTCAGCACCGAAATGAATAATGCCCACTCTGGATCTAGAATCTAAATGTACAGTGTGAAGACTTTTTTTCGGAGATCATCTTTTTGAATTTGTTCGTTTTCGAGACGCCGTCATTTTGAAATATATGTTTTTGAACTTGCAGTAAAAGATTTTCTTTTGATCATGAACTTCATCAAATTAAATTTTATGCTTTTTATTCTAGTTCCCCACCCTGTTTAACATTTTTTTTTCTTTCAGTCCTCTTGGCATCGAGTTTGATAAAAGTTTACGAACAAATCTCGTTTCATCTGCCATTCAACATTTTAAATTAGATGCGTTAAAGAAATATATCGCCTGGTTAAAGAAGATTTTTATTGCTGGAGTCAAGCAAAATGATGATGTGAAGGCTATTAGTCTTGATACTGCAAGGCAGTGAGTAGCTGTGAAGTAGTATTTTACTTAAAGCTTGCTGCGACGCCCTCGTTTGCTTTGGAATGGTATATCAAATGGGAACGACTTGTGCGAACGCAATTTAAATCTGGCTAGAATTCTCTTCTTCGAGTTCTTCAAAAATAATCTTCTTTATTTGCGGAATTACAACTATTAAAATTTAGCCTTTGATAAAACGTAATTTGAAGCATCACAAGCCTTTAATAGAAAAAATATTGTGAAGCGGTGTTAAAGTTGCTTAGATATTATTATTTTGAATGTATTTGTCCCTGATTTAATTGAATTTCCGTAACCATATCTTAATGTGAGTGTAGTTTTCTTCTCTTTGTTTTCCACATTTGAACAATGTTTTGTAGTTCTGTAAATATGTCCCCAGATTTTGAAGTAGATCTAGTTACAATGCAGTGTTTCTCACGCGGCATGGTTCCTGCTGCTTCTGTGCTTTGTAGTCTCACGCCATGCATCTATAATGAGGAAAAGGGTTAAGTATTGGGCAACCACAGACAAGGGCCGCCAATGGTTGAGCGCCATGTTGATGGTGCTACCAATCCGCATTCATGACTGATACAAAACGGACAACCTTGAATTTAATGATTAATTTTTTCTCTTGATTGGTCGTGCGATGTGGGGCTTGATGTTTCTTGTGTTTTGGAAAAGAAGAGAGTTAATCACGTTTGCGATACTTTATCCAGATGGAGCTGCAGCCAACTATCTCACGTAGTTAAGACGACCACTCTTCCGCGCCACGAGGATTGGATTACTAATGTTCTCAAATTTCTTTTCTTTCACTCTTATTTCACAGGTCAGTGACGTCACAATTTAAAGCCGGTTGATTCGTTTCAATGCAAACCATTCTAAATCTTTATGACCGGTTGGAAAACTGTGGCTCATATTTTATATTTTCCTCAGCTTCACCGTCAACCATTGATGCAGCCGACATCAGAGAACTCAAGGAACTGGGATCGGATTTCGTTCCCGTCTCTCCATTTGTTCGTTCTCGCGTGACGCAAGGCCTCACTTCTGCTCTCTTTGCTTTGGACAAGCATGATCACGGGCCAAGAAGCAAGGAGGTGAGATATGGCAACGTATCAACTATTCTTGATTCTGTAAATGCATGCGTACCGGTAGTCATAGTGAAGACAGAGCGCCATCATGATCTAATATCGACATCACAAAAAATAATATTCAAGTGTTGTTAACGGTATGTTTTTATAGTTTCACTTGAGCAGTCGAGAAGCATCTCGTAGATCTTTTCTTGGGCACTTTCTTGATTTTTCTATCCAATATTGTTTTAATTAGTGGTACCCTAATAATTTATTAAAACAAATATACTCTTCAAACCTCTTCCCAAGTAGAAGAAATTCTGTCTTAATAAGCAGCCGCTGTAGTTGATTTTAATCGTTTCTGAATTTGGTTCAAAAGGTCTGGACTTCGAAACTTCATGAAAACACCATTAGTACTAGTCAGAAAGGGCATCGAGCTGCTGCTTTATTCCATCAAAAATGTGGTTCAAACTGGTTTGTGAGCGTATCGTCTAAGCCTGGAAAATGTGTGGAAACATGTAAAATCGAGCAAAAAATTATTAACTTTTTTAGTTTTTACCTCACAATGTATTGCAGGGTGACGACGGCGCTGACAATGATGTCATAAATCTTGGGATAATGTCAAGCGGAGAACTGTGGGTAGGCCATTTGCTGGGATTCGCTGACACTTTGCTCTCCAGTGGTCAGGCTGATCTGGTTGTTGGCCTGGATGATGGTTTGGAAAAGGCTTGGTCGAGTGCCATCAAAAATATTAACAAATTGTCGAAGTTAAGATGTGAGTAAGACTGATTGCCTGCAGCCATTGGCATTGTTTCTGTATTGGTCCGTCTACGAAGAGTATTATTCAATTGCAAATAGTTTCTGTGCAGAATGTTTGAAAATGTTGATGTTTATTGTTTATGAATGTTTATTGCATGAATCGTTGGTGCTCCTTTGTACGGACAAGATCTTTCATTTTCGGAGAAGCAACTCAGAGTACGAGTCTTTCATTATCTTTTTATGCTAGTCGTCAGTTAGACTGGCCCACCACGATTGATAGACTGCTTGGGCCCGCCATCTGTCTGTCACATAAAAATGGAGACGGCCCGTTAAGTGCTTTGCCCAACGACAAAACAAGCGAGCTTGCCGGCTTGTTCTCTACGCTATCCCTTTTGTTCTGAGCGCCAAGCAGGAAAGCTGAGAATACCATTTCTTTAGTCTTTTGATATGACTCGACTTGGAAAATAAGCTTAAGTTTTATTACGGACTGCGAAGCGGACGCTACGTCTTCGTGTCGTCATCGGTGCTTGTCCTGCGGCGGTGGTCAGCAGCATGGCGGGCGGCCTTGGAGAAATGAAAAAGTCCACACTTTTTCCGAAACTAAAAATAAGTAAATTAAATTAGAAGAAAATTTTGCTTCAAAGTTAAAAGGTTTCCTCCCAAAAGCTTTTTTTGCAAAAAAAGGTTTTCTCATCAACTTGAAGGAAACGAGCTCAATTTTCCCAAAGATTGTCAAGAGTATATGCGTACGAAAAGGTGATCTTCAAAAAATACGAACGTAGGAGGTCTTCACATAAACAGGAAAAACCTCAACTTGACTCTCTGACGGCCACAATTAGAACGACGGTCTGTAATGCTGCCGCCAGTGGCAGAAAAACTATGCCCCCCTGCTCTAAATAAACTATTGCGTTTATGAGATAGCGAGAAATTAGAGGTCAATTTGGCCACCTCCGTTTACGGAGAAATAATCGGATTTTAAAACTTAGATCTTTTTTTACTGTCTTTTGTCACTAATTTTTAGCAGTTGTGCTTGTAATTGGTGTGCATTTGCTTAAAATCAAGTATTTTAAATCAATTTAAAAAAGTGTTATTGCAGTAAAGTCTAATGAGGAGTCGTTGCCGGAGTACAAAGCAGTTGAACTCCTTCTTGCCAACATCTGCTTCCAGCTTTTATCCTCCCAGTCCGGATCTCGGGAATCCTCAATTTCGATCCTCGAAGATCTCGGAGTGATTGTCAACGAGAAATTTCTCAAAAAAAAGAAAACCGCGTCCACCACTGGGGAAGAAAAAGCGCCTCATTGGGTGGAGGTGAGGTTCTTGAGATGTCGGCAGTTGCTACGTAATCACGCCATTAAGAGTCGTGGCGCCCCATTTGATCATAACTGAGCAAACTCAGCTTCACTCATTCTTTTACGTATTTCTTATTCCTGAGAACCAAGTAGGAGATCTGTGCGTACAATTTTTAAATTATTGGTTTAACCCGACATTAGAATTGAACCCAAGTTAACCGACTGCAAAGTAGACGCTGAAAGCACTGCACTACCGCGTCTGTACTGGAGGTGGCGACTACCTGAGGAAATTAAATTTTTATTGATATCCTTGAGAATTTCATAATGTTGTACCTATCATTTGTAACATCAGCAGTTAGATCTTGTACTTGAAACTCATTTTAGTTATGGAATAGCGATGCAATTCCGGGTTAGAATAGTGAAGCTGCTTACCCAGCATTTCGTAAGAGGCGCTTTTGTGTGCCCACTATTTGGAGACCGTTTTGTTGGTGGTGGAACTACCAGTCAGGAATTTGCGTTCATGACTGGTTCGAAATGGGTTGCCGCTTTTCCCCTAGCCTAATGTAATTAGGTTTGCGGCGTGAGTTTGGAAAATCATTTCATGCCGCGCCTTGATCCCAAGAAAGAGGAGGAGAAGCCACAACAGCAACAGTCACGGAACCTGTGTGTTTCGTTGCACTTCACTTTTAATTTCAAACTTTCAAATTTGGTTCCTGGAACAAGCAGACACACAAATAATCATAATATGCTGCTGACATTTTGATATTATATTTATTTATTTTTTTTATTTCAAGCAACCTTATAACTTCGGTTTTTTTTGTCGGAAAGTGCAATAGCAATCTTCGCCGAACTTATGTACATATAGTAAAAGAATATCTTCCAATTTCAGGTCGTTGTTGAAATCATTCTTGGAATGGTGCTGTCTAGCTCGAGTAGTATACGTTCTGCGGGAGAGCAAGCGTTTCGAATCCTGTGTCCGCTTCTCACTCAAGGAGCAATACAGTTGGTGCTGAATGTGAGTTGTCCAGTTTTGATCGCTTGTCAACTTAGAAATAGGTTTTATGTTCAACCGCTTCGTGAAAACAATTCTCTGCATGGGTGTTGAACCAGCGGTCTTTTCTGTGGTTGTTGCAGCGCAACAAACTCGCTCTTGGTTCGAGTTGAGGTTGGCTTGTAATCAAGAAGTTTCGCCTTCTATTCCCGTGTGGTTGCTGTGTTGATCAGCTCTTGTCAATTTCTCCGATCTTTTGTTGCACTGCGTGTGGTCGTAATGCAATTTTCCAGCAGTATCGGTAACTTCGATGCTGCCCCGGATACGACATAACCACCTGCCATGAGCGGTATAGCTGTTCTTCGGAAAATGCATCCAAAAGTTAAAGCTCACTTCCGAAGTTTGTTGCTACAACATCTCATACCAGCACTGCCCTAATCAATGTTAGTCTGCTAATCAGAGAGCTATGTTGACTCGTTTTCCACCAAAATGACTGAACGCCCTAAATATTCTTGTTCGATACCTATAATGAAGAAGACAATGCATAAACTGTGTGTTGTAGAGTGCGGGTGTGCGTTTCCCAATCCCAAGGTCGCGGGGGTTATTCTGAGGGTCGCCAACGGTCTCAGAGAAAATCGATATTGCAATTGTCTTTTACGAGTGATACGGCTTCGCAGAGTACTGACAGACCATCCACTACAGTGGACGTAGTATAGGTGTGACGGTCTAAGCTATGCTTTATTAAGTCTCTGGCTTCTTTTCGGTCACCAACTGCACTGAAGAGACCTGTTAGGTCGAAACAGAGTCACTGTCTGCAGTTTGCTAAGTGCACTGCAAGCCTTTTGCATTACTAATTGTATTTGTTTGTCCTTTTGTATTTGTGCGATGTTTTCAAACAAATGTAGTACACAACCTTCAGAGTAACCGGCGAAACACACACACACACCTTCAGTGTAAGCGTGTTTTTATACATTCGCACGCTTGCAGGAAACATTTAGTTTACGTTTTCATTACTAGCTCGTGATTGTTGCGAGAGAGGAGGAGGGTAAAAACTGATTGATTGGGTTTGCTGGTTTTCATAACTTTAACTTTTCGAAGAAGGCTGAAATGTTTTCGAAAAACAATTTAAGATGTATCGTTTTGTTCTTTTTATTCAGGCTTGAGGCTAAGCTTTCAAAATGGCCCAACGCAAATTACAACTGAAGTGCAAGCATGAGTTTTAGAAATATGGCTTTACTGAATGGAGGGGACGATCTGGGAACATCCGACATCAGTCTGTTCATTGTTTGCATCTCCTTGCCAATAAATCTACGAAGGAAAGTAAACTGAAGCGCAATTTGCATTCAGTTTATCCAAAGTTTGTTGGAAAACCACTGAGTTACTGGAATGACAAGAAGAACAAACAAAGAGAAATCGGATTGATACTCTCGAGTTCGGCTTTTTTTAGAGAAAGTTTCTTTGGCGTCCTTTAAAGTTGCATGGTTGATTGCAAGATGCCTTATGACATTGGGGAGGAGCTTGTAAAGCCAGCAGCCAGGAGCGTTGACAAGCGGGGTCTATGAGGTTCATTGGTACCGTGCTGGAATATTTTTAGGGGGCCCAGATTTTTAAAAACGCCACGCGCAATGTTAGCAATAAATTAGACCTAAGCTTTCTATTGATATAATGACTAATGTTTTCTTCTTTTTGGCCTCAAAAAATTCGCTTTAATATTCTTTTAAAAAACATTTGGGCCCCTGAATGCTTCTAAGGCCAGTGGCTAGAAACATAGAATCTGGTTCCTTTATCTTAAAGCACATAACTTCTTAAATATAACATAGTTTTTAGCACCAAACCCCTAAATCTTAAAACCCAAATTTCTCTTATAGATCAGCCAATTTGTTTATGGTCAGATTCCACATCAATTTTGTTATGCTTTGTTATCTCTATTAAACAGAAAGATTGCATTGTACTTACCGATTACTGATGACTGATAGTGATGCTTTGCATGTTATTCACATTTTTTTGACTTTTAGTCTTATATTATTCCATAGGCAGTATTATAACTGTGCTTGATTTATTACTCCACATATAGAAATTTGATTGTTTGAATAGTAAAGTGGCCTGAATAGTAAAGTGGCCAATGTCTTATTTGTATCAGAGTGGAGCTAAAAAAAAGCGCAGAAAGAAAATCAATTTCTGAGCGATTATGCCGCACACTCATCCGTTTGTAGTTGGATAAAACCCAGCAAATCCAGTTTACCAGATCTTTGTCAAGGGGGGCCTGGAATTAATGTTGGTACCGGGCCCAGACTGTTCTCTGAACGGCCCTGCCAGCAGCAGCGGTGCAACAGATATTGCCGAGAAGGTTGAATCAATACCACTTTCTGTCAATAGCATTAAATGTAGAATTGGTCCGTTACGAGAAGATATGTTGGCTCAACTGATTGTGGTGCTAAAAAATGCCGGAAAATTTTCTTTGCAGACAGATGAGTCTGTGGATACTGCAGGTAACTCTCAACTAATGGTTTTTATCAGTTGCAGAGGAGAAGAAGACATGCACGAAGAATTTCTTTTGTGTAGTCGCTTGTCAAGTACCACTACAAGAGAAGACCCTTTTAATATGATAAACAATTTTTTTAAGAAATTTAATCTCGACTGGTTAAATTGGTTGACAGTGACCACTGATGGAGCTCCATCAATGAAGGGAAGTCATCTGGGTTTTGCTACCGGATTAAAGCAGAAACCCACAGTTTTTCATCGAGAAAATCTTATTTCTAAACGCTTGCAGACAGACCTCCATGCAGTTCTAAATGATGCCATCCGAATTGTTGATTTTGTCAAGACTAGGGCTTTAAACTCGCGTATTTTCCATAAATGTGTGAAGAGTTGGGTTTACAACACCGAAACTTGCTGCACAACTATAACATCCCTCGGTTGTCTTGAGGAAGGATTCTTGGAAGAGTTCTTGAGCTAAAAATTGAAATCGAAATCTTCCTGCACGAGAGAAAGCAGGCCCCTGCAGGCTGCTTTAAAGATGTTGCTTGGCTCCCGAAGCTTGCTTATTTGTGCGGCATCTGAATGAACTAAGTTTGGTCGTGCAAGGCCGAAATCAAACCATGGTAGACATTGGTGAGAAAATCGTGCTACATTCAGAAAAAATTACTCTTCAGAGCAAAGTTGGCCAGAGAATAAACTGCAATCTTTCCAGAACCACGTGACATCAACCAGATTTTTGAAAATCATTTGAAGAACCTTTAAAATAAAATGAACAGATATTTTCAAGTCAATGTTGACCTCAACAACCATAGCTGAATACGGAATGTTTTGGTGTGAACGTCAGTGAAGTTGGTCAGGGTCTCAAGAAGAACGTATAGTTCTCC
This sequence comes from Trididemnum clinides, assembly GCA_963675345.1. Classification (NCBI taxonomy): domain Eukaryota; kingdom Metazoa; phylum Chordata; class Ascidiacea; order Aplousobranchia; family Didemnidae; genus Trididemnum; species Trididemnum clinides. Next base: position 10,015,778 of record OY776285.1, read on the forward strand.
AGAAAAATTGAGTTCGGAAACAAAACTTCGAAAACCGTCCGTATTCAAAATTTTGCACGCAACCTAGGGATAAGGCCATTCTGATTTGGGAGTTGGAAAAAGCTCTTCTACCTTTTCCATCAACATGTTTGTGCGAACAACGGTTTTCAAGTATTGTTACGATTAAGGATAAAGCAAGGAACCGCTTGGATCTCCAGCAGAACTTGCCTTGTGATTTAGTCATCAACATAAAGCCCTACTTATAATTCCTCGAAACATGAAGAAGTTACACTGCAGCCATGTAGAAAACGATTTTGCGGTTGTGACTTGACTATTTTTTGTGTTGTGTTTTGACTTATTGTAAACAAATAAAACATATTAAAATTGTTGGTAATTAACACTACATGACCTGCATTTGTTAAAGTCCCCTGGCCAGGCCAAAATTGTATATAGGACTATGCGGAACCACCGGTGCAGACAATGCAAAAGTCCTTTGTACATTTTAGATGGTGATGAGATTTGATGCAATACCGAGAACGTTCGCTCGATAATAAAGTCAGTCATTGAAAAAAAATTACCATGGTTATCCTAAGTTTTGCGTTTATATCTTTCGTTTAGTTCTGGAACGAAGAAAGCCGCAGTGCAGTAGAGTCGGATAGGTCTGCATCCTTGCACAACCTTAGTTGTTGGTCCAGCGGACCCATAAAATCGGTAGTTGAAAGCTTAATTCTGTCGGTGCAACATGTGTGTATGTGTTGTTGCACTTCGCCAACGCTACTGGGGTTACAAACAGGAAACTTTGCACATTGATCATTGGCTTCGAGCTAGTTTCCTAAAGTGGTTAGTGACTTCATGATGACTTGATAAACGCACCTCTTGACGTAGGAGAGAGATTTTCAGCTAAAAAATCAATCAACATACCAACTTACAAAGAACTAATCTTTTAGGGGTAAGAAGACATCATGATTAACATATCGTTGTAAATTTTATTTAATTTTACCAAAAGCGCTGACCATAGAAGCACGGTTAAAAGCGTTTGTTCGAGGTATTAGCTACTTTTGATGCCAAAAATTCTGCAATTAAATATATAAAAATACGGTTGATAATCTCCGGTATCATTGGTAGCTTAAGTTTGTATTTGTTTACATTTTACTGATGTCGCTTAGGTTCTTACCACTAAAGAGGAGTCGGAGTTGATGGAGACTGAGGATGCTGCTGGAGAGGATGATTCAATGAGCACGGAGGATGATGGTGAGACCGCTTATTCTTCGTCATTCATATGTCATAATTGATGACTTATTTGTAGACGCAGAAAGTGGAATCGAGTCGGACGCAGACTCTGCCGATGCGTCGAGCGATGACGACGACGACGATGATGATGACATCGCTGATGATGAGGACGACGAGGCGGACGAACAGTTCCGTATGGAAATCAAAAACGCACTTGGTGAAGCGGCTTTGCCGGAAGATGATGATGAAGTGAGTGCTGGCGGCAGAGCGATGTTGCCCGCGGAAGAATTAAATCTGGTTTCAATATCAACCTTTTAGGTTTGAAGCGCGTTTTGTATTGAGCATTCTCCGGCCTATGCTCAACTAAGGCATCAGCCATGATCGTTACAGGGAAAACAAACTTGAATGAAGTGTTGTTGGCTTTAGTCCCCACTACGCTGCTGCTTAGAGAGTTTTTGATGAAAGTTCTTTTAATTTCTTACCATTTGTAAACGCCCTTTGATCAACAGATGAGCGGTGATGAAGATGATGAGGACTTTAGTGATGATGCCATGATGAAATTAGACTCAGTGCTGGGAGAAATGTTCCGCAGACGCAAGGTAAGCGGAGTATCATCTTAAAGAGTTATTGCTACCAATCCCATTCTCTAGATAGGTCATGACGTGATCCCGTAACTAGCAACTTCCACTTACCTTGAATAACTGTCGTATGGTAAAAAAAATGCTCTTCCATTTCGTCTTGCAAGCTTGTTTTTGAAAGCTCTATAGGCTTTGTTCGCAATTTGAGATCGGATTGATTTGTTGAAAGTTATATCCTCGTGCCCGATTCCACATCTAATTGAGTGTATTCTCATGACTCTGTAACGTGTAATGTGAGTGAATTGTGATGACCTTATGGTGACGAAGCATACTGCTAAGCAGGCTGATACAGTCATAGTTTGTAGCAGAGGCAAAAGCACACAGAAGCATTGAAATTATCAACACAGCACACCAACTACTAGTGTTGATTTTTGCTGAATCCAACAAGCTGTTAACTCAAGCAACAATCTGAATTTATGTTTTAGTTCATCAACTTGATATATTTTTGAGGTAATCTTTTGCTGTATCTTTAAAAAGGCAAAACCAATTTTTTAGTAATAACTTCGAAGTACGGCTGTACACTATTAATTGAGGGTAGGAAATCAATCATTCTGGTCATATTTACCCAGACATCATTTTTATACGATTTTCCGTTTTTGAGAAATGGCCTGACCCTCTAACTTATGGGTGCTCAAAGTGCTGTCCGTACAAGAAGTTTTTGCATCCCGACAAGTCTCGTGATAGTTGTCTGCTGCAAAACTGAAGTTCAGAACGCTGCTTTTGTTTTTTCAAATATGATATTCCCAACTTATGCCAGTTAAACTTCTAAAAAAAATAGCGTTTTTGCGGCCCGACAAGACTTCACATTTGTGACATATGGCCCGAACTGTAAAAACTTTGCTCCCTTGCTCTAACCAGATCAACTTGAATCATTAAATTGCCGCTGAAATCTCCAGATAACGTTATGGTTGCTCAATAATAATAGGCGATTTATTGCTGAAATTCAAAGTTATGCAACCCCAGCATTTTTAATTTCATACATGGTAAAAGATAAACTCCCTAACATTAATCTTGCAGAAGAAGGAGGCTGGTAGGACGAAGAAGCAGATGTTCGAGTTCCAGCGACGTTGTTTGAACCTGATCAGTATTTTCATCTCCCGTCCTCATCACAATAGTGACCTCGTTCTCGACCTTCCTCTGCCTCTGCTTCACATCATAGAGAAGTCCGCTGATGACGAGAGGAGAAAAGGAATCGCGGAAAGAGCAAGTATCATCCTGAGGTTGGTGGTTTATCGTTTTTACGTCTGAATTAGTAGTGTTTGTTCTTGTTTACATTATCACGTTATTCATTTGTATTATACCCTTGACGCGTTTGATTGATAAGTTGTAATGACGTTATTTCATGATACAGAGCAAAGCTTTGCTGCATGAAGATTCCTCCCCGGGTTGATGATGACGATGTGGTCGATCGTTGCTACGACAACGTGGCGCAACTTCTCGATGTTGCGAAGAAAGGCGGCGCGTTCATGAGTCAGCTGGCGTCTAGTTGCTGCTTGTTCTACATCAAAGTTCTCTCGAGGTAAAGTTTGGCTACGTGATGCGAACTACACTTTTTTTCAGCATCATGTTTGTGAAGTCTTCTACGTCTAGCCATGGCGTAGTGTGGAAATAATGGTGAGATTGTGCATTTAGTCGGAAGTTTTCTTCGCACCTTGGTCGAAACAATCAGCTTTAGATGAAAACAGTTTAAAAGCTCTGCTTTGTTTGTCGTGATGTAAATTTAATTTCGCTGCCATTACAACCTTGCAATAACTTGAAACTCACGAAAGCACAGCTAGCAAGGCCTTTGTGTTGTTGTGATGTTTAGACTGACGAAGGGTTGTAGTACTGATGTTGCTCATTTTGCTAAGTTTTTTGCCTCAGAAATTGGAAAGTTGCCCTTTTCTTGGAATTTCATGTCGCATCTTTTCACAGGCAACTGATCAGCTTATTTGTTTACTTTTTTAATTACAGGAGCGATCGCCTGGATGCTGAGCGTCTCGCCTCTTCCTACTCCCCGCTTCTCCGCGACCTCATGACCAGGAAACAAAGCAAAGTTCACCGCTGCGTCATCGATGACGTCATGAAGCACCAGCCGGAAGTGGGCGTGGCACTGTCTGAGGAGCTGATCAAGTTCACGGCGAAGGCGGTGCAGCCTTACCGGAAGGTGGGTTTGGACGGAGGGGGTCAGTTGAAACCGATTTTCACGCGCGCAAGCTACAACCTTGCTGCAGACCTGTGTTTCGGCAAAACACTGCGTCAACTAAATTGTTCTTTACCTAAGATGGAAAGCGTGAAAGCGCAAATCTTTTCATAGAGTTCGAAAGTAGTTTTACCATCAAGCAAAAACACACAGATTTCTCGTAAATTAACTTTGTTAGGACTTATAGAAACGGAAAACGTTTTCACTTTCGGTCGCCGCAATGGTATAATAATCGTTCCGGATTTTGGAACGAAAGTTATGAAGTTCAAAACCTTGTAAAGGTATCATTGGTATTTGCCAGGTAAGACAGTAGGAATTCAAAGTGCAGTGTTGCTGCAGCAAAAAATCTGGTTCGAAATCGAGTTTGTTGTGTTAGACATTCATGGAATCATTGCGTCAAAGCCTGCCGAAGCACGAAAAGAAGGATGGAAAATTGATATGCATGTACTGGTTTTGCCGAATCACTGGTCACTATGTGTTTAGTTTACTGTTTAATGCTTTTTTTAAAGTCCGGTTGGAATAAGTTTTGAAAATGTTAAATTGGATGAAGATGGCTTTTTGCATTGTATAAATAGCTACTGTTTAAAGGTTGTTTGATTTTGCTCTTTTTTCAGATGATGGCTTGCACTATGATTAAACCACTGTTTCATTGCAAATTGATCAGAGAAAAGATTGAAACAATTTCATCACAATTATTTGAACGATTATTAAAAACTTTAAAGAAATCATTGAAAAGCGTCGATGATGTGAATTCAAAGTATCTACTCGAAGTTATTAAGTGAGTGACGTTAACGTTGCGTGCCGACCACTGGAGAACGGTTGTGTTCAAACTCGCTTTAGAGGTGCCTGGGGCTACCACACGTCCTCCTGTTACTGGACATGTCCTCCATTTGTAAAAAAAAATACTTGTCCTCCGAGGACACAAAAAAATATCAAATGTCAATTTTGATATTGATATAATTTTGAAGTGCAAATCAATAAAATGCTTGCAAAATCAAGATTGTTTAAGAAAACTGGCGAAGAATTTAAAAGTTTCTTCCAACGTATGAATTAGATGAAAAAGGTCTGTGTCACTAATCTGGCAAAAAAATAACTACGCTTTTAAATAACTAATATAGTGGTTTCAATCTTTTTGCTGCAGCGGAACCCCAAGGAAACATTTCAGTGGCTCCAGGAACCCCTGTGTAATAATTCAATTGTCTGATGCAAAAAAAACAGCGTTTAATTTAATTCATAGAATCAAATGAAAATTTATGTAACTTCTGACGTTACCCTGGTTAAAAGCCACTGAACTAATACAACAGCGCTTAGATCACATCGGAAAATGTTTGTTGATAGGTGTGCAGTCATCAGTAGGTGTTGCACATTTCTGCCACAAGCGCTGCAAAGAAGTACAGGAAATTGTTTTCTACTTGCTACGAACCTAAACAATGTTGGAACCCGCGAGCTTTCGATTGCTGAACCAGCGTCTTGCGGCGTTGAACCGTCGTCGACTTATTGCAAACAAGATTATGTTGTAGATTAATTTACTTTCCCACTCAAATTCAAATGAAATCAACTATCGAATATGACTGGTCGAAATTAATCGAATTGCTTAAAAAATTGTTGGCAACACCGATGGTGGAGCGTTCACCTACGTTTACTAATTGTGTGTGGAGAGTGCTGCAAGTAGTGGGTGTCAGGTAAACATCATTTATAATTCATATTAGCCGCCGTCGTGTAGTGGTATTCTTACGGGCTTCAGAGCAAAAGCTGTGGAGTTCAAAACTGAATAGAAACACCGCTGGTCTTCGTCACGAAGGGCATCCGGAATTTAAAGTGCTACGTTGCTCCAGTGAAAAGTCTGGTTCGAACGCGTGTGTGTAGTTGTAGACATACATTGAATGGGCACGTCTGAGCCTGCGAAACGCGGGAAAAATGAAACCGACTTTCTTTCATCCACTGCCGAAATCAATGGTTGTAGTTGGAAAAGATGCTGCCGAAACTAGTGTGATTTTAGGTGTTCGTACCAGAACTAAACTTGAGGTTTACTATTTCGTGTCGGTATCAAGTAGCGCTGCTGGAAAGAACTCTTGCTCGTAACAGTGATGGCGTCGTTTCGTACTTACACGATCGCCTCATTTGCTTTTGGTTAACATTAATTGCCAAATCGTACTAGCGAGGATCTTGCAGAATGAGGTTGTCTGTGTGGTTGCCCAATCCGCATAGCTTGTTGTTGTTGTTGTTGTTTACCCGACCCCTTCCGAGGGATGGGGGCATGGCGGAAGACCATGGAGCCCCAGAAGCCGGGCAACTCCCCAGGGTCTGGACCAGAGGTCATAAAGAGACAGAGAGTCGCCAAAGAGTGAGCGGCGCAAAGAGTCCGTAGCTGGACAGTGCAGAATGAGATGAGAGATGTCCTGGGACGAGTGTCCACAGGCGCTGCAAGAAGGATTCTCGATTCTGCCAATCCTGGAGAGATAGGAACCTAAAAGAAGGCTGTGTCCATTGCAGCGAAGACGAGAGAGGACACAGCGAGCATGACGAGGGAGCACAAGTTCCTCAGTGGAAATTGAGGGAACCTGTGTGTCAAAATACTTTGAGGAGACAGTACGCCTCCAGTCCGAGATAAGACGAGAGTGGATACGAGAGATAAGAGGAGAGAGACTACAAGGGATTGCGGAGGGCGCAAGCAGCGCTCCCCGTCTGGCAAGCTCATCAGCTGTGTCGTTCCCCGGGAGAAACGAGTGTCCGGGGACCCATTGTAGCCTGATAGAACAGGAGGAGAAAAAGGACAGTTCCTGCCAGATCTGCCACAGAGTTTGAGATAACAGGAAAGGTGGAGGAGAGGACAGGGTGGCGAGGACAGAACGAGAGTCAGACAGGAGAAGAAGAGAAGAAAAATGGCAGACTTTATGGTGTTGCCGAGACCAGCAAAGAGCGTGCAGAATGGCGCAGGCTTCAGCGGAAAAACTGGAACAAACTGGGCCTGCCGAAAAGGAAAGAGTGGCCTCAGTGCCACAGAGAGAGCAGTTGGCAAGAACGCCGGAGCCGCCCTTGCCAAAAGGAAAAGGAACAGAGCCGTCTGTCCAGAGTACCAGATCATGAGGAGGAAGAGAGTCAAGGTGGGCGAGAGCCGCACCTTGGCGAGAGTGAGGGGGATCAGAGCGAGAGCATGGAGTGGAAAGGGTGGACTCCACCGTGAACGAGGGAAGATTCCAAGGAGGACAGGGAGGGCAAGCAACAAGAGCCTCCCTAGAACAAGTAGAAGGAAGCATGAGCGGGTGAGTGGACGCAAAAGCTCTCCAGGACGATCTGCAGAGTCTTGGTTTCACTCCTAGTCTGGCCAAACCTGAGATGGGAAAGGAGGTTGGGAGACGAAGAGCCCGCTCATGAGAAAAAAGAGTGAAGTGAGTCAGAGTGACTCGTAGGGGAGGTAGAGAAGCCTCGGTGAGTAGTAGAGGGATAGGGGACGACGAGAGGCAGCCGGTGATGGCGCAACTGGCCGCTCGGTGGAGGCGTTCCAATTTGGTGATATTGGTAGCGCTTAGGAAAGGAAACCATCCGGGTGAAGCGTAAGTGAGAAGGGACCGAAGAAAAGATTTATACAGAACAGAGAGGGACTCCTTAGAGGGGCCCCAAGAGGAAGCAGAGATACAGCGTAAGGCCTTGAGACGTGGGAAAAATTTGGCCTTCAGCGAAGATACATGCCTAGAAAAGGAATGAGTGCGGTCGAAGGTGACCCCAAGAAAAGTTGGAGTGGGATTAAAACGGAGGCGGGAGCCGAGTAGGAGGAGGTTGGGCTGGAGGTTAGCCTGGTGGGGATCCACTGAGAAGAAGGAGGTCTCACATTTGCTCGGATTGAGAGGAAGACACCAGTACTCAGACCAGCGCTCCAATCGAAACAGAGCTCCTTGTGTGGCCCCCACCGCAGTGGGGACCGAGGGGGAGGAGGACCAAATGGCCAGATCGTCAGCGTAAAGAGAGCAGCTGACGGAAGAAGGCAGAGAAGCCGGAAGATCATTGATGAAGAGAGAGAAAAGTACAGGGCCAAGAACGGATCCTTGCGGAACACCTCGACGGACTCGAAAGGAGCGGCTTTTGTGATTTTGAAAAACCACAGAAGCGCGCCTGTCAGAAAGGAAAGATTGAGTCCAACGAGCAAAGCAAGGAGGGAGGCCAGCCGAAATAAGTTTGTGGAAAAGGGCGGGGTGCCAGACAGAGTCAAAAGCTTTAGAGAAATCGATAGTAGACAGGATCGTCCGAGAGCCCGGCCTGGGTTTGTTAAACCCATCCGAAATGGACTGAGAAAGGTACAGAATTTGATCAAGTGTAGACCGTCCAGGGCGGAAACCGGCCTGGCGGGGAGAGAGAATGGAATTAGATTCCAGAAAAAAGAGAAGACGGGATAGTATGATGCGTTCAAAAAGCTTTGATACGCAGGAGGTGAGAGAGATAGGCCGGAAGGAAGCAGGAGAGTCGAGAGGTTTTCCCATCTTATGTATGGGAATAATAGAAGATGTCTTCCAGGTGGAAGGAAAAGAATGTGAAGACCAAGAAAGATTGAAGATGTGAAGAAGAAAATCCATGCCAGAGCGAGGAAGATGCTTTAGCATGGGATAGGCAACTTTGTCTGGGCCAGTGGCAGTGGATGAGGAGAGGTTGGAGGCAGCCGCAAGAAATTCAGCGGGAGAGAAGGGAGAGCAAAAGGACGAGTGAGACTCCACAGAGCACGTAGCTCGGCGGAGCTCAGTGAGGTAGCCTCTGGCTCTGCTGCGCAGGGCCTTTGGCTGAGACACGGAAAAGTGAGACCTCAGGTAAGCGGCATAGACCGAAGCCGATTCCCTGGGAGAGGAACAGTTAGGAAAGTTAGGAGAGGAAGAAGACGAGGAAGGAGAGCCAGCAATAGAGCGAAGAAGAGAGTGCACAGATTTAGGATTAGATTTAGGTGAAAGAGAAGTGCAGGTCGTCTGCCATGCCTCAGCCTTGGCCTTGGCAATGACCGACGAGGCACGTCGAGAGGCGGAGATGTAAGCCTGGCGATCTTCATCACTTCTGTGAGCAGTAGCGAAAGTCTTGCGTCTTTCACCAACCGCTTCTTCCACCTCAGCAGACCACCAGGCTTTAGGAGGGCGTTTGATGCGGCCGAAAGGAATGGAAGATTTGGCCGCATTCATTGCCAGAGAGGTAAAGAGAGCAGCTGCAGAGGAAAGAGAAAGAGACGAGTATTCCTCTGCAGTAGGACAGTGAGAGTCAAAGTAGGAGGCAAAGTCATCCCAGCGAGCTTTCTGAAAATTGAAGGAAGGGGGGCGCTCGTTGGGGTGAAAGACCGGAGAGAGAGGGATAGATAGAAGAATTGGTAGGTGGTCAGAACCCAGGTCCTGAAGCACCTCCCAGGAGCAAGAAAAAGCAAGAGTAGAAGGAGCAAAGGAGATGTCAGGAGAGGAGCGATGGAGAAGGGTGGGTGTGTCAGGGTCATTGAGGGGGAGGAGGTCTGAGGAGATGACCCAGTCGAATACTTCCTCCCCACGGGGGTCGGAAGTACCTCTTGAGTCCCAAAGCGGGTGATGGCAATTGAAGTCCCCCAGAATGAAGAGATTTCTGGAGGAGGGAAGAATTGAGGGAGAGAAGGAATCGGTTCTGCCATCCGTTGGGGAGGAGCGAATAGGGGGGGCATACACATTAAGAAATGACACCGAGGAGGATTTGTTTAGAGAGATGTTGACCCCTACATAATCAGAGTAGGGATCGAGCGAAGAAAGAGAGGTGGTAGAAAGTTCAGAAAAGGATAGGCCCTGTCTGACGAAAATGACAACGCCGCCACTGGCATGCGAGGCATCAGAGGAGAGAGTGCCAGACCGGGAGTGAGTACGATCAGAACGCAGAACAGAGAATCCAGGAATCCGGAAAGAGGAAGAGGAGTTAAGATTGGATTCCTGAATGCAGATAAGATCGACAGGATGGGATGAAAGAAAGTGAAGTAGTTCAGTGCTCTTGGCTCGAAGACCTCCAGCATTCCATTGAAGAACCCTGAGAGAGTCAGGGGGAGGAGAGGAGGCAGGAGGTGCAGAAGTATAGCCAGGAGCAAGGGACGGTGGTGGAAGGGTAGGGGAAGGAGATATAAGATGGGCAGATGGGGGATAAGAAGTTTGGAGACGAGGGTGGGGCAAGAGTGCAGCATTAGCAGAGGGGGGCCAGATTCCACAGTGGAGGTATACGTGCCGGAGGAGTCCGAGGAGGGGGGAGTCACAGTGTTACGGCAGGGGGGGCAGCTCCAAGAGTGAGAGCTGCCAAGAGCTCTGAAGTTAGATAAAGAAAGTTGTGAGCACCTTAGATGGACCCATTTGGAGCAAGCGCAGCATTGCACCGACTTGCCCCGCCAGGTCACATTTCCAGCGCACACAGAGCAAGGAAAGATGGGGCCAGGGTTAGGATGAACGTTACCGCTCATCAGGAGAAGAAGAAGAATGAGGAGACGAAGGAGGGCAAGAGTAGGGCAGGAGAGAAGAAAAAGTAAGAACAGGCGACCGATTTTAAAGATGCTGTGTGCTGCCCTTCTGCGGTCGTTCAGGGGGCAGCATAGCGAAAAAATGAATGGGGAGTGCCCGGGGTAACTGGGACCCTCGGGAAGGCCAACAGCCATTTCGACCCAACCCAAACGGGGCCGGGGACCGCACCACCACGTTGAGGCGGCTGTTGATTGGTGCAGCGCATAGCTTCGCTGTCATACTCTTGTAAAAGGTTTGAACCTAGCTGCATGCATCGCAGTGTTCGCCATGCTGTTGCGTCATAGAGCCACTTCACTGTAAACTCGAACCCACGTTTTCCGTGCAAATGAAGCATCTCCGGATTGAAATTAATGAAGATGATTTTTTCAGCCGACCTAAAGTCGAGAAAGCAAAGAAAGAAAAAAGAACGAATAAAAAAGTTAAAAGTAAGCATCGCTTCGATACTTATTGATACTTTATCTTATCCATTTGCTTCGGAAGTCTACATAACGTTAAATGGTAAACTTCCCTGTAACGTAGTTAGATGCACTGCCGTGATATGGCAAGACCTAACAGCTACGTTTCAAATATCACAACCTTGATTTTCTTTTTGTGCGTGTAAAGCTACTTAAAGGAATAATTAATGTTCGTCCAGTTAACAGGTTCAAGGCAAAACTGAAAAAAAGTTGGTTCAGTTCTTCACTTGTTGAACAATAATAAATGACAGCAAAGCCAATATTTTCAAAAACATGATTTTTGTCGTTTTAAGGTTTTGGCGTATCACGGGGCTATGTAAGCCCGTGTTGGCGCAATCACAATTAATGCCAGCTCTGTTCACGGTTATCTACTGGCAGCACTTAAAGAATAAAAATAGACTTTTACTGAAATAATTTTGTAAATTGCAGAAGCGAAAAGCCCTTCCAGTGAAGCTGAACCCAACAAAGAATCAACTCGACAACGAAAAAAGAGAGTAATGCAAGAAAAGCGATCAGCTCCAGGGGGAAAGAAACCGCAAAATAAGAATGAAAAACAAGAACCAGAAGAAAAGAAAAGAAAATTAAAAAAAAATAAAACAAAAACGAAATGAAATTTAAAATAAAACCGTTTTTAATTAGTCAATGGAACTGATTAGTCACTTCTATTTGGTGATCGCAAATTTTCTATTAGTTGACATCGAAAGCTGCAACCAGGCTTCTTTTAAATGCATTTATCAATAAAGTTTCTTGGAAAATATTGGTAATGTTGATTTGCGGTTTCCTTTATGTACTATTTATTGAACGAGCTAAATAATTGTACCGGAGAGAGCTAGGATATTTGTCCTTGTCCTGCCTAGAATTGGTAAAAACTAGGTACAGCACGAAATGATGGTGACCATATTTTCATTACCATAAAGGAGGACATTTTTGATAATAATAATTATCAGCCCTACAAGTTGTTCTGCAAGGCTGGGACAGTTTTTCTGGACATTTGTTGGACACTGACCGCTTTTGATAATTAGTACAAATACAGCAGTTTATTTTTTAGATTTATTATGCCAATGAACAAAAAAATGTAAATCGGACAAATAACCAAAACAAATTTTGAAAAACAACTCATGCTGAATAATGACGGTGTGTAATTGTGCATGATGCAAACCAAGCTGAACAAAAGAAATGAAATCAACAAAAAATATCCAGTTTATATGTTGGATTTGGTCCATAAATATTTAGATGTTCCTTTAACTTTTGTCGATAAGGTAGAAACATTTTTTGTCATGTCATAAAATTGGCTGCACGTAACATCATTAAAATTGTACACTACTGTTAAAATACTTGCAACGGACTCGAATAAAAAAATTCTCTCTTGAAATTAGGTCCAGAGACGTAGCAGCCGCCCCCCAAACCCCCCAATCGGGGGGGGCCCAGGCCAACTTTGGGGGCCCAAGTTAGTCTGAAATTGCTTTTTGGCTACGTGACTATTTTCAGTTCAGCAGACTTCTTTACAACCGATTTAAACTGTAGGAAGAAATTGGCTTGTGACATCATAAGTGAATGCAACGTCATTTTATCTCGCAGAATCTAGAATATTTCGATTGATTTTCTGGTAGAATCTTGAATATTCGATTGACGTAACAATGCCGTTGTTACGCAACAATCATAGAATGGTCTGGAATTCTGTTTGGCTAGAAATACCGGGACAATATATATACACTGCAGAGTGCAGATAAAGTATTTTATTGACATTGTATAGAATGAAACGTTCAAAAAGTGGTGCTCAAAAGAGAAAAGAAGCAGCCACTGCTCGAGATGCTGTAGCGAAATTGCCCAAGATGACAGATTTTTTCAAGATTACTGAGCAGAGTAGACCTGGCACTAGTACCGAGAGGGATGAAGAAAACTATAGTGTACAAGAAAAAGAAGACTATGACGATCAGCATCAAAGTGATTGTGAATTTCCAGAAAATGTAAGTTGTGATTTACCTGCCAATACGCAACCTTCAATATCAAAAATAACTGAATCTCAATTTACCCCTATCCCTGATGACCCATGTAAATGGCCTGAAAGTATTTCTGATGCTCAACGATGTGATATAGTAAAGCGTGGACCACATCAACTAATAATGAATTTTCCATATAATAACACAACTCCAAGGCGACGTTTTTCCTCCAACCATTATAAACGTGTGTTACCTAATGGTGAAAGTGTTTCACGGTCGTGGCTAGTTTATTCTGGGAAATCAGATCAAGTTTTTTGCTTTTGTTGTAAGCTATTTGGAAAAACACTAAGCCCCTTTTGTAGTGGTATAAATACATGGGAGGGTTTTTCGAAAAAACTGAAAGACCATGAAAACGGCATTTCCCACCAAGAATGCTGCAGTCAATGGATGTTGCTAGCTGAAGGGATAAGAAATTCATCCACTATCGACAAACGCGAGATGAATATTTTTTTCAATGAAAGACGTTTTTGGAGAAATGTTTTAGAGAGACTTATCGACATTGCCTTGTTTCTATCGGAAAGGAATCTTGCTTTTAGAGGATCTGAAGAAGTCTTAGGATCTCCTCACAATGGAAATTTTCTGGGTATATTTGAGCTTTTGGCAAGAAGAGATCCGATCCTAAAAGAGCTTCAAGGCAGAATCAAGAATAAAAACACTAAAGATCACTATTTGAGTCCTACCATACAAAATGAACTAATTGAATTGCTAGCGACAGAAGTTGAAAAAGAAAATTTACAGCAATTGAAATTGGCAAAATATTTTTCTATAATTTTGGACTGCACTCCAGATATGTCACATCATGAACAAATGTCTGTCATTCTCCGTTATGTACTATGTAATGAAGAAGCTACTGTTGTTAAAGAAACATTTTTTGGCTACTTGAGAATAAGTGGCAGTACTGGGAAAGGCTTGTTGGACGCTTTCTTAGAAAAAGCGACCGAACTGCAACTCGAATTGTCTGATTGTCGAGGTCAGTCATATGATAATGGTGCTAATATGAAAGGAAAACATTCTGGGGTCCAAGCAAGAATGCTAGACATCAATCCCAAAGCTGTTTACGTGCCCTGTGCAAACCATACCCTTAACTTAGTTGTTGTTGACAGTGCTGATTGATCGACGGAAGCATTGACATTTTTTGGAGTACTTACAAGGTTGTATGTGCTGTTTTCTTCCTCTGCTCAGCGTTGGGAAATTTTGAAGAAACATGTGGAGCTGTCCATAAAGTCACAATCTGATACTCGTTGGGAAAGCAGAATTAAATGCATCAAACCTCTTCGATACAATTTAAAATAGGTGTTGCTGGCACTGAAAGACTTGGAAGCCATTTCCATAGAAAGAAAAGATGGAAGAGCTGCCTCAGAAACAAAATCGTTGATAGCTCATTTATCAAAATGGAGTTTTCTTTTGTCGGTGTTTATTTGGTATGATATCCTATTCCAAGTCAATGAAGCAAGCAAGATTCTTCAATCGTATGGAGTCTCCCTTCATACAATGGAAACGGAAATCCAGGCAACTGAAAAGTTTTTGCAAAATTATCGCACAACGGGTTATGACAGTGCCGCAACATCTGCTGTTGAAATAGCACAGGAATTGGATATTGATCCTTCTTTTCCTCCGTCAAGAAGTGGAAAGAAAAGAAGATTGTTTGATTACCAAGGTGAAGAGGAACAACGAGCTACTCCTGAACTGAAATTTAAAAGCAACTTTTTCTATCCATTAGTAGACCAGGCTATTATGTCAATAAAGGAGCGCTTTAATTTGTTACGTGAGGTTTCTTCCGCCTTTTCGTTTTTCTACACACGAGACAAACTTTTGCTTGTGCAACAAGAAAATGCTCTTCTTACTTGCTGTAAAGAGTTCCAAAAAAAGTTCGGTGACATTGATTCTGATGAAATGAGCGCTGAGCTACAGCGGTTTGTTTTAATTTTACAAAAAAAAACGCAATCTCAATACGGCTCAAGACTTTCTGAACTATCTTCTAAAGACTCATTTATTTGAATTGTATCCGAATGTGTACATCGCACTTCGAATCTTACTAACTTGCCCCGTGACTGTTGCCAGCGCTGAAAGAAGCTTCAGCAAATTGAAACTGATCAAAACTTTTAATAGAACGTCTATGACAGACAGTAGACTATCTTCATTAGTCATGTTGTCAATCGAAAATGACTGCGCCCGATCTCTTGATTATGACAATGTCATAACAGCATTTGCGAACAAAAAGGTTCGCTCCAGACTATTTAAATGATACTGTGTTTTTATAACTTTTTCATGTTTTTCAGTGTCATTGCTTTCGTTTCCCAGTGTCTGCATAAATGTCCTACTGAACTCTGGCATCGGTGCCGAATTTTTTATGACTTGCACCTTCGGTATCGGCATGCTTTATTCTGACATTAGCCTGTTTACTTATGTACAAATTGTGGTGTATTTTCTTAATGCAGCTTTTCAATTTTACATCTCTAAAGTGATATGACCTGTGCGCAGGGGCTTTTGCGCTTACTTTGGGGGGGCCCGAAGTTGGAGTGCTACGGGACTGATTAGGTCAATCGACCAGAACAACAAAGCAAAATTTATCTCCGCTGCGTAAAATACAAGAAATGCAGTTTGGAAATTTACCGGTGTTTGTACCGTTTTCCATGTAGTCTTACTCTTTCAAACCTAAAGCAACAGTCAGCCTGAGGTAGACCGTTAGGAAACTCCCTTTTATTATTCCTTACCAGTTCAACTTATTAACACTTGAACTAATATGCAGTGACAAAATTTTTTAATCACAGGGTAAACGTAAAAATGGAATTTTTGAACGAATTTGGATGACCAAATCAGTTTTTATTAAAAAGGAGGACAAAAAAAGCATTTTTAAACATCCTCGGAGGACCAATTACTTTTTAACAAAAAGGAGGACATGTCTTGCAAAAAGAGGACGTATGGTTACCCTAATTTGCAGCGCTGCCAAATTTCTTCCCGTGAGGGTTAAGTTATTTCGTTTGATGTTAGACAACAACTTTTAGCCGAGTTTAGAAAGAGCTGCAAATGTAACAAAAAGAAGCAGTTTTCCGTTTTGTAGTACCAGTCACAAACAGAATATAGAAAATTAAAAATTAGGTTGGTTAGGAGCATTTTTAGATTCTACTATTGCCGAACTGTAAAGGCAAGGCGCAATTGTAGGAAGCTCTAAATCCATCGTTGGTATTAAGCAGTTTAGGGTTATTTTACCGTTAGAATTTTGGGCAAGTCAAGATTTTAGGCCTAAGTTTGTGCAGGGCAGCCACTCGTAGGAATTTATCCCTACGGTAGGGAATTTTGGTCAGGTGTACGGAGTTCTTATGAAATTTTTTATTGTGCGCAAGGAGTTTTTCGAAAGTTGTAATGAAACGTAGAGATTTTCCAGGTTTGTCAATTTACATTTGGAATCACGCAATTTTGTTTAGCTAAATTGCGAACATAGTGGCCAATCTTGGGAAATTATACCGAGATTTTGGGATTTATTTGTTGAGCGACGCGATGGCGTAGTGGTTAGAGCGTCCGCTTCGCAGACCTTTGGTTCATTCCCCTTGTCGAGTCATACCTAAAGACTTTAAAAAATGGTATCTATAGCTTCTTTGCTTGACGCTCGGCATTTATGGGAGGTTGTGGAGAAAAAGCCAGCAAGTTCGCTTGTTGTGTCCTTGGGCAAGGCACTTAACGGGACGCCTCACCTTTGTGTGGAAGACAGGTGACCTGGAAATGGCAATTCCCAAGCGAGTGCGGACTTACCGTCTAAACTCTAAAACATAGCGATACATCGCTTTCTCGTGAATGGAGGATAAATATGGCAAATAAAAAAAAGAAACACGTTGAAAATACCTGGTAGTGCCAATGGTGTAGTAACCCCAAGATTTCAGCAGATTTCATGAAGTGGGAACATTTCTGAACATCGATGATCTTTTTTCTTGCTTTAGAGATCGACGCTGAAATGATAAGATTTTCGGAAAATTAGGATGAATCAGAACACAATCTAATGCTGAGGCAACACTGTTCAGAGTTTTGGGATTTTGTTCACCATCTTTATGTAAATGAAATTGGTGTAGAGCAAAGGTTCCCAAACTTTTTGCTTTGCGGACCTTTTTTTTGTGAATCTGCTGCTTTGCGGACCCCTTTTTGCGAATCTGTTTTTTTGTGGACCCCAATTATATGTGACATTACTTTTGTCACCCGACTCATTTCCAATAATATTAATTAAAATACGTACACAAAAGAAAATGAAGCTGTCCTCTAAAAAAAGATTAGCACTTCTATTACTGCCACCATTGTGTCACTCGCGGTCCGATTCATCGTCAGGCTAGAGTTACTTTTCATAATTTAACTGAAGTGACTTTCCGGGACATTTTGCTAACCGAGACAACCGCTGATTAATTGACTTATCGGGACGAATCCACGGACCCCAGTTTGGAAACCTCTGATGTAGAGGCATGTTGGGATTTCTGACCTTTTACAGCAGGGATTTTTGGAAATTTTGTGTGGCAGCACTGAGTTTGTGTGCTTAATTATTTGTAGATAATACAGCAAGTGTAGATTATTTCAAAAGAAGACAGGGTGAATGACATATTCGAGCGTTGCTGAATAGTACGGTATAAACTTTAGGCTATATTCACTTTGATAGCACATTAGTAATAAGTTGAAAAAACCAGAGGACATGAAGCTTGAATTATGGTCTAGGCTGCTATGTACTAGAAAAGAATACTTTGCTACAAATTTATTAGTACCAATTCAAAAAACTTATTTTTTGGGCACTTTTTTGATTGTTACCCCAGGCCACCATCCTGGATCGAATGCGACTTCAATTCTGTAGTTATAAGTTTGAATTTTCACTGGCATGGTACTTGGACAAAGGCAGAGTTTACTTGAGGGTGAGGCCCAGTATGTGAATGTATAGTGGAGTGTACACCAGAGGTACGATTCTGCCCAGTACATCCAAGATGGCGGTCCTCGGTAACAAACAAAAAAGCACCTTTATCTGAGATATATTTTTTACAGACTGACTGAGTGAGGTAATACCCAGCTGCCCAGAACCGTGTTATCCCTACTAAATGCCAGTGGTGTCACAAAAAGCAAAATTATTTGTGGGGGAGGGGCAAAATGTAAAATTTGTTGCATGACCTTTTTAGGGGTCAACTTTTAGAAGGTAACCATTTTTGGCCCAAAACAAAAAGCAAGACTTTCCAATTCAAAATAATCTTTTTCAACCTGACCTATTTTATTTTTGGCCCAAAAAGCTGAAAATATTTTTTTTAATGTAAGGATAAGTATGGATACATACCATAATTCCTGCATGATATATCCACCTTGATCCAGACCAATTTTAGATTGATCAAATGGTCATAAAATTGATAAAGTTAAGCTCGGTAATCCTTAAGTTTAGCGTCGGAAACTCAAGTAAAAATCTATCGTAATCAAAACACTTACTTTATTAAGATCAATCATAAATATTGTAGGTAGTGTTTAAATATCATTAAATTTGTTTAAATAAAATTATTATAACAACGTTCAAATACATTAAAATGGCAGGCAGAAGACCTCTTTCTTGTACAACTCAAGTAGACAACTTAATGAATGAGAATGCGTCGTCAATGTGATACAAGTGAAGCATTACTTCCATCATATTTGTCAGAGTATTTGTGGCATCAGTGTGTGGGACCTAACAAATTTGGTGAAATGTTTTGTTGCATAGCGCAAATTTATATCTTTTAATTTTCATTTCAATAAAGTAACTGTTTGGATAACAAATTTTTTTTACTTGAGTTTCCGACGCTAAACTTCATAATTCCTGCATGATATATCCACCTTGATCCAGACCAATTTTAGATTGATTAAAGGGTCATAAAATTGATAAAGTTAAGTTCTTAAGAGGTTTCAAACGACAAGACCTGAAGAATAAGTGGTGTGGTAACCAAGTAACTGCCATAGCTGATCTGAATCTGTATCACTAGATAAATCACTTCAATGGCATGGTACTTAGATATTTTTTTTGTATTCAGTACAATAGAAGTTACCACTAAATTTTTATCAGTAGAGTCTAAAAGACTACATTTGGGCAATGTTCAAAGGAAGTGGCTATTTTGCCATTGATATTATTTTACCTTAGCAGAGTATTTTGCCATTAACATTTATGTGTCTTAAGTAGACATATTTGGTATGATTCTGGCAGTGACGATGGGATGTAGTGGACAGTGTAGCTCCTTTCAAATGTAATAATTACTAGTTTTAGTCTTATCTGGCAAGGCATTTAGACAAAGGCAGTGTATGCTGGGGGAGGGGTGCCCAGTATGTGAATGTGTGGGGGAGTGTGCTCTGAGGGACCAGATTAGCTGGGGGTACAATTCATCATAGATATAGACCAATCAGAAATGAACAAAAGTGACATTTTTATACATCATTAAAATGAAACAGTCACGAATGTGTGATTGCAAAATAGCTTGCAAGGATAAAATGCCATTGATGACAAAATAGCCACTGCCATAGTAAAATGTAGCTGTAATGACATTAGGAGTGAAGGAGTGTGGCATGGATAAAATGCCTTGTTAAAGAATTGTTGTATCATGGAAGCACCATTCGACTGAATTGTCTAGGTTGATAATTGATTACTTAAAATTCATATTTTGATCATGTCAGACTTATTGTTGGTTTAGGTCAGGGGTGGTCAAACTGCAGCTTGCAAGTGAAATGCAGCTTTTTGGGGCTTTAAGTGAGGCTATTTTAACTTGTGTTTTTTTGTTATCATTGTTGTAGGTCTAAGGTTAATGTCAGTTAGCACATCTTATAAAGGTCTACACTGTAAATTTGAATGCAGGATACAGGAATTCAAGCTTTGCAAATAGTGATTTCCAAAAAGGTCTCTATCTTCATATTGGATGCAAAATACATCAATTCAGGTTTTGATAATATTGATCTCCAAAACAGGTTTTCACTTTCAGTTTGAATGCATTTCACATGTGGCCCAGTGGTACAGTTCTTTCAAATGTTGTTTGTAATGTACGTGGCTCTAGCATGAGGCAAGTCTGGCTATCCCAGGTTTAGATTATAAAAAAATTTCAGGAAATTGGAGTTAGTAAGTGGATTTGGCAACTTTTCAATGAAAAAATGTTGTCCCAGGGCAAATTGGACTTATAAGCAGCTAGATTTACATTCAGCCGATTGGTGCAGTTTATAGGGGTATTACTGAATTGTCCATGACTGCAGCATGCAAAATGTTTATGACGATGTTTTGTGAGGTCAACTAGCCTGAACTTTTACCCTAAACTTAACGATAACTCTAACCTTGCATGAAGCAGACATTGCAAATATGTATAATTAGATGTACTGTAGATTACGATAATTATTTGGTATTTGTAAGTTTAATTTAAGCCTTCGCTGACAGAGCATGAAACAATTTTTAAGTTGTAATTAGGAGGAAAAACAAATGCGGGTTGATTTTATGCAATGTCATATTCACGAAATGAATTGATTGACTTCTATTAATGTCACTTCTAATCTGGAGTTTGACAAACTGTCACATTAAGTTCATTGTCCTTAGCTTTTCACCATAATGGCGTATCAAACTTTTGAAGAAACATCCTTTATTGTTTACCTCTAGCTTGATTCCATGTATTCTTCATCTTAATCACAAGCTTTCAATTCATTCCTTCCAGATAATATGCCCCAAAAATGGCAGTTAGTCGATTTTGACTACTAGCTTCTTTTGTTTTCTCAAGCAAATTAAGATTTCTTTGTTAATTAGTGCTGAATCCAATCATGTAAATTTCTAATATAAAAAGTTAACATTGTGGCTTTTCGATTTGTCAGTTTACAGCAGTGTTATCTGTAAGTTTGGGACAACTTAATCTGTACTCCGAATTTCCAACTATAAACTGAAGATTAGTTGAGCCCAACCTTTAAATCTGGATAATTTATTGCAAGAAAAAAACAATTACCAGTGTCAAAGAACAAAATTTAGTGCCTTCGATGACAAATGCTTCTGAAAATGTGTCTAGGTTGTTTAATGGTGCACATGTTATTATTTTGAAAACGTTTGCTTCAAGTTAGAAGTTGGTCTGTGCTTTAATAACAAAAAAATAACGTGAAGAGAACTATGATTTGCATGGTGTAACGCTGCTCTTTGGTTTTGAGAAAGTACTTGTCAAAAGTCTGATTTTGATGACATTAATGGCTGCATTGCACAGACGATTGGCCTTACAATACCAACTGCACTTGTGTGATCAAGAAAAGCATGTAGAAGGCTTTTTTTAAATGCAGTGCTTATGGTAGAAATGTATTGCCTTGACAGTGCTTTAAAACAAAATGTATTGCTTGTACCTAGAAAGGTGTTCAGGCAAAGTGGTGTTAGCTGTTATTTTTTATTACTGCCAAAGCATAACACTATATTAAGTGTAGACTACCTACAGTAGTTACAGCCTAAACTCTTGAGTGGATAGATAATTTTTTGTTTGACAAAACAAAATGCTAGTTGGTTGTAACCTTTACTCCAGTTGTTATGTGATGCATCAATAAAGATGAATACTAATCCTTGTGCTTTCAAAGGGCAACGTAACCTGAGACAAAAGTTTCTCTCAATGCTTTTCTTTATTTGTAGAATTTTATTGCATTACTGTTAATGCATAGGCTTGCACAATTAAAATCCTATTTGATTGAAAATGCTGTGATTTTTAAAATAGTTTTCAGACGATGAGCCACAGCAGTAGTTCAGGTACCAGCATGTGTAAAGTTTCGTGTATATATGGGTCGCTGCTCTTCCAACGTAATGTAGTGGCGGCAAGCTGACAAAATACATTTTTTAGAATTAACACACAGGAGATTACTTTTGGCAAATTAATTTGTAACTGGCAAACTGAGTGTAATGGCGAATTAACGTGGCTAAAACTGTAGAAAAATTATCACAAACGCAAGTCTAACGGCAAACTCACGATATACATTTTTAGAATTAACACGAATGGAATTACTTCCAAACTCCACTCCTGTTTATGTAAGTAGTAAAAGATAAAACAACAACTGTAATCATCAGGATGTTTGCTAATTTATGCATAGCAATTCTTTTTTGTAGCCTGAAAAATGTGACGTATAGAATTTACTGTTAAGTGATGATTGCAAAAATTGATTGTTGTTGAGACATACACTCTGTGAAAAATGGTGGCATAGAGTGTGTTATTTGTACACTACATGTAAAAAAATTATGTGCAAGTTCTAGTTTAGGTAGAAATTAAATTTATTACAAATTACTAAAACTAATCATTATACTTATTCAAAAGATCTGTAGCACTGATTCTCCTTTTTTGCCTTCCTACCCATAGGTGTGTATAAACCCTCTTGGAACTCTTTTGTCCGTGAATAACATACAAAAGGTTAATTAAATTGTAATAACTGACTTGAAAAATTCTGTTTTTGGTATAACATAGAATTTGTCCACTAGTCTTGCACATCTTGCTTTGATGTTTTGTACCCCTAGTTAAGAAACATGGGTCTGTGGTAAAAGTTTTTTTTATGAAAAGAATTATAGTCACTATTTTTACCAACCTTTATAGTGCTTTTTACTTTTGTTTACATAGTGGTTGTGGTTTCAGGGCGGAGGATTAATCGTTGCATTCATTTCTGAAGAATATTTGTTGTCGGACGATGTCCGTGCATTTCTTGTCTTCAAGGGATCAAGACAACGTCAAATAACAGAAGCCAAAATATCAATACCAGATAATGCCTTGCATGCTGTTATACCAGGTAAACATTTTTGATTAGTACGTTCCCATTCTGCTTATTGCTCTAGAGCAGGGTGCATACAATTGTATCGAAACTCTAGCCAGAGAAAAGAGTCTCCACAACCTTGTACGATATTCAAAGTTGCAGCACCTTTGATTTGTGAACTGTGAGCGCTATTGCAGTAGTGTTTGCTGTGTGGTGTATAGCAAGATAGGTTCGTAATTACTCGGTTACAGTGTTATTCATGTTGTTATTTGCGCGTGCTAGCTTGTTACCAGTGTTATGTAATGAGTATGACTTGGTTGTTTTGCTGAAGAACAATTTTTTGCGCTTAGATGAAGCACATAAATAATTTATTTTTTGCTGAGTGCTGCTTTTGCAATGGTCAAGATGTTGTTTTACTTTACTGTAAGACCATAATTAATATGCTGCCTGAGGACATCTTAAAGCTTGTGAAAATTTACTGGAAAGCTGACATTTTATTATTGTCGACATAAACAACATTATTTACGGGTGGAATTCAATTGTTCCTTTTGCAATTGTTTCTTACAGTTATGTTGGTGTAGTGTAGTTCAACCGTCATTTATTTTTTCATTTGTTGTGAGTTAGAGTTCTGTTGAAGTTAAGTTTAGATTTAGATGTAAATAATTATTTTACTCACCTAAACTGTTTTGCACATACAGTATGGCAGTAGTTTTCAACACATGAAATGAAATGGCTGCCGATCTTATATTCAGCCCTTGAATAGATTGAGTTCATTTTGATGAATGCAGCTAGTTGACCCATCTTTTGATCATTGTGAACTTGGTTGATGTTATTTAAAACTGATTCATTGTTCAAAGTGCCACGATTCGCTCTATTCGTCAGCACGCTGCAGTTTTGAGATAAGCAGCGAGCATCAATTGTGAATTGAACTATTTGTAGAAAGTGTATCTGTCTGAGCAATTTCGTAATTATTTTGTTAAGTTGTGAAAATCAAGGGCATTGATTGGAAAATATTTTGTTAGAATTAATGCCAACTCAACTTTGTCATGTATACGCTAGCATATGACAAATGGTCACCTGGACAGGTGTAAATCGCGACCCGC
Source organism: Trididemnum clinides (assembly GCA_963675345.1). Lineage (NCBI taxonomy): Eukaryota > Metazoa > Chordata > Ascidiacea > Aplousobranchia > Didemnidae > Trididemnum > Trididemnum clinides. The sequence continues at coordinate 10,039,555 of OY776285.1, forward strand.
CAAGCATTTTCGTGGGTCTTCTTATTTATTCATAACCGTCAAGCAGGAGTCAGGATGGTAAAACGATTCTACTGGATTTCAAACCACAGTTTCTTGATTGCCAGTTAGATACTCTACCATTTGATCTTGCTGTAGAATCGTTCAGCCGTGTGCAATAGTCTATGCAAAAAATAAACTTCTTTATAGGTGTCGGTGATTGGTGGTAGCTTCAACTGTTTTGTTTCCTAGTTCCTTTATTGCATACAGATCACGAACCTCCTGAGCGTGTGATACTTGCTGCTTATTTGCTGCTTCCCGGAGACAGAATCCAGTGCATCGCCGTCGAACCATTCACGTATTACCTTGATGATACTTGTTACTTGGCAAAATATCTTGCTGACAGGTGAGAGAGATAAAACAGTTTGTTTTGAAGACCGGTTATTTTGAAATGGGAATTAATTACTCTTTATGACGCCATCAATAAGCCAAGTAGATGAAAGGTCATTGCTGTAAAAGAGCTTTAACGAGCACGGTAAGACGAAAAGGTTTCATAACAAATAGCTGTTCTGAAAGTGATGCTGTTTGCTTTTCCTTGATTTGTGCAGGTGCTCAACAAAATTTATCGAAAGTAAGGAAATGACGGATCATATAAGGTAGTTCTCTGCATATTGAATATGATCTGCTGCATTTAGTCGAATTAAGGCTGCATTTATTATTTGTACGTGGGTGGCGGCTAATTACAAAATATGTATACCAGTAATGCTCTGCCTTCTTCCACCAAGCTAACGTCAATACCTTAGCCCAGCCTCAGAGCTGCTATTTGTTAATAAATTTGGTTTCACAGTGTGTATGATTTGAGGAGCTTGGAGGATTGGGATAACATTCGAGGTCCAAACTTTTCCCTTTCTAATGAAGATTTCGGCACCTTAGACGAGCGGCTCACCAGCGCCTTCCAACATTTAATTTTACCTCACGATTGGAATTTACTTGGTGATACTTCTGCAGGTAGGTATAACTTGTCTGATGGGACCTTATGTGCACAGTATCACTTGTGTTCTAGAGTTTGGCATGGTACAGGAATATGGTTGCTTGCTTTGTATGTGCATGAGCAAATATAGCCTTTACGATTAACAGCTGAGTATGACTTTGCTCCACCCAATTATGGTTAGGTTTGTGTTCCTTACGCTCTTCGACTTTAGAAAATTGTGCGCCTTCCCTGCTTGTGAAGACTTAGCTTTTTACTCTCGTCGTATTTTACTAGAGCACGTCCCTCGTGAAACGTTATTTCACTTCGCCGCTCGACTTGGGTTATCTACCTTCGTGACGTTGCTGCTGGAGAAGAACGGAGCTGAATCGTGTTTGCAGCTTAAAAATCAGCATGGTGAGCTGGCAAAGGACATCGCGGAGGAGCGAGGTTTTGATGGACTTGCTGACCTCATAACCGAGTAAGGGTGATTGAAAGAAGCGACATTGATGCATGCTCCGAGCCATGACAGCTTGCAATGTGGCTTGCACGCAAACGTTTGATTGTAGTGGACAAGAGTGTTGCGCTTAAAGTGATATAACTCTTGCAGCCTGATCAGATTACCTAGTTCAAAGTTACCGTTAATCGCGCGCTTTTTAAAAGAAGTTTTATTAATTCTTAATGGCAAGCGCTCACTTAATATTCGAATGTTGTTTAATGTTTAGCTTATAAAGATTCAGACTTTAATATCTTCAACCGCATTGTATTTCGCAGTTTATATGATCACATCACTTGTTGCTGGTTTATCTGTCCAAAACCGCTCAGCCGTTAAGTTTTGCGTCGACATTTAGTTTAAGATGGCGTCCTATCTCGCCTCGGGCTGCGTTCGAATGAGAATGATTCTAGTCGCTTTTTGAGGAAGTAGTTGAAAGTTATTGCCGCGGTTATCGGCTGTTCTGCGGTAACGCGATCATGCTCTTGATTCGCGTTTGTAGTAGGCGGTCGCTTTTAACTCTCATTCTTCACTGGTAATTGGTTTTCATTAAAGACGCGATGTGATTGTATTACTCTACTGCTTAACCATGAGTTCTCATGACAGTAACTGTAAATTGTGCTTGTGGTTATCGGGTAATCCTGAAAATAAATTTAAAATCCAGTTCAGTTCTTAGGAGACCTGGCAAAAGCTCGGTGTTTATGCAGTTAGATCCAAATACACCAACATTTTTGACATTGCGTTACAATGACCTTGCGCGCTGTTTCGTTGCGGCTTGTTGCGATCGAGTTTACATACGCAATCAAGTGAATTGTACCGCAGTGGTAGCGATGTTGACGAGCACATGGCTGAGTAGAGCTACGATCTCAATCGAAAGGTCGGAAGTTCAATGCTGCTGTATTTCCTTAGTCGTAGTGCTCTTACAAAACTCTTTCGACGACAACTTGTTTTGCGCGGTTGTTTGCAACGCTTGCGGTTGATACGCGCTGTGCGGATAGCACTGGTAACTCGGAAGCAATCTTAATTTCACTTTCATAGGAAATCGTTGAGAAGTGTACCATGACCGCTGAATATGTGCAGCGTATAACTGCTAAAGTCATGAAGATATCTTTCTTGCAGCCCTCATGCTCATGGTGTGATCAAGTGGGAGAGCAAGGAAAAAGTAGGAGAAGCTATCGTACTCACAAGACATAGTTTTGGCACCGTATCCACCACTGCTGAGGCAAAAAACGGGCACTGGCCCCCTCTGGGTGAGTAGCATAAAAGATAACTTACAGAGAGTTAGCATGGTGATTTTGTTTCAATTTGTAACGTGCCTTGTTCATGTTTTGCTTGATACACCGACTGAATTGTGATTAAGATGTGTTGTGTTTGATTCTGATCAGTACATCATGTCTCCAAATCCATTGCCTGCTTTTACAACAGATTTCACTGTAGCGATATTTTAAGAAATTGAAATCGAAGCACTGAGTCGATCCTCCGCTCCTCCGGCCACTCCTGTTCCATATCACGTTGGTTCCGAGAACATGTGGGACGAGGTCGACCAAAACGCTTCACTACCATACCTTGATCCAGCCTACTATGAAGATCAGTATCCTGCCGTTTCTCCCAGCGACGTATTTTCATCCGATTATAGTGGATATGATTCAAGGGAAGCTCCCGACAGTAAAAGGACAACGAGGTCGTTTCTCGGTAAGAAGTTTGTAGATGATTGGCGTGAACTTATTAACGCTCATAGCGTGTCATTTTTGCTGTTGTCACGCGGCCAGTTGCTGGAAACTTTTCAAGTAGCCATTTGATTGCTTCCTTGTTTGTAACTGGCGGACATTTTAGAGTTGTAATTGGCCAGATGCAAGAATGCAGTATGTTGTTTATTGAAGATAGTCGGATTACCTGTCCTGTGATGGGTTTCATGGCGGGAAGATGCAAAGTTTCAAACATTTGGAGAGCGTCACAGTGTAAATCAATCACCTGCTATCGGAAAAAGGGTGTGCGTGAAGTCCGAATTCTTTTTCATATGATCGTAGTGTATATGTGCTAATGTTTGTTAATGACACCATTTCTGCACTTGGCTACAACATCAAACTGTCATTAGCTTTGGTTTGTTAATTTATGAAAGACAGTGTACTGCGTTGATTTAGTGACAGGTGATGGACTTAAACTAATAATTCATGATCTTATGCATATTCAGATGACAATCTTCGGCGCTTACACAATATAAGTGACGACATTCATCACCTTCGTCATAGAGATATGGAGAGACTGCAAATGGTAAGTTAAGAACTTGAGATACATCGGGTCAAGCAACACATGCTAAGTTTGCACAACATTAGTTGAAAATATCATTTTGAAGTTCCTGCATTTTGGCACTTTGCACATTTAAGGAAGTTGGTTATGCAACAGTACAGTTATTTCGGTTTAAACAATGCTTCTGTGTAAGAATTTAGTTCTGACTTAAAACTGTTTGTGTTGCAACTTTTGGATTTTTTGCTCTTGCCACTACTCTGTGGCTAAGTGGAAATGTTTTTAAATTCAATGCATATAAATTTTTTTCCGCAAAGTCGTTTAGGATATGAAGATTAAGCTTATCTGAGCAACAGGTGGTGGTTAGTGGTAGATGTACTCCGCATCGGCATGATGTAACTTTAAATTAAACTCTAAAATGACATAGCAGATGTTTCTATTATTTAGGAAGAAGATCCTGAGGATCCTGGATCCAGATTAAGTAGCTCCTGTCCTGATCTTGTTCAGGACTTGGTGTCTCAAAATGTTGCAAGTGGTAGGTAAATTAGGTCAACTATAAAATCATTACCCGTCTGCTGATCAGATTGTCCGTTGCCATGTTTATCGCTGCTAGTGCTTACGCTCTATTTGTTTTTATTTATGTGGTTTATGCACTATTTTTACTTCAAATTCAATCCAGTGAAGTGCTATATAGTGATACAAGTAAAAAGCCAAGCAACAAAATAATTGTGAAAGTATTTTGCAACCACTATTATTTTTAAACTACTCAAGCTGCTGATCTAAACATCGTATTTATATATGCAATGAAAATTCAATAACTTTCTATCACGTTCATCATGTGATAAAAGTAAAAGCGAACGAAACAACCCTTGATCGTAACTGTATTTTTTCTTTTTCAACATTATTGATGATTTGAAGTGATCTCACAAACCCCTTATAACCTTTTTGGCTGAATCACAAGGAATTCACCGACGCCAAACAATTATGAGTTGATGGCAGAGGCTATCAATGTCAGCTGCTACATCCTGCACGTTACACATGTATGGTCACGATGATCGCTTCTGGTTAATGATTTAGCGAAGATTGTGGTGCGATTGTAAATCACTCATTAGTAAATTCTTGTTTGTCATTTAAAGATTTTAATCAAACCAATGGAAAACATGCCACGACCAAATTTGCACTTGCTGCCGGCTGATATTAATGTCGGACGCCGCGATTGAATTGTCAGGAATGAGCTCAGTGACGCCACTAATGGTTTATTCTAAAGTTGCACCAGGTGTCACTTTCTCAAGTGATGTCATTGCCTCCGTCTAAATAGATAGCTTAGGCCTTACTGTTATTTAAACTCGGTTTTTTTCAAGCCTGTTGAATATTTTATGTTCGTGAATTTTGCTCTTGTTGTCTTGCTCTCTGTCGCCTCTCTCGACGAGCGCTTCTTGAATGCGGACTTTGTAGCAGCACTTTTTTAATGCACTGTGCAATAATGTTAGAGTTTTTACCCTACGTCACTGCCTCGGTTATTAAGGACAGACCTATCTTGATGGCTCAATCACTCATAACCGGTTCATGTTCCAACTTTGCTGTTCAAAATTTCTACCGCCCAACATTGAAACAAGATATTGCTCATTGAAGCGTGACGCGCTTTATTGGATCGTTTTCTGATAATTGAAATAAGGTCATGTGACGTCATCAACCACGCACGTGCAATTTGTCTCGATGCTTTCTTTTGATTCACTTTAACAAAAGACAAAGAGATGAAGAGTGCAATGTAAAAATTAGTTTTTCTTACAGTTCTTTTGACTTATAATCATTCTTCCAATACGTTGCTTTTCTTTTGTCGTCCATGGTATTCTTACCTCATCAATGCTTACATTCAAAAACGCCTTAGGAACTGCTCAGCTGTTAGAATGATCATCCCTATATTCAAGCTTTGCTTTTTCATTATGTGTTTTTAAATGATTCAATTTTAGAAAGTTGCAAATGCCAGCAACAAACGCATCGATGTATCGGGTCTGGTTTGTGCAGTCGGTGACCAGCAATTGCGTTGATGAAACTAAATAGGTCAAAATTGTTCACTGTCTTCAGCTAGCTTTGACGAAAAGGATGAGTTTCAGCATTTTTCTTTACAAGTACTTTTGCACAAACCCGGTTTGATTTCGAAACGTCACAAAGCCAACATACACTTCATTGATGTTTTCCAGATTACTCGAGAGATCGCACCCCTAGCACTCCTGTAGTTCCTCGTAATCGACATGCCTTGCCCACCAATATGGAAGAAGAAATAGAGGCTCAGGTATATCCGTTGGATTCCTTTTAGAGTCGTCCGTTTTGCTTGTTCCTGTTTTTTTTCGTTTGAAATTCAATCTGTAATCAGCTAAACATCCTAGTACTTATACGCGAGAATTAAACCTCAGTTTGTTGATGATCATTTATTTTTAACTACTTTGTTTTTTAGCTTCGAGCTGATGATTACCGAAGCGATGCGCCACGGGTGAGTTGTTTAGTCGATTTTTACTTCTTTTTTCCCGTTGTTTTGCATGTTTTCACGTTTTGATACAGTGCATGTTACTACGACATTCTTGCTTTCGATAAAAAATTTTTGTTGGGGCAACGCAACACCTATTATGAAATGAAGTAAAGAGAGCGTGCTTAATTCATGGTAGTAGAGATAGGCGGAGAATTTGGGAGACTGAGAACTGACCTTTGAGTCGGCCGTCACCCTTACCAGAGCAATTTAATCGTAACTGTTACGATTGAATAGCTTTAACCCATGCATACCGTTGCGGTCGGCATAAGCCGTAGTGGGAACCGTGTGAGCTTAGAAAGCAAACAACGGTTACGTTCCGCCATGTGGCTTAAACTCTAGCCGCTTTTGGCCCCGGTGTAGACCAAGCTTTACACTCGTAGCGCTGAACTGGCTTTATTTCCGGGAAAAGTGTGAAACTCGAGTTATCCCTAAATGGAGCAAACGTTTTTTGCTTCGTCATGGTGCAGCCCAATGCTTCGATTAATGCGTTGACTTTTTGTTTTTGGGTTATTTGACATCTTTTATCAAGCAGAAATAGTGTTGCGTATTTTTGCAGGCTGTGTCAGTGAAACCAGTCTTTTGCTTGTATTAAATCTGCTTCATACTCAATGCAATATAATTTGGCCCCAAGCAGGTTTATATTTGCTACGAAATACCTGTTGGTTGTGACGCTTCCGTTGACTCAGTTCGGTTGCCATTGCACATCTCGCTTAACGTATGTCGTCTTTATAAAACAGCGGTCCGCGCAGGATGATCCATCATTGCGCAGCTCCAATCTAGAACGACGCCACAGCTTTCATTCAACTGAAGACCTCACAAAGCCCGTACCACGCCTCACCAGGTACGTGACGTCACGCTGTCATAATGTAATAGTGATGTGACAATTGTTGTTTGTTGCAGGAAGAGCGTCAGTGATGGAGAGGATGATCAGGAAGTGAGTGTTGTGGAGGGAGTTTTGAGTTGTTTGTATTTTTGTTTGTAACTTGAATTATCGATATGTCGGTTAGAAAAAGCTCATGTCGTGTGATTTTCGGTCATGCACAAAGTTTTAATAAATGCGAGTTGCTGTACCAAGGGAATTGAGGATTAGTTCTACTTTTAGATTTCTTAACATGTTGATAGCAATGTTGAGAATGGGGTTCGAACCCATTTTTTACCCAGAGGTTGCACAATGTCATCGACTTAATTGGTGGAAAGCGCCATTTTGCTTTACATTGTGTAAACTTTTAATTTATTTCAGCAGCTTCCCGTTTCATCTCCAGCCGTCGTGCGACGAGGGGCGCACGGCAACATGGCAACGTTCACTGTGATCACTCAGCCCGACTCCGCAAGGGGAGGTTAGTTGCGGTTGCAAAATATCAGATAGAAGTCGATAGTGATGTAAGCTGACTGCACTGCTTCGGTCTAAAGGTCTCGTCAGATTATCATGCTGATCAAAAGCGGTTGTCTGTTGAGTGAGCCATTCGGTTGCTAGCAGTGTTAAGCTATTTATAAGCATATACAGGAACAGTTTTCTCTTTATTTGGTTGGGTAAGAAAGGCGTGGTATATATGCTATTTTGATAATGATATCGGCTTGTATTCTAAACCATAAAGTAGGCGATTTCAACACCTCTGCTGTTGAAGAATTATACTTTGATACAAGTATATTATTTGGATCTGCTGCATTGTCGTGTTGGTGCGCACTGCGAATGCAGAAAGTGAGATGAGCCTGTCAGATATGACGTAACCCAGTGCGTTTTACGTCACGTATTTTCGTTTCTAGGCCGCTTAATCGTTATTGTAGCGAAGCGTGTCTTTTATTGGCTGCATGTTTTGTATGTTAGCAAGCGAAACTTAAGCATTGTTGTATTTGATTGCAGATGCTGACGTCATTGTAAGTACAATCACTGTTTGATTTAGTGCGGCTCATATATTTTTATTTCACTTTTTATCACTAGGTTGCAACTGGTTTTGTGTACGAACTTTGAAACAGTACAGAACTGTCTGCGAAACAACGTCAGATATGAAATTCTAATTGGGGTTTAGCTCTTGTACAACGGTGTAGTCAGGATAGTAATTCGGGTTGGGAGGAATTATTTTTGCTAGGATTCTGAAATAGATTTTTAATTTACCGTCCAAAAGGTCTAAACGTTTTGAAACAGTAAATTTTCTTCACTTTTATTACCTTTGAATGGTAAAATGAGTGAGCATTTGCATTTGTAGGAAGCATGTCTTCTATGCCATCCCTGGTTTTTTTCCTTTTGCTTTTGTACGAGTTTAAATGACAACATAGTATGGCAAAGCCGGTTAGGTTCTTGCAAAATAATTTTAAGGCGGTTGAACTATAACGTGACAAATTTTGTTGTTACATGATCAGTTCGTAGGAGCGGGGTGTAGAGATAAAAGGATCTAGGTGCAAGACACTATCCACTCCTTGGGCCAGAGATGGTGTGCTGTTGCAGCTAGCGGGAGAGCTGCGACGGAAAGTTTCCGAAATTTTTCCATTCGGCGACTTATTCAGTTGTTCTTGTTCCAGAATGAAAGCAGACGAGCGAAGAGCGTGTGCGTCAATAGCAATGATTCGTCGCAACTGGATACCGATGACGGTAAGTTGTTGTACAATCCCCTGATGACGTCACTTAACCTACAGTAAATCTCTTACATAACAGACAAGTCGGGGCCAGCGATATTGGTTCGTTATAAACGAAATTGATCCGATGCTCACTATACAAGCTCATTATGCTCCAGTTCAGGTGTATTACGTTTTGTGCTCCTGAATTATTTGTAAGACCCGCATATTAGCAAGTATTTGCAAGAACCAATTTATGATGTATTTAGTCATTGTATTATTCAGTACAGAAAGGCTATACTCAAATATCACGGTACGCTACGCTGTTCATGTGTCGTTATTGTTGTGTCTCAACTTCACAACAAGTTGTAATTTTCTATGGTGAAGAAGGAATTTGTTATAGACGAGGTTGTTGTTGTTGTTTACCCGACCCCTTCCGAGGGATGGGGGCATGGCGAAAGACCATGGAACCCCAGAAGCCGGGCAACTCTCCAGGGTCTGGACCAGAGGTCGTAGAGAGACAGAGAGTCGCCAAAGAGTGAGCGGCGCAAAGAGTTCGTTGCTAGACAGTGCAGAATGAGATGAGAGACGTCCTGGGACGAGTGTCCGCAGGCGCTGCAGGAAGGATTCTCGATTCTGCCAATCCTAGAGACATAAGAACCTAAGAGAAGGCTGTGTCTGTTGCAGCGTAGACGAGAGAGGACACAGCGAGCATGACGAGGGAGCACAAGTTCCTCGGTGGAAATCGAGGGGACCTGTGTGTCAAAGAACTTCGATAAGACAGTACGCCTCCAGTCCGAGAAAAGACGAGAGTGGATACGAGAGATAAGAGGAGAGAGACTACAAGAGATTGCGGAGGGCACAAGTAGCGCTCCCCGTCTGGCAAGCTCATCAGCTGTGTCGTTCCTTGGGAGAAACGAGTGTCCGGGGACCCATTGTAGCCTGATAGAACAGGAGGAGAAAAAAGACAGTTCCTGCCAGATCTGCCACAGAGTTTGAGATAACAGGAAAGATGGAGGAGAGAACAGGGTGGCGAGGACAGAACGAGAGTCAGACAGGAGAAGAAGAGAAGAAAAATGGCAGACTTGTTGGTGCTGCCGAGACCAGCAAAGAGCGTGCAGAATGGCGCAGGCTTCAGCGGAAAAACTTGATCATACTGGGCCTGCCGAAAAGGATAGAGTGGCCTCAGTGCCACAGAGAGAGCAGTTGGCAAGAACGCCCGAGCCGCCTTTGCCAAAAGGAACAGAGCCGTCTGTCCAAAGCACCAGATCATGAGGGGGAGAGAGTGAAGGTAGGCGAGAGCCGCACCTTGGTGAGAGTGAGGGAGATCAGAGCGAGAGCATGGAGTGGAAAGGGTGGACTCCATCGTGAAGGAAGGCAGATTCCAAAAAGGAAAGGGAGGGCAAGCAAGAAGAGCCTCCCTAGAACAAGTAGAAGGAAGCATGAGCGGGCGAGTGGATGCAAAAGCTCTCCAGGACGATCTGCAGAGTCTTGGTCTCACTCCTAGTCTGGCCAAACGTGAGATGGGAAAGGAGGTTGGGGGACGAAGAGCCCGCTCATAAGATGACAGAGCGAAATGAGTCAGGGTGACTTGTAGGGGAGGTAAAGAAGCCTCGGAGAGAAGCAGAGGGATAGGGGAGGACGAGAGGCAGCCGATGATGGCGCGACTGGCCGCTCGGTGGAGGCGTTCCAATTTGGTGGAATTGGTAGCGCTTGAGAAAGGAAACCATCGGGGTTAAGTGTGAGTGAGAAGGGGCCGAAGAAAAGATTTATACAGAAGAGAGAGAGACTTCTTAGAGGGGCCCCATAAGGAAGCAGAGATACAGCGTAAGGCTTTGAGACGTGGGAAAAACTTGGCCTTTCAGCGAAGATACATGCTTAGAAAAGGAATGAGTGCGGTCGAAGGTGACCCCAAGAAAAGATGGAGTTGGATTGAAACGGAGGCGAGAGCCGAGTAGGAGAAGGTTGGGCTGGAGGTTAGCCTGGTGGGGATCCACTGAGAAGAAGGAGGCCTCACATTTGCTCGGATTGAGAGGAAGACACCAGTACTCAAACCAGCACTCCAATCGAAACAGAGCACCTTGTGTGGCCTCCACCACAGTGGGGACCGAGGGGGAGGAGGATCAAATGGCCAGATCGTCAGCGTAAAGAGAGCAGCTGGTGGAAAAAAGCAGAGAGGCTGGAAGATCATTAATGAAGAGAGAGAAAAGTACAGGGCCAAGAACGGATCCTTGCGGAACACCTCGACGGACTCGAAAGGAACGGCTTTTTGTGATTTTGAAAGACCACAGAAGCGCGCCTATCAGAAAGAAAGGATTGCGTCCAACGAGCAAAGCAAGGAGGGAGGCCAGCCGAAGTCAGTTTGTGGAAAAGGGCGAGACGCCAGACAGAGTCAAAAGATTTTGAGAAATCGATAGTAGAGAGGATCGTTCGAGAGCCCGGCCTGGGTTTGTTAAACCCATCCGAAATGGAATGAAAAAGGTACAGAATTTGATCTTAGAGTAGACCGTCCAGGGCAGAAACCGGCCTGGCGGGGAGAGAGAATAAAATTAGATTCCAGAAAGAAGAGTAGACGGGATAGAATGATGCGTTCAAACAGCTTTGATACGCAGGAGGTGAGAGAGATAGGCCGGAAGGAAGCAGGAGAGTCGAGAGGTTTTCCCATCTTGTGTATGGGAATAATGGAAGATGTCTTCCAAATGGAAGGAAAGGAATGCGAAGACCAGAAGAGATTGAAGATGTGAAGAAGAAAATCCATGCCAGAGCGAGGAAGGTGCTTTAGCAAGGGATAGGCAACTTTGTCTGGACCAGTGGCGGTGGAGGAGGAGAGGTTGGAGGCAGCGGCAAGAAATTCAGCGAGAGTGAAAGGAGAGCAAAAGGACGAGTGAGACTCCACAGGGCACGTGGCTCGGCGGAGCTCAGAGAGGTAGCCTCTGACGAGGTGTGTCGAGAAGCGGAGATGTAAGCCTGTCGGTTTTCATCACTTCTGTGAGCGGCAGCAAAAGCCTTGCGTCTTTCACTAACCGCACTTTCTACCTCAGCAGACCACCAGGCTTTAGGAGGGCGTTTGATGCGGCCGAAAGGAATGGAAGATTTGGCCGCATTCAGTGCCAGAGAGGTAAAGAGAGCAGCAGCAGAGGAAAGAGAAAGAGACAAGTATTCTTCTGCTGAAGGACAGTGAGAGTCAATGTAGGAGGCAAACCCATCCCAGCGAGCTTTCTGAAAATTGAAGGAAGGGGGGCGCTCGTTGGGGCGAAAGACCAGAGAGAGAGGGACGGATAGAAGAATTGGTAGGTGGTCAGAACCCAGGTCCTGTAGCACCTCCCAGGAGCAAGAAAGGGCAAGAGAAGAGGGCACAAAGGAAATGACAGGAGAGGAGCGACTGCCAGAGGAGCGATGGAGAAGGGTGGGTGTGTCAGGGTCATTGAGGGGGAGGGGGTCAGAGGAGATGACCCAGTCAAATACTTCTACCCCGTGGGGCTCGGAAGTAACTCTTGAGTCCCAGAGGGGGTGATGGCAATTGAAGTCCCCCAGAATGAAGAGATTTCTAGAGGAGGGAAGAATGGAGGGAGAAAAAGAATCGGTTCTGCCATCCGTTGGGGAGGAGCAAATAGGGGGGGCATACACATTAAGAAATAACACCGAGAAGGAGTTGTTAAGAGAGATGTTGATCCCTACATAATCAGAGTAGGGATCAAGCGAAGAAAGAGAGGAGGTAGAAAGTTCAGAAAAAGATAGGCCCTGCCTGATGAAAATGACAACGCCGCCACTAGCATGCGTGGTATCAGAAGAGAGAATGCCAGATTGGGAGTGGGTACGATCAGAACGCAGAGCAGAGAATCCAGGAATTCGGAAAGAGGAAGAGGAGTTAAGATTGGATTCCTGAATGCAGATAAGGTCGACAAGATGGGACCAAAGAAAGTGAAGTAGTTCAGTGCTCCTGGCTCAAAGACCTCTAGCACTCCATTGAAGAACCCTGAGAGAGTCAGGGAAGGAGTTGAGGCAGGAGGCGCAGAAGTACAGCCAGGAGCAAGAGACGGTGGTGCGGAGGCAGAGGGAGAAGATATAGAATAGGCAGATGAGGGATAAGAGGATTGGAGACGAGGGTGGGGCGAGAGAGCAGCGTTAGCAGAGGCAGGGCTAGTTTGCACAGTGGAGGTATACATGTCGGAAGAGTCCGAGGAGGGAGTCACAGTGTTGTGGCAGGGGAGCAGCTCCAAGAGTGAGAGCTGCCAAGAGCTCTGAATTTGGATAAGGAAAGTTGTGAGCACATTAGATGGACCCATTTGGGGCAAGCGCAGCATTGCACCGACTTGCCCCGCCAGGTCACATTTCCAGCGCACACAGAGCAAGGAAAGATGGGGCCAGGGTTGGGATAAACGTTACCGCTCATCAAGAGAAGGAGGAGAATGAGGGGACGAAGAAGGGCAAGAGAGGGGCAGGAGAAAAGAAAAATAGAAAACAAGCGACCGATTTTAAAGAAGCTGTGTGCTGCCCTTCTGCGGTCGTTCAGGGAGCAGCATAGCGAAAAAATGAAGAGGAGTACCCGGGGTAACTGGGACCCTTGGGAAGGCCAACAGCCATTTTGACCCAACCCAAACGTGGCCGGGGACCGCACCACCACGTTGAGGCGGCTGTTGATTGGTGCAGTGATGCAGCAACTGGTGCAGCAGACAAGGTAGTTTACGTTGCTTTATCTCAACAGGACTGAAAAATTGGTCTGTTATATACGATAGCGGATCCGTTGTAGACAAAGTTGAAATGCAATAAAATCAATTGAGATCATTTGGACTTGAAATTTTTTCCGGTGTATACAATTATCCGTTGTAACGAAGTTTACAGTATATACTGTATATTGCAGATCGCCGCTTCACCATCAGCGAAGGAGTGATCCCAGAGTGAGTATTGCTTGCTGTTATTCACTGATAACATCCACAAGATTTTGTCATGTCTTACTTACTTTGCAATAAAATGGTGAATTGCTTATGCGATTTTTAATTTGTTATCTCTACGTCCTGATTCCTTGAACTGTTAAGTTTGAACTAGTAAACAGGGGCTGGTTGTTCTGGCTTTGACGTCTTAATGTATCTGTGATGTGGACACACGGCGTCCGGTGTTCTTTGCTCCTATCATCACGTGCTATGTTTCTTGCTTGATTAATGTTTGGTGACTTAATGCCTTTGCTGTAGACAACATCGTAGCATCTTGCTCGCATTGTATCGACTTGCTTTAGCGAAACAGTATGTATGCACTAGAAATATGCATGTTGCATCACTGCCCACATTCAACCAGGGCTTTCTTTCTTTATGTTATTCCTTTGCCCCATCGACGTCCTAAAAGGTCCACTGGGCCATTTTCTCACATCTTACATAAATATATCGAATACAGTGGGCCATTTTCTCACATCTTACATAAATGTATTGAATACATTTCAACCCCACCGACGTCATTGTTAACTTGCATGAATCGCATCGTAACGTCATAGTCGTTATTAACCACGTAATAATGCTTTCGCTTTATAACTCGAGTGCTGCATGCGCACAGGAGCTCTGAGAATAAAGAAGTGGAAGAGCGTCCCTCTGATGACGTCGTGGCCCCCCTACCCAACGAGTAAGTTGTGGCTTAATAACACTAGCTAATAGCTATGCTGCCAAAGTTCTTGATTAACTTAACTAACTAGTCATGGGTTTGCTTTCGCCGCCGCCACAATTGTTGTTACTTTCAGCAATGCCAGGGTGCAATATGGCGGACCGACTAACGTTCCTCCCCCGATACCTCCTCGCCCCTTCAAGAAATTGGTCACAAGGAAAGTAAGCTTTCTTGAGAAGATCAGAAACAGCTCACAAAACAAACCAAAGGAAAAGGTGAGAGTTCTGCAAATGTGATGGTATTAGGATCATAACAGCGGCGTCATATGACCGTAATTTGTTTTATTAAATAGGGCAAGATAAAGACATTCGCCGAAATGAAGTTTGGAGGTAACAAGCCGTTGAAGGAGGTTGAAGGTAGGTGACATGTGGCGATGCATTCGCTGACTGACTGCACGTTTGAGCTCAACGCAAACAGAATCTTACAACGCGAAAGTTTATGTATTGCAAGTGGGAGAGGATGTTGTGGTTGGCCGAGGTTATTTCCATCGTGTTGTTGTTTTTCGAGCGCGGTCGCACTAGCGTTGAAACGCCAACGTCATCATTCATTTGCTCATGTTCACGCTTTACTGCGTCGCGCCTATTATGGTTGTCAAATGACTGTCAGGTATGGGGCGCCATTTGTTCACCGCTGATTACACATGTTTTAGGACAACATTTATGACTAAACCAAATGCATTTGTTTAAATGCACAAATACATTTAACATTTGTTTAAATGTTTATAACATTTGTTTAAATGTTAACATTTGTTTAAATGTTTTTAACATTTGTTTAAATGTTAACATTTGTTTAAATGTTTTCAACATTTGTTTAAATGTACAAATACATATGTCACTCAACCGTATCATTAACATATGTCACTCAACCGTATCGTATCGTTCTTTAAAGGGAATGTACTGCGAATAACGCTTTTCCGATAGATTTGGTCATTGGACCATCACGTGATAGGTTTGCGACAGACTCGTTTGAAATGGGCGACAGGCGCGACATAGTTAAAATTCTTGAAACATGTGGTCTGCAGCAAATTAAACCACCAACCGCAAAAGTCCGAGTCTCTTACTACAAGATGTCTGCTGGATAGGATATAGGATGACTGCTGGAAGCAAAAGTGCAACATAGGCTGTATAGATTTATGCTGTTAGTCAATGAACTCAGTCTGCCAGTTTCTTGCAGAAAATAATGATACTTATGAAAGACTATGTATGTATATATATACATCATAGGTAGGCTGGCCATTTTTCGAAATGCAAAACCGGGACGCTTATTGCAGACTGCTATTATGACTAGGTAGGGTGGCCATACGTTCCGATTTAGGCGGGACAGACCTCCAATTGAGCGTCCCGCTTTTGCATAAGCAAATAACGGGACAGTGGATGGCCGCCTTTCACGAAGCGAAATAGTTGGGCTTACTATAGACTCTAGATCAAAATCGGGACGCTCAAGACCGCGGTCGCGCTTACAGTGGGGTGGATCTCCAAAAAAAAAATTTCGCTGCCCGTTTGTTGTCATTTTCGGCCGGAATCATCATTCAGGTAGGGTTTGCTGCCAACATGCCCTAGTTTATCACGGCTAACTTTGGCATACCCTAGGTCAAGCTGTGCTGCATGACTGAGCGAAAACACCAGACATTCCATAATTTAACTGGGACAGGCCTGAAAAAGCGGGACTGTCCCGCCTAAAACGGGACGTATGGCCACCCTAATCATAGGATAAAACATTAAAAAACCTTTTTAATTTTATATCCTATGATGTATATTTTCTTTGTTATCTTGTTTAATCAATTTACTGTAAATGCCGACTCGTTTCGGCCATGCTACATGCAATGTAACTATAAGTGCTAAACTCGCAGTCTTTTTATGAATATAAGTTACAACATCTTTGAGCGATTTATCATTCGCCAAACTTTTCCTCTGCTTTTCCTCGCCCATTTCAAGAATTTTAACTATGTCGCGCCTGTCGCCCATTTCAAACGAGTCTGTCGCAAACCTATCACGTGATGGTCCAATGACCAAATCTATCGGAAAAGCGTTATTCGCAGTACATTCCCTTTAGAGAACGATACGATACGGTTGAGTGACATATGTTAATGATACGGTTGAGTGACATATGTATTTGTACATTTAAACAAATGTTGAAAACATTTAAACAAATGTTAACATTTAAACAAATGTTGAAAACATTTAAACAAATGTTAACATTTAAACAAATGTTAAAAACATTTAAACAAATGTTAACATTTAAACAAATGTTATAAACATTTAAACAAATGTTAAATGTATTTGTGCATTTAAACAAATGCATTTGATTTAGTCATAAATGTTGTCCTAAAACATGTGTAATCAGCGGTGAACAAATGGCGCCCCATAGTCAGGGAACTTCAGTCGATCCCACACGTTTTCAAGAATTTCGTCGTTGCTTTGTGTCGTCAAATTGAGAAATGGCAACCCCGCCTGCGCGCGTTTGCATGGCAGTATTTTTCGTGCCGCGTCGTGGATACGTGAAAGCACTCATTTAATATCCGCTAAATGGCGCTCATTCGCAAAAATGCTTAGCACACGCCGTTGACGTTAGCTTCTTTCAATTGTGGAACTGCTAACATCAGCACTTGTCAACAGCCTTCAACTCATAGCGAATTTTCCCAGCCATTTATTTTGAGGTTCGCGATTAGATTTTTTTATGACAAAACGACATTGCGGGAAAAAAATCATGTAACGACAACACATTCAGCCTAAATAATAGCCGCTGTTTAGGCTGCTCAATAATGCTCAGCCCACCGTTCATGAAATTCAATACTACTCAGCCTCATCATTGCGCCAGGAAAACAGGGCGTTGGTTGTGATATGGAATAAGTTAATTTTATTCCCTGTCTGAACATAACTACTTAACCTGCACAGAGGACAAGTGCGGCTTAAATCGTTGCTTATTTCATTTTGGCTCAATAACAAGCAGAATTAGGCCATACTCGGTATCAGTGTGGAGCAGGCTCCAGCACTACGTTGTGCTCTGACTCGCTCTATAGTCACCAGCACTGCTGGCACAATGCATTTCTACCTCAAGCACTCCAGCCTAGCGGAAATAGGTAAACTCCAGATAAGGTCGAGGACGAAACAAGGCGCAAGTCGGGGGGGACGTGGAACTCCAATCTCGTCATCGCGAGCCAACGTCCTCCTGCGCTTAGCAACATCAAAAGCGAATGCGTCGTGTGAGAATGTTTTTACTGCATCGACTCCACTCGCTCGACCGAGTGGTGTTGATGTAGTGACGTAATGTGCGGTTCTGTGTAGACAGGGAGATACATTTAAGTGCCAGCTCACGCTGTTTATGGTTGTCTTGTTAAGCTATGGCTGATGGCGTCCAACGTTCTAAGTCGAGTATGGTTTACTTGTCAAATGTAATTTGTTGTGTTTCTTAACTGATATAACGTAAGAAATAGGTGTACGAGCGCGTTAATTCACTTTATATTTTCTGTGTTGAAGTAGTTGCCTGCTTCCTACCGCAATTCTTATCACGACAAAATACCATGTCATATTGTTATGACGCGCATTTGCAAAGTCATCACTTTCTATTAACCGACACTAATTTATCTATTAGACGGTCAACCGCAGTCTCTTCTTATTCTAGCTTTTCGTGTATTGTCGCTAAATATCATGTAAAAAGCTACTTTACTAACACTGCCCCTTATAAAGCTGCCGCCCGTCGTTGTGACAGACACTGTCTTATTTTGATCGCATTTCGTCGTCCGCGAAATGACAAGTCTCATTTTGGAAATTTTCAGCGCGCATTGTTACGTAATCGATTTGGGATTGTGATGGCACTGCTAATGTGTTAGCATTGTGTGCGCGTATGAAGGTTAATCGCGCTTAACTAAGCCACATTCAATGTCCTAACTGACATTTATTATCATGTGTACTTGAGTCAATATTTTTTTATCTTTTCCGAAGGTGAACAGTTAGTCTATTGTGCAGTACATGGGTGCTGAGTTGAGGCGTTTTGTCGAGATAAGACGCGGTCAAAAAGTTTCAGCTTATTACACCCAACGTTACTAAGCAGTTGTTACTTACTGACCAGGTTGATGTGGAATCGACGGTCATATATGCAGATTGGTAGCGACACTATTGATAAGACAGACCGGCATTGGTGGGTAACGAAATGTCAGCTATTTACAACATGCTGAGCAATCATCTTCATCATTCCATCCCCATATAGTAAAGGTTATGTAGGTGAGGTGGTTTCTTGACCTTCCATCAGTTTCTGCGTGACAGTAGATAGATTGTTTACCCTTGAAACGAATCTTTATAATAATCTTGCTGAGCATGTAAAATTACTATCATACGGTTTGATTCATTCAAATGATACGACATTAGGTTTGATCAGCAATCTCTTGCCATCAATGATTCACACTATGTGCTTATCAAGTACGGGTATGTAAGGAGTTATAATTAAAGTCTTAAAGTACGTAACAGCCAACAAGGAATAATTGAGTAGAAAGCTGCAAATTTATTTTTCAGTCAGCCAGAAAGTCTGCAAGACCGATCAAGTAGATTGATTAGCTATTAAGTGATTTGGCTTCGTCAGTGATTGGCATTGAATCAGTTGAATAACAGTGTAGCTGAAGATGTGCAATGTACCGATCATTTCTTTTTGCTATTACTTCATGACTCTCCAATGAACGGAAAAGATATTTTAAATGACTTTAGTCGCTCTCAGTTAGTTTCAAAAATAAGCAAATCGTATTAGCAGTAGCGTGCTTGAGAGTTAGCTGATTGTGTTAGTCGTGCAGAAGCGTGATCATGTGCGTGTTCTTCACGTTTTTCTGTGGCTTGTCAGTTCAGTTGTTTGTATAATATTAGCTTTTAGGCGTACAAATATTAGCAAATTCTGTTTCAGTCCTTTTCCCAGCTAGGTATGGTTATTGTGAAGTTTGAATGACGTTGTTTGCATTTCAACTCGACTATTGTTCGTATCAAGATGTCAGTAACACTTAGTAGAAATTTAAAAGAGTTGATAAAAATTGTTTTGTCAAAAGCTTTTTTGTGTGTTAGATGATAACAGCCAGTTTCGACCTTTCAGGTCTCTTCAGAGTATCTAAGTTACGAGAGCGTCATCTTGTTAATGCGGTTGTGTATCATTAGCCGCATCCATCAAATGTAAAAAAAATGTAGTGTATAAAATTAAAAATAGAGAGAACAGTTAAGACGTCATCATTACTGGTGAGCACAGCATAGCCGTGAACCTCAAACCAACACAGTTTTGTAATTTTGAACACTCAATCAAAATTTTTGAAATGACGTATAGCTCGATGAAGGTTTAGCATTGGACCAGTTTAGTTTGCTAGTGTAGCTAGAGATCTTGAATCGCTCAGAAGACATATCAGAACTGCTGCCTGCGACCTTTCTAAGTGCGAAAGTTGCTTTTGTATAAGCCTAACAATAGATAGACCATTCAATGTAATGGAAGCATGTTATGTTTGCTTGACCGCGACCAGTTAATCGCGTTTGAAGATCGTTAAGAGAGTTTGAAATTTATGGCCGATTAGGGGTTGTTCACCTTCTAAGGTAATGGCTGCTAGTTCAATCCCCGTGACGAACAATTTGCCGCTGTATCACTTGGAGAGAGAGTTTCTCTTGAATTGTGCTGAAAATAGCACCTTTGCGGATGATTTTGCATAATTAGTTTGTCTATCAAAAGAAGGTTTTATTGACAGTACTTCTATATTGAGAGCTTGATATGGAAATAAGATGGAGTGTATGTACTGTGATTAATTACTGGCTGTTGCGCGATGGTTCGTGATATGGTTAACAAGGTATTTTAGTCTTTCAGGAGAATAATTGCGTGTAATGCAGTCTGTATTACGTAATAACAGCAATAGTTGTAAACCGCATCTTGCGTATCGATTCCTTTGGTTTCATGCGTAACGGTTTTTTGCTGGTTGAGGTTCGGTGCACTATTATTACGAGTTATGAGCTTTTGAATCTAGATCTCACATCGCAATGGGTAATTACAGAGAGGTCCACCCTTCATTTACGAGGCAGTGACAGCCTGAAGCTAGCAGCTGGTTATCACTATGTGAGTGTGATGTGTTGATTAGTAGCATCTCTATCGTTGTTCGGTAGCACATGGATCATTTTGGAATTTGGGCTGATCCAAGGTACTGATTATATTAAAAAGTTTATCAGGGGCTTGTGAAGATAGTGTACTTTTATATGTATTGAAAAAAGTAAAAAGAAAAGGTCATAAAATATAAGAATAGGGAAATTGAATAACAGTCTTTAACCTTCTAGTAGTCGCATGTGAAGCAACAATCTAGATAGGCGGACAGTTTGCGGTGGCTGCAGCGTTCTTTCATCTTCTGTTCATGGGCGGAGCATAGGCGGTATTTGAAGGTGACAATCACGTTGGAGCTTTCTTCGTGCTTGGTGGTTTCTGGCGACCCAACACGACACGATGTTGACTGGTTCCAAGTAACTTACTGCAGAGATCGTGTAAGAGATTGCCCTTTGCGAATCATTTAGTACATACGCTGAGAAAAATTTCGATATATTTACTGTTGAAATTGCGATATACTCGCTGTTGACGTGCATATCCGCGTAATTTTCTTTATTTTGCTTAGAAAGCACTACCCTAAAGCTATTTTCAACGAAACATGCAAAAAATCCCAGCCTGTTGTTGAGCAGTGTGCAAATAGCCTGCAGTGTTTTTTGTTAGCATTTGCAGATGCTGGAACTTTGGATCTTACCTGCGTCTGTGACGTGATCATGCTTGTTGGATCATAACTTTTTAATGCGGATTTTGGTTAAGTTACTTCAACGCGATTGCCAAATTTGCGTCGTATGATGTAACGTGACGCAATACGTCACTTTGCGTCAGTTATAATGTCAAATCAGTGTGCAGTTCTTGGTTTCTACTCTCTCGAATCGGTTGATACCGATCCATCATTGCCACAGAGTAGTGGGAATTTATGGAGATTGTGATAGCAAGGCATAAGTTTGTAGTCGTTTGATTAATTGAAAATATAAATGGAGTTTCAAAGCGGCATGCTGGCCTCGTTTGTCTGGGATGAATATTGAGTTTAGCTTCGTTGTACAGCAAAAGCGCTGCTTTGTCAAATTAGATTCGTAAGTCTTGGTTTTATTTAGGTCTTGCTTGCAGTTGGCTCTCATTCATGCATGCTAGCCGTCAAATGATTTTGATGTAAATGCTTGTTGGGCGAAGAATGATGTTGGCAAGTTAGTTGCTTGATGAACGCATGTTCTAGTTCAAACCAACTTGATAAGTTAAAAGATCAAGTGCACGTCATAGCTTCGTACTATTGTTATTTATAAAGTTATTGTAAACGGAAGCAGGTAAATTTTAGGCTGTGTCTGATATAGGTTTTCGGTTGTAACTGGAGATAAAGTAGGGTTGCTGTCCCGTCGACCTTCACAGAAAACAGGTCTGGGAAAGAAAACATTTTATCGCAAATGGTTTATGTTGTTTTGCATTGCACATATTTCGCAAATGCGTAGGAAGCTGTTTTATGTTAATGTCCAGTCACAGTAGGTGATTGGTGGAGATGCTGAGATGCAAAATAAACTTTTATGGCTGCCGCTTGATGATAACTTATTTTGTTGCAGTTCATTTAAAGTGTTGTAATATGTTGTTATTGATATGGTGATGGATAAGAGCGATATTTCACGTCGCTTGTCGGCTGGTAGCTTAAATGGAATTAGTGTTGATGATTCGGCCAAAAAAAAGCATTCATTTATGAATATGTTCCGCGTGAGAAAGTCGGAAGAAGCAAAATTCATTGAATACATAAGAAATAAAAAACAATTCAGCAAGAAAGTCAAAAGCGAGACTGATTTGGAAAGATCAATCGACGCCTCCGAAGAAAAGGATGTGATATCATTGGAGAGGAGGAGCTGCAACACATGGAGCATCCGACAAGCTTCCGCTTCTGATCCTTCTTTATTGGACGAGGAAGAGCCAACAAAATCGAGCATTTTTCGTCGTTTTGCCAACTATAAATCCCGCCACGGTGGTCGGTCACGGCAAAATGCGTCCCTCTCGCTGCCGCCGAATATTCCTCCTTTCGTTGAGCTCTTTTCGCCCCTGGATGACGTTTCTCAACCGACTATCAACGTTCGAAACTCTCTTGCGTCGGAGAATGATTCTGTTGATTGTGACGAAACAAGTAGCAGCGGTACGGACGATCGAGCAATATCGAGGAGTTCCAGCATCAACTCCCACTGTTCTATTGCTTCCACTTCCTACCGCTCCTCTGCTGCACGGGAAAAGTCATGCTCGAAAAATACTCTTGAGGTGCCGTCCAAATTCAACAAGCGGAGGGGAACGGGAGAGGAGGGCGCAAAGGGGTTCTTTTCTCGATTGTTGGGGGATCGAAACAAGCGCGATCTGGGAGACCTAGAAGAAGATGTTTTTGACACTTGGGCTGGTAGAAACGCGATGACTTTGCCGAGACAAACACGGAGAGGTAAGTGGTGCTTGCGACGTTGCGTGAGTTACGTTGCGTCAGGTAGTTGGTTAGACTACTTGCTTTGCGTACGCAAGGGACAGTTTTGGAAGCCGTGTATGGTGGTCGCTATTGGAACTCGTGCCTTCTTTACGTTGCTATTTATGGCGTTTATGTTGATCTATTTTTATGAAGATGATCGACACGACTCGATTAATTCGGCCACAAATATTGGATTTTGTGAAGCGCGCTTCGCTAATGTGTCTGGATTGTTATTAACTACACTAGTAATTGTTCGTGACATCATGAAGTTATTATCTCGATTTGTGTGGTTGTGGGGGTTTAGTTATTTGGGTGCATGTGTTCAATCAGCCGCAAAAGTCCCACTAAGGTGTGATCCAAATAGCGCGAAAGGTCTAGGATGTTAAAACCAACTTTGGAATTGTGAATAGGTTCAGTAAGCTGGCACTCATCACGTTGTGATAAATGGAAATGAAAATGTGATTGCGCTGAGGTAAAGTCGTGAGAAGGTGATGCACGCAAGCTTTCTAGCATCGATGCTGTAGGTTAAAATAATCCATCATTTCAACGAACCTGCTCACATATTTTACTCCATTATTGATCGTGATGCAATCAGCATTGATTCTGCGGTTTCTCTCGGCGGCTCCTTACATGGGCTCCACAGATGTCAACAAGTTCAACAAAAAATCATTTTATTAGTTTTGTCCACAAATGTCAATAAGTTCAACAAAAAATCATTTTATTAGTTTTGTCCACAGATGTCAACAAGTTCAACAAAAAATCATTTTATTAGTTTTGTCCACAGATGTCAACAAGTTCAACAAAAAATCATTTTATTAGTTTTGTCCACAAATGCCAATAAGTTCAACAAAAAACCATTTTACTAGTTTTGTGTATTAAGATTTCTTTACTTTTTCAAAGCATGCAGTACCTGTGTGTCCAGTAATCTTGTGGACGTTCATTTCAAGTTGATGTAAATGTTTTTAGCAAATAACTTTGATGGTGACTCTAAGCCTGGAGTTGTCAAGGGATCCGTGAAGAGTAGAAAGGCTGAAAGCCAATGTTAGATGAATCCTTTTTGGTAAAATAAGTCGCTGATAAAATCCTACAATAAGAAAGACTCGTTTAATTACAATAGTTGTTATTGGTGGCAACCGGTCAATGTAAATGAAATACGGTAATCGAAACAATTAGGAATATATTAGCTGTGACTTAAGGTATTATAAATTTTATTGAATATAAAGCTGGTGCTAGAAGGATTCAGAGCGCAGTATCATACGAGTGGACTGCGAGTGTGCAATACTCGCTTACACAATAAGCTCATCACAAAAACATTCCACAAAATGCAGAAATTAATTTGTCGTATATTTGACCGGACTCCGGATCGAACTAGACAATTGCAACGAACTGTGCAGCATCGTTTGTTGTATTCTGCTTTTAATCGATCAGCATCAGTGATTGCAGAAGGATCGTGATAGGCGATGTGTCTGCCTGCGGATTTGATGTATGAGCTGCGTGTTTATTATAGCATTTAGCGCATGCTATTATTGCTGCAGTTACACTTTTCTTTGCTAGCTCACGCTTTGAGTTCAAACCACGGCTTGGATAATAACATCATGCAAGCTAGGTATCTGCTTTCACAAATTTCATCTTTATGCTTCGTGGAAAACTTTTACATTTTCAAAAACAACTTCAAAATGCCGGTTTTGCGGATGCGGCGAATTTTAACTCCAAACAGTAGAGCCTGATCTACAACTATAAAACCGTGCGCGGCTTGCAACTTGAACCAACATAAAACAAACAAAGAGTTAAGCCGCCTTCGTCTCAATTTAAACCAGGATTTACCAAGCTGTGAAAAATGTCGAAAAGTTTCTTTCCTAGAGTGAGCAAGCGAAGCAAACACGCAAGCTATAAACACCGAAGTTCAGGATGACGAGCTAGTATCCCCTCTCCTGTAGTATGCCTCTAGTGCACTATTGCTATTTTTGCTGTTTTCGCGTGTAGTTGAGCTTTCAACGATAGCTGCCGTCATTCGTTTGAGTATTTTTAACTCATTGGCACTCAAGCTGTGTTAAGCATGTTGCCTACTGTTCGTAAGCATTGTGAGTTTATTTGTTAAATTTTAGAATTTGCATTTTTTTCAATTTTTGTCTCTGAGAAGTTTATTAGTCCCATTTCCCGTTTTGTTGTTTGTATCTGTGTTACAATTTATTATCATTGGTGAAAACATGAAAATCGGATCGAAATGAGCTCATCTGGTTGTTTGAGGTAGGACATTTTGCACCAGATGTCAATAACTCTGTACTGGTAAAAACTTATTTCTTTCACTTTTTTACTAATGTTAAGTTTGTTTCCGTGATAAGAGAATTAATAACATCAAAGTCGTTTTCCGCCATCTCAATATCCACTTGATCTTTCACGCTCGATTTCTTCGTCATCATTAACTCTTATGCTTTCGCTTCGCTGAGTTTCGATGCGTCACGCCTTATGACGTCATAGAGTATCTCTGTTGATTGGTGAGCTTATTTTGATGAGATGCGACACGATTATCTTAGTCTTTCATGTAATAGTAGATAAAGCCCGATCTATGCTGAAGCTAAGTGTTTTTGGTTTATTTTGGCTTCAGTGTAGACCATGCTTAATGGATTTTGCCGTATCAGTCACTTTATAAGTCTTACTAATGATGAGCATCGTTTTTCCTCGGGATGAAAGCACGGTGTCTCACGGAACATGCAGATCTTCTACTGCAAAGCCAATCAACTAGGAACACGCTAATGCAGCTAGTGCAATGCTTCTCAACAACGCGTCACGACATCCAGGAACGTCGTTTTGATTTTCAAAGGGGAGAGGGAGTCTGCGATGCGCCCTCTTTACAAGCACGACATGAAATTTGATGAAGTTTTTCACCAAAAAAGTGTTCACTTCTTCTAAAAGTTCAAATAAAACACCAATATAAAGAAATGATTTCCAAATAGTGTTGCTTAAAAAAGACTACGTCACGAACAAGATTATTACAAAGGCTTGGAGAAGGCAAATATCGAAAAAAAGTCAAGCCACTTTTATGAAAGTTCAAAAATATTAGTTTGAACCAAAAATTTTGATTAGAAAAAGAATGTGCCATCAAAAAGGGTCAAGAAAATCGTTTAAAAAGCGTTAGTCACCCATAGAAAAAGGCCTCCAACTGTACAAGTAGATCGATACCTAGCAAAACGGCAGGCGTATACGCCAGCGTGTTGTTTTTCATGTTTGATGCGTAGCAAGTGCAGCAAGTTTTTTCAAATGCTTTACATCGAGAAAAACTTGAAAACAACCGAGCTAATGGAAAGTGGCTGCCATGTCGAGCCCGTTGTAAGTTCAGGCTAAGAGCCCTAGCGCGAAGAAGGCTGGCTGACATTGATGGGTGTCCAATCGTGTTCTCTTACAACACGCTGGGTGAGTTGCTTCACCATACTAACGCAGTAACGCACGGACTGGTTGATTCTTCGCAGAGATCGACTTGCAGGCATCTCCGCTCTTAGTTCATGTAACGATTCATATGTTCATTGAAATGCTCATGTCTCCGCTTGATATAGATCTAAGATTGGAAATCGGTAGACTTCGAAACCTTGTAGTGCAGTTTAAAAGGAACGCATGAGAGTTAGTACCGTTATAGTTGAAGTTGAAGTTGATGTGTAATATGGAGACATCGCGGTGTTAATGCTACTGTAAATTTTTCCCCAGTAGATGGCACTTTATGTCAAATAGCTAAAGGTATTTTTGATAAGCAATTTTGAAAAGGTCAGAAGTAAATGAGTATTCTTGGAATCAGCATTGACCTATTGTGATGCTTTGTTATTTTCCTGCTTTGCACTAATCTTGCTAAACTGCTACTTCACAGCAACTTGTCAAACGATCGTGCATGCCTTTTAGCGATCTTTTATCAACTGCTAGTGGCAATGCTTGTGGTCGAAAAGAAATAGAACATTTTGAAATACGTCGACAGTATTGTTTATAATTGCTGCTTGAGATTGCAACGTTTGTAGCCGAGAACAAAAGCGTGTTGAAATGCGATTTTTAACTTTTTCGAATCAAAGGTGGAACAGATCATTTTTGTTCCTCAAAAAACACGTTTCTTGATGAAAAAAAAGAAGGGCTTTCAGGGATTTCATCCTTCCGTTTTTCCCCTAATGCAGCTTTGACTTCACGTTGATGTAATTTTTCTCTTTGTCATTGCATAGTCGCTGAATAACTATGGTCATTGATCCACAAAAGGCTGTTTCGTTTCTCAAAACTCAGTTTGGCATGTGATTTTATAAATAAATGAGCATGTAATTATGGCATTTGAAAGATGTTTGCGTGTGACGTATTAATGTTTGTAAATTTGATGTCATATATCCGTTGGTTTGTTTCAGAAATGTCTCGTTTTTATCGATCCGCTATTATGATTGGTTCAATGTGTTATGCATGAGCGAATGCGATAAGACGTGAGCAAGGTCGTTTCTTTAGAGAACTTGCGGTCATTTGCGCAATGATAGAGCAAGTGGTCGTAAAACTATTGTTTGCTAGACGGAAAGAACAAACTTTAATAGAATTTAATAGATCTTTTCCAGAACTCTTCCGCTATTACACAGCAAACTAGGTGAAAGCCAAAGATGATATTAGTTTGAGGAAGAATAAACATGCTTATAAAAGGGTCATGAGTAGTGTAAGCTAGGGTAGCAGGTAGAGTTCACAGATTGTGTGTGAAAACTGTTACTTTCTTTGTCAGGCTAATTTCGTACTGCGCTTATTTTTCGGCGCATTCTGCAGAAAAACCTATGGTAAGTTGGCGAGCGTATTTGGCGAAGGAAGCCCTCGAGTTGTCACTTGCGTTTGCAGCTAAGATCACCGTACATTATTGAGTGGTGAAGCGCGCATATATGCATGCAGAAGTGAGGTTATTGCTCGTCAAGACAGTAGTTGCGATAACGTGCAGTGCATTCATAAACAATTCCTCTATAACCATTTTGTTGAAGGCCCTTGTTGCTTGCTGTTTAAACTGGTTGATCAAACTAAAATTCTTACGATGAAACTTTTCAAGTAGCTCAGTGAAAGATAACCGGTTTTACTCTGTCGTACCGCCTGATAGACGGCATCATAACTGCAGTATAACTCGGCAACGGCTGAGTTGAAGTTAAAATATTTGAGCGTCGTATTATTTGCTGACGTGCTGTTCATCTCCTTGAAGCTTATGGTAACTCCCTCATAAAAGCGACCAACTCGTCATAGACCAACTTGAAGAATTCGATATTGAAATCACGGTCATGCTTTTCTCTGAAGCGTGACGATATTAAATGACGGGTTTGTAAAAGCAAGCATTTAATATGAGTGCGGTAGAATCCAGCTGCCAGTCTGATGCGGAATATCGGATTAATTCGCAGTAGAGTACAATGCACAGAATATTTAATTGATCCGTCGATCGCTGAAAAACCCATTACGACGTATTGGTTGAACTTCTTGCTAGTTTATATAGAATAATGGTTCTTAACCTTTTTATCTGCTCGTACCTCTAGAGTTTTCATAAAAATTTTCCTTATTCCCCGTCTAAAATAAAGTACAAAAATTGAATTTTAATTATCGGTATGCATTGGAATGTTTTTTGTTACGACCATTCTTCGGCAGCATAGGATTTGACACAATGTTTTGCGCCCCTGTTTGGATGCTTGGTATCTTCGATTAAAAATCACTGGTCTAGATATCCCAATGCTTCGATTGCTTGTGTAAGGTTAAGTAAAGATTTGTTATCCATTTTTTCGCTCGAGTTTTTGCTTCGAGTTTAAATTGAGATGTGCGATAAGTTTAATAACTGGTGTGAAATTGTTACACAGGTATCTTGCGGAGTAGGGTGTCGTAGCTCCCTTAACTGGAATAGAAACGACGTCATTTTTGTTTGATTATTGGTCGTAACTTCTATCAGTGTGAAGTTAAATTGTGTACATTATGAGGTAATGTCAGGTGATCGGGGATGCATTCTTATTTAAGTGTTTACAAGTTTGTAAAGCTGGCTAGTTCAAAAGGCTTTTACAACATCGGTATAAAGTTAGCATTTTGTTTCGGCTTGCGCTAATCTGTATCCGTTGGCAACTGGGTGCTTATGTTTTGGTTTAAAGGAACTACATGTAATCTTGATCTCAGCTTACTCCATTGCTTTTAAAGATGTTTTTTGTTGAAATCTCAATGGAAGGTACCATCCAATTTACGGTTTTATAAAATGTTTGATAAGTGCTTTTAGTTGCGGCAAAGGATGAAATGAAATAGCACTCAACTCCACACAGTGGCCCTAAACAAGCAAGTGGAAACATGATGAGCGGGTCAATGGAGCGAACCAGTCGTTAGTACAGATTAAAATTTCTCCTGCCATGAAGGCATTGTGGAGTAGCCAACACTGGACTCTTACGACCTGTTGGATAAGCATCAGGGTCATTCAACCGTGATAGTAAATAGGCAAGATTTCGTGTAGTCGCGTTCTGATCTATGTTTCATAATCTACTCCAGTCATGGTTGTACTGTGAAGTTATTTTAAGCAGGTGGTCAGTTTTGTCAGCAAGTAAGGGCAGAAACTTCGATGAAACGACGGGTGCACAAATGCTGATGCTCTGCGTGGGCGTGGTGCGTTCCACTTGGTTATGATATAAATAGATTGTAACGTTGCCAAGCATTTGTGTAATTGACTATTGATGGTGGCAAATGAGCGTTAGTTTATGTGTTTCGTTGTTCAGCTGGCAGTTAAAGTGATGCTGAACTTGAATTATGGGTAATGTTACGTTGGCAGGAAAGTTATGCAATAGCAGCCAGGGTAATGCAATAGCAGCCGTGTTTGGTAAATCTGTATTTACAGTTAAAGTCATTATTTTTAGCATTGTAGTAATTGCTAAAAATAATGAATTGAAATTTCATTATTTGGTGGCATACGGTCTCAGGTTGACAAAAAAAATTGAAAATCGATCTCGGGCATACCAGCGATGTGTTTTCAAGTTGAGACTTCACGGGCTGGCGTAAGTCTTTATTCAAACTATCAGAAGTCAATTTTATAGATGCAAGCTGATAGTTGATTTCGTTGAATTAAATTGACTATTTGCAGCCTAAAGGCCGTGTTGACCTTACTTTACCGGTGCGCGCGTTAGTAGTTAATCTATAAATTGAGAAAACCGGAAGGTAGTCCCAAGATATATGGCATCAAACAGAATTAACTAAAAAGTTGACATCCTCTGATTTAAGTTGTGTTGTTCATT
The DNA here is from genome assembly GCA_963675345.1 of Trididemnum clinides. NCBI lineage: Eukaryota > Metazoa > Chordata > Ascidiacea > Aplousobranchia > Didemnidae > Trididemnum > Trididemnum clinides. Next base: position 10,069,684 of record OY776285.1, read on the forward strand.
AAAGGTTATTACAAACATAATCTTGCGCCGCCTGTTTTGTCTTCGCCAATCTGTACGCCATACTCGACGCCCCTGAGTAAGATAGTTGCTTTCGTTTGATTAGTTAAAGCAAGGTTCCATTGTAAGATGTTATCGCTATCGACTAAGCGTAGTCATAAGGTTTCGTCTTCAACTCTTCGTGAGAAAGTTTTTTTGCCAGCATGTGTGGGCCATAGGCGCCGAGTTTGTGATTTTACCGGGCATGCGCAAACTTTATAACGTCAAAATTAAAACATTACCGTTTGATTGTCTATGACAGGGGTGTCAAACATACGGCCCGTGTAAGGATTTCGTGCCACAGTGCGAGCGCCTGGTCTCCGAAGTTGGTCTGCGAAATTTACGTGAAAATGTTTGTAAAGTAATGGCCGACAATCTCCAGAAGTTGCGGCAGGCATGACGGGTTGCGGTGAGAGAGGCGATGACCTTTTTTTTGGAGATCAGCATTTCGGGCTACATCCCATAACTTCCGGAGATCGTTTGATCAAAGTTTGGGGACCATTGATATACACTCTTGCCTGCTTATGTTGTTTTTCAACTGACTCTAGCTTGTATCTGACCTCCATGTGTTGAGTGTAGTCAAATGTGCGGGCATGCGTGGCATGACCGCATGCCCGTAGTCGGCGCCCCTGTGTGTGGCGTTTTGCTTTCATTTAACTTTCCATTTAAATATTCCAGTTATCAATTTCTCGATGTGCAGTAGTACACTCACCAATTTGTCAAAATTTTGTGGTCAGGAAGAACTAACTTTTAATCTTAGGATATGGTGCAAGTTTGAACATTTTATCACGAATCGCTCATTACAGAGTAAGCTTGAAAATTAGAGCGGTAATTACCAACCTTTTCGATGCCATAGATCTTTTTTAAAGATTTTGGCTAATATTGTGGACTCCGGATCTTTTTTAAAGACTTTGGCAAATATTGTGGACTTCCAACTCGATAGTCATCCGTTTAGTCGAAGACGAACTGCTAAAAGTCGATATTTTTGTTCTGGTTTTTCGGAGATCAACTATTTCTACTGAATTTTAGGCAGATCCATAGCAGAAATTATTTTTGCTCTTTTAAGACATTTTTTACTCACATTTTGTAGGTCTTAGCTTGCCAGGGATGTAAAGTCCGTGTGCAGTGTTCCTTCCTGAAGTGTTCTGTGAACCCCTAAAAAATTCCTTTGTGGACCCCTTGTTGGGAACCACTAGCTATGGTGTGCTTGCTGAGATTTTATTCCTAGTTAGAAAGCAGTTGAATTTTATTCCTAGTTGGATAGCAATTTAAATTATATTCCTAGTTAGAGACCAGTTTAGATTTTATTCTTAGTAAGAGACTTCTGAGGTCTTACAGTGGCGCTGCTAACCGCCGTAGTTTCCTAATCAGCACCATTTTTCCCACATTGGGGAGGTGTTGATCCCCCTGCTAAATCTTGTCCAGGCTTGGCAATGCAGTACTGTTACAGAGAAAAAACGTGTAGTTGTGACCTTGCAATTCAGTTGTCACTGTGTATTAGGAATTCTTTTTGTAGTAAAATTTCATTTCTTGACCTTTTATGTTTTGCTTGTAGATTGTTCAATATAATTATCTACTGATTGCATGTTAGTAAATGAAGGTAATTAGCACTTGACATTAAGGAGTTATGGCAAGCAAGAGGTTTATGTCATCAGCTTCTCAGACTGCCTGTTCGGTGTTGCTGCCTGAATCATGATTCTTCTGTTCATTGGTTTGAGACGAGTGATTGTACGTTGAAATGAGATTCAATTCTTCCACCTTACGACTGAGATAGTGAAAGTAGATTAACAGAAGGTCGCTGTTTCCTTGCAAATCATAGCAAAAAAACACGGAAATAACCACTATTTTCATTACAGACGGGATTGCCGAAGGAAAAAATTCAAATTCGAAACTTAAGGTGAGTTGATGTTTGCTTATTGTAATGTAGTACAGTCAACTTCGGATATAATAGATCCCCCGGGACCAGCTTAAACAGTCTCTTATAACCGAATTCTCTTGTAACCGACTTATTAGTTTATATTGAAAATCATTTGGGGCCTTTTGCGTAGTCCCTTATAAGCGAAAATCCCTTATATCTGAATCTCTTATATCCGAAGTTGACTGTACTATATATTTGACGTCATAATCAAACAAAAGCATTACTTCACAATGATCGAATAGTGGTCTCATTATGACGTCACATGAGCTGGCAGCAAGGTGCCTTCCAAATTAGTTCACAAGTAGTCACATATTGGCGCAAACAGCTGATTAGGCGTGGCGAATTCCCGCGTTTTCACTGCATCAGCGTCGAATTACTGTCGCGCTTCTCATACGCTCCCTAATTGGTTGATTAAAAGTTAGCAATACTGCAATTATTAGGAAATAAAGTGAACAGAAGTTGATAGTTGTAAAACAATATCGCTGTAGTGCGGAGTTATTGAACGCGGCACCGTTTGATTGGTTGATGCATCTGGGCTTTTTTTTTTATGGGACGCCAAGAAACGTCTTGTGGACTCGAACTCGCGGCAAGAAAAATTGTACCAAGCTTTTCGTGTGGAGTTGAAATTCGCGCAGCATGTGCTAGTGGTTATTGATACAGTGGTGTCACGCCGTTAGATGTCGCCTTCTTATGATTGATCACTCTGTGTCGGAAGTGGTCTACTGTCGTGACGTCATAGCTCTGTTTATGACGTCGCGGCTATTAATTAGGCAGTAATTAGCACGGCAATTCACAATGTATTCCCTCCCATGTTGTGCTTTATTTATTGTTAGTTTATTCATGACAAAGTTTGCCATCAAATGAAGCAAAATATGCTGGTAATTAATACAGGAGGCCAGCATTTCACTTTGTGCGAAACTGCAGACATTGTATGCCATTTCGACCTATGTGGTCTCATTAGTGCAGTTGGTGTACTGATGAGACCTGAATTATCGAAACGGCGTATTCTGCGGTTACGCTCCAAGTAGATGCTGGTAATTGTTATAAAGATGTGCTTAATAATGTTGTATTGTCATATGTAATAGATTTCAATATGTTGATGGGTGAAAGTCTCAAAATTGTTTTTGTACGTGGTTTAGAATCTAGTGATGCTGTGCATGGTCCATGGTGTGTAAGATGGTGTGGGTTGGAAAGTTGATGGTAGAAAAGAAGAAAGTTTGATAAGTGAAACGGGTGTAGCTTGAATCAAAAAGATTTGAGTGAGCGAAAAAATGGAAATTAGGAGCAAAAACAGCTTGCCAATGACAAGCAGTTGCTAAATGGTTGTTATTGTAGCAAAAGTTGTGCAGAACTGGTTTTATGTCAGCGAAAGTTCAAGTCGTGGCTGTTTAGAAATATCGCTTTATGATCTTTTAAGTTGATGCGTTGCGTGATCAAAATTTTGATGATTTGATTGTGAGTATTCACTGACTGCATGCTGGAGGCTAATAATAACCGAACGTTAGCTCGCGTTCTTGATTGTATTCCATCGAAGGTTTTCTACAGACCACTTCCGCCAGTTTCATCACTTAATGCTGTGTGACGCGTTTCCTGGTGCGCAACGCGTGCGTTGGCTCAGTCAACAATCGCTTTGCAGCTGATAGCGACTGGCATGGGATTTCATGCCGACCCTTGTTATGGATAAGTCACGTGAGCGGCCAAGCTCAGTAAGGGTTACGCAATCGGTTGAGGATGAAACGGTACGACAGCTGGGAAACAGCACATGGTACGGACCGAGTATATTTAAAGAGAAGCGAGTTACAATTCGTCATGCGCGTCGAGAGGTGAGATGATGGATGTTGTGTGGGTGGATTGATGGTGATCGTGTTTTTGCTATTTTCGGGTATCTATGAAAGGTTTTGGATAAGCTTGCATATGAGCAGACAGATGTGTTGTCGGTAGGTTTTATGATGCTGGTTAGATGATTACCTTTATATATTTTTATAATCAGCGTATTGGCAATGTTTAGATTTGGTATCGGGTGAGGAAGAGAAAACGATCTCGTGATAGCAGATTGATAATGCAGAATTGAGTACTACCTAGTTGCATTGTTTAAGCTAATAGATGCGTAGAAGTAAAACGACGATGATCTTGTAAATATGTTTTGTGAGGGCTGGAATTGTTGAAGTTAAGTGGGTTTGTGTGTATATTTTACCTATGTTTACTATCGCCTATAACGGAGATGCACTCGTCTTTGTACTGATTGCCAAAGGAACTGACCGGTACTTCAATTTATCGTGTTGTTTCTATCTCTTAGTTGTTCTAGTTTTCTATATTTTTGGTTGTTTATCAACTACTAAGACAACAACCAACTGTTTGGCAGGTTGTGACTGCAGTGATGAATTTTTGCCACATCTGTCTGTCCGCTTGTTTTTATAAGTTCTAGCTTGAAGTTGCCTTAAGTGATTGCTGTAAGCTCGCCGTTTAACGTTGAAGTTATAGAGCTAGTTGATAGGTTGAGAAGTGGGAGCAGCTGTAGCTATCTGAGAAAGATAGGTATAAGTCAGTTAAGTCGAAACTGTGAAAAGTTAAATAGCTAATACGATTAAAACATGCTGGGGCTAAGAAGAACGTTAGAAGTTTGACTCATTGTATTGTGTTCAGCTTATTAATGGATCTTGTGTTTTGTTTAAAAGAGAATCAGGGAAACAGACCTAACACAATGCCGACACCAAGTTGTTGGACAATAACTAATGCAGCTGATATGTTGCTGAATATGCGAGTGCAGAGTGGTAAACACAGTCTTGAAAAAGTTCGTTGTCTTAACTAGAAGATCGGTTAATGTTTTTATTATTACGTTGTCGATGATTGGTTTGTTTGTCATGACGTTATATCACGTGATGTATATAATTGGACGTTGTATAATTGTTGTATAAATAGGAACTCTCCACTGGAACAATGCTTTGTCAGAAGAATGTATTATTTGAGTGCAATTGTACGCACTATTTGTGATTAGTCGCATTGGTTGCAAACTGTTTCGCCTTGAACGTAGCATTGAATGCGATAAATTGTGAAAGGTCGCTGGCAGAGATCAATTCAACGCATTGCACAAGTGCACATACGATGATCTAAAAACTGCTTCTTCGCACATAATCTACAAAGACTCGTGATTATTTTATTTTGTGCTGAACAAGCTCGTGGTTATCGTCGTCATCGTAATGCAGCACGATACAGCGCTATTCTATTTTCAGGTTCTTTTTGTTTTTCACGTCACAGCAACTTTCTTGCTTAGTTGCAGTGATAGTGGTGAAAATGCACTATGTCAGCAAGCTTTAACTCGAGCTGCTCGATATGTGACCGTCACAGCTTTCGTGTTACCCAAGGACTAAATAGTGTGGCTCAAATACTGTACATTTAAGAGAGATTGCTGAATTTGGATGTTCCATCTCCTGCAAAATGTACTGATGAGAACTTCCTTGAAAAGGGAGGTAGCTAAGTTAAGTGTAGTACCACTAGCTGGCTAACGTTTGTTTCAATAGGCGACAGTTTTGACAATTCCCGCAGGTTTTGTAGTCTCTGTCTTGTCGTCTTTTCTTTTGCTAATGCGTGCTAAACGCGTTGCTCTTTCGTCAAAACATTGCATGCCCGTTGTAATTTGCCAAGGTGGCTGTATATAGTATACATTTTTTGTCCCGTTTTGCATGTGTTTGCTCTCAAAGCATTTTTGTACGGAAATTTTCATCTGCTTGGATATCTATGTAGTGTTAAGGTTGCTGTTCACATTTTACATTTTTGTTCGGTTTTATATGTTTTTTGCTCTCACGCATTTTTGTACCAAAATTTTCATCCACCTGGATATTTATATGATGCTTGACAGTATATGTTGTTCGAATATCCGATTTTGTCCGTAAGTGGGTATAAGTTTTAGGGGACAAAAACGTACAAAAAAGATTTTTGTTGACAAAATCGGATGTTTAGAAACAAATTGGCACTCCGGATAAAAATTTCCATGAAAAAATACCTGAGCAAAAAAAAAACGTTCAAGCACGTATACTGTGTACATCCACTTTTGCACTGAATAACTTGTTGTGTGAACATCCGGTTTTGTAATTTTGTGAGTTGCTGTCTGCAAAAAGGAATATGCTTTTGGTAGGTACTTTGCGGACAAAGTCAACATACACTATAAGCAATTTGTAGATCACTTTTTTGCTTGTCCATAATGGTCTCGAAACAAACATGGAGACCTTATTTTTTTTTGGAAATCACCCTATTCAAAAGTTTTTTGTACCTATTTTTGACTTGGTTGTTTTTTTCGAAGATCAGCTTGTGTTTAGAGCCTGGCGAGCCCCAAAAAAGATTCTTGAGGGCCATATGGTCATGGGTCGTATATCATGCAGGCATGTATGTTTTGAAGCGTCGTTTAAGTATCAAAGCGGATAAAAATTTGTATATAAACGTACATGTGAGAAAAAACGTACACTGCGTTCAGCCACCTTTGGACCTCAAAAGATTCTTGATCGCTACTGCTACACATGGCCTTGTTTTTGGAGGTAGTTTATATACGTGAATGAGGTCGTTGCTTTACATTTGTAGTCTGTAGTGATGCAGTGCATTGATAGACGATGGTGGTGGTGGTGGCTGGTTGGTTAACGACGCATTGTTACGTTGTGTGTAGGAGGTGAAGGAAGTTGGTATGTTAGCACAAAGTGATGCTTCATTTATTCAGTGTGTGTTGTAATGGCCCGTTCGTTTGATCTCTCAAATCAAGCAATAGTTGAGAACGATGTTGTTGCTGTGTTTTCTTCACCCAGGAGAGATTCCAGAGTCAAGTTGGTCAAAAAGGTGCCTGCGATTTGATGTATTCTAAGTGCGTTTTGGCCAAACTTGTTTTAGATTTGAGTGTAGTTTATACTAAGTCAACTGGCACATTCGAAGTATTATGAATGTAAAGGAAACTGTTTAAAATAAAGTTCTTGAAGGTTAAACTTCTTAACGCCATCGGTATTCTTCAGAAAGGCGACCGGAATTGAAAATGCCGCTTTTAACCAAATTGCTATGAGAAGCAAGTAATCAGTCGTAACATCAACACTCTTCCACATTGCGTGAAAAATTTACCATGCTGCATATTGACCATGCAGAATTGATGTTGTGTCAGTTGTTGGAAGCGTGGTTGTCACTCCTTTCTTACATTAGTTGATTTGACCGTGATATAAATCCAACAGAATACTTTGATGCTAGCCAGATAATTTAATTGTGAATGAAAAGATTGAATGACCCTAGCGGGACGTGAACTAGCGATATTTAACTTTTGTTTCAGAGACCTTCAATCATCGAGCGACCCAAAAGTATGATGGTTAGTAAGCCGGCTGATTACCAAAGTAAGTGAAGCGTGGATGCACTATGATACCTATGCTAGTGATGTCACGTTCGTGTTGATAACGTGACATTTGCGTTAGCATCTGTCCAGTAGTATCACATCTGTGGTATTGATGTCACCTCTGTGTTTATGAGATTATATTTGCGTTAGTGATGTCACATCTGTGCTGGTGATGTCACGTCCGTGTTGGTGATGTCACATCTTTTGGGTGATGTCACGTCGGTATTAGTCATGCCGCTTTTGTGCTGGTGATGTCGTGTTTATATTGGTGAAATCACGTCTGTGATGGTGATTTTACAAAAGAGTTGTTGACACATTTTAGTGAGGATTAGTTGATTTTTGATTTTACTTTTGCAATAGCTATTGGTTTGCTGCTTTTTAATTGGATTGTAATCAAACATCTTTCTGTAGCAGCCGGAAGCTTTCCAACCAGCTTTTCGGTTCCTTCCTCCACTGGGCGTTTACGACCCATCTCGGTGAGTTGTTTGCTATATTGATAAATTTAACCGTCACTAACTCTCGTTTCTATGCAGAACCTGGGTTACCCTAGCAACGGCAGTGACGTTGATTCGAACCAGTCAAGCTTAGCGAGGTTAGTATCGATTTTGGTGTCGTATTGAACATTATTACAAAATATATGTTATTAGGAACGAAGAAGCGGATGGGCTAACTCCAAGGTTCTTACAGCCTAGGTGAGTAACGTCATGATGGCGTTTATATGACGCTAATAGCCATTTCTTTTTGTGGTAATCACTCAGTGATGATGCGATCTAAATTATTTTCGCTTTGAAATTTAAATAGCTTACGCGTTGGTAAACATTATGCGATTTGGCCTAACGTGGTAGGAGTTTTTCATCTAGGGTCCATGGAGCCATATGAGTTCCAAGTTGTTGTTGCCGTTGTAGTGCCAACAGTGGCCACGACCCAAGGACCATTGGGATAGTTGCACTCTTTTTGATCACGACTACGTGAATTCAATTTTATATTTCTCCCTTATGAGTTTATTAGTTAAGAGTTTGCTGCATTTAACGAATACTTTGGATGGACTAGCCAGGGCGAGTGGAGTGCGATGGTATGGGCATGTTTTGAGAAGGGATAGTGGTGATGTTTTGAGAAGAGCGTTGGATGTTGAGGTGGCGGAAAGAAGAGAGCGTGGGCGGCCGAATATGACGTGGAAGAGACAAGTGGAGGAGCATATCAGTCAGATTGGACTGAAAAGGAAGGATGTTATTGACAGAGTAAAGTGGCGTAATGGTGTTTACTAACTGTCGAGAAGCGCGAGGTGAATCCGGCCACCTGCGTTAGCGTGGACAAAACCGGATTAAAAAAAACTGGATCTCTCTCTTTCTCCCTCCTCATTACTTTTATTGCTGAGCGCCAAACAGGGAATCTGTGAATACTGTGTTCAAAGTCTATGGTGTGGCTCCTTAGGAAAACTGAATCCAGTTCAACCGAACCAAGCGCCAATACCAAGAAGAGTCTAAGAAGTCTGTGAAAGCTCGAAATGATTGGATACAATGCTAGTATTTGTGTATAGACTGTGGGAGCTATTTAGAGCATCACAATTAATGTGGAAAAAAGAAATAGTGTAAAGATTGTATTTCGTTTGGTTTATTGAAGGTGACGTAAAGCGCTGAAATTCTCTGTTGTGTTTGGGTAGAAAAACCCGTAACTCTGATACAAGTTTTGAAAGGGTCAGCTTGATAAAGTCTAAAAAGCACTCGGTTTAAAACAAGGGCTATTTTTTCTCGAATATACGTCCTTTTTTCCTGATTTTTTTCCGGTTTAGTGGTGCTGATTCAGTGTATGTCTTACGCTACACGCTCGCTTGAGGAATGATAAAGTAAACGTTTGGTTATTGTGTCACAGTTAGTTTAGTTGTTGTGTCAAGCTTGTTTTGTATAGCGGATAAGGTGTCGCATTGCGATTACACACTCGCTTGCAAACACTTGGTGTGCTAGTCGTGTGTTTAGCACCCTCCTTGAAACAATCCCCTTGCTGGATTACAATGTTAGTGATAGAAAGATACTGTGCTGCCAATTTCGAAATCGGTTTTAAACAAGTTGGCTTTTTTTAATCGCGATGACGTGTTTTGACCCGAGGACGAAAATGTTTGTACATGGAATTTTTAGTTATTTCCTTCCGCCATGGTGTAGTGTAATCGTTCTTGACTTGTTGTGGTGGTTACCCCTCCTCTTCCTCGTGATGGAGGTACGGCACGAACGGCAATCCAGGTTCACGTCAAACTAATTGAATTAGGCCAGGGGAAATTCTTGTGTTCGGAACGGAAGGTATAGTGTACGCAACTCTAGGTAGCACTATTCGTATTTTTTAAAAAGACATTCCGTAATTTTAAAGTGCCGCGTTGCTCCAGCAAAAAGTCTAGTTCGAAAACGAGTGTGTGGTGGTAGGCATTCACTGAATCAGCAGGTCTACTCTTACGAAAAAGCGGGTAAAAAGTGCGTACAGTCGAGCAAATAAACAATTTCTATAAATGATTAGAAAAGATAATGTGCAAAATACTTATTCTACTGTTGACCGATATCTATACTGGTGAGTGTGATCTCAAAATGCTGTTGATAACAAAGAATTCGTAAAACCGTGCTAAATTAAGCAAATGTTTCCGTCTGGTCAAGTTTTAGGTTAGTTTAAATTATTACGAATTTGGTAAAATTTTTTTGATAATAAATACAAGTCAATCGATATCAAGAAAATGTTTTTATTATTTATCTTTAACTGAAATACGTTGATGCAATAGCTTAAAATCATCTTTTTTCAACTCTAAATTTTGATGCTGTAATTAGGTAATTGCGTAGCATCGAAATGGAAATGATGCTGCCTTAATTTTATTAAAAATTATCAATGCATTGTTGAAAACTACATGGTGGGATAGCATGAGGAAGCTGATGTCATTGGAATTGTTGCTTAAAATATAGCGCATTATTTCGTAGGATGGGATAAAAATAGACTTGATACGTCACATTAATTAATCGTCGCAAATAGAATGTCTGATACTCAACTGTAGTTTGTTGGCTCTAATAAGATAATAGTTGTAATAGTTTGTATTTGGATTTGTTCTAGATTCAGCGGTTTAGAAAATATAACTTTGTGTTGTGGAAAGAAATGTTTAGAAAACTGTGATATTGCGGAATAATAATTCAAACACTGAGTGACCTTTCGTGAATTCAAACGCTAAACCGTGATGACCATTTGGCTTCGTTTTGATATTTTGTCTTGCCAATTTTGGCTTTGGATTCACTTACATATTTCTATTTGTTTTGAGTCATAATATTCAACTTTACTTAAGTATTAATACTTAAGCAGGAACCCGGAAAGCCTACATGATTTTTGCATTTGTTGCTATTTTGTCGTGTAGAAAAGAACAACTGTAGTAGGAACAACAGTAGATAGTATAATATGCTCGGTGTATGAGGCAATCAGCTAATGTGATTTTACGTAATATGTCGGCAAGATTGAGTTTTTAGGTGGTGTGGTAATTAAGCAAAGGGTATAGAAGGTTTAGACCATTCAAAATATCTAAAAAAAATTCCATTCCATACACTTGGTAAAATTTAAACTTTCGTTTAGTGTGAAATCTCTTGCGAAAGAGGTGTGACACATACACAAATCTCAACAGTTGTACATATCCATAAAATGTTTATCACGACACACAAGCACCACTAAACTAAAACAAAACAAGTGTAAGGTTGATCCATTGATTCGTTTTTTTGTGGATTGAATCACCCCATCGCTTTGTTGTGACATCGCTGTACCAGCACGGTTTCAAAATTTATTGTCCATCAGGCGGATTACACTCAATCATTCATCCATGTTTAGAACAAATTGGACAACTAGTAGTGCTGATACCGACTTTGCACTTATCGATAGCTTGCTCATTAATTATGATTTCATTGTGGAATTAAACCCACTTTAGCTCTTTCTGGCTCTTATGTTGTGGGTTGACGATATTACCCAACAATGATTATGCAAATTGTGCATAAAGCGTTCCACAAAGGCCAAAACTTCCTGTCTGTAGCGGTTGCTTTTAATTCTCAGATTGCTGTGATTTTTAATTGACCATTTAAATAATTGTGAGGTTACTTACATCTACTCTCTATTTTTGTTCTGAATCTGGATAATACTTTGTGAATCTTTGTTAAGTTGTACGAAGGAGAACTTGTTTTAACCTACAGAGTTAGCAATACAGCGGACATTGTGAATTTTTACCAGAAGAACTGCAACGAAGCAGGAAAACTCTTGTGAATTGCTTTTTCATGTGCACACTATGAAGAAGACCCTGCAGTCATTAATTACACCAGACTTTTTATGTTTTATCGGTGTCTAGAGTTGATTGGGCAATTTTAAATACCTATTACCGCGTGTATATTTGGCATTTTACCTAACTTATCGAGTGTCTGTTTAATTTCAATGAAAGCTACTATTGTAACGACTGTATGGATGTAGTTTGATAGTCCATTAGGAACTGTTGCAGTTAGCAGTTAATTTCTTGGTTGAGCGAATTGTATGTTTTTGTTTCAGCTCAAAAATTCCAATATCCGGTTCGTGCGAGTCATTAGAAGAAAGTAAGCGCGTATGTATGTGTTGTGTGTAAAATTCGTGCTAATATGTGTTCTTACACAGTTTCGATAGATACGAGTGACCTTGAAAAGGACCCCGATCTGATTGTGAGGCCAGATGAGCCCGACTCGTGGAGTGCAACGATTGATAAAAAGACACTAAAAAAATTGGCTCTGCACAAAAAAGAAGTGAAGAGGCAAGAAAATATATTTGGTAAGTTGTGCGTGTATTTGTTGTGTGATTTTTGAGTGAGTTGATGATGTACATGATCTTTTGTGCGAGCTTTTTTTGTGAATGTACTTGAATAAAGATTTCTAGCGTAGTGAACCATACTTCGTACTCAGTTTCTAATCATCTGTATATTTTTGCGTACCTTCTGTATCATTCCTATTGTGTGTTTCAATTCTAGTGTGTTGCAAACTGTCATTGTGTTTCAGAGTTTATCCTGACCGAACGTAATCACCTAACTACGTTAAAGATCATGCAGAAAATCTACGCGCGTGGTCTGGCTCATGAGCTGTCAATGGATCAAGCGAACCTGGACAAGCTCTTCCCGCTCATCGACGAACATGTCGATTTTGTAGCGCAGTTTGTTCACAAGTTAACTGCGCGTCAATGCAAGAGCACTAACAAGGTAGAGCTAGTTGAACCAATTTTGTAGTTGAGACTTAAAGCGATACTGTGTGCTATACACCACTAAGGAAGGAATCATCTTTTATTAAGTATTTTCTAGTCTACAGCGACCACTCGCTTGGCCGTATTGCTCCGCAGGGCAAGTACGTAAAGATTGCATCTGTAATTTTAGTGATCATAATGGAGATGATTTTTCACTCCACGCCTTTGTGAAGTTGTTTTTTCTTTGTTACGCCACCTTTGATTGTGGCGTCATGCATAAGTGTGATAGGTTAGTCGGTAGTGTTTAAATGGCTCGATTAACGACATCGTGTGCAGGTGGTGAGCGGGATCGGCGATGTTGTGGTGCAGCAGTGGGAAGGCAGTAACGGGGAAACAATGAAGAGGTTGTTCGGAGATTTCTGCTCAAAGCAGAACGACATCACTGTGACGTTCAGGGAGCTTATGAAGAACGACAAAAAGTTTCAAGCTTTTATGAAGGTAAGCATGAGTTTCTCTTGCCTTTTTATCCTCCATACATGGCTGATAGTGACAAAGGTTTATACATCAATGTGCAGATCGGCTAAGTGGCAGTGTCAATAAATTTACTGCATATTGATTTACGTCTAGGAAATCATCGCAAAATGCTTTTCTCTTGAACACAATGGCGCAGTTAACGGTGAGGTTCGAACGCATGCGCATTTCTTTAATGTATATTGAAAAAGGGGTCCTGACTGGAACTTTGAAAAGAGTGGTGGTCGGAAGTCCGATGGCTTTACCAGTCTTTCAGGACTGGTTCGGGATGGACTGCTTTCCTCTGTATAACTAGACGATGGTCTTGCAATTCTCTGATCGTTTGCGTTGTTTCATGCCTTGCAACTATCACACGTGTAAGAGAAGACATCTTAACTGTGTTTCATAGAAATGCGACAAGAACCCGATGGCCAGACGGCAAGATCTTCCAGCCTGCGCTCTCCTCATCACACAGAGACTCACCAAGTATCCCATAATGCTAAAGACCATGGTCGAAAATTCAAATAAAAAAGGCGAGTTGTTATGTACCACAAACAGTTTTGTTTTTAGTAGGAATAGATACAATCTAGCTTTTAAGTAGACGCTCAATGATGACGCACATCCTTGCACTCACAGTATTGTTTGTGACAAAACAATGTGAAGATAAATTTGGCCGACTGCACTAGTAGTAGCTGGTGAAGTCCTGAGAGTGATAGTTGCTTGCGACGAAGTAGTACGTAGTTTTTGGGTATACTCATTATTCCATGGTGTGATAGATCACAAAGATGATTACCAGCAGCTAGAGCGCGCTCTTGAGTTGTCACGCGAAATTGCGAAAGACGTCGATGAACAGGTGCAGATGCATGAGCGCGAGATGCTCTTGATAGAAACGTATGATAAAATCGACAGCAAATCATCGACCACGCTCAAAGGTGAGTCAACCGTCTACGATAAATATCATTTTAACCTCCAGTCATGAAAGACCGTTTAGAGTGTTCTAGAACAATGCATGTTCACAATAGGAATGAGTATACTGGAATATCGAATCCAGTTTTTATCATTTATGGATTCGAAACAATGCTTTACCTAAAGACAAAAACAAAATCTGGCCCTGATTGACCAGGTAACACGTTGAATGTTCTTCTTTGAAACTAGCATTTGCTTTAATTCCATAGGTGGAAATCGATGTTTATTTCTATTTTTAAAGTGGGCTGAAAGGGTATTTTTTGAGTGGGTGTATTCATTTCTTTTTATTGTTTTCCATTAAGACATAATACAGTGTTCTTGTCATAGTCCGTTGTCAAACTTGTGTAATTTTTTCTTTTGTTCTGATATAACGAATTATTTCAATATGTCCATTCCTAGTTCAGATCGTTTCGGAGGAAATAATGAGCCTACTGACTACTCATTGCCTTTACACCACCAACACTGTAACTCAGCCAGATGCTGCAAATGTATTTCGTTTGTCCTAGTTGATTTGTGAGTTGGTGGCATATCCATTTCGTATTGCTCGAGGTGTAGGTGCTCTAATGAGACCTCGTTGGTTAAAACAGGCTGTCAGCATGTGTCATGAGTAGGAAACCTTGCTGACTAGTGACTTTGCCGAAGTCACAACCACACATGACTGATGCAAGTATTAATGATATTTTTCTTGCAGACGCCTCTCGTAAATTCGATCGCAAAGACTTCCTGAAACGCGGCCGCAAATTGCTCTACAGCTGCAACCTGCAGTGGTGCAAAGATACTACCAAAAAGTCGATAGGTGAGTTCGAATCGGTGTTCTGTGAGTGTTTGCGGAGGTCGCTGATGGTGTTTTATTTTGCAGACGTGTTCTTTCTCCTTTTAACGGATTGCTTTGTGATGTTGCAAGACAACAACGGAAAATACACCTTTCCTTCGGGACAAGTAGGTTTCTAACGTAATAGATGACGCGATGGCGATGTGACAGTGCCGTGTGTCTTTAGCCTGCCGCGGTTCCGCTGCAGAAGATGATTGTTCGAGAAGTAGCGAACGACGAACGAGCACTCTACCTCATGAGTATGTCCACGCAGCAGATGTATACGTTGAAGCTGACATCGGCCGATCACTGCAAAACCCTCACGAACAAGATACGGCTTGCGATCGGAAAGTGTCCTGATGAAGGTGAGTGTCTTCGGACGGAGTAAGGAATGCGGATTTTGGTGGAATTGGTAGTTGATATAGGGCCAAACTTTGGTTGAAAATGACTCGCTTCGTTTGTTGATGGAGTTGTACACTGCACTTTGACTGACAAGCCACATGAAATTCTTTACGTCCATACATAGAGCAATTCGTCATTAGACTTGCTTCAGAGGTATGACTACTGCCTGCATAGTGCGATTCTACCAGCAATGCAATCAAACTTAGAACGTAACTACGCTGTAAGCAGAGGTCATTGAACTCACTACGTCACGATTGCTTGCCGGCGTGTTACCCCGCCGAGTTGTGATTGGATGGAATCAGCTAACATGATTTCACCAATCAGATGAAGGCATCACATCCGAAGAGGAATTCGAGCGTCGCAATCAAGACCAGCGGGTGGAGAAGGTGCGACAGTTGGTGAAGCAACTCGAACTCACTGATCAGAGGATCAATCGGATGCTAGAGGAGAAGATGTCATTCTTCAAAGCGCTTGCTGAAAACGCTGGTCGTAGCGGAGCAGTTGGTAGGTGGACTCGGTTGCATTCCCTCTACAGCGCATCTTACTTCTTTTCTTTTACAGCGAGCATCCACTTCTCCTTCCCTGATCTCACCGCTCTTTCGAAGGATCCGGAATTTAAATTCCCAGCTGGAGCGCCGATCCTTGCCAAAGCTGTGGATCAAGGTGTGTAGCATTATATGCACCTGTGTGTGTGTGTGTGTGTGTGTGTGTGTGTGTGTGTGTGTGTGTGTATTGTTTTGACTGTACATGCGTTTGTGTTTTAGCTATTGTGTTTTAAATGATTATTTTATAATTACTTCGTATCGTGTTTTAGTTAACAAATTGACCCACGCTTTCTACGGCCCCATGGGACTCTCCCGTCACCCATCAAGTGCGGGGGAGCATGAGAGTAGCGCCCGATCCAGTCCATCCCTCCCGAAGCGTTCGGACACGTTCGGGGGTTTCGATAATGGAAAAGAACCATCATCGCCGAGAGGTGGGAGGATGTGCAAGTGTGTTGTAATTTGGTTTAATGATGTGCTACGATTAATATGACGTCAATTAAATTTTTGCTGCCGATTTACTTCGTCTTTGTTGGCGATGTAACTGAGCATAAATACAACTTGCATTTTCTATATTTGGCATGGTATTGACAACCTTTCCGAACGCAGCCTTTATTTCTGTCCACATTTCCCGGAAGGATTTGACAACCAGATGATAATACCCTATAGCCGGGCAAATTAATGTATCTGTGTTAGCCCTCTGAAACTGCTGGGCGTACAAGCATGACACTTGCCGCCATCGATCACAATTTCTATGCGAGTGTCGTAGGTGGGTTTTGTGACGTCACCATTGACGATGGGTTTTTTAATTTGTATGTCTTAGCTTGAAAAACTGGTTTTGGATTGTTGCGAATGCCAGCCCCCGAAGGCTCGCTAAAAATTTTACTTCCGGGTGGCAGGATAACATCGTCTGAACGTCATTTTTATTGCACATTTAACAATTGAGGGTAGATTTGTTTTTTATTTTCTCAAAAAAATGCTGACTGCAGGAACGCGGTTAAAAGCTTTTTCTGGTAAGAGGGTAAGATGATTTCAATAAAATAATTTCTGCAACGATTTGAGCTTTGTTCAACAAGCAATAACTTTTTTAAGCTTTTCAAGGTTTTTTTTCTTAAATGGTTGAAAAAATATGTTTCGTCATAATGTTGAGTGACGTCATAATTTATCTGGTAAGATTTTAGTGAAAACAGCCACAGACAGGATCTGTATTTATGATTCACTGTCGCGACAAAAGCAAACGCAAATAGCACAATATCGGAATTAGGGATAGAGCGATGATACCACCATTCATGACGACTCTACGTTATTGCTCTCGGAAATGTTTTTTGCTTGAAGAAGCCGCATAACCGGTTGTCCCAACCCGCCGTTATTGACGGGTAGCCGTGCCAGACAATGCCGGTAGGATTGGCAAATCGTTAGATAAATTTGAAGATTTGATTGGCCAGCATTCTTCGATCAAAGATGTATGGCCACCAATTGAAATGACATCTGTATTACGATCAGGATTTTCAATTAAATCTCAATGTGCGTCTTGTTTTAGTGAAGTACCTCAATTCGTCGCAGAGCGACAGCAAGTTATCCGACGTGGAAAGGGTGGGTAAAGGACTCCAACCTGCGAACCGTGATTCCGGATTCCATTCAGAGTTGACTGTCAATCAAACAGGAGAATCGCAATCCAACATACACCGCGCATGGGTAAGTGTTGCGTGATTGGTTAAAACCAGGGAGACCGTGATAGGGCCGTGCAAGTGTGTCGCGATATGATTTGTTAAGTAGTAGTGACGTCGTACCAATGAGACATTGTCCAAGCAATGCGTGTTACGTTTGTCATCGTGATTGATATCGGTGAATGTGCCATAAACAGCTTGATATTTTCCAGGAATCGCCCGTGCATGAAACGAGCGATGAACCGGACGCAGCATCCTGTAGCAAGAATTATCTGCCGCCTACATCCGACCAAGTAACAGCTCTTACCTCCCTCGCTCGAATATTAGCTGAATATCAGTCGTTCGCTACACAACAAGATACGCTGGTTGAAAAGTGAGTTGGCTACAATTAGTGGCAAGTGTTGTATGGCAAACGCCAATATAACAACCGATACATAATCTAAACCAGCGCTTTTCCAACATTTTTTTGTAGTGGTACGCATTATTTCGCTTTCCAATGTTTAAATTAAATGAGCAAGTAAAATAAAGTTTGAAGTGCCATTTAATGTTATGGCTGCCACTCATTTTGAGGTTGATCTCCCAAAAAGGGGCCTTTAGTTTAATAATTGTGCTCTTTTGAAAAAAAAGGGTCTTGAGTTTAAAAGCTGGTGCCACCTTTTGCAATTCGTCTTGTAGGTTAATTCATAACCGCTTGTATTGTTCACCGTGGGTTGTACAAAATACCCGACTGGTAAATATTGACCTTATTGAAATTAAATTTAAATTAGTGCAAATCACCAGCAAGTGTTAGCTCGCACACGACGATTAAAATTTAAAGTTTATTGAGTGTATTGGTGTCAACAACATGTTTTTGTTGTGTTTTTTCTTGTGGTGGTCATTTTTTAAATGCAAAACAAGTTAACTGGTTAAAGTTTGTGCTCATTATGTTTTTCGCATCTAAATGGCGTTGAGTTATGTTTTCATAAGAAATATTTCTTACGTCGTTACATCCACCTCTTGAGTATCTAGTGGCTTCAACATATGCACTGTGCAGCATGTACTTAGTGCACAATTCAGTGTCCTCTGAGGAATTGATTTAGCTTGTCATGAAATCGATTGCGAGAAAAACATTCGAGACATGTAAAGATCGATCGGCAGATAATAAACCAGCGATTAGAGGTACAATATGCTTTTCACATAAAGTGATGTTTTGTTCAGATTGCAGCAACAGGTAGCTGGGAAGAAGAAGCCGGCCGGAGGTGGATTGCAGGAGGCGGAGCTGAAACGTAGTCAAATCAAGCAACAGGAACAGATGGATGATCTGAGGAAACAACAGGTGAGGTTAAATCAATGAAAATGGATGGGTGTGTATAACGATAGGACTGTGGATTCAGGTTTTTTTGAAAATCCTATCTGTTTCACAGCGCTTTGCGAGTGCGTAACCAGCTACCTTAGTAACTGAAGATGTAGTATGTTCCTTAGACTTCAATGTCAGCCAGCGCGTGGCTTCCTTACTTTCTGTTCTAATTATCTGCCTATCTCTAGCTGCTCTTGCTCTGGCTTCGACAGTAGCTACGTATTCAACCCATCGATATCCATTGCACTGTTGTATTTTAAATCAGTAAACTCAGTTTCACAATTTGCCTTCCATATTACTCACGTTGCTGAACCTATCGTAAGCATTTTCACTGTTTTCTATTTTGAAATTTAATCATAAAAAGTCTTTTGCGGCCTATCCTGGTTCTCTCGATCAGCATTAAGTTTTGGTCCTGGTACTTCACTGCAACTTTCTCTGCTTGGTTATGTTGGTGGTAAAAGTGCATCCTGCTGGCGGTGAAAGAGACTCTGAATTGAGTTAAAATGTCAGTTGTTCCTGTGGTTGGAGCTGATATTTGAAACGTTGCAGCAACAATTCCGTTCCGAGCGTGAGCAGTGGCAGAGAAGGATGGATCGATTCCAACGAACGTTTGACAACGAGAAGAACGAATTCGAAAAGGAGAAGAAAGCGATTCTACAGGAAAAGGAGGAAAATGAGAAGCAACGAGCGGAAATCCTCAAAGCGAAAGAAGAGTATCAACGCGAAGTGGTTCGACTACGCCAACTACAACGCAGCGCACAACACGACATCCACACGTCATCGTCTACGTCGTCACTGCAAACGACCAATAAGAACAACAATAATAACAACCATCTAGAACCTTCCATCCGATCATCTTCAATGAGCAAATCGCAATCAAATCTGCAGATTCCCCCCAATGAGTCTCATGAAGGCCGAAATCCCCCCTCTCCAACTTTATACTCATCCGCGCAAGATTACCCCCGTACTTTTCCTTTAAACAAGCGGGAAACGTCCAGTCATCCCCAAGAGCGCCCTATTCACACGAAATATAGCGTTGTCAACCAACAAGCTGGTGCACAGGTATGGAGCATTTAATTCCCCTAATCACAACATCCCCCTAATTTCTTTTTATTTCAGCGAATAAAGCAAGACATGTCAAAAGTATCCAAACTAGCCGATGGCTCCAAGTCGAGCAGCGGGGCGAAATCGTCGGATAAAAGCGGAATCCATCAGTTCATTCCGGGCAAGCTGTCAAAGCTGGCCACGCAATCGCACGGCCCTTCCAGTAAGAGGCAGCATATTGTATAGAAGTAAGTTAAGTAGTAACGCCACCCAGTGGAATCCTTCCTGCATGGTTTGAAGTTCACTTTGCATGCTTTCCACTTTGTGCTTGGTTTGTTCACCTTAACTTTGAAAGGACGTGCTGTGAAAGTAACCACAACTCCAAACAATAGCGTTGACATGAGACTGATTCGGTTTATGAGATGTTGTTCGTTTCTGAGACCCCATTGTCACTTGCCATACCCCCCATCCCGAATGAAAACCCGCCAGCAATAGGACGCACCTCCCCCTTTGTATTTCTACACACAGGAGTGGCAACCTTAATCTATGGGTCGTGCAAATAAAATCCGTGTCATAAAAATAAAATTGCTTTGTGTCAACTGCAAATATAGCCAACGCATAATTTTATTCATATCTTGCATTGTAGCTTCCCGATTTTGTGAAATTATTGATAGTTTGATGAATAGCATGTTAGTGTATCAAGATAACAATTGGATCTACTTTTGTCGGAATTCCGCTTCAGCCGTGTTTTTGACATGCTGGTAGCGGGGTTTGAACCCACAACTACTCGAACCAGTCAAACAATGATCATTGGCTAATAAGTGCGGAGCCTAATTTTTCCCGGGTCAGCGCCTTACTTCCTTCGGCCTTTACTCGATGTGATACGGATATATTGTGATCATTTCTGTATAACTTTGCTGTGTAGTTTATTCAGTTTCTACTTGGCTTCTATTTTACATGGTAAAAAAGAAATTCTTCTTGTGTTCGTATCAGTACACAGAACACATTTTGTTTATATCAAGTTTGGGGTATACTCGTTTCAGTGGTAATATGTGGCCTGGTCCGATATTGAAAGTTTTGGACGCGATGAAATTGAATTTCAGTCTTAGCTTTCTCCCATTCAAAGTTTTAAATACTGGAGTAGCTATTACTTTTTGGTTGGAAAATTAATGTCTAAATGTAGTAAAGTGATATGATAAGACTGCTAAGTTTTATCTGTAAGTTGCCGTCTTTTCAGTTTACGTAGACAATGCGCGGCTGTTTTCATGTAAGCGCATTCTAAACACGTTTCTATTGCAGCGCTTGAAGCCATAAAGCACGGAATGACGTTCGGACACAATCGAAGAAAACATGCCAACACGGAACCCAATTTATCCGTCGAACGAAGCTCACCGTCGAAGGACGAAGAAAAGCGGAAAAAGTTTTCGAGCGATCCTGACCGCTTCGATGGATTCCGACCAAAGGATCCTGCCGGAAGCGATGAGTTTTTCCTCTAGCACAATTCCGCTATGCAGTTCAGTTGGCTTCGCAATATTTTTTTATTTATTTCATGATTTTTTTGAACTTAAAACGTTTTATAAAGTGACGTCACAATCGAAGTCTGCTGTCATCATGCAACTAGGGAAGAAGATGCTAGCAGTGTTTGTTGAAGAAGCATTGATAGATTGTAGTGGTTTACCATCGAGCGATTTTGTATTTTGATATGATGTCATTTGCTCAATCGACCCATTTTGTGCAGTGTGACGTCATATAAGCTATAATGAAAACTTGAGTGAATTCAGGGCAGTAGTCCGCCACTATGGGTAAGGCATTTTTCTGGCCTCACAGAGCAAATGCTGCTGATTTTAAGTTGCAAGTTAATTCAAGGTGCAAATGTACATGCACTTATTTTGTTCATCCTCCGACTCGCAGAAAAGGCGACGAAATTTATACATATACGTATTTAAGCGCGTTACCATTACGCATTACACCGTACACATTTCTGTATGACAAAAATTAGCTGCGCTTTCTGATTGCATTTTGCTGTGCTGATGTTGTTACCTTGCCTCTTTCGAGGGATGAGGGCATGGCGGAAGACCATGGAGCTCCAGAATTGGACCAGTGGTCGTAGAGAGAGAGCGAGAACGAGCGGCGCAAAGAGTCTGAAGCTGGTTAGGACAAAATGAGATGAGAGGTATCCTGGGACATATGACCGCAGGCGCTGCATGAAGATTTCTCGATTCAAGAGTTAGCAGAAAACTGTTTTCATTGCATCGCAGAGTTAAAGAGGACACAGCAAGGGTGACGAGAGAGAGCACAAGTTCTTCAGGGGACTTGTGTATCAAAGAATTTAAATGAGACTGTAGGCCTCCCGTCCGAGAAAAATAATAGAGTGGATGTGAGAAACTACAAGGGATTGCAGAAGGTAGGAGTAGCAGTGATGACCTTAAATAAGGGGGAATACGGGCAAAATAAATTGACTTTGCCTTAGCTTTTCTCATTGTCTTTTCTTTCTTTTGGATACACTAGAAGTTCGTTTACTATTCATACGAGGCATTACCGGTAATCAATGAAAAAAATGTAATGGCATAGGCTTTGGCATATTACAGTATAAATTTTGCCGTAAAACTCTTTGACGTAACTGGAGGGAGGTTTGATAAGCAGTATTTTGGCCCGAAACTTACTGTTTTAGATTTTTGTGTATGGCACTTGTGTGGGGGGAAGGAACTTTAGCGCGACAATTCAGGTGGGAAGGAGCTCTGAGCTTTTGCTCATACCTAAGACCGCTACTGGAGAGTAGCGCACCCTGCGTAGTTTCCGGGAGAAATGAGTTTCTGCCAGAGAGTTTGAGGTAAAAGGTATTCGGAGGAGAGGAGAGAGCGAAGAGAAATGACAGACTTGTTAATGCTAATGAGAACAGCAGAGAGTTTGCAGAATGACACAGGCTTCAGCGGAAAAACTTAAACATACTGGGCCTGCCAAAAAGGAAAGGGTGGCATCAGCGCTACAAAGCGAGTAGTTGGCAAGTACACCAGAGCCCTCTTCGCCCAAAAGAAAAGGAACAATGCCATATGTCCAGGTCGTGAGGAGAAAGAGAATCAAGGAGAGCGAGAGCCGCACCTTGGCTAGAGAAAGGAGGATCAGAGCGGGAGTACGAGGACGAAAGGATGAACTCTACAATAAGGAAAGCAGATTCCAGGGAGGAAAGGTAAGAGAAGCAAAGAGAACCTTCCTAGGAGAAGTAGAAGTAAGCACAAGCGAGTAAGTGGACGCAAAAGCTCTCCAGGAGGACATAGAAAATCTTGGTTTCACTCCACGTCTGGCAAATCTGAAGTGGGAAAGGAGATTGGAAGACGAAGGCCCGCTCATAAGATGGAAGAGCGACTCATAGGGAAGGTAGCGACACCTTTTGTTTTGTTTTTGTTTTATTTGCCATATTTATCCTCCATTCACGAGAAAGCGAATTGTTTCGCTATACTTTGGACGGGAAGTCCGCACTCGCTTGGGAGTTGCCTTTTTCGAGGTTTATGGGCCACCTGTCTTCCACATGAAGGTGGGGCGTCCCGTTAAGTGCCTTTCCCAAGGACACAACAAGCGAACTTGCCGGCTTGTTCTCCACAACCTCCCCTAAATGCCGAGCGCCAAGCAGGGAAGGCTGTGAATACCATTTTTTAAAGTCTTTTGGTATGACTCGACAAGGGGAATGAACCCCAGGTCTAAAGACTGCAAAGCGGACGCTCTAACCACTACGCCATCGCGTCGGTTGACCTTAGAGAAGAGAAGCGGGATAGAGGAGGATGAGAGGCGGTCGGTGATGGCGCGACTAGCCGTTTGATGGAGGAGCTCCGATTTGGTAATGTTGGTAAAGCTAAGAAAAGGAAACCATTCGGGTGAAGCATAAGTGAGAAGGAACCGAAGAAAAGGTTTGTACAATATGGAAAGGGACTCTTATGAAGGACCCATGAGGAAGCAGAGATATAGCGTAAGGCCTTGAGAGGAGGGAACAACTCAGCCGGCAGCAAAGATGCACGTGTAGAAAAGGGAAAAGTACGGTCGATGGTGACACCAAGGAAAGTTGGAGTGGAGTTGAAGCAGAAGGGTGTGTTGAATAAGTGGAGGTTAGCTTGGTGGTGATCCACTGAAAAGAACAAGGCCTCACATTTTCTTGGATTAAGAGAAAGACGTCAGAATTCAAACCAGCGTTCCAGTCGAATCAACGCTCCTTGTGTAGCCTCCACCGCAGCAGAGACCGAGGAGGAAGAGGACCAAATGGCCAAGTTGTCAGCATAAAAAGAGCAGTTGACGGAAAAAAGCAGAGAAATAGGAAGATCATTGATTAAAAGAGAGAAAAGTACAGGGTCAAGAACGGATCCTTGCGGAACACCTCGACGGACTCGAAAGGAGCAACTTTTTTGATTTTGAAAAAACATGCAAGCGCGCCTATCAAACAGGAAAGATTCAGTCCAACAAGCAAAGCAAAAAGGGAGGCCAGACGAAATAAGTTTGTGAAAAATGGCGGGATGCCAGACAGAGTCTAAAGCGTTAGAGAAGTCAATAATAGCAAGCAGTGTTCGCTCTAAGGTGTGCACTTGTGCGCTCACACAAGTAAAGAAATGCCGCACAGGAAGTTTGCACATTATTTTTATACAAATTTAGATGTTTTTTAAGAGCGCACACTTCAAAACTTTTTCCGCACATGACGTAAAAAAAATTAGAGGGAATATCAATAGCAAAAATCATCCGAGAGCCCGTCTTGCGTTTGTTAAGCCTATCCAAAATGGACTGAGAAAGAAACAGAATTTGATGTAGAGTAGATCGTGTGGGGTAGATCGTGTGGAGAGAAAATGCAGTTAGACTACAGAAAGAAGAGTGCACGCGATAGAATGATGCGTTTAAAAAACTTTGAGACGCAGGAGGTGAGAGAAATAGGCCGGAAGCAAGCAGAAGAGTCGA
This sequence comes from Trididemnum clinides, assembly GCA_963675345.1. NCBI lineage: Eukaryota > Metazoa > Chordata > Ascidiacea > Aplousobranchia > Didemnidae > Trididemnum > Trididemnum clinides. The sequence continues at coordinate 10,094,397 of OY776285.1, forward strand.
GAGACTTTCTCATCTTATAGATGGGAATAATTGAAACTGTCTTCCAGATGGAAGGAAAGAAAAGTCCAGGAAAGATTAAAAATGTGAAGAAGAAAATTCACGCCAGAGCGAGGAAGGTTCTTTCACATGGGATAGGCAAATACATGTATATCTGGGTCAGTGGCAGTGTACGAGGAAAGATTTGTGGCAGCCGGGAGAAATTCAGCGGGGGAGAAGGGAAAGCAGAAAGACGAACTAGACTCCTCGGAACACCTGGCTTGGTGGAGCTCGGAATGGTAGCCCCTGGCTCTGCTACGCTAGACCTTTGGCTGGGAAACAGTAAAGTGAGATCTCAGGTAATCGGCAAAGACCGAAGCCGACTCCCTGGGAGAGGAACATTGGGAAGTTAGGGAAGTAGGAAGAAGAGCCAGCGACAGAACGAAAAAGAGAATACACAGATTCAGGGTTAGATTTGGAAGAGAGAGATGAGCAAGTCGCATGCTATACCTCAGCCTTGGCTTTGGCGATGATAGACGAAGTATGTCGGGAAAAGGAGATGTCGCCCTGACAATCTTCATCACTTTTGAAAGCGGCAGCAAAAGCTTTACGTCTTACGCTTACTGTTTCTTCCACTTCAGGAGACCACCAGGCTTGAGGTTGACGTTTGACGCGGCCGAAAGCAATAAAAAATTTGACCGCATTTAATGCCAGAAAAGTATAGAGAGCAACAGTAGAGGAAAGAGAAAGAGATGAGTTTTTCTCTGCAGAAAAACAGTGAGAGTCGAAGTAAAAGACAAAGTCATCGCAACGAACTTTCTGAAAATTGAAGGAAGGGGAGACGTACGTTGGAGCAAAAGACCGGAGAAGGTGGACAGTAACTAGAATTGGTAGATCATTAAAACCCAAGTCCTGAAGCATCTCCTAGGAGCAAAAGAGGGTAAGAAAGGAGGGAGCAAAGGAGACGTCGCGAGAGGAGCGACTGCCAGAGAAGCAATGGAAAAAAGTAGGTATGTGAGGGTCATTGAGAGAAAGGAGGTCAGAGGAGATGACCCAATCGAATACTTTCTATCCACGGAGGTCAGAAGTACCTTTTGAGTTTCAGAAGGGGTTGATGGCAGCTGAAGTCCCCAGAATGAAGAGGTTTCTGGAAAGGAAAAGAATGGAGGAGTAAAAGGAGTCGGTTTTGCTATCCGTCAAAGAAGAGCAAATAGGGAGTGCATAAACATCAAGACAAAAGAGCGAGGAGGAGTTGTTTAGCGAGATGTCAACCCCTGCGTAATCAGAGTAAGGGTCAAGCGAAGTGAGAGAGAAGGTAGAAAGTTCAGAGAAGGATAGGCCTTGTCTGACAAAAATGATGACGCCACAACTAGCGTGCAGGTCATCGGGAGAAAGAATGCCAGACCGGGAGTGAGTGCGATGAGATTGCAGAGTCAAGAATCCAGGGATCAGAAAAGAGGAAGATGAGTTAAGGTTGGATTTCTGGATACAGATAAGGTCAACACGATGAGACGAGATAAAGTCGAGGAGTTCATCGCTGGTTTTAATCCTGCCAACTCCTTCTTGGGCAGAAAATTGAACTACCACTACATTATATCCACTACAAGCAAGTTGATCTACAATTTCTAGGTACCCAATATTTGCTTCCAGTGAGTGAGCAGCTTTATTATTTCATCCAGCTAAACCTCTAGGAGGCAACATGCTTGTCGCGATTAACTAAAACCACGGAAACTATTAACCAACTAATTACTTACGACGCTGTGGCTCCAAGAAAATAAAGTTTTAAGCATGTAACAACTTTAACAAGCATAAACCCGTGGTTTGTCAGCTTCCTTATTTTTTGCGGCAATGTTGTAAAGGCAGTAACACCGTGACAAAGCGTTGTAGTAGGCAGTCCGCAGTCTTCAACGACCTTACTCGGTATCAGCTTACACGGTGTGCTTAAGCAAAAAATTTTTAGTAGGAGAAAAGGGAAGACGTCACAAAGAAAATTTCTCAAACAAGAGGGAAATAGTAATACAAAAGGCTAGCGATGCACTTAGCAAAACTGCAGACAGTGACACTGTTTCGGCCTATCAGGTCTCTTCAGTGCAGTTGGTGACCGACAAGAAGCTATAGACTTTTAATAAAGCATAGCTTAGACCGCCACACTTGCGGGATCTATACTAGATCCACTTGATGGAAGGTCTGTCAGTACTCTTTCACGAGTGATACGGCTTCGCAGAGTATTGACAGACCTTCCATCAAGTGGATCTAGTATAGATCCCGCAAGTGTGGCGGTCTAAGCTATGCTTTATTAAAAGCCTATAGCTTCTTGTCGGTCACCAACTGCACTGAAGAGACCTGATAGGTCGAAACAGTGTCGCTGTCTGCAGTTTTGCTAAGAGGAAAATACTTTTGAAATCCGAAGCGCAACAGTAAATTTTTCTCCTGCCTTTGAACTTGTTCCGATTAAAATTACCATCGCTTCACTAAATGCTGCGCATGATTCTGAAAAAAGACTGTAATACACACAAGCACTCAGAATTAACATAGTAATATTGATCAGTTGAGCTGTGTTAGGTATTACATTAAGTACAATACAGGGGGAGCATAAAGTCGTGACTTGGTTATAAATTTTACGCCACTTAGGGCAGCGGTTTCCAAAGTATGATTGGCGACCCAAAAATGGGTCGCGAAGAGTCAAAAAATGGGTCGTGCCGAGAATTGCACTCAACATGATAGAGCCCGGCATTGCAGTCATCGTGAAGTACAAACCTCAATTTGACCAATCGCGCTCCAAATAAAATTGTTTTATAGTAGACCACACTACAACTGTTTGTCGGTAACATAAATATTTGAAAAAATAGTAGATTGCCGACATTAAAAACACATTTTTTCGCATTAAAATTAGCTGTTTGGGGCTCGGGTCGCGAGATGTTCACCTAACTAAAATATGGGTCGCATTCAAAAAAAGTTTGGGATCTCTGACTTAGTATAAAAAAGGTAGAACAATAGTTTTTGGCATGAACCTACTACTAGTACATGTATATGACAAGAGGTTTTCAGCATGTTTTTTTATATTCAGGAAATGCTATGAACAAACTAAAAATATGCTATCAATAAGATTATGATATGAATATTTTACAGGATTCACCTCTCGACGGAGATGAATCTTCTGTTGTATGTGCCACTGGGGGATGGCCAGAACCTTCCCCGCAATGTTGCCTATCCAAACGAATAAAATGAAGCAATAAAATTTCAAGAGTATATTGACAGCCACACGATAAAACTTTGAACGGACCAGCACGGAAAAACAGACTGAGCTTTATCTTTCAAAATTGATTTAACAGCAAAAACAAAATCAAAAAACGAACTTCAATGTAACTTCTCTTTCTTTATACATTATACATAATCACTTAAACCCTAAAAGCAACGTGCTTCTTGTGTTTTGGTCAGACATTTTCTTGTGCAGGATGAAGCAAGTGAATAACTGATAACAAAGTGCAGTGAAGTAAATTAAATGCGAAATAAGGCTTTTGTTCGTAGGGCAGCAGCTCGACTTCCAGAGAACGCAGTCAAAAATATTTGCTTAAAAAGGCGTTGGTGCGATAACAAATATGGCATCAATGAAAGAAAAAGTATGTGGTTCCGAGAAACAAGATCGACAGGTACAGTTCAACGCAATTTTAGAAAAGAATATTGGCGAATCTTCCAAATGTTAAGCGTATCAAAAGTTATATGACTAAGTTAGAGACACTGGCAGCGTTGATGAGTGTAAAAGAACAGGTAGACCCGTGAATGTTCTTAAAGCCAGGGGTTCTGAATCTTTTTCGCCTCACAGACCGGTTTTCATTTCAATATACAGTAGTATAGCGGACCAGTGAATGGAAAAAATACATCATGTACAAGCACTCTTATATCATACGTGTTAGGCCTATCGAGAACAAGGTTTCTCACCACAATTTCATCACAATATTTGTTGCGAGTAGCCTCGTTAGGCGTTTAGGTTAGGCCCAAGTAGAAATGATACAGGTGTTCATCAAACGCACATGATCAGTACTTATACACATAGTAAAATGCAGAACCCACTAGCATCGCTAAGTCAGTGCGAGCCTTGAGGTTGTTTTTCGGCAATAAGACGTTCCCAGCACAGAGTGATGGCAGATAGAGAAACGCGCAGGGTGTTGGTTTCGTCCAATCTGCTCCTCAACTTCTTGCTATTTACTGCCATTGCAGAAACACCTGCCTCACAAAGATAAGAAGTTGGAAAAGGCAACAAAGTTTTAATTGCCTTTGTAGCTATTTCCGGATATTCTTTATTTGTTTTGATCCAAAAACCAGGCAAGCAAGAATTTTGAAAGACGATTTTCAGTCCTCCGTCATTCGCAATATTAATGACTCGATTTTCTTCTTTCGTCGGCATGGAAATTTCGTTGGGTATATACGCAAATGGGTTGTGAACCCATTCCGTTGCGCGTCTTGAATCGCATCCTGAAGGGAAGTAACGCTGGAATTTAATTGAAAGTATTCGTGTATCAACTGAGAAAGCAAGGTATCAGATACAGTTTCTTTCAAATAACCAGATAACGTTGAGAACATGTCTAAGATACCCATCGACACTCGACGTTTCCATTGGCTTGGTTTATTTTTAAATGCAAACACTTCGTCTGCTAACTTAAAAACAATGGTCATTCTACCGTGAAGTGAGATATTGAATTCGTTGAGGAGGTTGTAGATGTCACACAGACAAGCGAGTTTACCTAGCCAGACCTTATCGTTAAAGTGAGCATCAAGTGACGATTTTGTCTCCGTTAGAAATCATTGTATTGGGTCTTGTAATTCGAAAACTCGGTTTAACGTTTTACCTCTGTTAATGCTGTTGTTCCATAAGGTAAATATTTTTGTCCCAGGTATACCTTTTCCAACTACTACTTATCTGGGTTCTCCTCGTTAATGAGGCTGGGTTCTCCTCATTGATGACCATAAGTACAAAACAACGATCTCGTTTAGTTGTCAAAGACGACATGCGAGTAGCTCTTTCAACAACTGCTCCAGGAAGTTCAAAAATTGTGCGCAAAAAACAACAACAAATTTTCGTTGATTGGCTGACTGGTTGAATTTGTTTGTCAGTTATTAATGGAAAAAATAGCATTGCTGTGTGACTTATTTGTAGTTATATAAACTCAATGCAATTATTTCTAGGCATCTACATCTACAATTCTACATTAAAATTCCTTCTTCCAAAGCCTTTTTCACCTTTTAACTCATTGTAGGCATTTGTAGAAATGAAAAAACAAAAAAATTGGGGGTAAATTTTACTTTTGAAATTTTCCAAGGGGTAAGAAAGAGAATAAAGGCGGAGAACCCCCGGTTTAAAACAACTGATGGAGGAGGCTGTTAAATAGTTTCACGTTCTTTGCCTTGGCATCCAGCCATGCTTGCGGTTGTGGCACAGCAACAAACAAGTTTCCGCGTTTGCACAGCAAACTCTATCAAAATCGAATGAAAAAACAGTCGATCATGTTGAACCTGTCCTAATACAGACTGCCGACTTCGATCCATCATCAAAAAGGCAATCTACAATTTCTGGAAACCAAATATTTGCTTCAACTGAGTGATCAGCTTTATTATTTTGTCCAGATAAAGTGTGAAGTAGGTAGCTTGCTTGTCGCAACCATCGCGCTCCAGGTTAACCATTACAACTAATCACTGAAGACAAAGGGTAAAGTTTTCAGCATGTAACAACTTCAACACAAAAACGTCCTTTGTTAAACTCCCCATTTTTTGCCACAATTTTACACAGTTACTGGATAAGAGTTGTAGTAAGCAGGTCTGCAGTCTTTAACTTTTCTGTCATCAACGTCCTTACTCTGTATCAGCTGGTACAGTGTTATGCGCAAGAAAACTTTCATTTAAGAAGAAGACGTCACAAAAAAATCTTAAACCAGAGGGAACTACTTGTTTACGGAAATCGAAGCGAAGCAATGCGAATGTTGCGCAACATTTGATTTTTCTCCAATTGTATAAGTTGTGTGAACCAAAATTACCGTTGCGTCACTTGATGCTACAGTCAACTTCGGATATAAGAGATCCGCCGAGACCAGCTTAATCAATCTCTTATAACCGAATTCTCTTATAACCGACTTATTAATTTATATTGAAAATTATTTGGGACCTTTTGCGTCGTCTCTTATAAGCGAAAATCCCTTATATCTGAATCTCTGATATCCGAAGTTGACTGTACTATGTTTTTGAAAATAGAAACCAATACAATACAAGCAGTGAGGCGTAACATTGAGGTGTGTTATATTACACGTTAAAGCAATACAATACAAGCAGTGAGGCGTATCAGTTGAGCTGAGTTGCATTGGACATTAATACAAGTACTTTTTGTACAAGTTGCTTGGTATTTGCTTCTTCTGATACAGCAGTTATGTTACGTTATTGATTGTACAATATCGGTTATGTTTTTTAGCTTGATGATTATCAGTTTTCAGTCATGTCAGTGAAACATCGGTTTTCGAACGTCTTGCAGTTCGAACAATTCGGTTTTCGAACGGAAAATTCGAGATGAAAATCACTCGGTCCTCGAACAAAAATTCGGTTCTCGAATAACTCAAGAGAAAGATTTACCTGAACCAAGTGCGGCCCCTGAGAGCATTTTCTGCAGCCCGTGAACACTTTTGAAACTTTAGTAAAGCTGATTTACGATGATAAGTGGAGAAACAATTGCCGTATTGCAGAGGCAAGAAAAAGGTATTACATGCCACGTTGAAAAGAGCCTTTGATAGTTTATACAGACGCATTTTCCGTCCAATTAGAGGGTGATGACCTTTTTTTTTTGGAGATCACCATGTCCACGCGCGGTATAAGGTCAATGTAAGGAGATCTCGTATAACATGAAGCTGACGCAGGCTATTGCAAGATCCTAAGCACTGGCCCTCAGCCACTTATACTTGGTCAATGCGGCCCTCGACCGACTCTTCAATCCTCAGTGCAGCCCTCGCAATGCCTTTCTTAATAAGTGCGGCCCTCAGCTAGCTTCCATGACCGCGATGCGGCCCGCAGTCCTAAACAATTGCCCACCCCTGGTATAGTGTAACCAGGTAAATAAGTTATTCTTTTGGTTTATAGAACAAATCAATCTCTTTTTTATTATTTGTAATGGGAAAATATGATTCGGCTTTCGAACAAATCGGTTTTCGAACAGCCTTCCAGAACGAAATGTGTTCGAAAACCGAGGTTTGACTGTATTTTGCAATGCTTTTACGTTTTAGATACTTCTACTAGTTTGTAGGAGGAAGGTAAGGAACTTATATGCAGTTCTACTCCCTAGGTTAAAGTGACAGAGCTCAAATCAAACAAAAAATCAAGCCCATAATGCAACTCATACAAAACTGCTCAACTTGGTAAACATATCGTATGGAGTTTGAAAATATGAATTACCGACCAAAAAAGTTATTGGGATGGCTTCTGGAATAAAACGTTAATTGAAAGTAACGTCCAGATTGTAAGATACAAAAATGAAAATAGAATTGCGAGACGATCGAGTGCTTTGCATAAACAGCGTGTGTAAACGAGTTTTACTTTACAGCGTAAAAGCATTTGGGTTGTCTGCTTTAGGTTGTGAAAGCACGTCTAAATAGATTTAGGCCTGACATTTAAAACCAAACCTATACACCTTTTTCAGACCTTGCTGTTCTTGTTAATTTGTATGAAAACATGAATTTATAATGTCGAATGAAAATATCGTTGGGTTTGAAAACTCGTCAAGTTCCGATGACGAAAGAACTGATAATGGGAACGAACAGCAGCAGATTTCTGAAATTGATATAACAAATGAGCTTGCATCGATTGTTGAAAGTCCGCAAAATCAACTTTCAACCAATCAATCAAATAGCAATGCTTCAACTTCACTTACAGTATACCAGCAATTCAATATTGGTAAAAAATGGGTTTTTATTTCTATTTTACAAAATGTTGTTTGTAGGTTGTAATCATGAAACTATGAAAACTAAAAATTACGATGAGAGCTTATTGAACTGATCAAAACCAGCGACCTTACAAACTTCGAGTCAGCGGTCACCCGTGCATGTCATTTCGATCAGAGCGAGTTGTGGTTTGAAGTGAATTGCCGGTTAAACTTTTTGCAAACGCCAATTATGAGGTGCCGTTTGAAAAATAACTTTCCATTGGTTTTGCTTGGGAAGATTGCGCATTATTGCGCACATCTTTTTGCAAGTGCACTATTTATGTGCACATAAAACAAACAACATTTTTTTGTTAAACGTTTTTTGCGCGCATAATTTACTAGTCTGTACAAAATCATGTGAACATCAAAAATGGGTCGCAACGACTTCTTGCGCTCGTAATTTGCTTCACTGAACGCAACTACGTGGAACAGCAAAGGCGTCGCGGCAACTCTTTGCGATCATACTTTGTATGTCTGATCAAAATTATTTGAACATAAAAAGGCGTCTTAAGGTTTTTTACTCGCATCTTTTTCCGTAGCAACGAAAATTAGCATAGCAACGAGCGGATTGGAAAATAACTACAGTTTGAAGGGAATATCTGATGAAAATCGTTTTCTTATTTACGGCTAGCATTTTGATTTTATGGTCACTGAAATATAGCGATAGAATTCCAAGCTTATGATACGCAGTGCGATAAAGGATTTTTGGAAAAGCTGTTATCAGCATATCTGTCATCACTAAAAACTGTCTTTCCGGAAAATATTTCATACGAGCAACCAAACTGTGGAAACTTTGCCCCCTCTCCACGCCAGATTTCCGTTTATGTTCAGCGCCTTTTCCCTTCACCTGAATTAATGCTGCCACGCATGATTCGTGCTCTCGCGATGTAGAATATCGCTCTTGCAATGCCACGGCCTCGATCACACAATCTTGGTTCAACTCCCGCCCATGCACCTAAGCTGCGTTTTTGTATCCTTGTACAAGATGTTTCACGATTATTCGAATCGGGTTGGTGGATTTCAAAAAGCGAACTGATCAAACGCCAGAAAATCTAATCGAAAAATTGGTTATTTCTGAGCGAGGTCTTATAGATTCACCATAGGAAAAGTACCTCGATCACTTTTCGTGACGGGAGAATAAAGACGAAGAAACAAAAACAAAATTGTGAATAACCATTCTCATATTTTCTCTTCAAATACACACTGTGCACATTTGGTTTCTTCAAAACCGAAAGCTGATTCCCCTTACATTTTGTGATCTGTGTAGTTTTGGTCTTTCCAGCTCCATTCTTCTTAGCCAGTTTACTGTTCGGAGATATGTTGCTGACTATTTTTGAAAATCTATCGCATATACTGAATGGCTCGTTGTTATCCTCCACAAACATCGCAAACTTAGCCTCCGCATAAATAAGTGTTCTTATCTCATCACGTCCTTTTCACAAAAAAACTATTCTCTGAGTCTCAGATTTATAGCAGCTTTATAGTTCTTGCTATTCTTTGACATGATATGTTTCGTTAGATCGTTTTTCCACTTCCAGCTACATTGATATTTATCACACAAAAACGGCATTTAACAAACTTGTCACTTTGACGACTTCTGGAAATAAATTGATAATCTTTCAGCCACTCCTGTTTACATTTGCTGGTGTACTTTTTCTTTTTTGCTACCGGTAACTGAGTTATTGATGCTTCATTCAGCTGATGACTTCTAAGGCGCTTTCCTCTGAGAGAAGCCACTTTAAAACAGAAACGAGAAAGCGCAAAACTGTGGTTTCCTGACTAATAGTTGTCAATTTTAAATCTAAATCTGAAAAATGCGTTTGATTTACGTTAAAAGTGAGCGCATAATATACGTACGTCACAAAGCAGTTACCTACAATACTTTAAAGTCCTGGAGAAATGTGACTTACTATTTACTTAAACACTCGCTGAGAAAGACTATAAGCAGCACAGTAGGAGTGTAAAACAAATTGGTGACATCATCATATCTATCGGTGTAGCATTTTTTGCTTTTCTGTACGCTTTCCAAACAAAGTGATAAAATCCTTCACGCCCCTCTGTTCAAGAACCCCAGTTCTAAAAAATTAAGTTTTTGGTACATTTTGACAATTCTTCCTCACAAGCATACTTTATGGTATTATCTATCAAAATTTTCAAAAAGATTTATTGGAAGATGTGGTATTTAAAAACTTTAAAATGTAGCCTGCCCAAGCAAAAAATTGGTGATTTCTTAGAAAAAGAGGAGGTAAAGATGGTCCTGTTTTATCTTTTGCAACAGCATATGATCCTCCAGCTATATATTATCTAAATATTCAAGCAATTTTCTTTTGGAATTGGGTGAACCCGGCTAATTTGATATTTTTAACCTCGACATAAATGATGGGAGTTTGGAAGTATAACAACTTGACTGTAAGAGCTGTATTTCGGGTTAGTTTGCGCTTTGTTTATGCCATGATCAAGTGACATGCGCTCAGCCAGAGGCTGTAGGTTGCACAAGTAGGCAAATAATTATGAAAAAATCGTAAATAGTGATCCTAATATTTAATAGGTTATTTCTGAAAATACATATTGACCAACCTTGCACCTAATTGGCAAAGCAGCATACGAGCGTAGGGGGTATTAAGAATTTATTAAAATGAATATGCCAGGAAATAATAATGAGTATACCACCCAACCAATTTAGACGAGACGAGGTGGTATACTCATTATTGTTTCCTGGCATATTCATTTTAATCAATTCTTAATACCCCCTACGCTCGTATGATCCTTTGCCAATTAGGTGCAAGGTTTACAATTTCCATATCTTCGCCTATAATTTTCAAACATATTGATCACTTCGGCGCCCCCTTTGCCCCAAAATTTGCTTCCATGCACTTTTTAAAATGAACAGATAGAACTTTTTTAAGTCGTTGGCTATTTAAATTGTGAGCAAGTCCAGTTTCCAAGTAACAAACAAGGCAAGCAAGACGCAGCCAGTAATTTGAAAAACTACGAGAGAGATATAGCGGCTATGTGCAACCCCCTATAATGGTTTTTTAGGCTGAATCGATTTCCTTTCAAAAAACGGTACTTTTGGTTTTGGAACGAGAATTGGCTATGTCAATAATGCATTAATTTTTTATTGCTGTTTTGACAAATATCAATGATTTGAAGTCGGCTGAACCAATATTTTTAACCTTGGCCTTAATAGTGGGGGGGAGGAGCTGTTGGCGACGCCAGCTAGTATATATTGAGCATAAGTTACATGTTTTAATATTTTCAAAAGAGCACGTTTTTGCTGAAGCAGGAAATACGCAAGCCAACTATCCTGACCTAATCTAGATGTTGTCTCGGCCACTAAAAAAATTGCGTTCTGAGCATTTAATTGTAAGGACTTGTTGACTTGTAAGGACTTGCTGTTGTAAGGACTTCAGTTATAAAAAAAGAACGTGTTTTTTTTCTGCTGCTACAAGATTGATTGAGACAGACATGCCTTCTAATCTCAAACAAGTAAAGAACTAACAACTAATTTGAGTTTTAATAAAGAAGATAAAGAAAACTTGAATGAAGTGCAGGGTCAGTCAAAAGTTTAATCGAGGAAATGAAATATTTAAAAGAAGAGTTAGAAACGACAAACCGAATTATTCTGAGATAAAACAAGAAAATCAACTACTGTAAATACGACATTATCAATACGATTTAAATTATTAATACGACTCTGTTCGAAGCAAATCAATTAGAACAATACGGTAGGAGGAAAATTTTGAAAATGTATAGTGTACCTGAATACACAAAGAGTCAAGATGACAGGAAAGAAGCTTTAATGGCGATAGCTAAGGAGCTAAATGTATCAATAGACAAACCAGTGGGTAATCAGCGAGCCCACAGATAGGGTAAAAAAATCAGCTGCAAATGAGAAACCACGCCCAATAATTGTACGTTTTACGTCATATAAAAAAAGAAACCAGATTATGTTCAACAAATCCAAGCTGAGAGGTAATGATGAAAAGTTCAATGATGTGTTTAACACAGAGGATCTAATAGGCCTTCGAGCGAAATTATTAAAGTACATTAAAAATGAAAACAATGGCTACATCGTATCTATCCATAATATCAACGGAAAAATTAGAATGAAACGAGCAACACCAAATTTTTGTCCCACTGAAGAAGACAAATTCGACAAAGGCATTGAAAGATGAATCACTGCCAATTCGCCGGATAATTTGTTAAGAATCTGTATCGACATTGATTTTTACAAACTATGATACAGACCGTTGTTGTTTAAATGATGATTCTTATGATCAGACTTAAAAACGCAAATGAACCTAATTCTAGATTATGTCCTTAACGTAGACTAAAAAAGGCAAATTCAAATTCAGTTGATGTTACTGAATCTTTATCGTACAAAATAACCAGAAATAATGAATTTTTTTGTTACCGGTACAGTAAATAATGAGAAAGCTAAAAATGGACCTAGTTTTAGCAAATGCACAGATAATGTCAATTACCTTAGCAAGATTCAAGCAGATGTCAAAACTGATTGCTTTGATACTGATAAAAATGCTGATTTTGCAACCACCTGCAATCATTCAGCGTCTTGCAATTAAAGCGATGTATCACTTGAGTGTTTTGTTAGTTGTACAGATGAAAAGAGTATCGAAGCCCTGACAGGTCAATCGAATAACGATAATGAAAACACCTTTTTTGATGATAATGGCATTAGTATTGATGAAGAACTGTTTTGTAAAACTAATTTCTACTACCATTTATCCTCAATTAATGCTCTAAATCTTTAAACAGATCAAAATTTTTATTTATGATTCATTTTAATATAAGGAGCTTACAAGAAGTTGTGATAAATTACATCACTATATTTCTAACTTTGATCACCAACCCGATATTATTGCCTTAACAGAAACCAAACCGCGTGAAAATAAACTTTACCAGAATACTGATATTGACGGCTGTAAATCCATTCATAAAGATAGTTTAACGCTTGCTGGATGTGTGGGTTTGTACATTAAGAATTCAATTTCTTTTATTGCTTTCCAAAATATAAACATGGACTTGCATTTCGTTGAAAATATGTGGATCGAAATAGAAAACAAAAATAAGAAAATTTACGTAGGCGTGGTTTATAGACATTCGGCTTCATCTCCTGAACACACAGAGCTTTTTCAAACACTATAACCAATATATTCCACGACTTAAATAACAAAAAGTCAGAATTTTATATACTCGGGGACCTTACCAAAAATTTGTTTCAACTAAAGTTTTACCCACAAATTCAAAGTTATGCTAAGAATCTAATCGGTAGTGCAGTAAAATGTCAGTAAAATGATCAACCAACAAGAATTCAAAATAAATCAAAAACGCTAATTGATCATATTTACTCTAATAACCTGAATGAATAAATAGACCTATCTTTCGTTATATTAGTGATATCACGGACCATTTTTCAATTTTCGCGATTATTCTTGATTCAAATCTTACCAAAACGTCTAGAAATCAAACTTGGATTCGTTAAATGAAAAACTTTGACGCAGAAAATTTTATAAATGACTTGGCAGCGCAAATAAATTATGAAATGATGCCCACTATTAATGACTCAATTCGTCGTAAGTTTGAGCTTTTCATGAATGTTTTTAATAATGTAGTAACCTCGCATGCGAAAACTGGCAAAACGAAAAGAAAAAAGGATTAAAGCGAAACCTTGGTTAACCTTCGCTATCCTGAGCTCAATCAAAATAAAAAGCAAAATGTATAAATCCTTAATAAACAACCTAACAATGAGAAATACAAACAGTATCGAAATATCTTGAATTGAACTATTGCTAAAGCGAAGCAAAATTATTATTTTGAGCAAATATCAGAAAACAATAATGACTGCAGCAAACTGTGGAAATTAATAAATGAGCTAACAATCTTAACACCAAACAATAAAAATCAATAAACAACTAAAAACTGAAACTGGAGCAATGGTAATCGAACCTGTGACTATTTCTTTGAAACTGAATGAATACTTTGCGAACGTTGGGAAAAAAATGGCCGAATTATTTCCTGCTACAGGTTTAACTGAATTAAATTCACCAAACAAAGAAAGGGTCCTTACGTATTATCGGGAGGACCTTTGATTTTTAATGTTATTTTATTTAAAAGAAAGGCAGTGTACACTGAAGGGGCAGGCCCGGTATGTAAATGTACGGGGCAGTGTACACTGGAAGGGAGTATTTTATTGTTTTAACCGTTTCAATAAATAATTTACTTCAATTTTTGAGTCGTGTTTTTAAAGGTCCTCCCGTTAATACGTAAGTACCAAAGAAAGCGTTAAGGATTCATTTTTTCTAGCGCCTACCCGCTCTAATGAAGTTATGAGAATTATAGATAAATTAAAAACCTCAAAAGCTATTATACTGTACATATAGACGTAGACTCTAAATTTCTAAAACTTGCAAAACCAATAGCAGGTCCTGTTCTTGCCGATTTTATAAGTGAATGCTTCAATGAAGGTGCATATCCAAGATGTTTAAAGATTGCAGAAGTCATACCTATTTTCGAAAAAGCTGATCCAGAACAAACTTCTAATCATCGCCCAATAGCGATTTTATCTCAATTCGACAAAATAATGGAAAGATTGATTTACAATTGTGCAACAAGTTTTATAGAAAAAAATTAACTTGCTCTCTGAAAATCAATTTGGATTTAGAAAACATTGATCAACTATTTTTGCAATTAACTCTATTTATGACAAATTTGTGAGTAACTCGATCAAAATTTATTTACATGCTATTTATTTTTGGATCTGTCGAAGGCTTTTGATACTGTTGATCATAATATTTTACTTCAAAAAATTTACAACAGATTTGGTATACGTGGTAAACCATATGACCTCATCAGTAGTTATTTACGTTTAGATATCAATACGTAAAAGCTCCTAACTCTGTATCCCCAGGATTAATGTGGTTTGTAGTGTCCTGAGGGTTCTTGCCTTAGGCCTCTTTTTTTTACTCGATGTAAATGATATACCATCAGCCTCCAATTTTGATACAACCTTATTTGCTGATGGCATCTGCTAAATGATAGCAAACAAAAATCTTAAACAACTAGAAACCAGGGCAACAGCAGAACTGGAACGAATCAATTCATGGTTCTGTCAAAATAAACTCACCTCAAACAAAAAATAAAAACTCATTGCTTATTAATCAACAAGCAACCACATAAATCCTGTAATAATGATTTTAAAATCTTTCTAAACAAAGTGGTCATAAATAAAGCTTACGCGGTAAAAGATCTCGGGGTGTTTATTGATGAAAAACTTAATTGGAACTCGCGTGTACAAAATGTATCTATGCATCCTGCTAGATATCCTGGTATTTTTTATAAAATTCGCTTCAACGTTTTAAAAAAATACCTTTGCATGCTTTTATCACAGTTTAGTTTACAGTAAAATGCTATATGGCATCACTATGTAGGGAACTGCTAGTAAAACAAGGCTTCACTCAATCAGAGTAAAGCAAAACTGAATTTAAAAAATAATGCTGTTTTGTAATTTGCGTACACCGCCATCGCTTATTTACAAACAATTTAAACATTTTTAAATTGGATATGTGTAAACTCGAAATGGCCAAATTCATGTATAAACTACATTACAACAAACTACCAGAAAATCTATGTAATTCCTTTCTAAAACTGACCTCTATACATAAATATCAAACAAGATTGGTAAATTCAACCGGATTTTTTCCTACACACGTGAATAAGATTTTTGGACAAAACCAACTATGCTACAGGGGTTCAAGACTGTAGTACTCACTGGATTCTGAGTACAAAAGCATGCATTGGATTTTATTCAAAAAATCCAGGAAAACAAAACGGTTAGCTCAGTATTAGTGCGCATATTGTTCAAAATCCATCACTGACCTTATGTTGTTGTTTCGCTTTTGTCGTGTTCTTCGTATTTTTGCCTTGTTTTCGTGTACATTTTTTCCAGCAATTACTTATATGTGCCTAGTTTGGTGCTGTGAAGCAGCAACTGAAAGAGACTATTTTGTCTGTGGATGCTGCAAATTTGAATGTCAGGGGATATCTCGACTCGATAACTTATGTGTTCTTCGATAAGCCCTGGCTTTTGCATCATTTATAAGATAAAATTTGTATTCATTGTCTACGATGTGTTGTTTGCCCAGAGACGAACAAATAAATATTTACGTAGTTACCAACTTACTTTCGTTATCAATAGTAAGATAGAACATTCACGCCTTGAACGAAAATCTATAATATCTAAAAAACTACATTAAGTTCTGAAAAAGTCTCTTACCTAAATAACTTGGAAAAAATGAAGAAATCTTAATTGGCTGGAACAAGTATTTTCACCTAAAGTTTTTGTGATAATAAAGCTTGAGCTTGTCTGATTTCCCCATGCAAATAGAATTATTTACATTTCTGACTGGGCGAAATTTTAAATTCGTACGTTCAAGATGACGAGTAGCTAAGAGCAATATGTTGTTTTAATATACTTATATTACTCTATTTCGATTCGCTTTTGTGACTAATGATGAGAAGCCTATGAACGCATTGTTAAAATTGTATAACGGCAAGAAAAATAAAGCAATTTTTGTGCACAGGAAATGTCAATCTTTTAAAAGACGGACGAAAGTATAAGAAAATTGATCAACACTATCCCCCAGGTGTGTTCCATGCTTTGTTCAAAGTCATTCAACTCTCTTCGATCGGGTGGAAGAAAACAGGCATTAGACTGTAATCCTCCAAATTAGTATTGGTTTTCAATGCATAATATTGTTTTTATGACTGTGGTATATTCAAAGTTCTTTTCGATAGGGGTTAATCTAATTTTTACCATCAGTTGTTTATCCACAGCACAGCCAAAAAGAAGAAAAATCAGCAGAGTCAATCAATCGTTAACTTCAAGAAATATCAGCAATGTCAATCAACCATCAACATCAGCACAATTTATTAATCCTGAAGAGACAGGTCATGAATCAAGTGAGTGTGATTTATGAATCTATAGCGCTTCACTCGTGCTGACCAATGAATGCTATGGGATTATGACAACATTTTGCAATCTTGGATAAATTTCTCCACCATTGGGGTAAATTATTTTTATTCTATTCGTATAGTCAGCAAATTTTTTTCTACTTTTATGATTACGCAAATAAATTTTGTTTTACCAAACTTGAAAATTTTTTTTCTAATGTGGATTTTGATTTCAAAACGTCAAACTCCAAAAAATAGATTCAAAGACGGTGACGTTTGTTTTAAAGAACAAAATAAGCAAAACGATCGTTTCGAAAAAAGTTAATCACCAAATAAAAGGTATTGAAGTAGAGAAATACTTTAACGCATCAATGATCTTCCTACTTCTCTGCCTTCTTCCGTCAGCGGCTCTCTTTATGGTGGCAATCTGGCACTCTAGTCCTCCTCCCCCTCGGTCCTTACTGCAGTGGAGGCCACACAAGGTGCTCTAATTCGACTGGAGTGCTGGTTTGAGTACTGGTGCCTTCCTCTCAATCCGAGCGCTCGGATGTTATGCGACTTATCAAGGCTTTTCAGGGTGTGAAAAGTGTCGATATCATGAAAGCTTTGGGCACCTCTGCCTTGAATTATTGTTTGTTGTTTTCAGATTTCAATTGTAGATTTTTACAGCATTAGCGTAAGTAAAAGCTGAGATGCTATTTTGATCATCTTGTATGTCTATAGTGCATAGAATCCATTGGACTGCACTTTACCAAAAATTTTATTGTTAAGATAATTCAAGGATCTCATAGGTCCTAACTTACGCATTTCCATTACAGGGATTCGAGTAATATTTTTAAAATTTTGAGCAGAATGTGACTCATCATTTTGATGACGCCAATGAGGCTTTGAGCCTTTGCTTGTTTGGATAGGATCTTTTTTAGGACGTTTCATACCCGAGACTTCAATATTTAGCTTTGCACAGTTTTTGCTTAGTTATTATGTGCCACCAATCATCACGTCTGTTTTATGTTTTGATAACAAAGCCGCAATTCTTTATTGTAATTACTGTTTGGAATTCTGATTGGTTAATCATACGACTTTTTTCTTGATTGTACAAAATATTTACAGCACAATTGCCCTTAGTTGCATAAGGAAAATTGAGCCAAAATGTTTCATATATCAACTGAACGTCGCTCAGCTGATCTGTATGCTTCGGTGATAAATGCTGTATGCTTATGGTATTAGTCCAGGGTGCCACGCTTGGCCAAGGAGAATGTCGCTCCCAAGCGGCGAAGCTCAGCTGGCTGGATGCCAAAAGGATTGGTAGGTGGTCTTGAAAGGATTGGCAGGTGGTTCGTTGGCGTAGGATGCAGGCATCGAGTGGCAATGCGCAAGGCGTCATTCAAAACAATTCCAGGCTTGCAGTGACAAGACATTAAATTGTAAACACCGATTTCAGTTGATGTGTTTTGAATGACGCCTTGCGCATTGCCACTCGATGCCTGCGTCTTACGCCAACGAACCACCTGCCAATCCTTTTGGCATCCAGCCAGCTGAGCTTCGCCGCTTGGGAGCGACATTCTCCTTGGCCAAGCGTGGCACCCTGGATCCATACCATATTTTACGCGGTCAACTAGCTGAGTTACAGGATTTGTCCCAGGAAATACTAAAGTCTAGACGCCTATTTGTGCCTGCTACGCGGAAACTATTGAATGACCTATCTAAACTAGGCATCCGCCCGGCTCAATGGACGAATTATAGATGGAGCGCAGAATATTCCAAACGCACATCCGTACTCCATGTTTTCATTCCCAGGGCCAGTTTTAGGCTCCTTGAAGCGGGCTTGCCCAGAAGATCTTGAGCTAAGCTCAATCGCCTGCGGACTGGCGTTAGGCGTTTTTACTCGTCCATGTACAAATGGGGTTTCGCTCCCTCGCCGAATTGCGAGTGTGGCGCCACTGATCAAACCGCAGACCACGTTATCTAAACGTGCCCCATACATCGGGCTCCTCGAGGGATGGCTGATCTGACGATTTTGGATGACGATACTCAATGCTGGCTTAATACCACCACAGCCAGCATCTGGTTCCATCGGTTTTTTGAATGCCTCTCCATACGAAGTCTGGAATATAGTAGGATGGAGTTAGAACTGAGATAGTTGTTTTAAATCCCATCGAAAGTCAATTAATTCTAATGCTGCTTTTGTGGTTGTGATAGAATTTATTATAAGCCTACTTGAAAATGACTAACATTTTTGTTATTCACGGCTATAATCCGGCCAAAAACCTGCTGCCGTGCCCTCCCCATTTTCACATAATCCATTGTGCATGATCAACAAACAATGCAGTAGTTCCTAAAAATCCTAGTTTAAATTTTTTTGCTCGAAGTGTTTAATACGCCGTTTGGAAAAAAAACACTACGCGAAAAATTTTTACGAAAAATCTTTAACCAATTAGCAGAAGTCTCCATATCTTAGGTAGAAACCCAAATGGAATCAGACACAACACACACGCTCGAAACTCTTTTCAAACCCCAAAAAATGCGGACAATATGGTATCCTATCCAATTTTAATACATCTATAGTTCAGCTGATCTACAAGATTTCAAATTTAGTCAAAAAAACTTCACTTTTTTATCAAAATTACAATTTGAACTTTTCGTTCATATTTAGGTTTCTGTATTGAAGTAATTCTTTCGACAGAAAGCCATGGTCAAACTTTTCAAATAATCTCGTCTTTCAGTCTAAAATATCATGTACTCGCTTTTTTCCGCCATAATGTTTTGTATCAACATACGTACATGTTCTGCGACAAGAACACGCCGTGGTTTGTATCCGCGTGACGACTAGACAACCATTGGCAAGAATTGAAAGTCATTTTTTTACCAACCAGCTTCTCTAACTCGGCCATCAAATCCTATCGCGATCAATGCAAAGCCTGCAAAGAAACAATGCTAACCGAGCAAAATTTTAAATTAATAAAAAAAGAGGCGTTTAGTCAGACGTCTAACCCATCTTCTAAAAAAAATAAAGCGGTATTCTGTCTGCGTGTCTGTGTCTGTTTTGGTGCGTGTTAGTAGTGATTCAGTTTTTATCCGGTGTTGTCCCTTTAACAGAGATGGCCGGATTTACCCCATTCCTTCTGCAATTGCTCGCACTCGGTCCCTCCACTTGTTTCGTCTCAGGGCATCCTCCTTCTTCAAACCAATCTTCTCTGTCTCCTCTTCCACTTGCTTCTTCCAGGTCTTCTTCGGTCGTCCTCGCTTTCTCTTGCCACTCACTTCAAGATTCAGAGCAACCCTCAAAACACTATCGTCATCCCTTCTCAGCACATGTCCATACCATCTAACTCCATTCGCTGTTGCTAACCAGTCTATGGTTTCCTTCAACCCCAACATATCCATCTGTTCTTCAGTCATCTTCCCGTCTACCACTTTCTGACCGCACATGGCTCTCACCATAGCTCTCTCCGTTCTTCTCAAAATTGCTTTTTCATTTTCTTTTAGACACCATGTCTCACTTCCATACAGTATTGCTGATCTTACACAACAACAATAAACTTTACCTTTCATCTTCAGAGGAAACCTATTTCCAAGCAACAATTCTCCACATTCCCTGAATCTTACCCAACCGATTCTTACTCTTGCTGTAACTGCCACTTCACAACCACCACTAGCATTTAGTCTGTCTCCCAAATAACAAAATCCATTCACTGATTCTACGTCATCGCACAACTTCTCGATCGAATCAATCGTACCTTCCCTCATTCCTTTACATTTCGAGGAAACAAAATGCATTGCCAACCTAGCGGTAGCTCTCTTTATTTTTGCACATTTGCCATGAACCCAGCTTCCACATTTTGTGCACAACACTGAATTCGCCATGACTCTCCTCCCACAAACTCCACATGGATCTATCTTGCTTTTGTATAGTTCGCCTTCTGACCCGCTTACCATCAATTTTGTTTTTCTGATGTTGACCTTCAAACCTTTACTTTCCAGTGCATCCTTCCAATTCCAAAACCTTTCTTTCAAGTCTTACATGTCTTCACTCATGATAACGAGGTCATCTGCATATAGCAATTCATTAACCACACCCCTTCTTGCATTTTCTGTAATTACGTCCACCACTATTGCAAACAATAGTGGTGACAGCACAGATCCTTGATTTACTTCGAATTCCTCTGAATATGCAGATCCCACCCTCACTCTTGTCTTTGCACCATCTTACAGGCTCATAACTGCCCGAACAATTACTTCTGATACACCCTTTTTTCTCATGGCCCACTCCATCACTTTTCTTGACACTCTATCAAAAGCTTTTTCCATGTCAACAAAACACATATACAACTTCTTGTCCTTCTTTTGATATTCCTCCTGCATTCTTCTCACAATGAATATCGCATCCACTGTTCCTTTTCCTGGCATAAATCCAAACTGCATTTCATTCAAATTGATTAGTGTTCGTATTCGCCTCTCTAGTACCCTTTCAACAATTTTCATGGCATGTTCTAGCAGTTTCACTCCTCTGTATGATTCACAGCTCATCACATCACCCTTTCCTTTAAAGATAGGTACAATCACACTTGTTTTCCACTCATCAAGCATTCCTCTACCATCCAATACACGCTGGCATAGTTCCATCATCACTTTAACCCCGATTTCACCACTTGCAACTATCATCTCCACACTTACTTCAGATATTCCAGTTGCCTTTCTTGATTTCATACTTTGCATTGCTTCCACAATTTCATCACGAACCACTTTTTCCATTGGTCCTTCAACCAAATCAGTTTCCACCATGCGGTCCCATTCGTTCTCTTCATTCATGATCTTTTCCATGTGTTCTTTCCAAATTTTTGCCCTATCTTCTTCAATAAAACCCAACCGTCCGTCTCCCCCTCTCAAGCATCTTCCTCCTTCCACATCCTTCCCTTCCTTTTTTGTTCTTCTAAGGAAGTAGAAAACACTATTAGAATTCTGATATAAATTGTTCAATTCCTGATTAGCTTCCTTTCTCATAGCTCTAGCCACAATTTTTCTCGTTTGATTTCTTATACATTTGTATTGAGTTTTATTTTGTTCTGATGGAAATCTGCACAGCTCTTTAATTGCCGCCTTCTTTCTTGTTATGGTATCCTTGACCTCTTCATTCCACCACATGTCTCCTTGATCTCTTCTAGACCTCTTCTTCCCCCACAGTTCGTCACATGCCTTTAAAACACCATCCCTAAAAGTTTTCCACAAATCAGGCGCATCTGTGCTCACAAGTTCTTTTACTCTTTTTTCAAATCTCACTCTTGTTTGGTTTTCATTCAACTTCACTGTTAACTCCTCCAAAACCTCTGGGCGAACAAACATCAATGTTGGCACGATTATTCAGCTTCTCGAGGTGAGTGTCATAAAGGTATTTCTGACGTCATGATGACGTCATAATCAGTGACGCAGCCAGGATTTCTTCAAGGTGGACCAAAGTTTTTTGAATGACACAGCCCAGGTGCAGTGGTAAAACCCTCAAGATCTAGTCACAATAGGGATATGGAGGTTTTTCTCCCCAGTAGATGAGAGGTGTATGCGGTTTTTAAATAGAACGTAAAGAAATTTAATGCAATTGCACTCACAAAAAATCTTGCCCTTACACAATTGCATTCAAAGTATTTACTGATACAAACTGATTGGTTATGGTTATGGTGATTGTATTGTTTTGGTTATGGTGATCGGCGAACCAAAACAATTTACTAGTGCTGTATGTCAAAATTTAACTTAATTGAAATGTAGCCCACGAATTTTACGTGAAAATTAATCAATTACATTTTTAAAATTAATGTTGAGGTCACGGTGAACAAACAACAATACCAATCCATTCATACGAGCTTCTTTCGTTGTGAACCGCAAATAGGTTTCCAAATATCTCAGAGCACTAAACGAACGCTCATTTGTTGCTGTAGTTACCGGACCAGTAGTCAATATTTGAAGAACTTCCAAAGATGGATATTTATGTATTTCTTTAGCAGACAGCAACATGCCTTAAAGTGTTGTACGGTAAAGAATCACTTTCGTGGCGCAGCCAATATGAACGCCATCGCATAAATTCAACTTCCACAGCGTCAATTCTGTCATCCACAAAGGGAAGATAGAAGTTCACAGCATATCTGATCAAAGAAAATGTCATGCTTTACACAGACAGATGGTATCAAAAATTGGACTTTTATGCAGTCAACAAGATCAGGGCAAATATTTCGCTGAATTAGTCAAGCACTGTGTCAATAAAAGGCAATAAGACGGAACGCCTGAAAAACTGTAATGGTGAGACAGCTAGTGGATTCGCTCTATTGGCTTGCCGATTCACAATTCTAGGCATGGGTATTGGTTCCCCGTAGACACTTTTGGTATGTCTAAAGAGTCCAGCAAATATTTCTTTATTGTCCCTAAAAGCCTGGATAACATCTTTGCAACTGGTAATACTCGTAGCATCTAATGCAGTCAAAATAATTTCTTGATGCCCTGTAGCTTCTTTGCAACTGTTTTGGTAAGTTTCAGTGTAGCATTGATAACTTCTAGGCTAACCAGAAATCCAGCTGTTGTTATCCCTTTTAAATATAGCCCTTTCAAGAACTTCTCCATCTCTTGATTCTGACAGTTGATCAAGAGAACCAACAACCGCAGGAAAAAACTCCTTGAAAACAAAGACAACATCATAGTTCTTAATCCACTTTGTGGAACAATTACGCTTCAAAGGCGAATGCGAAGAATCAGGACATTTGTCATGAACTTGAGCATGCAGCAGCGAAAGACGTTTTTGAGAATTAGAAAAAAATACCAATATGTCTTTCATAATGCTTACGCATGCTTGAATTTCGCGTACGTTGCAAGCCAGAGAATGTTACTGTAACTTGTGCTATCTCTGATTGTAGCGTCTCTGCTACTTTCGCCTATTGATTAAACTTTTTATTGCGGTCTTTATAGACTTCTAAAAACTTTCCAGAGAGAATGTCGAATTTTGAATTAGCAAATTGATTGTTTTGTATCCTCCACAGTCTACAGTCCAAAGCATTTTGACTAAAATTAGAAAATTTAAATCGTCAACTATGAATCAAGGATCGTCAAGGTGATTTGGTAAATAACTTGCTGAAAATTAGAGACATGCTCTATTCTTGGCAATATTTCTAAAACTTCCAGAAAGCACAAAACTCGCTTTCACTCGAGGCAAGCTACTTGTTTTTGCGCAATATTGCTATTTATGTTGTACAGTACTTTTTCGCACCTCGTCAGACACCAATAGGTTATTGCTGCATGATTCTCGCGCAAAAGAACTTGCTCGTGTGATTTCTGCTTTATATCAAGAAAACTATGGAAAGTTTGAATCTCATGTGTTAACCTCAGGCATGAAGCCCAACGCTACCAGTAAATTTTCGGGCCATTGTTTTGTGCATAATTTTATCTGGGACTAAAAGGGGGGACATGGCATCGTGGCCACCCCTAGCTGCGTCCCTGGTCATAATCAAAGATAATGTTTTTAATAATTGCATTTTTGACCAAGAAACCCGGTTCTCTGCTATTTTCCAATTTTTCTTCCAGCCAACCAGCCTCCTCCAATTTTTCTTCTATCTAGTTCAACTACTTTCGTCTCTATAGCATTTCACATGACGTCACAATTAATTATTAATTTTAAAATTTGTTCTCTTCAGAAAGTGAGACTGTTTCGACTCATCAGGTTTCTTCAATGCAGTTGGTGACCGACAAGAAACTAGATCGCTGGCCTCTTGTTTTCTTCATTTTGTCAAAAAATACCGATCGCAGAAACGCGATTGAAATCTTTTTTGGGAGATATTATTAAATTGCTTTTGATAAAAATAACTCTAGGATAATTAAAGCACCATTGACGATGCAACAACACATTATTTATTCAGGCCTATTAAGCCTTTTAAGCATGCTTCTTGCTTTTCTGTGCACGCTTCAACTCGCTCTACGTTGTTATTACTTTGGGTGGCACAATCGTCACAGTCTTTCGCGGCCAGAGATCATCATACGATTATTTTTTCAAAACTCGCACAGTTTTTACAAACCTAGTCTACTTAAAAACTGATTTGTGACCTCATTTGTCTTCCAATTTTCAACATTTATTTAACAAATTGAAGGTTATTTTAAGGCAATGCCGACAATATGTAAGATGTAAATTTATTATTTGTTTTTATACTAAAAACAAATTGAACTCTAATATTTGAAGTTTAACTTTTTCCTTTTTCCAAAAGTGATAAGCTGAGTAAAAACAGGTTGACTTCATTTATAAAGGTTGTCATAAGGTACTAGCAATCAATGTCGTTTGAAAGCTTAGATAATTTGCTTTCAAGGGTTGGTTAACTGGAAGTGCTTCATTTCGGGTTAGTTTGTTGTTTGAATGGCTGCGTGAATGCCAGGACCAATCAACATGCGCGCAGCCAGAGCCTTTAGGCCATACAAATAGGCCAACAATTACACCAAAAATCGAAAGTAGAGGTCCTAATATTTATTAGGTTTTCCTAAAAAATACTTTTCAATTACTTTGGCGCACCCCCCTCACAACTTTGTAATTATATCTCCATGCACTTCATAAAATAAAAAATATAACTTTTTTAAATCGTTGGCAGTTTCAATTGTACGCAAGACCAGCGTTTAAGTACCAAACAAGGTCAGTAAGACGTAGCCACAGGAACTAAAAAAACCTCGAAATTACTATTGGAGGGCGCTATTGTAAACACTTTACTGTGAATGCTTCATTTTAAGTAAGTTTGCTCTTTGCCTGGCTGCGTTTGTGCCAGGGCCAAGCAACATGCGCGCTGCCAGATGCGGCAGCTCATACAAATACGCTCACAGTCACAAACATGTCGTAAGTAATGGGCCTAATATTTAATACCTTAAGCCTTGAAATACTGTGCATATCAACCACGTTGGCGCTCTTCCACAACTTTGGAATACTTTCAAGAACTTGGTGAATTCAACCCTTTTCTTTTCGATGCTTTTATGTGGGAACATATATTGATTCTTTTTTCTTACTTAAGTATCTAACTTCTACAACGAAAAAATACAAAAAGTTATTGAGAAAAGATTGTGATTTATTTTGTAATTGTTTTTGGAGTTGTTAAATGTATTGTCTTTGACATTTCGAAGATAAAAGAGACCGATTAATGAGCTTTAGTCGCGTGATCAGCTTAAGTGTCAACATAGCTGTCCGGTAATGTTTTTGGAAGTGAGTGAGAGCTTTGTCATATGTAACCGTCATGAAACGTTTTTGAAAGTGAGTGAAAGCTTTGTCTTAAAAGTCTGATATTCTTTGATCAAACATGTTTATTGGTGTTGGAAATTTACGTGTAAGTTTCAAGTTATTCAGCAGTTTTTCTATTGTTTCTATTTAGGAACATTGGCGGTTTCTAACATTATTTTAAATTTAGAAGAAAAGTATTACTTCATTGCTTTAGATTCAATTTAATTAAAGACTTAGTGACAATTGATTGGGTATTTGTTGGACATGACCATCGAGACAGTAATACCATCCACAACGAGATAATAGAGATATTTGCATATGAAGCATTTGTGAAGAAGCCCAACGCATTTGTTTTTTTAGAATTACAGCTGACTCGACCATTGAGATCAGTGCATGCTATTACTTTTCGTGCACCTTGGCAATTTATAAATGCTATTTTAGTTCCACGTAACGCATTTTTACACTGTTTCAGATTCTAAGGCGCAAAGCTTGTTTTTTCAATTAAAGATATGTTCTCCAAGCTAAACCTTCCTCCCTCCAAGCTGCAAGGGTAGGGAAAAATCTGGTGATATGGACCGCTAAAGCGCTCAGCAAAACTGGCTGGTTTTCAAGCACCAATTATTTGCTCTTGTAACGTTACACGCTGTCCTCAATGTATAGAAACAAGGCCGAGTTACTGGCTCCGCTACTTTTGTTGCAATAACGTATTTTGTGTGTCCCATATCACCGATCAATTCTTACTTAGATGGGTTATGTGAGCTACTAACTTTGAAATAAATCATTTTATTGACAGTTCAATGTTGTCCGGTAACAGGCAAGTTAACCCAGGACACTTATCTCCCGGTCACTACCCTCGATCATATACCTACCGGGCACTTACCCCATTGACAACATACCCCCCTAGAATATTTATCCCCAGTCATATACCCTACGGTAGCAGGGCAGTTACCCCTTGGACATTTACCCCCGATCACTTGGGTGGGGTTAGGGTTAGGGTAAGGGTTAGGGTTTGGGTGACAAATAGGGTTAGGGTTGAAGTGCCCGGAGGGGGTGTTTGACCGGATGTATGTGACCGGGGATAAGTATCCTGGAATCCATATTAGTTTATCTCTATTTTATACTACATGATGGGGGTAATTGTCCTAGGGGGTATGTTGCCTAGGAGGGTAAATGCCCGGGGCGTATATGATCGAGGGTATGAAACCGGGAGGTAAGTGTCTGGGGGGTACGTGTCGTAGAATCATGTTGTGCATACATATATACAGTGTGGTACAATAAAATGATGTTTTGTAAACCAGTCAATTTCGCAGTTGTGGCAAATGCGCACAGGAAAACTAGGAGTGCCGGCGTCATTTTGTCAGCAGAACAAAATAAATGCCAATAATTTTTGCAAAAAATTGCTGAAAAACAAGAACTTCTTGTCATCACAAAATGCATACGTGTTCACTCTCCACCATTTTGGAAAATGCGTATTGGTTGCCTAGGACTTTTCTCGTATTTATCCATTCTATTCTACTTTTGGCAAAAGAGTTATCAGCTGTCTCACAACACCCAACTTTTCCCAATTGTTTTGATGGAATGTCTGACGTGTCTGGTCAACTAAATGTGTACAAGCGAAATTGAAGGAAGCATGCCCAGATGCTTTGTGCGTCCACTGCCACAACTAAGAATTGGATTTAGTTTTACAAGAAGCAGCACGAAACGTCAAATTAATTGCCGATGCATCAAACTTTGTTTAAGGAGACTCGTTAGTGATTAGAGTTTTTCACAAAATAGAAAAATTTGTATCGTTTCCTTTTTGGAACAGATCAAGTTATCAGCCTGGTTGGGCTGTGTTCCACTCGTCGGTGCGTTCGTGTTAGATTTATCTCGTGTGCGGTTGCCGGTTATAAAGTTGTGATGTATAGATTAAACGCACTAAAAGATGAAAATTCAATGCGAGGAGAGGCAAAGTTGAAAGTTTATGTACTGTTATAAACAAGAAAAAAAGGATGCATTCCGCAGTTGCTGCAAGCGAAGCCCTGTTTAGACCATTCGAGATAGTTGCAAGAGCACTTTCTTGTGAGAAGTTAAGGCAAATAAATGTGCTCCAAAATTAAATGAAAAACTTGAGAGTAGAAGCGACCAAGTTCAAACATAACTTGAAAAAACCTACACTTTTACAGAGAAGAAAGTCGGCAAACTTACCTGTGTGTGTGTGTGTTTACCTCTCCTCTTCCTTGGGATGGAGGTACGGCATGAACGGTAATTCAGGTTCATGCCGTCAACCTAATTGATATTAGGCTAGGGGAAGATGGCAGCCCATTTCGAACCAGTCTTGAGTGACTGGTAGCCCCACCACCAACAAGGCGGACTGCCACTGGTGGGTACCCAAGAGTCGTCTGACATGCTGGGTTAGCAACTTCACAATTATAAACCGGTGAAGTACGGGAGGGGCCACCTGTCTGCCACATAAAGGTGGAGGCGTCCCGTTAAGTGCCTTGCCCAAGGACACAACAAGCAAGCTTGCCGGCTTGTTCTCCACACTATCCCTTTTTTATGCTGAGCGCCAAGCAGGGAAGGCTGTGAATACCATTTTTTAAAGTCTTTTGGTATGACTCGACTTAGGGAATGAACCCCAGGTCTACCGACTACAATGTGGACGCTCTAACCACTGCACCATCGCGCCGGTCGCAAACTTACCTCGTTGGCTGCCTCGTGTATCATCGGTGATACATTCTCACTTTTGCATGTAGTGCCAGTGTATCACCAGTGATCCGGTGATACACTGGCACCTGTATTGCAAATGGCTTATTTGTATTGCTGGCACCTAAAAGAAGGCTTTTGCGTAATGCAAAAAGAAAGCGTGGCAGGTAACCTGTTAAAGAACTCGCTGACCCCCCAAAAACTGAAATCCTTCAAAAATTATGGCAAACTAGTACAAGCGAAGCGTGGATACTTTGAGAAAAGTGAATGGATGCGTTAACACATGGAAGCATCGAATTTCGTCGGTGCTGAACTAGCAAGTACTGTAGGTTCATTTAAGAAGGCGTAAAGGTTGCTTCTGCAGAGAAGCTCGCTTGATTGACGTGGCGAATTGAAAAAGAACAACCGAGCTTCTCTTCGGAAGCAACCTTTGCGCCTTCTTAATGAACCTATCGCTAATCGCTTGATCGACGTGGCGAATTGAAAAAGAACTTCACCAATCAACAGTCGCCTCAACGTGATGGTGCGATCCCCGACCCCGTTTGAGTCGAAATGGCCGTTGGCCTTCCCGAGGGTCGCAGTTGAAGGGGAGTGCTCGGGGTAACTTATTCCATTCTCTCTCCCCGCCAGGCCGGTTTCCGCCCTGGACGGTCTACTTTAGATCAAATTCTGTTCCTCTCTCAGTCCATTTCTGATGGGTTTAACAAACCCAGGCCGGGCTCTCGGGCGATCCTCTTTAACTATTGATTTCTCCAAATCTTTTGACCCTGTCTGGCATCCCGCTCTTTTTCATAAACTCATTTCAGCTGGCCTCCCTCCTTGCTTTGCTCGTTAGACTCAATCTTTCCTTTCTGATAAGCGCGCTTCTGTGGTTTATCAAAATCACAAAAGTCGTTCCTTTCGAGTGCGTCGAGGTGTTCCGCAAGGATCCGTTTTTCGCCCAGTACTCTTCTCTCTCTTCATCAATGATCTTTCTGCTTTTCTGCCTTCTTTCGTCAGCTGCTCTTTTTCGCTGACGATCTGGCTATTTGGTCCTCCCTCTCGGTCCCCACTGCAGTGGAGACCGCACAAGGAGCTCTGTTTCGATTGGAGCGCTGGTCTGAGTACTGGTGTCTTCCTCTCAGTTTGAGCAAAGTGAGGCCTCCTTCTCAGTCGATCCCCACCAAGCTAACCTCCTGCCCAACTTCCTCTTACTTAACTACCGCCTCCGTTTTAATCCAAATCCAACCTTTCTTGGGGTCACCTTCGACCGCACTCTTTCCTTTTCTAAACATGTAACTTCACTAAAGGCCAATTTCTTCCCACGTCTCAAGGGCTTACGCTGTATCTCTGCTTCCTCACGGGGCCCCTCTAAGGAGTCCCTCTGTTTTCTGTATAAAGCTTTTCTTTGGCCCCTTCTCACTTATGCCTCACCCAGATGGCTTCCGTTCTTAAGCGTTACCAATATCACCAAATGGGAACGCCTCCACCGAGCGGCTAGTCGCGCCGTCATTGGCTGCCTCTTGTCCTCCCCTATCCCACTTCTTCTCTCCGAGGCTTCTTTACCTCCCCTACGAGTCACCCTGACTCATTTTGCTCTGTTATCGTATGAGCGGGCTCTTTGTCTCCCAACCTCCTTTTCCATTTCAGGTTTGGCCAGACTTGAGGTGAAACCAAGACTCTTCAGATCGTCCTGGACAGCTTTTGCCTCCTCCCATTCGCACATGCTTCCTTCTACTTCCCCTAGGGAGACTCTTCTTGCTTGCCCTCCCTCTTCTCTTTGGAATCTGCCTTTCTTCACTGTGAAATCCACCCTTTCAGCCTCATGCTTTCGCTCTGATCTCCCTCTCTATCGTCAAGGTGAAGCTCTCGCTCATCTTTACTCTCTCCTCTCTCACGATCTGGTATTCTGGACTGACGACTCTGTTCCTTTTCCTCTTGGCAAAGGCGGCTCCGGCATACCTTCCAACTACTCTTTCTGTGGCACTGAGGCCACTCTTTCCTTTTCAGCAGGCCCAGTATGCTCAAGTTTTTCCGCTGAAGCCAGCGCCATTCTGCATGCTCTTTGTTGGTCTCGGCAGCACCAACAAGTCTGCCATTTCTCTTCTCTTCTCCTATTATCTGACTCTCCTTCTGCCCTCATCATTGTGTTCTCTCCTCCGTCTTTTCTTTTGCCTCAAACTCTCTGGCAAATCTGACTGAAACTGTCTTCTTTCTCCTCCTGTTCTATCAGGCTGCAATGGGTCCCCGGACACTCGTTTCTCCCGGGATACGACGGAGCTGATGAGCAGGCCAGACCGGGAGCGCCACTTGCACCCTCTGCAATTCCTTGTAGTCTCTCTCGTATCCACTCTTGTCTTTTCTCGGACTGGAGGCGTACTGTCTCATCGAAATTCTTCGACACACAGGTTCCTTCGACTTCCACCGAGGAACTTGTGCTCCCTCGTCACGCTCGCTGTGTGCTTTCTCGTCTACGCAGCAACGGACTCAGCCTTCTGTTAAGTTCTTATCTCTCTAAGATTGGCAGAATCGAGAATCCTTCCTGCATCGCCTGCGGACACCCGTCCCAGGACAACTCTCATTTCATTGTGCAATGTCCAGCTACGGACTCTTTGCGCCGCTCGCTCTTTGGCGACTCTTTGTCTCTCTGCGACCTCTGGTTTAGGCCCTAGGAAGTTGCCCGGCTTGTAAAGCTCCATGGTTTTCCGCCATGCCCCCGGTCTGTCGGAAGGGATCGGGTAACAGCAACAACAATTTTAAAAAAAGTCACTTTTTGGCGTAAGTATTGTACTGCCAAATGCAACTGATAAGAATTGCCGCGAAGATGAGATTGGTTTATTTGTGGATTCGACTGTACGGCGGGGCTACGGATACCAGCGAAGAGCCAACACAAACTATATTTTTGTTTCGAGAGGCAGAGCCAGGGAAAGAGCAAACTAAGCCGAAGTTATGCACCTAAAGATAAGTTATTACAATAGCAGTCATTGATAATGTTGATGTCAATATGAAATCAGACGACTGCGTCGGTTTCACCCAATCGCAAAGGAAACGGTTTCAACATTTAGATGACATGTAACTTGACACTATGATTTTGTTGCAAAAGATAAAACAGGACCATCTTTACCTCCATGTTTTTATAGGGAATTACCAATTAGTATTGCTTGGAGTAGGCTACTTTCTAAAATGTTTAGACTTTAGAGCCTCCATATTTTGATGAATCTTTTAAATAATTTTGATGGATAATGCCAAAGAATTATGCTTTTGATAAAGAATAGTGAAAATGTAGCAAGAACTAAGTTTTTCTAGAAATTGCAGTTTTGTGTGGTGTAGCCACCAAAATCTTGACTGTTTTTAACCGGTAGGCTACATTTGAAATTTTTTTAAATCTTCATTTTTTAATAAATGTTTTTGCAGATTTAAATAGATTTGTTGCACGTTAGTTTTAATCACAAGTTATGTTGACAACACGATCCACCTTCAGGCGGTTATTCTTTGCTGGGTGCGCTAACCAAAGCTGATAAGGCGTGTTGCAAGCTGATGAGAAGGATTGTAGAACAGCTAAGCTTGGAAATGTGTGACGAGTAGACGCCGGCGTTGTGCTTCTGATTTTAAAATAATATACGGCATTCCGCATTTTCACTTCGTTTAAAAACATTGTATTTTTGCTAGCAAGCAAAGCATATGGGTAGCTTGTTGAAATTTCAAGACTATATACTTTTATTTAAAAAGTAACTTTAATGGGGTCAAATTATCAAAAAAAGGCAATCATCATTATATCCGATATAACATCGAAACGCTGAAATAGTTTTACAGCAGTACAACCTTACAGTAATTATTTTTAGATCTTTCTAAGCTTGAAAATTTGAAAAAGCAATTATTGGCGACAGCAAAATCTATCTCGGGAAAAAAAAGTTATTTGGAAATAAATAAAAGTATTCAATCTGTGGAACTTCAAATTTGTTGTAGTGTTGACAAACAAATGGTGGAGTTAGTCTATTCCAAACGGAAAAGAGATCCTAAAATATGGAACCAAATTTATTGCGGGGACGTTAAGCTGGAGGATTTATTCACGCAAGCCAAAGAGCTCGCTACTCGAGATGCTGAGAATGAAACCGATAATATTGATGCTAAAAACAATTACATAACTACTCACGGAAATTGTGTGGGGGTTTCAGGACAGGCTGGAATTGGCAAGACAACTCTCACCAAACAACTGGTTAAAAAAGTGCTAGATGAAAACATGCTTGATATCGATTTTCTGTTTTATGTGTCATTGAATAAGGTAAATTATAATGACAAAATGAGTGTTCTGCAGTTTCTACTTACAAATTTGGATTCACATTGGGAACACGACCGCGATTCTGATAATGAAATTTTAAAGCAATTGGATGAAATGGAGAAGGTCATGATAATATTTGACGGCTTAGATGAAGCTAAAATAACACTGGAAGAAATAAGTCCAAATACTAAGCTTGATGAGGTGACAACTCCTGAAGCACTTCTAAAAAATTTTTTACTTGGTAACATTTTGCCCAAAGCCAAAAAACTGATCACATCTCGTCCTCGTCAGATGTTGGAACTGCATGAGTATTGCAGACCACATTTTAAAGTGAATGTTATAGGCATTAATCTTGAAGCGCAAAAGCAGATATGTGACGATATCTGTGGAGGAGAGAGTAAGAAAGTGTACAATGAGTTAGTTAATCACCCGGAACTACTGGCCCAGTGCTATATTCCAATAATTTGTATATTTACAGCCTATTATTTATATCAACGATTAGTTTATCCTGAGCAAACAGCTTCGTTTCCGTCTGTAACAAACATTACCTTAAACGTTATACAGACTTTTGCTAGACATGGGATATTAAAAAGTGAATTAGATTTGGAAAAACTATCGAAATTGGCATGGGAGAAATTACGTTGCAAAAAGTACGAGTTTTCTGAAAAAGAGATAATCAATTCAGGACTGAAAAAAGGAAACTTGAATGCGCTTTTTTCAATAAAAACAAAGGGAAGCACAAGGTTACGCATATTGAGTGGTGAAAAAATAATATATTTTTCTCATTTAATTCTTCAAGAATTTTTCTCGGCAGTTTGGTTGATATTATTTCAACCACTCAGCCACTTTGAGGAAGAAGCAACCACAGCATGCGCGTTGTCAGATGTTGTGAAAACATTTCTTTTTGGATTGTGCAATGAAATTACTTATGAGCACTTGATGAACTTGCTACCTTCATCATATGACGACTCCGATTTCAAAACCAAAAAATCGTTTCTTGAACAGTCTATTTTTGGTATGGCGAGAGACATGTCTTCCATTTCTAATTCATTCTCCAAATGCTTGGAAATTTGCAGTTTGCTCTACGAAATGAATAATTTAGAGTTGACAAAAAAAAATGCGGAGCTTTTTCCTGACTGCTTACATTTCATCGGCAGAGTTTTTCCTCATGATGTCGATAGTTTATTCAATGTTTTAAAAGAAAGAAAAAAGCCTCTGGCGTTGAACTTTGATGGAATAAATTTTATTGGAGATAGCTGTCAACGTTTTTTTCGCAAGTTCTCAAAGATGAGAGGAAATGTTGTGGTGAGTATTCACAAGTTTAAATGAAAATTTGTGTCATCACAAAAATACTTAATTCAAAGTTAATTCAAATTTTTGTTGAAAAAATATTCATTACCATGTAAATTAATGGTTAGCTTTTTTCATATGTGAATAATATTACAAACTTGCGTAGATATAAAGAGTTCTTATACTGCCTGCAACTTTCAAAAATTTGTTTTTTGGTAAGTGTTTAACGCTCTTGCGAATTAAACATGCAAAGAAAAAAATTAAGACTTCACAAAAAGTCTAATCAACATGTAGTGTTGGGTACCAATTATGAACTCGTAGAATATATCGTCTTTGCAAACTGCACTGCCTTTAATGGTTTCCCCAGACATCTTGCGAGTGCAATGATGAAATTTCGAGTCAATACGGGAAAAAAGTTAGAAAGATCTTTTGGAAAACGGAACTTACGTTGGATGCTACCGTAAGTCAGACTAGCTCGTTAGAATTGGTGCAAAATTATTCTTGAGTTTATGAAAATAATTTTCGTGCAATGGCAGCATCTTCCTATGCACCATGAAGTACTTTTAGAAGTGAAAATTAAGGTGTTCTTGCAACAGCTAGCAAGAAGATATGCCTTTTTTGTGGTTCTTCCAAGCTTCATACCCGAAATAAATGCCTTGCTGAAATGCCAGAAACATTTAATATATATAAGGCGCAGTTTTGTCAGTACATGTGTACATACGTATGTACGTACAAATGCATGTACGTACAGTACATGCAAATGTGTGTACGTAGGTACGTACATACGAAAGTGCGCTTAAGCTTTTTCAAAACTACTGAACTTACGGACGTCAAACTTGGTACGATTGATCACCACTTCAGGTTGAGTGTCATAAAGGGTTCATGAAGTCACGATGAGGTCATTATCATAGATAATCTTTTTGAAATTTACATTTCTTGACAGAGAGCAACCATTGTTTACTCAAGCGAAAGCCAGCCCCCGACTTATTAATTTACAAAACACTTCCTTTTTTTGGGGTTTAAAATGACGTCACCATCAACACGTGATTGCACAATTTGTTATCTGTATTTTCTCAAAAACTACTCACCGTAGAAACGCGGTTAAACGCTTTTTTAGAAGATATTATTATTGAGCTTTCGATAGAAACAATTCTACAACAATTTAAACTCATTTGACGATGCGACCAACAATTCTTTATTTAAGCCTTCTAAGTAAGCTTCATTTGTTTTTTTGCAGGCTAAAACTCGCTTTATGATGTTGTAATGCTATCTGGTACGATCAACACAGTCTTTCGCTGGCAGAGATCATAATATCAGTTTTTCAAAAATTGTAAGACTTACAAAATCGGTTTATTTAAAAACTGATTTGTGACCTCATTTCTCAACCGAATTAAAAAATTTGTTTAACAATTCAAAGGGAATATCAAGGCAATTTCGATAATATACAACATGTGCCTTAGCTATTTTTATTTTAAACTAAACTTTGAGACTTGTAGTGTAACTTTTTACCCCTCCCGGCAAGTGGTAAGCTGAGTAAAAACAGATAAGTTTATTACAATTAGTGAGATTTGAAAGCTTTCGAACTTTGCTTTCCAGCTACTGTGTATGTCACTCTAATTAGTTAGGGCTAAGGAATAGTTTATAATGGCTGATCAAAAATCGGTCGCCATATATCATGTTCTATTTTTAGTTGAACATTTATTCAATAACTCTAACAAACATGCAATTGTTAGACAACGTTAGTTATATGGTACATTTTGATTACTTTTGCCCGCAAGCATGGTGCTTTGGCGTTGTCTGTCTGAATTTTTAAAGAAATATATCAAAAAATGAAGTCTCGAAACATTTATAAAATATAGCTTACCGCTTAATAACACCCTAAATTTTGGTGCCTGCATTTCACTAAAATGCAATTTCTACAAAATCTAAGTTCTTTGGTTCATTTTGACTATTCTTCCTCGATAGCATGGTTCTCTGGCATTATCTATTAAAATTTCCTAAAGACTTATCAAAAAGTCAAGTCTCAAGCGATTTTAAATTGTTGCCTACTCTCAAGAAAAAAAGTTGGTGATATCCCTAGGAAAAGAGGAGGGATAAAGATGGTCCTGTTTTTTCTTATGCAACAAGACATTAGTGTCGAAGGACAAATCATCTAAATGTTGAAGCAATTTTTTTTGGTATTTGGAGAGCCTGTCGCAACCGGCTGATTTCATATTCTTAACCTCGAAATTAATGATGGGAGCCCTGCTATTGCAATTACTTTACTGTAAGTGCTTCACTTCGAGTTAGTTTTTTTCTTTGCATGACTGCGTTTATGCCAGAACTAAGCAGCATGCGCGCAGCCAGAAGCGTTTGCTCATCCAAATACACCTACAGTAACGAAAAAGTCGTAAGTACTGATCCTAATAGTTAATAGCTTAGTCCCAAAAATACATATAAATTGCCCTGGCGCCCTCCTACAACTTTGATATATGGTACTTTCAAGCACTTGCTGAATTTAACGGATAAACGTTTGTTAAGTTCAGGAACGCCTGTGGTGAAAACAGGGCAAAAAAGGCCTTGCCAGGGACTCGTTAAACTTTGGAGACATGTAGTGTTTATTCGCAACCGCTCACAATATTTTTTAATCGATTGTGTTTCAAGAAAGGTTAGTTTTTGCTAAAAGTATTTCTGTAACTATTTACGCTGTATCAAGATGCAGCAAGCGATTCTTCATTTTTGAATTCTTCGAAAAAGCGCTGTTGGATCATAATTTTAAATGACATCGCAATGCTTACCGCTATGTAGTGAGAGCACCAGCAGGCAACAATTTATCCACTATCAATATGGTAGCAAACATAAATAGTAAAGTCCATAACTTTGTAATGGATAGGCTCTTTGTATCGGTACGAAACATTAATCTTCATTAAAGAGCAGGGAGGTTTGAATTAGGAGCTAACTTAAATGTAATAAAATTCCAAGTCTAAAAAAAAATCAAAATTAAACAATGATGGCATCGATTTGTAAAACTGGATTAAGAGCCAACTTCTTGGCTTGAAAATAGCTCAATTGGCGCCAATAGCCATGACCCCTTTTCTCGCTATGGCCAAATTAAAACAAACAGCAGAGAGAAAAACTTCATATCACAAATACAAGCATATGAAAGGGTGCACATCAAATCTTCAAACTGGCCTACCACTAAATGGCTTATTTCTTTAAATGTCAAAACGACTACTATTTGGGCGCCGCTATTATGTTTGACTGTGTTTCATCGTCCGCCTACGCTTTTTTTATAAAGTATGACTGATAGTTTATGGCATCATTATTTTTTTGTGAGTATTGTCAGTCTTGATTCATAGATCAATATGATCACCATTACGTGTACAGGAACTATGGCCTACATTTTTTAAAACTTTTCTTTGCTGCTTTCACGAATGTTTGCACGGTAAAGCTGGCGCAGCTGCCTTAATTGATACGTTTTAACTTGGCACCGGTGATGGCATGCCTTGCCGGGGTAAAATCGCTCAATACTTAAGAGAATCCTTTTTGTATTTTAGTTGATAGTAGCTTCATAGAGCTACCGCGATCAAGCCTGAAAATTTTGGTAAAAGCGAGCACTCTTAAAACTCCTCTGAGCACGCCTAAGCAAGGAAAAGCGAACATTCAATGTAATGCGTAGCCAGCAGGGACTTGAAAAAGTTTTTGAGGAAATCAAAATAAAACAACGTCCCTGTGTGAAATCACACCAACTGCAAGCTATTATTGGTGTTCTGTTTTATAATAACTTTATAGATCTACCGAGTTTAAACCAAAAAAGTTGGGAAAAGCAAGGACTCTTTTAACTCCCCACGGCACGCCAGGCAGGGAGAAGAAAAGATGCAACGTAATGGGTAATCCAGCAAGAACTTGAGAAAGTTTGAGGAGAAATCAAAAGTAAACAACGTCCCTGTGTGAAATCGCACCAAATGACAGACTTTTTATATCATAAATATCATAAATGCGTTCTCTACCTCGAAACTATGGGAACCGCAAGACCCCTTGACTTCACGTAAGCAATGAATAGAGCACATAGACCTAAGGCGTAGCCAGGACCCTGAAATCATAAATTTTATTTGGAAAGGAGCACACCAAGTCGTGAAAATCTTATGTGCAGCAAAATATATACTTTTTGTTATTGTTTACACAAGTGCTTTATGGTGAAACTGGGTGATTTAACCAACATTCTCAATCCTGACATTACTGATAGGAGTCTTGCGGACGACGCCGGTATATATACTATAAAGTAAGAATTTTTTTTGCTAATATGCTGCCTGTTAAGATCTATACTACAAAGCAATGTCATAAAATTACAAATTAAAATAATCAAAATGATACCCTAAATCTCACAATTTGTAAAATTGAATTTAGAGAAAATATTTTGTTTGAAAATAACTCTGCCTAATGAGCGCCTCCTGGGTTATGGTGAATGAGTTTGGAGAAGGTATAACCGCTTTTCTCGCTATACTGGAAACAAAACAAATAGCACAGCATAAGAACGCAATACCACATGAGAAAATACGAAAGGGGTCGACCAAATTGTAAAATAGGCTTGCCATTAAATAGTTTATTTCTGTAATAATGAAAACAACCACCATTTGGCTGCCACGATCATTTTTGACTGTGTTTCAATCCTTCCACCTTTATACGTTTCAAAAGTGTTGATGGTAGTTTGTGACATCATTCTTTGTGAGCAATACCAGTCTTGATTCATAGAATGAAGTGATCACCATTACGTGTGGAGGAATTATGAAAATTATTAAAATACATTGCCTTTTCGTTACTTTTCACACAAGTCCCGTGAGAGAAGCATGCGCAGCCGCCTGAACCGAAGCACTTTACCCCGACATTACTAATAGGGGCCGGCTAGTGTGCTATAAATGCCAGAAACATGGTCATTATGCTAAATGTTGCAAAAGTAAATTACTACATAAAGAGACGACAGCAATGACAAGCTCGTAGTTGTGAGTTACAACAAGCCCCGCCTTGTTTTTTTCATGCGACAGTCTCGTCTTTTATGACGCATGCTATCAACTATTATTAACACGGCAGGCTCTTTGAGCTACATAAATGACAAAACGGCGCGTTTTCTCGCACTAAAAACTGAACTTTGCAATAAAAATAATGCTATGACTTCGCCACATGTTAAAGGTGATAATATTGTAGTGAAGTGTTGTCAAGTTGACTGAAATTAGAAAATCAAGAACGTAAAAAAGTCAAGCTGTAGATGTTGAAAAACATCGTGTCGATGTTTTCTTGGGAGCGGATTTTCAGAGTCAAGTCTTGGGACAAAAAGAGTAATTTTTAACTTTGGAGGCATCAAACTGAATCTTGAAGCAAGGGGATTAAACGCAGTGCTTCTGACTGCGGTTAGTCCAGTAATGTCGTTGAGCAATCTTACTTGATTGTAAACTTGTAGCTACAAAATCACAGCGGCTTAATTCAAAAAACAAGCTTTCATTCGTCATACAAGCGAAAACCTTCTTGTTATTCGGCCCAACAAGTCTCCGTAGCGGGCACAAGTTTTGATTGTAAGCAGCAGTACAGTAAAACGAAGAAAAACATGTGTTGATTACTCACAAACAATTAACCTTTACACGCAACTGGATACTTATCCATTGACTTTAATCGAAGATTTTGTTAATAACTTGTCGATGTATCAGATGTGCTCAACATGTGACCACAATAGCGCCTATCATCAAATCCCTGTCGAGAAATGTAATAAACTATGCACAGCATTTGAAGCGCGTGAAAAGCTGAGGAAATTCAGGCAAACACCGTTTGGTGTAACAAATGGGACTCTCCAGTTCCAGCGGGCTATAAAGAAAATTGTTACAAAAGAAAGATTAAAAGATGCATTTCTTTATCTCGACAACATAATTATCGGTGAAGTGGATCAAAAACTCAAAACGACAATGCTGAGTTGTTAATGGATGCTTTAAAACAGCATACGTTGACTCTGAACAAATCAGAAACTGTGTCTTTTGTTCACGAAATTAGTATTTTGAGATATCGCATCGATTATAGGAAAACTAGCCTGGACCCTGACAGGCTTCAACTACTATTGAAATTACCTGTGCCTCACGAACCTAAGACATGGAACGAGCCTTTGTTTTTTGCCTGTTATGCAAAATGGATAGCGAATGTTACCGCCAAAATCCACCACTTCAGTAATTCAAAATCCTTCCGCTAGGCGCCGATGCAAAAAAGAATTACTCATGCATAGCATATGGCCTGGGGTCTCAATGCACCCTAAAAAAGTCTTTAGGGCGACCTGCCAGAGATGTGGAAAATGTTACTGTTCAAACAAAACAGATAAAAAAAATATTGCTCACGCCTCATTTCAGGCGATTGATGAAAGTCAGCCCTTTGTGTCGAAAGGGATGCTTCTGAGCACGCCATCTCTGCTAGTCTACACCAAGCAGGACAACCAATTGCATCCGTATTTAGAGTTTTTTTGTGGAAGCGGGCGTTATTACTTATTTATAGAAAAAGAGGCGACGACAATTATAAAGGCGGATAGAAAATGGGAGCACTTATTAACTCGTCATCATTTTACCCTGATAACAGATCAGCAATTAGTGACATTCACGCTCGACAATAGCAAGAGTAAAAAATAGGGAATAACTAGCCAGCTCCACGAGCGTCACCCGGCAGGACTACCAGTCAGTGACATCGTGTTTGTAACGTTGGTTCAGCCAAATTATATTTTTAACATCACAAGCGATAAGTTGGTACAAATAATGTTTTCACCCCTATGCCCTTAATCCCGATCATAGTTTGAGTACTATTTAAGATTTCATAAATTTTGCTCTTTCGAATAAGTATGGGACCACAAACGCAAAGTTTGGAATGGGCGTCGTAATAGCTTTTATTTTAGGATTACAGAAATCATTTATTTGTTGGTATGCATATTCTACGACTTGGTGCAATTCCCTCAAAAAAATAAACTGTACAGAAACAAAGAAATCATTTAATTGACTTTTGCAATTGGCTGATCAACATCTTCGAAGTTTGACTTTCATAGCTAAGTGTGGGATTAGTAGTTCATGTGACATGCAAAAATATCAATACCACTCGACCGTAGGAGTGCCCTTCAGCTGCTAAAGTCTGGAAATACTCCGGGCTCTGA
The DNA here is from genome assembly GCA_963675345.1 of Trididemnum clinides. Lineage (NCBI taxonomy): Eukaryota > Metazoa > Chordata > Ascidiacea > Aplousobranchia > Didemnidae > Trididemnum > Trididemnum clinides. Next base: position 10,135,900 of record OY776285.1, read on the forward strand.
TTCTACATGCCTAGAGCTAATACTGCATGCCAGTGCTGCCTTGAAATCCTGATTAAACAAGTTTTTGTCATTCTGCATACGTCAACTCAAGCTTTCTAAAATCTGGTGAAGAGCATTAGCGGCTGCAATCGCGAAGCCTATTAAGCCAACGGCATTTTCAAAGAGCTATAGATCAGCACTTCTGAACCGATGGGCCGCGAATGTCCTTCAGGTGAGCTGCGAAACGTTCTGCCATAAATTGAAGACTTTTTTGGAAAAAATTATGAATTACGAAAGCTAAAAATGTACAATAAACTTAACACTCTTTCGTTTTGTAGCAACTTCCTTCTTGGAATAAATGATTGCTCTGAAACAATTTTTTTATAAAGTGGTCCCCAAAACAAAGTCTCGGCGAAAAGTGGTCCATGACATCAAAAAGGTTGAGAAGCACTGCTATAGGCCAATCTCTTTGTTGTGTATCCCGTATAAGATCATTGAGAGACTTATCTGAGCCCGCGTTGAACCAATTATAGATCCACTGCTGTATTTGTCGACCTCACAGTAACCCACGATACTGTATGGCATCGTGGCTTCTGCTGCAAGGTTCAACGTCTTCTGCCAGACAAGCAAATGATCTCAATGATCATGGAGATTATTCGCAACCGCAGTGCCACGTTCACCACCAGCTCTGGAAAGAAAGCAGGTTGCAACGCCTTAAGAATGGCCTCCCACAAGGATCAGTCCTGGATTCCTTCTTGCTTAAAATCTACATACACGACCTGCCGGAAACAACCGCCAGAATTTTGCGTGTGCTGAAGATATGGCGATCTTGCTCTCTGCCAACAACTGTGAGGCATTAGAGGAAACTCTCACTCAGAACATGACAATCCTATCTTCTTATCTCTAGAACTGGAAGCTCAAGCTCAGTACAACCAAAATAATGTCGCCAGCATTCTATTTTTACAGCAGCGAGGCACGGCGTGAGTTTAAAGTCTTTGTCGAAGGGCAGATCCTGTCTTTTTGTGCCGAACCAAACTACCTTGGCATAAAGCTGGATAGCGCACTCGACATTTGGACGTTTCGTCGACATTTGGAGTCACTACGCAGAACTTAACAACTCGTGTTAGGGGCTTGAGGCAACCAGCAGAATCAAGATGGTGTGCGAGCACCACAGAGTGCCACTATATTGTCTTGGTCCACTCCACTGCTGAGTACTGCGCACCTGTCTGGTGTCGTAGTGCGCATACATGCCTCATTAACAATACAATCAATGACGCCTTGCCCATTGTGACCGGATGTTTAGGTCCCACTTCAACAGACAACATTTTGTTCTGTCTGGGATCCAACCAACCGATCTTCGCCGCCAAAAAACCATACTGTCTCTAGCTGGCCGTGCCTGGCAACCAAACCATCTGCTCCTCAAAAGACATATGTCCCGTCTCATCTGCGGCACCTCAAGGCGACAACCGTTTAGATCTCGAAGCTGTATTATTTTTTACCCACCATTATAGCTGTACCATTGTTCTATGCAAATCCGACACGATTTGTTGCATAAGTAAACGTCCAGTTATATGACGATGACATAAAAACTGAAAATCAACAGTAACAAAGTATAATCGTGTTGATAACGTTATGTTTAACAAATACAGCATAAACGTTGTACATTCTACCAAGTTCCTGATCACATAACAAAAGTACATTTTTATACATGATCAATTTACCGGTTTTCGATGTGTACTAATGTATGATAATCTGTAACAAACATCATTTGCTATGTAATATGATTATGTGAAAACTTAGTCACGGGCCATTTTGACATGCAGCATTTGCATAATCCATCTTCAAATGCACTGTGCGACAACGATTGAAGTAGTATCAAACGAAACTGAAGAACATTGCTCAACATTTCTCACTGTCAACAATTAAATTGGTTCAAACCAAATTTGTATTTGATAATGATTGGCAAGCATGTAGTGAAATCAAAAACCGATCAACAAGATGTGGAACTTGATGGCACTTGATATTCGATATTGACCACCACCACTACATTTCAATGTGTGTCGCCCAAATGTAATCCAATTGCGACAAAATGCATTTATGACGATCAAATTATAAACAGATCGTTTGTTCTTGAAATGCATCATAGAAACAAGCGTACAGCGTTGTGCAGTAGTGCTTGAAAACGTCGGTCTCCACGTGCTATATTCTATAACAGAGTCATGGGCTCTTGTTAATCGGTTGGTGTTCCAATAAGCTGATCCAGCAGATCATCTCGTGGTTGTTTGTTTCTATCTAGTGAGATGTGATTATTTTTATATGTTGTTTGATGTGTATCATATGTTGTGTTGTTATCTAGATGAAAAGATTGATATTCTACAGCTTCCGCAACAATGAGGCAGTTGATGAAATAGCATCTTGTGTTGATAATATCAACGAGCTTGAGTTCAATGCTGAAGAGCTCACAAAGAGTAGTTGGAACAAGATATCAACCGCAATAAACAAGAGACCAACTCCGGTAAGCCGACAATAATGCTAATTACTATTAAATAAAGAAACGTTTTATAATTTGATGCCAAGACTTAACATGGCTCAGAGTATTGCAATTGCAACATGGTATTACAGTCAACTCCCGTTAATCGGACACCATTTGTTCCAGTGAATAATGTCCGATTAGCGAGGTTGTCAGATTAACGAGTTAGCCTAGTTTGTGGTTGGTAATGTCGGTACGTCAATCACGCAATGCCGATCTGCACTTGCGTGGCCCTGGTTAGCACAGGTAAATCATTGTAGTCAACGCAACTGCAAAATTAGTCACAAAATTCGTTTTATCTAACGAAACTTTATTTACAGCATAAATCACCAGAAGGCACAGTCCACGACAGGTCATTGCTATTTAAAAAAATTCATCAAAGTGGTTTGCACAAGCGCTTGTTGATTTAAAAGATCAATGTCCTGTTTCAAAGCCCAAGTACTGTGTAAATGATCGCTAACATGCTGTAGCCTTGGGTGCTGCTCCATGTATGTAATCAAAATTTCAAGAGCAGCTGTTGCTTCCCTTGTCGTTGTGATACGTGGCGGATTCTCTACCTCTTCATCACTTTCACCAGTCTCGTTTTCTCTAATTGCAGGTGGTTGTACAATCTCAATGATAGCCTCATCCGACAAAGTTTCTCCCGTTTCTTCATTGCGATTGATGTCAAGCCATTCATTCACTGACATGCGATGTTCATTTGGTATGACGGTCAGATTTTGTAGCCCCTCGCTAATTTCTCTTATCACTTCTCTTTCAGCCTGACCTATTTCTGTTGAGTCATCATTTAAAAGATCACGGCGCGCTATAATGCCCGTGTGCTCCCAGCATTTGTTTATTGTTTGAGATTTTACGTCATTCCACGCATCCTTAATGAGACAAAGTGCTTCTCGGAGATTTATAGACATAGATTTGTCATCCTCTATTGCACGTAGAAAATGTTTCGTTAGTCCCTTTCGGTAATAAAGCTTGAAATTGCGTATGATTCCGGCATCGTTTGGCTGGAGGTGTGAAGTCATATTCGGTGGCAAAAAATGGACTCGTGCATTTTGTAAATCCTCTGATACCTTGTGGCTTGTTGCATTGTCAAGAAGCAGAAGAACTTTGCGTTTTTTTTTATCTGATTGTTAGTTCGAAATTTTCTAACCATTCTGTAAACAGGTCGCTTGTCATCCAGGCCTTTTTATTGTAACGGTAGATGGCATAAACATTTGGATCAAAGTCTTTTCCAAAACAACGGGGCCTCGCTGTTCTTGCGATCAAAAGCGGTTTTTGTTTATCCGTTCCGGTTGCATTCGCGCAAAGTGCGACCGTAATTCGTTGTTTATTTTTTTTCTTTCCTTTAACTGGTCCCGTAGCCAATGTTGCATCAGGTTCTAAACGATAGAAGAGACCAGTTTCATCCATGTTGTATACATCACTAAGTTTGTACTCTGAAATAGTGCAACGTAATTCTTCTCTACTCTTTTCAACATCAGCAAGATTAACTTCATTTGATTCTCCATGAACCTTGTGCAGTAAAATTACGTGCCTCTTTTTAAATCGTTCCAACCAGCCATTAGAATAGGAAAAACCTACAACTCCCAATTCTCCGCCAAACTTCTTTGCCTTCTCAATGATCATGTCGCTATTAACTAGCAGATTTTTTGTTCGTACGTCATTGAACCACATGGAAATTGCGCTTTCCAGCAAAGGTTCCTTGCAAGACCTGTCTCTTGCTGAATTGGTGCTTCCTTGCATAGGGAATGATAGCCACTTCTCTTTCTCCTTTAAAATGCTAGAAATTGTAGATCTTCCTATTGCAGTCCCCCATGTCAGGCTAAAAGGCCGTACGATAACTTGCTGGGTTGCTTTCTGATTTTCTGCCTTGTATTGGCAAATCTCCTGCTTCTTTGCTGCTGAAATTTCTATTCGAGCGCGTTTTGTTCGAGATCCTAACATCTTACCGACTTTTCTGGTGTCGTAGGTTGAAATGACAGCTTATTCTACACCGACCTTTACGTCTCAAAAGGTGAGAATATAGCAGAGAAAAAGAAAACGAACAATAACGCGTTGTCTTGCGATTGTAATTGTCACAATTGTTATTGTAGGCCTACTTTAATTAGGCCTAAGCATAAAATCAGCTTGTGGGTAGCGGCGTCTCAAACTTGCTGCGGTCTATGTCCGATTGACGGGGAATTTTTTAATACATTTTGCATTTTGTTCCTAGAATTTCGCTGTCATAGTCGGATAGCGAGGTTGTCCGATTACAGAGGTAAAACATAGTACATTACGATGCAGAAATTCCGTTTCTTGACAATTTGTGTCGAATGGCGAGGGTGTTCGATTAAAGGGGGTCCGATTAACGGGAGTTGACTGCATTTGTAGTAATGACGTTGTGCTTGTGATTGATGATGATTTGATTTTCGTAGAAACATTTTATGAAACATCTTCTAATGATAGTCTCAAAACTACATTTATTGGCTTAAACAAATCAGTTTTCGTTCCTGGCAATAGCTTTTCACACTGTGTTATAACAATTCGATGTTGGCTAGTCGCTCTAACACCAATGATCTATGTTATTGCGATTGCATTGCAATTAGATGTGTCAAGATGAAATTTTCAAAAATCACAGCAAACGCACAAAAATCATCCCAAATTAGAAAACCGTTAAGATTAATTGTGTTCAGAATTTATACCTAACCGTTTAGTGCAATAGACAAATCAAAATCGAAATTCAAAACTTGCTACGTACTGTCAAATAAACGAGCTTTGTCAATGGTAGCATGAATTCAGTAATGTATTTGAGTTTCGTTACTGCTTAATAAAAACTAGTATTACTTTGTTAAACAGGATATTGATGTGGACAAGTAGAATTGATTACATCACTATAGACTGATTGATGACACTAGTATAAACTGAGGTGTTTGCACAACCGAGATTAATCCCATAATTACGTAATGAGTTTTGATAAAATCCATTCACTACACAAGATGAGGTTGCGCATGATTAATAGCTGCTGGATTTTTATGTGAACTTAGCATTGAAAAGTATTTTAACTGCAATTTGACACCACAAAAATGGATTTTGTGGTGATAGATGAAAACTGATGGATAGTCAATAACACTTCACATTCACGAAACAATAATCAAAAAAATAAGTGTTCTGTCTGAAATTTTACGAGCGATACTAAATGTGTTTGTCGTTTTTGTTGAAACCTCACTTGATATGGGCGGAAGGGTCGAAAAATTGAAGTGAGTGGCACGACTTTGTGCAACACGTAATTAAACAACACGGCAAATACGTTTCCTGTAAATCTAAATATACGATAGTGAAATATATTGATAGATAGCAAGTGACTCGGATGTTGTTGTGTTCCGTTCACAATGAGACTTTTCAAAGTTTGTCGATATCAGCCATAATGCAAGTGCACCTTGGTTTAGATCACGAAGCTGTATTATGTCGTTACACACCATTATAGCTGTACCATTGTTCTATGCAAATCCGACACGATTTGTTGCATAAGTAAACGTCCAGTTATATGACGATGACATAAAAACTGAAAATCAACAGTAACAAAGTATAATCGTGTTGATAACGTTATGTTTAACAAATACAGCATAAACGTTGTACATTCTACCAAGTTCCTGATCACATAACAAAAGAACGTTCCTATACATGATCAATTTACCGGTTTTCGATATGTACTAATGTATGATAATCTGTAACAAACATCATTTGCTATGTTATGATTGTGTGAAAACTTAGTCACGGGCCATTTTGACATGCAGCATTTGCATAATCCATCTTCAAATGCACTGTGCGACAACGATTGAAGTAGTATCAAACGAAACTGAAGAACATTGCTCAACATTTCTCACTGTCAACAATTAAATTGGTTCAAACCAAATTTGTATTTGATAATGATTGGCAAGCATGTAGTGAAATCAAAAACCGATCAACAAGATGTGGAACTTGATGGCACTTGATATTCGATATTGACCACCACCACTACATTTCAATGTGTGTCGCCCAAATGTAATCCAATTGCGACAAAATGCATTTATGACGATCAAATTATAAACAGATCGTTTGTTCTTGAAATGCATCATAGAAACAAGCGTACAGCGTTGTGCAGTAGTGCTTGAAAACGTCGGTCTCCACGTGCTATATTCTATAACAGAGTCATGGGCTCTTGTTAATCGGTTGGTGTTCCAATAAGCTGATCCAGCAGATCATCTCGTGGTTGTTTGTTTCTATCTAGTGAGATGTGATTATTTTTATATGTTGTTTGATGTGTATCATATGTTGTGTTGTTATCTAGATGAAAAGATTGATATTCTACAGCTTCCGCAACAATGAGGCAGTTGATGAAATAGCATCTTGTGTTGATAATATCAACGAGCTTGAGTTCAATGCTGAAGAGCTCACAAAGAGTAGTTGGAACAAGATATCAACCGCAATAAACAAGAGACCAACTCCGGTAAGCCGACAATAATGCTAATTACCATTAAATAAAGAAACGTTTTATAATTTGATGCCAAGACTTAACATGGCTCAGAGTATTGCAATTGCAACATGTTATTATATGTAGAATGACGTTGTGCTTGTGATTGATGATGATTTGATTTTCGTAGAAACATTTTATGAAACATCTTCTAATGATAGTCTCAAAACTACATTTATTGGCTTAAACAAATCAGTTTTCGTTCCTAGCAATAGCTTTTCACACTGTGTTATAACAATTCGATGTTGGCTAGTCGCTCTAACACCAATGATCTATGTTATTGCGATTGAATTGCAATTAGATGTGTCAAGATGAAATTTTCAAAAATCACAGCAAACGCACAAAAATCATCCCAAATTAGAAAACTGTTAAGATTAATTGTGTTAGGAATTTATACCTAACCGTTTAGTGCAATAGTAGTGATTCAGTTTTTATCCGGTGTTGTCCCTTTAACAGAGATGGCCGGATTTACCCCATGGTCATGGGGATTTGTTGGAGCAAAATTCTTTTACAGGGAGCATGCCCTTGCTTACCCCCAACCTCAGTTTTCTGACATGAGTGGTATAACCAAGCAATTAAGCTGGCAACCTCACCATTAACAGTCAGACTGCAATTGGTAGGTACCCAATAATCGCCTCTTACGACATACTGGGTAAACAGCTTCACTATTCTTTAACCGGAGAAGCACGGAGTTGTTTGATTGTTGTTTGATTCTTTAACCGGAGAAGCACGGAGTTGCACGCAAGAATAGACAAATCAAAATCGAAATTCAAAACTTGCTACGTACTGTCAAATAAACGAGCTTTGTCAATGGTAGCATGAATTCAGTAATGTATTTGAGTTTCGTTACTGCTTAATAAAAACTAGTATTACTTTGTTAAACAGGATATTGATGTGGACAAGTAGAATTGATTACATCACTATAGACTGATTGATGACACTAGTATAAACTGAGGTGTTTGCACAACCGAGATTAATCCCATAATTACGTAATGAGTTTTGATAAAATCCATTCACTACACAAGATGAGGTTGCGCATGATTAATAGCTGCTGGATTTTTATGTGAACTTAGCATTGAAAAGTATTTTAACTGCAATTTGACACCACAAAAATGGATTTTGTGGTGATAGATGAAAACTGATGGATAGTCAATAACACTTCACATTCACGAAACAATAATCAAAAAAATAAGTGTTCTGTCTGAAATTTTACGAGCGATACTAAATGTGTTTGTCGTTTTTGTTGAAACCTCACTTGATATGGGCGGAAGGGTCGAAAAATTGAAGTGAGTGGCACGACTTTGTGCAACACGTAATTAAACAACACGGCAAATACGTTTCCTGTAAATCTAAATATACGATAGTGAAATATATTGATAGATAGCAAGTGACTCGGATGTTGTTGTGTTCCGTTCACAATGAGACTTTTCAAAGTTTGTCGATATCAGCCGTAATGCAAGTGCACCTTGGTTTAGATCACGAAGCTGTATTATGTCGTTACACACCATTATAGCTGTACCATTGTTCTATGCAAATCCGACACGATTTGTTGCATAAGTAAACGTCCAGTTATATGACGATGACATAAAAACTGAAAATCAACAGTAACAAAGTATAATCGTATTGATAACGTTATGTTTAACAAATACAGCATAAACGTTGTACATTCTACCAAGTTCCTGATCACATAACAAAAGAACGTTCCTATACATGATCAATTTACCGGTTTTCGATATGTACTAATGTATGATAATCTGTAACAAACATCATTTGCTATGTAATATGATTATGTGAAAACTTAGTCACGGGCCATTTTGACATGCAGCATTTGCATAATCCATCTTCAAATGCACTGTGCGACAACGATTGAAGTAGTATCAAACGAAACTGAAGAACATTGCTCAACATTTCTCACTGTCAACAATCAAATTGGTTCAAACCAAATTTGTATTTGATAATGATTGGCAAGCATGTAGTGAAATCAAAAACCGATCAACAAGATGTGGAACTTGATGGCACTTGATATTCGATATTGACCACCACCACTACATTTCAATGTGTGTCGCCCAAATGTAATCCAATTGCGACAAAATGCATTTATGACGATCAAATTATAAACAGGTCGTTTGTTCTTGAAATGCATCATAGAAACAAGCTGTCACGAATAAGGAAATTTGCTTTATAATAGTTGTTTTCATATTGTGTAAAGCGCTGCGTTATTTGTTCGCTCGACTGCTGACTGAGGGAAAGACCCTTTTTTCCTCGCAAGCCGATTGCTGTGTACGCCATTTATTACGTCAAAATTGTTATGACGACATAGTAAAATTTCAGAACGGTCCAGCGATTCTACCTTCTTCGAAGAATTTCGATAAACGATTAGCGTAACTTGTAATGCTTTTTTTTGTTGTTCACGTGATTTCGTTCGAGCGTTCTCCAGATTGTTTCGTTGTTTATATATATATAGCGACGGGATTTTCTTTGAGAGAGCCAGACAGAGCCCGAGAGAGAGCGAGGGCCAAAGAGAGAGCGAAAATAGAAAAAAGAGTGGTTTGACGGGTTAAGGAAGACCCATTACGGTGTTGTTTTTTTTTGCGATAAATTATTGTGGATTTTGTGGACGTGGAGAATATTGAATAGTTATTGGTGGACTTATTTTGCGGTCTTTTCTTGAATGTGTGGTAAAGTGATTCATTTTTGGAATCGCTGAGCGAAGAAGTTTTGAAGTAGTGAAGTACCGTTTCTGTGAATATATTATTCTGTTATTAAAGTGGTTGAAAGTGTTTTAGCGGAAGCCAATCTTTTCCAAGCTTTTATTAAGTTGTAGCCAGACCTAATTATCCGAGCGATTATCACACGTCGCCTCAATTTTAAAGGAATTTGAAATTGAGATAGAACCGAAAGTTCTATTGATAATATCCTATATATTAAAAACGCGACATCTGGGGGTTCGTCCGAAAAATAAATTATCTTTATCGGTTGGTAATTTAAAATGGCTGCGGAAGAACTTAATGTAGAGTCGTTGGGATTGGATGAGAAGCAGAGGAATAAGCTTATAACGGACGAATGGCGCCGAATGAGAGAGGCCGAGGCCGAAGAACGAAAAATAGCGGCTGAAGAGCGAAGAATAGCGGCGGAAGCTGAAGCTGAAGAGCGAAGATTGGCGGCCCAGGCGGAAGAACGGAAAATAGCGGCCGAGGAACGAAGAATAGCGGCCGAGGCTGAAGAGCGAAGATTGGCGGCCCAGGCGGAAGAACGGAGAATAGCGGCGGAGGAAAGGAAGGCTGAGCTCGAAGTCGAAAAGCTGAGGTTGGAATTGGAAGCGAGGAGGCTCTCCCAATCTCAGAATGGCGAGCAAGTGAATGAAGGATCGGTTGGCAATGTTGTGAGGACGCCACCGCTACCATCTTTCGTGGACGGAAAGGACAATCTGGACGAATATCTGCTGAGATTTGAAAGGTACGCTAGTGTGGCTAAGTGGAATAGAAGTACTTGGGCGACCCAGTTGAGCCCGCTGTTAACGGGCAAGGCGGTAGAGGTATATAATAGACTGTCGCCAGAGGAGGCAATGGACTACGAGCGCCTTAAAGTGGCTTTGTTGGAAAGGTATGATTTCACTGAGCGTGGATACCGCGAGAAATTTCGAGAAGCTAGACCGGAAGGACAGGAAAGCCCGAGCCAATTTATTTTTAGGTTAAAAAATTATTTCACTAAGTGGGTAGAGTTGGCCGAAGTGGAGCAAACCTTCATGGGCGTGGTTGATTTGGTTGTGCGCGAGCAGTTCACTAGCTCCTGCTCCAAAGATTTATCGATATGGCTGAAGCAGAGCAACCCCAAAACTCTGGATGAATTGTCGCGGTTGGCTGACCAATATTTGGCAGCGCGCAATCAAAAGTTGGCGAGCAAGGAAGTGATCAAGCGTGAGAGCACAAGAGCCGGTGTAAAAGATAATTATAGTGGATTCCCTCCTGCGAGTACCCTCAAGTGTTTCTTATGTAATCGCGTTGGTCACCGGGCAATCGACTGTCGCGTTAAACCAGAAGGAGGACGTAATGAGCATAACCGACCAGCTAGACACGCGGTTACGTGCTACCAATGTGGTGAAAGTGGGCATGAGAAGAGGTACTGTCAGAACGCACCCCGCCCCCAAGCTGCTCCTCGGGATGGAGGCAACACCCCTAGACCTCCGTCACAACCGTACCGAGTTGGATGCACTACACAAATTGGGAGATTATCGGATGATATAAAAGCGAAAGACGAAGAATATTTGGAGCTCAAATCGGGAGAGAAAATTAAAGTCGTGCGTAATGGTGCTTGCCTGAGTAATGAAAATAAGAACTGTATGCCTCTTGCGACCGGAAAAGTGGGGGAGAATGAAGTTGAGGTCCTTCGTGATACAGGCTGCAATGGCGTTATTGTCAGGAGAGAGTTGGTGAAGAAAGAAGATTTTACTGGTAGCATGGGATATGTGATGGCTATCGACCGGACATTGAAGGAGGCGCCAATTGCGGAGATTAAGGTAGACACGCCTTACTATACGGGAGTAACTCAAGCCATATGTTTACGAGACCCGTTATTCGACTTGGTTATTGGAAACATTCCTGGGGCACTGAATCCGGATGATCCTGTTCCCGGTGTGGAGACGTGTGCCGCTGCGGTTACGAGGGCTCAAGCTCGGAAGGATATCACAGTCAAGCCTTTAGTTACGAAAGAAGTGACGACTCAAGCTTCCATTACGAAAAATGAATTGGCTAAGCTGCAACAGGAGGACACTACTTTGGAAAAATATGCGGATCTGGCAGATGCCGTTAGAAGGGGAGACTATGAAATAAAATATGAAAGGCGTAGAGGTGTTTTATACAGGATTCGGAACCGAGTTGATGGATTAGGTGAGTACTCAAAGCAGATTATGGTGCCAAAAATATTGAGGAGGAAGGTTATGGAAGTCGCCCATGATTCGATTTTTGGAGGACATCTCGGGATTAAGAAGATCAAAGACCGCATTCAAACGAATTTCTACTGGCCTGGCATGCAAGGTGATATTACTAGTTTCTGCAGATCGTGTGATGTGTGTCAGAAGACGACTGCCAAAGGATCCGTTCCCCGTGTGCCACTAGGAGATATGCCCTTAATTGATATGCCGTTTAGGAGAGTCGCTGTGGATTTAGTTGGACCGATTTCACCTCCAAGCGAGAAGGGACATCGATATATCTTGACCTTGGTGGATTACGCAACTAGATACCCTGAAGCCGTTCCACTCAAGAATATTGAAACGGAGACAGTGGCCGAAGCGTTGATGGACATGTATAGTCGTTTAGGGATACCAGAAGAAGTCCTGAGTGATCTTGGCACACAGTTTGTGTCGAAGTGCATGGACGAAGTATCAAGGCTGCTGTTTATAAAACGATTAACAACTACGCCGTATCATCCTATTTGCAACGGGTTGGTCGAACGTTTTAATGGTACCCTTAAGAAAATGCTGAGACGTCTGTGTAATGAGCAGCCCCGCCAGTGGCACCGTTTCGTTAACCCCTTACTATTCGCGTATAGAGAAGCGCCACAGGAGGCCACCGGATTTTCACCGTTTGAATTGTTGTATGGGAGGACAGTGCGCGGACCGGTCCAAATCTTAAAGGAGCTGTGGACAGGAGAGACAAGTGGGACAGAAGTTAAGACGAGTTACCAGTATGTTTTCGAGTTGCGAGAGCGCTTGAACAACACTATGAAGATTGCTCAGGAGGAGTTGCCAAAGAGTCGGAAGAAGAACAAAGCACTGTATGACAGAAGAGCTAAAAGGAGAGAATTTCAAAAAGGTGACAAGGTTTTATTGCTACTGCCGACGGACACAAACAAGCTACTGATGCAATGGAAGGGGCCGTACAGAATTATGAGCAGGTGTGGAAAGGGTAATGATTATCGGATTGAAGTAAACAAAAAGGTGAAGACGTTTCACGCGAACATGTTGAAGAAATATATCGAAAGAGATGACCAAGACGGAGCATCACAGCGAAATTCGGACAATAAACAGGTAGTGTCTTGTGATGCCTGTACCGGAATCATAGGAGGAGACGAAGATTTGAGTGTGAACGACGAGGAAATGATGGAGTTGGCTAATTGTCATCAGAAGGAAACAGTCAAGAACGTCAAATTGGGAATTGAACTGACCAAAACACAACAGGAAGAGATGATGGATACCTTGGTAAGATACGCAGAAGTATTTTCGGATATACCAGGCAAAACTAACGTGATTGAGCATAAGATAGAGCTTACTAATAACAATCCAGTGAGGTCTAGGCCTTATCCTTTGCCGTACGCCTTAAGGGAGAATCTCAAAAGGGAGATACAAGACATGCTTAGTCTCGGAATGATCCGAGAATCGAACTCCTCATTCGCATCCCCGATTGTGATTGTGAAGAAGAAGGATGGATCGGACCGCATTTGCGTTGACTATCGGAAATTAAACAAGCTCACAGTAGCAGACCCGGAGCCCATGGTCACAGCAGAAGATTTATTCCAGCGGTTGGGGAAAAGCAAATATTACTCCAAGATTGATCTTAGCAAGAGATACTGGCAAATCCCCGTCGCGGAAGAAGACATTGAGAAGACTGCATTTATAACGCCCGACGGTACGTACGATTTTCTCAGGATGCCTTTTGGGATGAAAAATTCGGAGGCAACGTTGGTTCGCGGACTGAGAAAGATTTTGGCTGGAATGAATAACGTAGATAGCTATATTGATGACCTCATCATTCATACCAATGATTGGCAAGCGCACCTACAAGTGTTGGAAGAATTGCTTCGACGTTTGCGCGAAGCAGGACTTAGAGTGAGACCATTTAAATGTGTATTTGGGGCCGAATCCGTGGAGTTTTTTGGGCATTATATCGGTCGTGACTGGATTACAATTAATGAGGACAATTTGGAGAAAATTCGTACCGCACGACGACCGACTACAAAAAAGGAGGTACAATCGTTTTTGGGGTTAGCGAACTATTACCGCGCACACATCCCCACATTTGCGGCGGTTGCAGCGCCATTAACTGATTTAACGCGCAAGGGACAATCAAACAAGATTCGATGGGGGCAAGCTCAAGAAAAAGCCTTCAGCAGCTTGCAAGACTGTTTATTGAAGCGACCAATTTTGAGATTACCAGATCACAGTAAACCGTTCATACTACGAACTGATGCATCGAACTTCGGGCTGGGCGCCGCCCTCATGCAACAGCATGAGGAGAAACTGTATCCAGTGGCGTATGCCAGCAAGAAACTAGCGCCAGCTGAGACCAGATATTCAACCTTAGAAAAGGAATGTTTGGGTATTGTGTGGGGCGTAACAAGGTTCCGGCTATATTTAGCTGGCAAGCCGTTTATTTTACAAACTGATCACCAGCCCCTTGCGTATATAAATAAAACCAAGTACCAGAACGATCGCATAATGCGATGAGCCCTGGCTTTACAAGGGTACGATTATACCGTACAAGACATTCCTGGGAAAGGTAATGTAGCGGGTGATTATCTTAGTCGCGTGATGGATTAATTGTGCTGTGTTTAAGTGTATTGTTGTGGTATGCTTTTATTGTGTGTGTGCGTAAGATATAGTAATTGAATTTTATTTAGTGCATGCTTATTGGATCTTAGTATTGAATTGGGCTCGCAAATTTCGTTATTCGTTTTTTTAATATTATTATTATAATATTCTTAGGGGGGGCGTATGTCACGAATAAGGAAATTTGCTTTATAATAGTTGTTTTCATATTGTGTAAAGCGCTGCGTTATTTGTTCGCTCGACTGCTGACTGAGGGAAAGACCCTTTTTTCCTCGCAAGCCGATTGCTGTGTACGCCATTTATTACGTCAAAATTGTTATGACGACATAGTAAAATTTCAGAACGGTCCAGCGATTCTACCTTCTTCGAAGAATTTCGATAAACGATTAGCGTAACTTGTAATGCTTTTTTTTGTTGTTCACGTGATTTCGTTCGAGCGTTCTCCAGATTGTTTCGTTGTTTATATATATATAGCGACGGGATTTTCTTTGAGAGAGCCAGACAGAGCCCGAGAGAGAGCGAGGGCCAAAGAGAGAGCGAAAATAGAAAAAAGAGTGGTTTGACGGGTTAAGGAAGACCCATTACGGTGTTGTTTTTTTTTGCGATAAATTATTGTGGATTTTGTGGACGTGGAGAATATTGAATAGTTATTGGTGGACTTATTTTGCGGTCTTTTCTTGAATGTGTGGTAAAGTGATTCATTTTTGGAATCGCTGAGCGAAGAAGTTTTGAAGTAGTGAAGTACCGTTTCTGTGAATATATTATTCTGTTATTAAAGTGGTTGAAAGTGTTTTAGCGGAAGCCAATCTTTTCCAAGCTTTTATTAAGTTGTAGCCAGACCTAATTATCCGAGCGATTATCACACGTCGCCTCAATTTTAAAGGAATTTGAAATTGAGATAGAACCGAAAGTTCTATTGATAATATCCTATATATTAAAAAGGCGACACAAGCGTACAGCGTTGTGCAGTAGTGCTTGAAAACATCGGTCTCCACGTGCTATATTCTATAACAGAGTCATGGGCTCTTGTTAATCGGTTGGTGTTCCAATAAGCTGATCCAGCAGATCATCTCGTGGTTGTTTGTTTCTATCTAGTGAGATGTGATTATTTTTATATGTTGTTTGATGTGTATCATATGCTGTGTTGTTATCTAGATGAAAAGATTGATATTCTACAGCTTCCGCAACAATGAGGCAGTTGATGAAATAGCATCTTGTGTTGATAATATCAACGAGCTTGAGTTCAATGCTGAAGAGCTCGCAAAGAGTAGTTGGAACAAGATATCAACCGCAATAAACAAGAGACCAACTCCGGTAAGCCGACAATAATGCTAATTACTATTAAATAAAGAAACGTTTTATAATTTGATGCCAAGACTTACCATGGCTCAGAGTATTGCAATTGCAACATGTTATTATATGTAGTAATGACGTTGTGCTTGTGATTGATGATGATTTGATTTTCGTAGAAACATTTTATGAAACATCTTCTAATGATAGTCTCAAAACTACATTTATTGGCTTAAACAAATCAGTTTTCGTTCCTAGCAATAGCTTTTCACACTGTGTTATAACAATTCGATGTTGGCTAGTCGCTCTAACACCAATGATCTATGTTATTGCGATTGAATTGCAATTAGATGTGTCAAGATGAAATTTTCAAAAATCACAGCAAACGCACAAAAATCATCCCAAATTAGAAAACTGTTAAGATTAATTGTGTTCAGAATTTATACCTAACCGTTTAGTGCAATAGACAAATCAAAATCGAAATTCAAAACTTGCTACGTACTGTCAAATAAACGAGCTTTGTCAATGGTAGCATGAATTCAGTAATGTATTTGAGTTTCGTTACTGCTTAATAAAAACTAGTATTACTTTGTTAAACAGGATATTAATGTGGACAAGTAGAATTGATTATATCGGTGTAGACTAATTGATGACACTAGTATAAACTGAGGTGTTTGCACAACCGAGATTAATCCCATAATTACGTAATGAGTTTTGATAAAATCCATTCACTACACAAGATGAGGTTGCGCATGATTAATAGCTGCTGGATTTTTATGTGAACTTAGCGTTAAAAAATATTTTAACTGCAATTTGACACCACAAAAATGGATTTTGTGGTGATAGATGAAAACTGATGGATAGTCAATAACACTTCACATTCACGAAACAATAATCAGAAAAATAAGTGTTCTGTCTGAAATTTTACGAGCGATACTAAATGTGTTTGTCGTTTTTGTTGAAACCTCACTTGATATGGGCAGAAGGGTCGAAAAATTGAAGTGAGTGGCACGACTTTGTGCAACACGTAATTAAACAACACGGCAAATACGTTTCCTGTAAATCTAAATATACGATAGTGAAATATATTGATAGATAGCAAGTGACTCGGATGTTGTTGTGTTCCGTTCACAATGAGACTTTTCAAAGTTTGTCGATATCAGCCATAATGCAAGTGCACCTTGGTTTAGATCACGAAGCTGTATTATGTCGTTACACACCATTATAGCCGTACCATTGTTCTATGCCAGGTGTGGACAAACTGCGGCCCGCGACGAATTTTTGTGCGGCCCGCGAATGCCTCAAGCAAATAATTAAAAAATAACTAATTGATGTAAAAGAATGTGATTTGGTGCATTTTTCTCATTGATAGACTTTGAAAATTAAATGTGCTTGCATTTTCAATTGAATAAAACTACTTTGATTCATTTGTCTAATAATTGATGGTGTTTAATGTTATACCAAATCTAAAAGGCAAATAAATTAGAATAATATACCAATGCGTTCGTTAAAAAGTGATACCCCCAGTTGGCTTCGGTGGCCGCGATGCGGCTCGCAAGCCGAAAGGATGCCCACCCCTGTTGTATGCAAATCCGACACGATTTGTTGCGTAAGTAAACGTCCAGTTATATGACGATGACATAAAAACTGAAAATCAACAGTAACAAACAGTGGCGACTCCAGCTTTTTATGGCTACTCGGGCTTGTCACTGACAGTGTCTCAAAATATTGCTAAAACAGTAAATTAAGCACTAAAAGTAGCGAGACAAAAAATAGCAAGAATTTATCCAGCCATTTAATTACTGTAAAACGCCGTTATTTACACAGTTATAACAAAACGGGTGCTTTATCAACTGTGCCCGACTCAGTAAAAACTTAAGCAAAAAAGTGTCTGAAACAACGCAATAAACGCTGGCATTGTTACAGCTCGGGCAAATGTAATCACGCCCGAGTTAGATTTGATTCAAAAAAATGCTTGAAAATCGTTTCTCTCTCGTTATTTCTCTGCACAGCGTGTCTGGCTATGTTCGTTGAGCCCGAGCAAGACAAAACGACAGTAGACGTGCTTGTAAATTACTCTTTTATCTACCTTTTTCTGATTGCAACTCGGGCTATTTCTCATGGGCCCGAGTTCATGAAAAAATTAAACAAAAAAGTGTTTGAAACAATGCCATAAACGCTCGCATTGTTGCAGCTCGGGCAAATGTAATCAAGCCCGAGTCAGATTTGATTCAAAAAAATGCTTGAAAATCGTTTTCTCTGCACAGCGAGTCTGGCTATTTTCGTTGAGCCCGAGCAAGACAAAACGTTGAGCACTAAAAGCAACTGCCACCATAAACATTGGTGGTTTATACGATGTCCGGCTTCTTCTTTGGACTTAATATAATTAAGTTAAAAAGTTTTAAATTTGTTTCGCAGAATTAAAATTTAACAAAGTCTTTCCTCATTTCGTAACTCAGGCTCAGCCCGAGTAGCCCAAGTGCCGGAGTCGCCACTGGTAACAAAGTATAATCATGTTGATAACGTCATGTTTAACAAATACAGCATAAACGTTGTACATTCTACCAAGTTCCTGGTCACCTAACAAAGAACATTCCTATACATGATCAATTTACCGGTTTTCGATACGTACTAATGTATGATAATCTATAACTAGCTAGAAAGAGCAAAAAACTTTCAAAAAGTATTTCAAATATCTGGGTTCGACAATTAGTAGCGATGGAAGATGTGAGGAAGAAGTAAGGAGAAGGATCCAAGCAGGCTGGATGAGTTGGAAGAAGGTGTCTGGAGTTCTGTGCGTCAGGAAGTTATCAGCAAGGGTTAAGGGTAAAATGTACAAGAGTGTTGTCAGACCAGCCATGCTTTATGGAATGGAAACGGTGGCAGTGACGGAAAGACAGGTGGGAAAAATGGAAGTTGCAGAGTTGAAAATGGTGAAATGGGCACTGGGAGTGACAAGAAAGGACAAGATAAGAAACGAATACGTGAGAGGGACTGCGAAAATCGCAAAGCTAGGAGTCAAACTTCGGAATACAAGGCTACGCTGGTATGGCAACGTGAAAAGAAGAGAAGAAGGCTACGTCGGAAAAACAATGATGGGGATGGCGGTGCCAGGTAGAAGGAAAAGAGGAAGGCCAAGGAGAAGGTGGATGGATTTAGCAGGAGAAGACATGGAAAGAGTTGGAGCTAAGGAAGGAGACGAAGTCGATCGGGAGAAGTGGAATATACTTTCGCGCTGTGGCGACCCTGAATAGGGAGAAGCCGAAAGAAAAAGAAGAAGAAGTATGATAATCTATAACAAACATCATTTGCTATGTTATATGATTATGTGAAAACTTAGTCACGGGCCATTTTGACATGCAGCATTTGCATAATCCATCTTCAAATGCACTGTGCGACGACGACTGAAGTAGTATCAAACGAAACTAAAGAACATTGCTCAACATTTCTCACTGTCAACAATCAAATTGGTTCAAACCAAATTTGTATTTGATAATGATTGGCAAGCATGTAGTGAAATCAAAAACCGATCAACAAGATGTGGAACTTGATGGCACTTGATATTCGATATCGACCACCGCCATCACTTCTACATTTCAATGTGTGTCGCCCAAATGTAATCCAATTGCGACAAAATGCATTTATGACGATCAAATTATAAACAGATCGTTTGTTCTTGAAATGCATCATAGAAACAAGCGTACAGCGTTGTGCAGTAGTGCTTGAAAACCGTCGGTCTCCACGTGCTATATTTTATAGTCATGAACAAAAGTTTTAGACCACTTGAACTTATTATGAGTTTCTAAGCACAAGGTGGTATAACACTTTATTTACATTTGGCAAATTGTTTTATTTCGCACCTAATCAATCATAAACACATGGAAGACAGTACGATACAGTCTAAACAATCATATACAAAAAAATGTTGCGATTCTCAATATATTGTGTGGCCACCTCTGTTTTTGATCACAGCTTTAATTCTTCTTGGCATACGATCGATCAAACTTTGGCAGTACCCCTTGGATATTTTTTTTACCCAAACTTGCTTTATCGCTTTTACCAACTCTGCGCCACTAAATGGTTGCTTTTTTGACACTTTAATTTTCATGTTGGTCCACAAATTCTCGATGGGATTTAGATCCGGACTGTTTCCTGGCCACTCAAGAAGGTCGATGTTGTTGCTATCCAGAAAATTTTTTGCAACTTTGGAACGGTAGCAAGGGGCGCCATCCTACATAAATATTTGACAATTGTGAACTTGCAGGTGAAGTTTTAGCTTCTCTTAGAGCATTTGCACGTATTTAGGCCCATTTATATTAGTTCCTGGAGGCAGGAAACTGAGAGCAGCGACATTATTTCTGGACATAGCCCTCTACACCATCTGACTAGGAGGGTGTTTCACTGTTGGTATGGTGTATCTCTCATCAAAACGTTTTCCAGTTGGTCTACGGACGTGCCTCTTTTGAACCACAAACTGTTGGAAGGTTGATTCGTCGGTAAAAAGCATTTTTCCCCATTGCTCGGCGGTCCAATGTTGATGATTATTAGCAAACTTTAGACGCTTGGCTTTCATAGCCGCAGTAAGCCTTAGTTTTTGGCCGGTTGGTATAACTTTATATTAATTAATTCCTTTGGATAAACGCCTGGAAACGGTCATATAACTAATTCAACGACTTCTGCGCAACAATTCAGCCCTAATTTTCTCCATTGAACTCGTGGGTGACCTCACAACTATCCTCCTCATCACGTTGTCTTCTCATGCAGTGGTGACACGCGGTCTTCCAGTCCTTTTCTTATCGGTGTAGGAGCCATCCTGTTGGTAATTCGCAATCGCTTGATGTACTGCTGTCTTGCTGCACCCCATTTGAGCAGATATTTGCCTTTCAGACAAATTTTGGCCGTGTAAAGCAACTATCTGAGCCCTCTGATCCTCGCTTAGAGACTTTTTCTTGCCCATTTTAGGCATCAAAAAATCAGAAAATAGCAAAAGAATCAACCAGGAAATGTAGACAGAAGTAAGAATTGGCGCGAAATGAAACACAACGAAGAAAACAAACTTATGATGTAACAATAAAATATGGCTGATGCAATCACATGCTAAATCAGTGATTCCCAACCTTTACACCTTGGAGGAACCCCTGTAATAATTTTTCATATTCCAAGGAACCCCTATATATAGTATTCTAATTTATATATTATTTTTACGAAAAGTACTTGAGCAATATAATTCATATAAAATCTAATATTACATCAAATGAGAGTTCACACTAATAAGTCAGTAATGTTATGACTTACCTTCAGTGTGACATTTGGGCTTGTTTCTCTCTGCGTATCTGTGAAATTCTTGGCCGAATTTTTGACAGACACACGCGCAGTTCTTCCTCGACAGACAGAAGACGATTTCTTGATTTGCTTTTAATGATGGTCAAGCATGAGAATGCTTGTTCACAGAGGTAAGAAGTTGAAAACTGGAGTAAAACATTCAGTGCTTTTACTGAGATGACAGGGTACTCTCGCTTTGCTGAAATCCAAAACTTGTCAAGTAGTACTTCATTAAATTTCATTTTCAAGGTTCGATCGCACTGTAATTCACTCAGTTCTTCTTCTTCTTGCAGACTAAGTAGGTTTTCTGTACTTGGTGAGAACTCAGTGAAGGGGTTTCTCACCCAGTCATACATATCTGATGACAAGGAGGAGAAATACTTATGAAGCTTTTCTGACAGTGATCCCAAATGACTTGTAATTAATGGGATGACATATTCATATTTAGTCTGAGTTTGAACTTGAAGTAGGAGTGGAAACATTTCGACGTTTCCTCTTGAAAGGTGCTTTTTCCAAACAGAGAGTTTATTCTTAAATGCAAGAAGTTTGTCTGTGGAAGTCAGAATGTTTTCCTTTGCACCCTGCATGCTGGTGTTCAAGTTATTTAAATGCTGATAAATATCTGCTAAATATGCTAATTTCATTTGCCAGTTTGTAGATTCAAGACACTCACAGAAACTGGCTTTATTATTCTCTTTGAAGAAAAGCAGCAGTTCCTGTCGCAGCTCAAATACCCTTGACAAAACTTTACCTCTTGATAGCTATCGAGCCTCTGTGTGCAGGAGAAGCGTCACGTGGTCTTTTTGCATGTTTTCACACAACCTTGCAAACATGCGAGACTTCAGAGGGCGCTGCTTTATAAAGT
This sequence comes from Trididemnum clinides, assembly GCA_963675345.1. Classification (NCBI taxonomy): domain Eukaryota; kingdom Metazoa; phylum Chordata; class Ascidiacea; order Aplousobranchia; family Didemnidae; genus Trididemnum; species Trididemnum clinides. The sequence continues at coordinate 10,157,915 of OY776285.1, forward strand.
TGACCATGTTTACAGTTATATCAAGAACTTGTTTTAAATCATTCCCAATACTTTTTGAAACCAGAACTTCTCGGTGGAGAAAACAGTGAGTTGTTATGACTTCAGAGTTTTTTTCTTTCACGCGTGATACAATGCCTTGTACTGAACCAATCATTGAGGGAGCACCATCAGTGCAGATTCCAACGCACTGGTTCCATGACAAATTATAAGATTCCAGGTAAGAAGACAAGATGTTGAAAATGTCGTGGCCTTTGGTAGTTTCTGGCAGTTCTTTACAGCATAAAAAATTTTTTATTATTTCACCTTCATTTTCAAATCGTACAAATGCCAGCAGCTGAGCTTTACCAGTTATATCAGTTATCTCATCTACTTGGAGAGCAAAGTTGTTATTCTGCAGTATTTCTGACAAAATACCAGAAATATTGTTGGACAGGTCATCCACACGCCTACTAATTGTATTATTAGAAACAGGAACCTTGCTTACTTCACATTCAGCTTCTTCACCTAGCATTGTTCTCACAATTATTTTACTAGCAGGCATTATTAGACTTTCTGCGATAGTGTGACTTTTCATTTTCTTGGCAACTAGCTCAGCCACTAAATAGCTTGCTTCTTGGGCCTTATCACTGATGGTTACCTTCCTTTTAAAAACTTTTCTTTGTTTCTGCTGTGAATCCAAGAGTCTTCGAAAATAATCCACGATTTTGTTTGACAAGTGGCTGTGATCAGAGACGTAGCAGCCGCCCCCCAAACCCCCCAATTGGGGGGGGGGCCCAGGCCAACTTTGGGGGCCCAAGTTAGTCTGAAATTGCTTTTTGGCTACGTGACTATTTTCAGTTCAGCAGACTTGTTTACAACCGATTTAAACTGTAGGAAGAAATTGGCTTGTGACATCATAAGTGAATGCAACGTCATTTTATCTCGCAGAATCTAGAATATTTCGATTGATTTTCTGGTAGAATCTTGAACATTCGATTGACGTAACAATGCCGTTGTTACGCAACAATCATAGAATGGTCTGGAATTCTGTTTGGCTATAAATACCGGGACAATATATATACACTGCAGAGTGCAGAAAAAGTATTTTATTGACATTGTATAGAATGAAACGTTCAAAAAGTGGTGCTCAAAAGAGAAAAGAAGCAGCCACTGCTCGAGATGCTGTAGCGAAATTGCCCAAGATGACAGATTTTTTCAAGATTACTGAGCAGAGTAGACCTGGCACTAGTACCGAGAGGGATGAAGAAAACTATAGTGTACAAGAAAAAGAAGACTATGACGATCGGCATCAAAGTGATTGTGAATTTCCAGAAAATGTAAGTTGTGATTTACCTGCCAATACGCAACCTTCAATATCAAAAATAACTGAATCTCAATTTACCCCTATCCCTGATGACCCATGTAAATGGCCTGAAAGTATTTCTGATGCTCAACGATGTGATATAGTAAAGCGTGGACCACATCAACTAATAATGAATTTTCCATATAATAACACAACTCCAAGGCGACGTTTTTCCTCCAACCATTATAAACGTGTGTTACCTAATGGTGAAAGTGTTTCACGGTCGTGGCTAGTTTATTCTGGGGAATCAGATCAAGTTTTTTGCTTTTGTTGTAAGCTATTTGGAAAAACACTAAGCCCCTTTTGTAGTGGTATAAATACATGGGAGGGTTTTTCGAAAAAACTGAAAGACCATGAAAACGGCATTTCCCACCAAGAATGCTGCAGTCAATGGATGTTGCTAGCTGAAGGGATAAGAAATTCATCCACTATCGACAAACGCGAGATGAATATTTTTTTCAATGAAAGACGTTTTTGGAGAAATGTTTTAGAGAGACTAATCGACATTGCCTTGTTTCTATCGGGAAGGAATCTTGCTTTTAGAGAAGTCTTAGGATCTCCTCACAATGGAAATTTTCTGGGTATATTTGAGCTTTTGGCAAGAAGAGATCCGATCCTAAAAGAGCTTCAAGACAGAATCAAGAATAAAAACACTAAAGATCACTATTTGAGTCCTACCATACAAAATGAACTAATTGAATTGCTAGCGACAGAAGTTGAAAAAGAAAATTTACAGCAATTGAAATTGGCAAAATATTTTTCTATAATTTTGGACTGTTTTGTTTTATTTGCCATATTTATCCTCCATTCACGAGAAAACGAATTGTATCGCTATACTTTGGACAGTAAGTCCGCACTCGCTTGGGAGTTGCCTTTTTTGAGGTTTATGGGCCACCTGTCTTCCACATAAAGGTGGGGCGTCCCGTTAAGTGCCTTGCCCAAAGACACAACAAGCGAACTTGCCGGCTTGTTCTCCACAACCTCCCATAAATGCCGAGCGCGAAGCAGGGAAGCTGTGAATACCATTTTTTAAAGTCTTTCGGTATGACTTGACAAAGGAAATGAACCCCAGGTCTACATTCTCCGTTATGTACTATGTAATGAAGAAGCTGCTGTTGTTAAAGAAACATTTTTTGGCTACTTGAGAATAAGTGACAGTACTGGGAAAGGCTTGTTGGACGCTTTCTTAGAAAAAGCGACCGAACTGCAACTCGAATTGTCTGATTGTCGAGGTCAGTCATATGATAATGGTGCTAACATGAAAGGAAAACATACTGGGGTCCAAGCAAGAATGCTAGACATCAATCCCAAAGCTGTTTACGTGCCCTGTGCAAACCATACCCTTAACTTAGTTGTTGTTGACAGTGCTAATTCATCGACGGAAGCATTGACATTTTTTGGAGTACTTACAAGGTTGTATGTGCTGTTTTCTTCCTCTGCTCAGCGTTGGGAAATTTTGAAGAAACATGTGGAGCTGTCCATAAAGTCACAATCTGATACTCGTTGGGAAAGCAGAATTAAATGCATCAAACCTCTTCGATACAATTTAAAATAGGTGTTGCTGGCACTGAAAGACTTGGAAGCCATTTCCATAGAAAGAAAAGATGGAAGAGCTGCCGCAGAAACAAAATCGTTGATAGCTCATTTATCAAAATGGAGTTTTCTTTTGTCGGTGTTTATTTGGTATGATATCCTATTCCAAGTCAATAAAGCAAGCAAGATTCTTCAATCGTATGGAGTCTCCCTTCATACAATGGAAACGGAAATCCAGGCAACTGAAAAGTTTTTGCAAAACTATCGCACAACGGGTTATGACAGTGCCGCAACATCTGCTGTTGAAATAGCACAGGAATTGGATATTGATCCTTCTTTTCCTCCGTCAAGAAGTGGAAAGAAAAGAAGATTGTTTGATTACCAAGGTGAAGAGGAACAACGAGCTACTCCTGAACTGAAATTTAAAAGCAACTTTTTCTATCCATTAGTAGACCAGGCTATTATGTCAATAAAGGAGCGCTTTAATTTGTTACGTGAGGTTTCTTCCGCCTTTTCGTTTTTGTACACACGAGACAAACTTTTGCTTGTACAACAAGAAAATGCTCTTCTTACTTGCTGTAAAGAGTTCCAAAAAAAGTTCGGTGACATTGATTCTGATGAAATGAGCGCTGAGCTACAGCGGTTTGTTTTAATTTTACAAAAAAAAACGCAATCTCAATCTCAATACGGCTCAAGACTTTCTGAACTATCTTCTAAAGACTCATTTATTTGAATTGTATCCGAATGTGTACATCGCACTTCGAATCTTACTAACTTGCCCCGTGACTGTTGCCAGCGCTGAAAGAAGCTTCAGCAAATTGAAACTGATCAAAACTTTTAATAGAACGTTTATGACAGACAGTAGACTATCTTCATTAGCCATGTTGTCAATCGAAAATGACTGCGCCCGATCTCTTGATTATGACAATGTCATAACAGCATTTGCGAACAAAAAGGTTCGCTCCAGACTATTTAAATGATACTGTGTTTTTATAACTTTTTCATGTTTTTCAGTGTCATTGCTTTCGTTTCGCAGTGTCTGCATAAATGTCCTACTGAACTCTGGCATCGGTGCCGAATTTTTTATGACTTGCACCTTCGGTATCGGCATGCTTTATTCTGACATTAGCTTGTTTACTTATGTACAAATTGTGGTGTATTTTCTTAATGCAGCTTTTCAATTTTACACCTCTAAAGTGATATGACCTGTGCGCAGGGGCTCTTGCGCTTACTTTGGGGGGGCCCGAAGTTGGAGTGCTACGGGACTGGCTGTGATTAGTACTGAAGTGTCGCTTTCACTTGGCTGGGACCATAGCTGTGTTAGCGAGCTTTTTTCCACAAACAATACACAAGGGAAGTGGACACTTTTCTTCTCCAGTCCATGTAAAGCCAATGGCCAGATAACTGTCATTGTAAAGGCGATTTTTTTTAACATCGCTCACTTTTCCATTACTCGTACTTGGCTGTGGTATTTGTGACTCATCGTCACTGTCCTCCTCTCCACTGCCATGCTTTCTTTTCAAATATTTCAACATGCCGCAGTCTTTTAAATCAGTATCAAAGTAATATTAACTGGTGAGATTAATTAACACAACTTTTCACTCGGTTGCGCTGCTCAAAACTGACTGAAGGAAGAGGTGTGAACGGCTGGGCTGGGGGTCGTGACACGTATGATACTCGTACCGGGTTGCGTCACCCTCCTACCGACCCGTCACCAAACTAGCGGAGTAGGAATGAAGGGCGTATCCCGCACCGGTAATAACACTTTTTTTCCCCTTAATTCTATGCATAGCATTTGCTCTCATTACTAGTATATACATTGTACTGACTGACACGTACGAGTATGTTGGTGTCTGGAGACTGTTTGTGACGTGTTGTTGAGTAGGAGTTACGAATAATGAATTAAGATCACTGTCATATTGTAATAGCACATAATTATTTTACAGTTTCTCGCGGAACCCCTGGTGATGGTCGGCGGAACCCCAGGGTTCCGCGGAACCCCGGTTGGGAATCACTGTGCTAAATGTTGAAAATAGTCACTTTTGCATAGTGGTCTTAATCTTTTCTTCATGATTGTATAAGAGAGTCATGGGCTTTTGTCAATCGGTTGGTGTTCCAATAAGCTGATCCAGCAGATCATCTTGTGGATGTTTGTTTCTATCTAGTGAGATGTGATTATTTTTATGTTGTTTGTTGTGTATCACATGTTGTGTTGTTATCTAGATGAAAAGATTGGTATTCTACGGTATCTTTGACAATGAGGCAGTTGATGAAATAGCATCTTGTGTTGATAATATCGACGAGCTTGGGATTAGGTCTGAAAAGCTCACAAAGAGTAGTTGGAACAAGATATCAACCGCAATAAAGAACAGACCAACTCCGGTAAGCCGACAATAATGCTAATTACTATTAAATAAAGAAACGTTTTATAATTTGAAACCAAGACTTCCCATGGCTCAGAGTATTGCAATTGCAACATATTATTGTATGTAGTAATGACGTTGTGCTTGTGATTGATGATGATTTGATTTTCGTAGAAACATTTTATGAAACATCTTCTAATGATAGTCTCAAAACTACATTTATTGGCTTAAACAAATCAGTTTTCGTTCCTAGCAATAGCTTTTCACACTGTGTTATAACAATTCGATGTTGGCTAGTCGCTCAGATACAAATGATCTATGTTATTGCGATTGAATTGCAGTTGGATATGTCAAAAATCACAGCAAACGCACAAAAATCATCCCAAATTAGAAAACCGTTAAGATTAATTGTGTTCAGAATTTATACCTAACCGTTTAGTGCAATAGACAAATCAAAATCGAAATTCAAAACTTGCTTCGTACTGTCAAATAAACGAGCTTTGTCAATGGTAGCATGAATGGAGTAATGTATTTGAGTTTCATTACTTCTTGAGAGATAATGTAACACAATTGTTACATGATTGTTAATTGTTGTAAAATTATGACGTAACAACCATTTTTCTGAAATTCATTGTAATTTTGTTGTTTCCAAACAATACAGGAATTGTCTCAAATTTTATGAATTAGAATCTTATGATCATCAAAGGGTTAATAAAAACTAGTATTACTTTGTTAAGCAGGATGTTGGTGGGAACAAGTAGAATTGATTACATCACTATAGACTGATTGATGACACTAGTATAAACTGAGGTGTTTGCACAACCGAGATTAATCCCATAATTACGTAATGAGTTTTGATAAAATCCATTCACTACACAAGATGAGGTTGCGCATGATTAATAGCTGCTGGATTTTTATGTGAATTTAGCATTGAAAAGTATTTTAACTGCAACTTGACACCACAAAAATGGATTTTGTGGTGATAGATGAAAATTGATGAATAGCACTGGTCAACAAGAAATTGTTACAATGAAAATTAACAACTGTTTCAATGTAATTTGGTTGTGCTAAGTTCAAATCCCAAGTCATATTTTCTCTACACGTCACATTTTCGAGATAAATGCACTTTTATAATTTTCGTGCATGTGCGATTAAGTAGTTTAGTTTAGCATAATTAAACAACTGTGACGTAATAATGGCATTGCCTTTTCACGCGGCTTTCACCATATTGATTTTGTAATGCAATGGGCCAGGTGGAAATCTTGTATAGAAGGATACTGTAGTTATAGGCTTGCTGTAGTTTACCTCCCAGCTGGCTTTAACAGCTTGGTAACCTTTAGTGGGCGCTTGCAGCATGCAGGTTTAGATCTATTTTCATGTTTATACGAATACACGTTTGATGTGTTTGGTAAGTTGCTGAAAGCTTGATTTTGTAACTGCATTTTAGATTGTTATAGTGCTGTTAAAATTGCTGTAAAGACAAAATAATCATGCCTCCTAGTTGTAAACGGCGCTGTATAAATCACCCAGATAACTTCTGCTATATATGTGGTGAGTACACTCCTCCTACTCATCATGCAAAGCTTTCCAGCAGAATGAAGTTAGTCTACGCCCATTTTTTGGATGCAAAGTGGGTGATGAAGACAAGGAATGGGCGCCACATATTTGTTGCAATCGTTGCAGAACAAGTCTTTTGTTTTGGTTTGATGGAAAAAGGAAGCAAATGCCATTTGGTGTTCCAATGATATGGCGTGAAGAAAGAGATCACGTTTCTGACTGTTACTTTTGTATGACCAAGATCACAGGATTTTCTCGAAAAAGCAAGTCCAAAATTATATATCCAACTTGTAAGTCTGCTCTTAGACCTGTTCTCCGTTGTTTGGACATTCCTGTACCAAGTCCCCCATCTGGGGATGTGGAACCTGTATTAAGTGACGAACTTTCTTGTTCTGACGAAAGTGAAGACACTGAAATTGATCCATCGTTTAAGGATGAGTTGAAGCCACTTGTAAGTCTGACGATCTTGTTCGGGATCTTTATTTGTCCAAAGAGAAGGCTGAAATTTTGGGGTCTAGGCTCTAGCAATGGAATTTATTACAAGAAGGAACTACAGTTTCTTCTTTTTGTCACTGCAACAAAAGCCTTTCTTCTTACTATGCAATTGCTAACGATATCTGCTACTGTACAAATGCAGATGGATTAATGAATGACTTAGGATATGAATCTAATCCTGCTGACTGGAGGTTATTCATTGATTCCAGCAATGAATAAGCCTAAAGGCCGTTTTACTGAACAACGGAAATAGCAAACCATCCATTCCTGTGGGTCACAGGACTTCAAGAAAAAAAACATACAATACAATAAAAGTGCTTTTTGAACAGTTGAGCTAACTTAAGTACACCTGGAAAATATGCAGCAATCTAAAAGTTGTATCTCTTCTCTTGGGATTGCAGTTGGGGTATATCAAGCATATGTGCTTGTTATGGCTTGGGATAGTCGTCATGACAGTAGTCATTACGCTGTTAAGGTTTGGCTTCCCCGAGAAAATCGATGTGTTGGAACATACAATGTTAAGCACCAGCCCTTGGTTGGTCTAAATGATGTGTACTTACCTCCACTCCATATTAAGCTTGGTCTATTGAAGAATTTTGTGCAAACCATGGATCTACATGGGGAAGGATTTAAGTACCTGAAAGAGCTATTCGGAGCTGAAAAGAGTGATGCAAAATTAAAAGCTGGTATTTTTGTAAGTCCTACGATCAGAAAGCTTATGGTTGATGATGGTTTCCAAGAACGGCTTAACACATTAGAGCTTGCAGCATGGGAAGGGTTTAAATTGGTGGTGAATAATTTTTTGGGAAACTACAGACACAATGAATATGCTGACATGGTAGACAACATGCTGAAAGCGTATGAAAACTTAGGATCTCGTATGTCTCTTAAAATGCACTTTTTGCATTCACATCCGGACTTCTTTCCACCTAATCTTGGCGCTGTAAGCAAGGGGAAAGATTCCATCAGGATATATCTGTGATGGAAAGCGGTTATCAAGGTAGATCGGATGCCAACATGATGGAAGATTTCTGCTGGCTTCTACTACGTGATTGCAAGCGCTCATCATACAAGAGAAAAGCTAAATGCCTTCAACACTTCTAGCGCTCGATTTATTGCTTTTATTGTTATTGCATGTTAAACAAATATATTTTGTGATGCTTATATTGTGAATTCAAACTGTCTCTAAGTTTTAGTGCCAGCTTTACATTTTCCAGTGGTAAGCTATGGCTTTAAATGGTGCAACAAGAAGCACACTATTATCAACAATATTGTTAGGTACATGCACACTGGTGTAGAGTTCCTATATGCACCTATGTAGAGTTTCAAATTAGTTTCAAAATAGATTCTCTCGTCGTGAGTTCATGCTCGCTGTGAATTCTCCTTTTTTCGTCAGAAAGCCCATACTTGACACCTCTACAGGGACATAACACAACATTCTAAACATCAGTTACTTTATTACTAAAAACTATCACCATATTCCACGAAGTCTATTTTCGAAGAGAGACAAAAAAATAATCACGTTGTTTTTAGAAAAACTAAACATTAGGATGATAACGATATTTTATTTAATTTTAATTAATTATTTTCAATAATTGACTGGGGACAGAAATGTCGCTACATAAATTCACCTGCCCTCTTTGAAAAATTTTGAGAGAGGTTAACAATGAAGAGCCGAACGATTTAAATACACTAAAAATGACTTCTATAAAAATTTTACGTAAATTGTAGCTACCGGTATACAAATGTTACTGTATAAGTTAAGCAAACCGCAATGAAGACGCAGTGAGTTAAAAGATTACATAATTACAGTAATACAAGTGATTGACTTAGCTGGACCGCAATTAAGTCTCGGATATGGTACGAAGTTTGTTTGTGTTTGAGAAAAAGTAGAAATTGTAACATCACAAATGAGATACTGATGAATGACCACGATGAAGTCGCGGATAAGTAACAACAAGGTCTCATAAAGCAGAGGTTGAAATAGTACACACACAAAAAGGTTGACCACGATGAAGTCGTGGATTAAGGAAAAATTCACAATATAAGCATCACAAAAAAAGTGACAAAATGTGAAAATGCGTCTCTACAATCAAGGCAACAATTGTATTAAAAGCGCAAAATGCTTATTTTATTTTTTTTAAAGTAAAAATCTGTGATTTATAGGCAGACTTAAACTACAGACAAGTTTAAGTAAAATTGAAATCAGTCACAATTATGACGTAATAGTAATACAGTTGAGAAAGGTTTTAAAAATACAATACTACGTACAGCACACTTTAATTACATTATATACACTACAAAAATAGGAAACACGCTCAAAAGGTAAACATAACATTACAGTTCAACTTCTCAGCAATAGTAATCGTTCAAGTAAGCAGGTCGGTGAACATTTCTTTTACCTAACCTGTGTAAATCAGGCGAAGCACTGGTAATTGGCAAACAATTCAAATTAACACGAGAAGTTAGGTAATCTTCAAGCAAAAATGAAGCTTTTATCCTGTCAACAGACACAGTATAATGACGATCATTGCGCATTAAAACAAATGTTTTCTTACCACGTTCTAAAACAGGGTAAGGTCCTGTCCAAGGTTGATCTAAAGGCCCAGTGTGTGCATCATTTTTTATAAAAACGTGGGAGCATGTGTCAAGCTTTTTATCAATGTATGTTGAACGTGATGTGGGTATGCGTGGTAAAATGTAGTTGAAATTGTGTAAATATGCTTTTTGCTGTTCACGATACATAGAAAAATCGGAGAAAGGCATAGATTGAAAATCAAAGAATTGACTTGGTAAGTGTAAGTTCATGCCATACACCATTTCACAAGCAGTAGAACCCAAATCTTCACGAACCACAAAACGCAAACCTAGCAAAACAGTGGGTAATACATCCATCCAATTTTCTCTAGCAAGCTGAGCTTTTAAAGCTGTTTTTAAAGTTCTATTCACGCGTTCAATTGCACCGATTGAGGACGGGTGATAAGCTGTGGTAGTCTTATGTATGCAACCCAGATATGCACAAATGCAGACCATTCTTTTGAAGTAAAGCAAGTGCCTCGATCACTCACAATAGTTGCTGGAACCCCATAATTTGCAATCCAATGAAACATGAAGCAGTCAATAACTGTAGAAGTCTTAGTATCAGTCAGAGGGGCTGCCATAAACCAACGAGAAAAACGATCAATAGCAACTAACAAGTACTTATAGCCTCTAGATGCTACCAAAGGCCCAGTAATATCAATATGAACATCAGCAAATTTTGTGCTAGAAGGCGGAAAAGGTTGAATTGGAGTTTTATTGTAACGTGTGATTTTGCTGCGTTGACAGGCAAGGCAACTTTTAGTCCAAAGTGTGCAATCTTTTCGCATGCCTTTCCACACAAAACGTTCACTCAGCAGCTGTTGAGTAATTTTACCACCAGGGTGACTTAAATTATGAACAAGATCAAAGGCAATTTTCTTAAAACCAGCAGGACAAATTGGACGAGTTACATTTGGTTTTGAGTCATCACACCAAATATCGTGACCATTATAATGTTTACGCGTGATTTTTAGAGAAGTGTCACTTTTAATCAATTCTTGAATTGATGCATCATGCTTTTGAGCCTCAGCAAATTGTGCCCAGTCTATGTGTTGTGCGTGGTGGAAAACAGCATTTACTTGCACGCGTGACAGTGTGTCAGCTACAATGTTTTCTGTTCCATGTATATGCTGCATGTCTGTGGTATATTCAGAAATGAATGAAAGGTGTCTAGCTTGTCTGGCATTGTTTCTAGGAGTATCAGATTGCATGGCTCGCACCAAAGGTAAATGATCAACATATAAAGTGAAATTTCCACCCTGCAAAAAGTAACTAAAATGCTGAACAGCCAAATATGCTGCAAGGAGTTCTCTGTCAAATGTGGCATACTTCCGCTGGGTAGGTGACAGCGTTTTTGAAAAGTAGCCCAGAGGGCGCCAAATGCCATCAATTAGTTGCTGAAGAACTGCACCAACGGCTGTATCACTAGCATCACTTACTAATTTAGTTTTGGCATTATCACGAGGATGAGCAATAGCAACACTGTTAACAAGAGCTAAATTTGCACTTTCAAATGCTGTTTTAGCATCTTCTGTAAATTTAACTCCTGAATACTTTTTTTTACTTTGTGAAAGCTTGTGTAAAGGAGACAAAAGCTCAGCTATTTTTGGAATTGCACGACGGTAGTACTGCAAAACGCCTACAAAACTGCGCAATTGTTTAGTTGTTGTTGGGAGGGGTAGCTTTTGCAGTCCCGTAGCACTCCAACTTCGGGCCCCCCCAAAGTAAGCGCAAGAGCCCCTGCGCACAGGTCATATCACTTTAGAGGTGTAAAATTGAAAAGCTGCATTAAGAAAATACACCACAATTTGTACATAAGTAAACAGGCTAATGTCAGAATAAAGCATGCCGATACCGAAGGTGCAAGTCATAAAAAATTCGGCACCGATGCCAGAGTTCAGTAGGACATTTATGCAGACACTGCGATACGAAAGCAATGACACTGAAAAACATGAAAAAGTTATAAAAACACAGTATCATTTAAATAGTCTGGAGCGAACCTTTTTGTTCGCAAATGCTGTTATGACATTGTCATAATCAAGAGATCGGGTGCAGTCATTTTCGATTGACAACATGGCTAATGAAGATAGTCTACTGTCTGTCATAGACGCTCTATTAAAAGTTTTGATCAGTTTCAATTTGCTGAAGCTTCTTTCAGCGCTGGCAACAGTCACGGGGCAAGTTAGTAAGATTCGAAGTGCGATGTACACATTCGGATACAATTCAAATAAATGAGTCTTTAGAAGATAGTTCAGAAAGTCTTGAGCCGTATTGAGATTGCGTTTTTTTTGTAAAATTAAAACAAACCGCTGTAGCTCAGCGCTCATTTCATCAGAATCAATGTCACCGAACTTTTTTTGGAACTCTTTACAGCAAGTAAGAAGAGCATTTTCTTGTTGCACAAGCAAAAGTTTGTCTCGTGTGTACAAAAACGAAAAGGCGGAAGAAACCTCACGTAACAAATTAAAGCGCTCCTTTATTGACATAATAGCCTGGTCTGCTAATGGATAGAAAAAGTTGCTTTTAAATTTCAGTTCAGGAGTAGCTCGTTGTTCCTCTTCACCTTGGTAATCAAACAATCTTCTTTTCTTTCCACTTCTTGACGGAGGAAAAGAAGGATCAATATCCAATTCCTGTGCTATTTCAACAGCAGATGTTGCGGCACTGTCATAACCCGTTGTGCGATAGTTTTGCAAAAACTTTTCAGTTGCCTGGATTTCCGTTTCCATTGTATGAAGGGAGACTCCATACGATTGAAGAATCTTGCTTGCTTTATTGACTTGGAATAGGATATCATACCAAATAAACACCGACAAAAGAAAACTCCATTTTGATAAATGAGCTATCAACGATTTTGTTTGTGAGGCAGCTCTTCCATCTTTTCTTTCTATGGAAATGGCTTCCAAGTCTTTCAGTGCCAGCAACACCTCTTTTAAATTGTATCGAAGAGGTTTGATGCATTTAATTCTGCTTTCCCAACGAGTATCAGATTGTGACTTTATGGACAGCTCCACATGTTTCTTCAAAATTTCCCAACGCTGAGCAGAGGAAGAAAACAGCACATACAGCCTTGTAAGTACTCCAAAAAATGTCAATGCTTCCGTCGATGAATTAGCACTGTCAACAACAACTAAGTTAAGGGTATGGTTTGCACAGGGCACGTAAACAGCTTTGGTATTGATGTCTAGCATTCTTGCTTGGACCCCAGAATGTTTTCCTTTCATGTTAGCACCATTATCATATGACTGACCTCGACAATCAGACAATTCGAGTTGCAGTTCGGTCGCTTTTTCTAAGAAAGCGTCCAACAAGCCTTTCCCAGTACTGTCACTTATTCTCAAGTAGCCAAAAAATGTTTCTTTAACAACAGCAGCTTCTTCATTACATAGTACATAACGGAGAATGACAGACATTTGTTCATGATGTCACATATCTGGAGTGCAGTCCAAAATTATAGAAAAATATTTTGCCAATTTCAATTGCTGTAAATTTTCTTTTTCAACTTCTGTCGCTAGCAATTCAATTAGTTCATTTTGTATGGTAGGACTCAAATAGTGATCTTTAGTGTTTTTATTCTTGATTCTGTCTTGAAGCTCTTTTAGGATCGGATCTCTTCTTGCCAAAAGCTCAAATATACCCAGAAAATTTCCATTGTGAGGAGATCCTAAGACTTCTTCAGATCCTCTAAAAGCAAGATTCCTTCCCGATAGAAACAAGGCAATGTCGATTAGTCTCTCTAAAACATTTCTCCAAAAACGTCTTTCATTGAAAAAAATATTCATCTCGCGTTTGTCGATAGTGGATGAATTTCTTATCCCTTCAGCTAGCAACATCCATTGACTGCAGCATTCTTGGTGGGAAATGCCGTTTTCATGGTCTTTCAGTTTTTTCGAAAAACCCTCCCATGTATTTATACCACTACAAAAGGGGCTTAGTGTTTTTCCAAATAGCTTACAACAAAAGCAAAAAACTTGATCTGATTCCCCAGAATAAACTAGCCACGACCGTGAAACACTTTCACCATTAGGTAACACACGTTTATAATGGTTGGAGGAAAAACGTCGCCTTGGAGTTGTGTTATTATATGGAAAATTCATTATTAGTTGATGTGGTCCACGCTTTACTATATCACATCGTTGAGCATCAGAAATACTTTCAGGCCATTTACATGGGTCATCAGGGATAGGGGTAAATTGAGATTCAGTTATTTTTGATATTGAAGGTTGCGTATTGGCAGGTAAATCACAACTTACATTTTCTGGAAATTCACAATCACTTTGATGCTGATCGTCATAGTCTTCTTTTTCTTGTACACTATAGTTTTCTTCATCCCTCTCGGTACTAGTGCCAGGTCTACTCTGCTCAGTAATCTTGAAAAAATCTGTCATCTTGGGCAATTTCGCTACAGCATCTCGAGCAGTGGCTGCTTCTTTTCTCTTTTGAGCACCACTTTTTGAACGTTTCATTCTATACAATGTCAATAAAATACTTTATCTGCACTCTGCAGTGTATATATATTGTCCCGGTATTTATAGCCAAACAGAATTCCAGACCATTCCATGATTGTTGCGTAACAACGGCATTGTTACGTCAATCGAATATTCAAGATTCTACCAGAAAATCAATCGAAATATTCTAGATTCTGCGAGATAAAATGACGCTGCATTCACTTATGATGTCACAAGCCAATTTCTTCCTACAGTTTAAATCGGTTGTAAACAAGTCTGCTGAACTGAAAATAGTCACGTAGCCAAAAAGCAATTTCAGACTAACTTGGGCCCCCAAAGTTGGCCTGGGCCCCCCCCAATTGGGGGGTTTGGGGGGCGGCTGCTACGTCTCTGACTGAAGTAGTATCAAACGAAACTAAAGAACATTGCTCAACATTTCTCACTGTCAACAATCAAATTGGTTCAAACCAAATTTGTATTTGATAATGATTGGCAAGTGCGTGGTGCAATCAAGAACCGTTTAACGAGTTGTGGAACTTGATGGCACTTGATATTCGATATCGACCACCGCCATCACTTCTACATTTCAATGTGTGTCGCCCAAATGTAATCCAATTGCGACAAAATGCATTCATGACGATCAAATTATAAACAGATCGTTTGTTCTTGAAATGCATCATAGAAACAAGCGTACAGCGTTGTGCAGTAGTGCTTAAAACCGTCGGTCTCCACGTGCTATATTTTATAACAGAGTCATGAGGGCTCTTGTAAATCGGTTGGTGTTCCAATAAGCTGGTCCAGCAGATCATCTCGTGGTTGTTTGTTTCTATCTAGTGAGATGTGATTATTTTTATATGTTGTTTGATGTGTATCCTATGTTGTGTTGTTATCTAGATGAAAAGATTGGTATTCTACGGTTTCCGCATCAATGAGGCTGCTGATGAAATAGCATCTTGTGTTGGTAATATCAACGAGCTTGGGTTTAATTCTGAAAAGCTCACAAAGAGTAGTTGGAACAAGATATCAACCGCAATAAAGAACAGACCAACTCCGGTAAGCCGACAATAATGCTAATTACCATTAAATAAAGAAACGTTTTATATTTTGATGCCAAGACTTATCAAGTCTCAGAGTATTTCAATTGCAACATGTTATTATTTGTTGTTACGTATTTTTCAGACCATAGAGCGCACTGGACTACAAAGCACAGTATCAATAAACATTTTCTAATGCGTTTTTTTCATACATAAGGCGCTCCCGATTATAAAACGCATTTATTGAAACCAAAACTGAACGCATTTTACCGGTATTGTGAGAAGTGTATGGCTGGTTGCTTGGTACATGTTGCAATACATGCGCGACGCATGTGTGTATTTATACTTGTGAAGAGAACGAGAGCAGGTGAAGAGAAAAACACACTCGCAAAAAGATGGAGAGTAGGTAATTTGATCGCAAGAAAGAAAAAAAAAGTTTGCGTTCAAGAAAAGAGTTGAGGTAGGTGCAATTGCGTTGGTAGCGCTTATTGCAAATTAAAATTTGTTCAAAGCTTGGCGACAAAACGCAACCTGGCGCACACTTTAGATGCACTGGACTATAAGGCGCACTTTCTATTTTTGAGATAAGTGCGCCTTGTGTTCCGAAAAATACGATTATAATGTTATACTTGTGATTGATGATGATTTGATTTTCGTAGAAACATTTTATGAAACATCTTCTAATGATAGTCTCAAAACTACATTTATTGGCTTAAACAAATCAGTTTTCGTTCCGAGCAATAGCTTTTCACACTGTGTTATAACAATTCGATGTTGGCTAGTCGCTCGGATACAAATGATCTATGTTATTGCGATTGAATTGCAGTTGGATAGGTCAAGATGAAATTTTCAAAAATCACAGCAAACGCACAAAAATCATCCCAAATTAGAAAACCGTTAAGATTAATTGTGTTCAGAATTTATACCTAACCGTTTAGTGCAATAGACAAATCAAAATCGAAATTCAAAACTTGCTTCGTACTGTCAAATAAACGAGCTTTGTCAATGGTAGCATGAATTCAGTAATGTATTTGAGTTTCGTTACTGCTTAATAAAAACTAGTATTACTTTGTTAAACAGGATATTAATGTGGACAAGTAGAATTAATTATATCAGTGTAGACTGATTGATGACACTAGTATAAACTGAGGTGTTTGCACAACCGAGATTAATCCCATAATTACGTAATGAGTTTTGATAAAATCCATTCACTACACAAAATGAGGTTGCGCATGATTAATAGCTGCTGGATTTTTATGTGAATTTAGCATTGAAAAGTATTTTAACTGCAACTTGACACCACAAAAATGGATTTTGTGGTGATAGATAGAAACTGATGGATAGTCAATAACACTTCACATTCACGAAACAATAATCAGAAAAATAAGTGTTCTGTCTGAAATTTTACGAGCGATACTAAATGTGTTTGTCGTTTTTGTTGAAACCTCACTTGATATGGGCAGAAGGGTCGAAAAATTAAAGTGGGTGGCACGACTTTGTGCAACACGTAATTAAACAACACGGCAAATACGTTTCCTGTAAATCTAAATATACGATAGTGAAATATATTGATAGATAGCAAGTGACTCGGATGTTGTTGTGTTCCGTTCACAATGAGACTTTTCAAAGTTTGTCGATATCAGCCATAATGCAAGTGCACCTTGGTTTAGATCACGAAGCTGTATTATGTCGTTACACATCATTATAGCCGTACCATTGTTCTATGCAAATCGGACACGATTTGTTGCATAAGTAAACGTCCAGTTATATGACGATGACATAAAAACTGAAAATCAACAGTAACAAAGTATAATCGTGTTGATAACGTTATGTTTAACAAATACAGCATAAACGTTGTACATTCTACCAAGTTCCTGATCACATAACAAAAGAACGTTTCTATACATGATCAATTTACCGGTTTTCGATGTGTACTAATGTATGATAATCTGTAACAAACATCATTTATTATGTGATATGATTGTGAGAAAACTTAGTCACGGGCCATTTTGACATGCAGCATTTGCATAATCCATCTTCAAATGCACTGTGCGATGACGATTGAAGTAGTATCAAACGAAACTGAAGAACATTGCTCAACATTTCTCACTGCCAACAATCAAATTGGTTCAAACCAAATTTGTATTTGATAATGATTGGCAAGCATGTAGTGAAATCAAGAACCGATCAACAAGATGTGGAACTTGAGGGCACTTGATATTCGATATCGACCACCACCACCACCACATTTCAATGTGTGTCGCCCAAATGTAATCCAATTGCGACAAAATGCATTTATGACGATCAAATTATAAACAGATCGTTTGTTCTTATCATAGAAACAAGATCAAAATATCATAGAAACAAGCGTACAGCGTTGTGCAGTAGTGCTTGAAAACGTCGGTTTCCATCCGCTATATTTTATAAAAGAGTCATGAGGGCTCTTGTTAATCGGTTGGTGTTCCAATAAGCTGATCCAGCAGATCATCTTGTGGTTGTTTGTTTCTATCTAGTGAGATGTGATTATTTTTTAATGTTGTTTGATGTGTATCACATGTTGTGTTGTTATCTAGATGAAAAGATTGGCATTTATCGGTTTCTTTGACAATCAAGCAGCTGATGAAATAGCATCTTGTGTTGATAATATCAACGAGATGGAGTTTGACACTGTAAATGTCACAAAGAGTAGTTGGAACAAGATATCAACCGCCATAAACAAGAGGCCAACTACAGTAAGCCGACAATGATGCTAACTTACTATTAAATAAAGAAACGTTTTATAATTTGAAACCGAGACTTACCATGGCTCAGAGTATTGCAATTGCAACGTCTTGTTGTATGTAGTAATGATGTTGTGCTTGTGATTGATGATGATTTGATTTTCGTAGAAACATTTTATGAAACATCTTCTAATGATAGTCTCAAAACTACATTTATTGGTTTAACCAAAACAGTTTTCGTTCCGAGCAATAGCTTTTCACACTGTGTTATAACAATTCGATGTTGGTTAAATGTTATTGCGATTGAATTGCAGTTGGATAGGTCAAGATGAAATTTTCAAAAATCACAGCAAACGCACAAAAATCATCCCAAATTGAAAAATTTTAAGATTATATGAGTTCAGAATTTATACCTAAGCGTTTAGAAGACTTGCTTCGTACTGTCAAATAAACGAGCTTTGTCAATGGTAGCATGATTGGAGTAATGTATTTAAGTTTCGCTACTGCTTGTAATGTGGTTTTATTGGCTACTGCGAAAAGTGAATTGTGATTATTTTTGTGTGTTGTTTGACGTGATTCATATGTTATTTTCCTTTTAGATGAAAAAATTGGTATTCTTGGATTTAGTCATGAATGGGGTAGTTGATGAAATAGTATCTTGTGTTGATAATATCAACGAGCTTGAGTTCAATGCTGAAAAGCTCACAAAGAGTAGTTGGAACAAGATATCAACCGCAATAAAGAACAGACCAACTCCGGTAAGCCGACAATAATGCTAATTACCATTAAATAAAGAAACGTTTTATAATTTGATGCCAAGACTTCCCATGGCTCAGAGTATTTCAATTGCAACATGTTATTATTTGTAGTAATGACGTTGTGCTTGTGATTGATGATGATTTGATTTTCGTAGAAACATTTTATGAAACATCTTCTAATGATAGTCTCAAAACTACATTTATTGGCTTAAACAAATCAGTTTTCGTTCCGAGCAATAGCTTTTCACACTGTGTTATAACAATTCGATGTTGGCTAGTCGCTCAGATACAAATGATCTATGTTATTGCGATTGAATTGCAGTTGGATAGGTCAAGATGAAATTTTCAAAAATCACAGCAAACGCACAAAAATCATTCTAAATTAGGAAACGTTTAAGTTTAAATGTGTTCAGAATTTATACCTAAGCGTTTAGAATACTTACTTCGCACTGGCAAATAAATGAGCTTTGTCAATGGTAGTATGAATGAAGTAATGTATTCAAGTTTCGCTACTGCTGGTAATGTGGTTTTGTTGGCTACTGGGAAACGTGAATTGTGATTAATTATATATGTTGTTTGATGTGTATCATATGTTATTTTGTTATTCAGATGAAGAGATTGGTATTCTTGGGTTTATTCATCAATGAGGCAGTTGATGAAATAGCATCTTGTGTTGATAATATCAACGAGCTGAAGTTCAATGCTGAAAAGCTCACAAAGAGTAGTTGGAACAAGATATCAACCGCCATAAACAAGAGACCAACTCCGGTAAGCCGACAATGATGCTAACTTACTATTAAATAAAGAAACGTTTTATAATTTGATATCAAGACTTAACATAGCTCAGAGTATTGCAATTGCAACATTTTATTGTATGTAGTAATGATGTTGTGCTTGTAATTAATGATGATTTGATTTTGCCCGCACGGCACATGCCTTCACGTAGCGCGGATGTGCCTCATTTTTCATGTGGAAACCGAATGTGCCCACCTGGAAGGGTATTCACCTATTCCGATGCTCAATGGCCTGCTAATCAGCAAACGTCCTTTTCAGAACGAGGTGATGAGTGCGTTGCACATAGACTGCTCTTCTCAGGGCACATCATCAAAAAGTTTCGAGGGCCCTCAATACTACAACTGAACATCGAAGACCTCACAGCTAGCAAGATGAACGTTCTTTATCACCTTGCTACTCAGCTTGGGGCATTCGTCATCCTCCTACAGGAGACCCACTGCACATCTGCAGAAAAGCTAGTGCTATCAAACTATCAACTAGCTGGGTTTTCCCTAAGCAGAAAACATGGCCTTGCCACATTTGTCCATGAGCGGCTAAAATGGACCTTATACAATCAACCTCCCACGACATCGGAGACTGAGTGGTTGTGCGTGGATGTTGACGGCTATAAAATTGTTAACATCTACAAACCTCCACCAACGCGGTTGCAAGTTTCCGATCTTCCAGTGTTCACTCACCCTTGTCGGTATGCGGGTGATTTCAACTGCCCCATGTCGACTGGGGTTATAACACCAACAGCGCGGATGGAGACTGGCTACTGGCCTGGGCAAGCTGCAATAATCTTGCCCTTCTCCACGATTCCAAGGATGAACCTAGTTTTCACTCTGGGCGCTGGAACACTGGCACTAACCCGGATCTTACCTTCACCACCGTCGGTCCTGATAGTCGCTTGCCTTATAGACGCGTTTTGGAGAAGTTTTCTAGGTCACAACATCGACCTTCGCTTATAACACCACCAAGGCTTTCCCTCCCAGTACTGAGAAGGCCTGTAAAGCGATGGAACTTCCGCTAGGCCAACTGGAGCCACTAAAAGTCTTTGACAAACAAGTTTGCAAGAAATTTGCCATCATCTGATTCAACAAATATGGATCAGGCCTATCAGGACCTTTGCAATATCTTCAGCAAAACAGCCAAGAAAGCTATCCCACTCGGTCGTCGTAACACCTACATACCGTGTTGGGACGCTAAGTGTGAGGCCCTCTACCAAACGTTTCTGCAGTTTCCTGCGGGAGACCAGTCAAGCAGGGCTGCTACAGCCCTAATAATTTGGCTTGACAAGAAACGCAGAGACCGATGGTCTGAGGCAGTCTGAAACATCGACTTCTCACACTCAAGCAGAAAGGCATGGAGCACAATTAACAACCTTACTGGCAGGTCGCGACACAGCCCCCATAACTGTCCCGTTTCAGCTAACGCCATTGCTGTTCAATTGGTAAGAAACGGAAAATACGAGGGTGTTGATCGTGAGTCGTCTCGTTTGTTTTCTCAAGAAGTGTCTGACCGTTGGAGGGCTTTGATACCATCTCCAATGAATCTCTCTAGCGACTTCTCTCCCAGAGAATTCGATGCCGCTCTCCAACACGTTAAGCCAGGGAAAGCCCCGGGCCCTGACTCTATTTGTCCAGAGCTTATAATCCATGCTGGAACTGCTTTGAAGTCCTGGTTACGTGGCTTCCTCTCTTCCTGCTTGCGCCAACTCAAAATTCCCAAAGTCTGGAGAAGAGCACTTGTAGTTGCGATCCCAAAGCCAAAGAAACCTGTAGAGGACTCAAAGAGGTATCACCCCATCTCTTTGCTCTGTGTCCCCTACAAGATCCTCGAACGACTGATCTACGTTCCTATTGAACCTATTGTCGATCCCCTGCTCCCAGGCGAGCAGGCTGGGTTTCGACATGATAAATCGACAGTAGATCAAGTTGTCTTGCTAAGACAAAACATCGAGGATTCTTTCGAGGCAAAAAAAAGGCCGGTGCTGTGTTTGTAGATCTGACAGCTTCACATGACACTGTCTGGCATCGTGGCCTCACCTGCAAGCTGCTGAGACTTCTCTCGAATAACCACATGGTCCGTATGATCATGGAACTTGTCCGGAATAGAAGTTTTACCCTTACTACCGGTGAAAGCAAGCGAAACAGGTTGCGACGTCTGAAAAACGGCGTTCCACAGGGATCGGTCTTGGCACCCCTTCTTTTCAATATCTATGTGTACGATCTTTCTTCAACGGTCTCTAGAATGTATGCTTATGCCGATGATCTGGCACTGTTATACTCTTCTGATGACTGGAGGGATCTGGAGGGGTTCCTAAGCCAAGACACGACTACAATCTCAACATATCTCCAGACTTGGAGGCTACAGCTCAGCCACACTAAAACGGTGACGATGGCCTTCCACCTGAACAACAGAGAGGCCAAGCGTGAGCTTAATGTCTACAACAATGACAAACGCTTGCCATTCCGTCCAGTCCCTACCTATCTTGGGATTAAACTGGCAGATCACTCACGTTTCGTCACCATCTTGAGGCATTGTGCAAAAAACTAACAACGCGCGTTGCACTGATGAGACGACTTGCAGGCTCGGGCTGGGGTACTGGAGCTAAAACATTGCGTACAGCCGCACTATCTCTGGTCTACTCCACTGTGGAGTACTGTTCACCAGTTTGGTGTCGCAGTGCACACACTCGCCTCATCAATAGTGTTCTCAATGACGCATTGCGCATTGTCAGAGGATGCCTGCGTTCAACTCCACCAGACTATCTACCCGTTCTCGCAGGTATCCAGCCGGCTGAGTTTCGCCAGTTAAGAGCAACGCTCTCCCTGGCATATCGTGGTAGTTTGGACCCTGACCATATTCTCTATGAATTATTGGCTGGGTACCCAGACCGCCACAGAGAGAGACTAAAATTTAGACGCTCCTTCGTGCCCGCTGCACGGAAGTTACCGCAAGATCTAACTGAATTGGATATTCATGCAGCTCAATGGACAGACTTTAAATGGAACACGGAATACTCGGAGTGTTTACCTGATCTCCATGCTTTCATTCCTAGGTCGAGCACTAGGCCAATGGGAATGGGCCTGCCCAGATCATCGTGGGTCAGGATCAACCCCCTGTGGGCTGGTGTTGGGTGCTTTCAGTCGTTCATGCACAAATGGGGCCTTGCTCCTACATCGAATTGCGAGTGTGGTGCTGCAGAACAAACCGCAGAACACAATATTCTGACATGCCCCGTACATCGAGCACCCACCGGAATACGTGGACTGACGATTTTGGATGTCGACACACGATGCTGGCTGAGTACCATCACTGCCAGCATCTGATTTTGAAACAGTGGATGATTCAACAATTCAAGAACATTGCAGTCTTGTTGCTGTTTTTGACGTAGATGTGGATCTTTTCCAAAAGAAGAAGAAGAAGATTTGATTTTCGTAGAAACATTTTATGAAACATCTTCTAATGATAGTCTCAAAACTACATTTATTGGCTTAAACAAATCAGTTTTCGTTCCGAGCAATAGCTTTTCACACTGTGTTATAACAATTCGATGTTGGCTAGTCGCTCGGATACAAATGATCTATGTTATTGCGATTGAATTGCAGTTGGATAGGTCAAGATGAAATTTTCAAAAATCACAGCAAACGCACAAAAATCATCCCAAATTAGAAAACCGTTAAGATTAATTGTGTTCAGAATTTATACCTAACCGTTTAGTGCAATAGACAAATCAAAATCGAAATTCAAAACTTGCTTCGTACTGTCAAATAAACGAGCTTTGTCAATGGTAGCATGAATTCAGTAATGTATTTGAGTTTCGTTACTGCTTAATAAAAACTAGTATTACTTTGTTAAACAGGATATTGATGTGGACAAGTAGAATTGATTATATCAGTGTAGACTAATTGATGACACTAGTATAAACTGAGGTGTTTGCACAACCGAGATTAATCCCATAATTACGTAATGAGTTTTGATAAAATCCATTCACTACACAAAATGAGGTTGCGCATGATTAATAGCTGCTGGATTTTTATGTGAATTTAGCATTGAAAAGTATTTTAACTGCAACTTGACACCACAAAAATGGATTTTGTGGTGATAGATAGAAACTGATGGATAGTCAATAACACTTCACATTCACGAAACAATAATCAGAAAAATAAGTGTTCTGTCTGAAATTTTACGAGCGATACTAAATGTGTTTGTCGTTTTTGTTGAAACCTCACTTGATATGAGCAGAAGGGTCGAAAAATTAAAGTGGGTGGCACGACTTTGTGCAACACGTAATTAAACAACACGGCAAATACGTTTCCTGTAAATCTAAATATACGATAGTGAAATATATTGATAGATAGCAAGTGACTCGGATGTTGTTGTGTTCCGTTCACAATGAGACTTTTCAAAGTTTGTCGATATCAGCCATAATGCAAGTGCACCTTGGTTTAGATCACGAAGCTGTATTATGTCGTTACACACCATTATAGCCGTACCATTGTTCTATGCAAATCGGACACGATTTGTTGCATAAGTAAACGTCCAGTTATATGACGATGACATAAAAACTGAAAATCAACAGTAACAAAGTATAATCGTGTTGATAACGTTATGTTTAACAAATACAGCATAAACGTTGTACATTCTACCAAGTTCCTGATCACATAACAAAAGAACGTTTCTATACATGATCAATTTACCGGTTTTCGATGTGTACTAATGTATGATAATCTGTAACAAACATCATTTATTATGTGATATGATTGTGAGAAAACTTAGTCACGGGCCATTTTGACATGCAGCATTTGCATAATCCATCTTCAAATGCACTGTGCGATGACGATTGAAGTAGTATCAAACGAAACTGAAGAACATTGCTCAACATTTCTCACTGTCAACAATCAAATTGGTTCAAACCAAATTTGTATTTGATAATGATTGGCAAGCATGTAGTGAAATCAAGAACCGATCAACAAGATGTGGAACTTGAGGGCACTTGATATTCGATATCGACCACCACCACCACCACATTTCAATGTGTGTCGCCCAAATGTAATCCAATTGCGACAAAATGCATTTATGACGATCAAATTATAAACAGATCGTTTGTTCTTATCATAGAAACAAGATCAAAATATCATAGAAACAAGCGTACAGCGTTGTGCAGTAGTGCTTGAAAACGTCGGTTTCCATCCGCTATATTTTATAAAAGAGTCATGAGGGCTCTTGTTAATCGGTTGGTGTTCCAATAAGCTGATCCAGCAGATCATCTTGTGGTTGTTTGTTTCTATCTAGTGAGATGTGATTATTTTTTAATGTTGTTTGATGTGTATCACATGTTGTGTTGTTATCTAGATGAAAAGATTGGCATTTATCGGTTTCTTTGACAATCAAGCAGCTGATGAAATAGCATCTTGTGTTGATAATATCAACGAGATGGAGTTTGACACTGTAAATGTCACAAAGAGTAGTTGGAACAAGATATCAACCGCCATAAACAAGAGGCCAACTACAGTAAGCCGACAATGATGCTAACTTACTATTAAATAAAGAAACGTTTTATAATTTGAAACCGAGACTTACCATGGCTCAGAGTATTGCAATTGCAACGTCTTGTTGTATGTAGTAATGATGTTGTGCTTGTGATTGATGATGATTTGATTTTCGTAGAAACATTTTATGAAACATCTTCTAATGATAGTCTCAAAACTACATTTATTGGTTTAACCCAGTGGTTCTCAAACTTTTTGCGATGCGACGCATTTAAAAAAGCTTGCGAGACTTTGCGACGCACCAGACAGCATCGTACAGTTTAGTTTGCCGTACTGCGAGATAAATGTGACCCATAATCTACATAAATAACTGCCCCTATGCAAATGGTCCCGAGATTTTGGATTGGTCTGTCATCTTCAATCGTAAAATTACGCTCTTCTAAGTTTGTAACTCATCTTTCCTGTTTTCGTCCAACATAAAACTGAATGCTTTATTCTTCATATATTTTTCGCCAATTAAGTTAAACTGCTGCAATTTGATTCTTGAATAACAAGTCAACCGTTGCAACAGTGTATTAAAAACACTATTGTGAAAATGTCAGAAGAAAGTAAAAAAGGAATCTACGATCAGAGTTCTTTTGACGCAATAAAACCTAGACTTAATGGCACAAAACCAAAATATCCAGCGACGCCTTTGGAAAATTGAAACGACGCACCGGGGCGTCGCGACGCACAGTTTGAGAACCACTGGTTTAACCAAATCAGTTTTCGTTCCGAGCAATAGCTTTTCACACTGTGTTATAACAATTCGATGTTGGCTAGTCGCCAACAGGCTTTTTACAACACTCCAATCTTTACTCTACTTTGATCTACTACTCAATGATTTTCTGAATCTTTGAATTACACTCTTGGAATCTCTAAATGAATAAAAAAATCATGCTGCCTTATATATACGGCTGAAAAATAATCTGGAAATTGGTAGAACATCATGTGACAGGAAAAACACCGTAAATAAATTACGTAATCGGTAATAATAATAATAATAATAATAATAATAAAGGAAATTCTTCGAGAAGAAGCAAGAATCACTAGAATATGCTGGAAAGTCACGTAGATAGCCATTGTAAGGTCACAAAGGCGTGTGAGTTACAAATCTATTTATAAATCGGAAAGAAAAAAAGGTCTTTCTTTGAAAACAGTTTAGCAAGTTAGGGCTACAAACAATTCAGATTTACAAATAAATAATCACGGCAAAACAAACAGATTACAACTCTACACATATGTAAAACTATTCCAGAACGCAAATTTACGTATTCATGACCAATTGTTTGATGTACACCGGAAAAAACTCATTGGAAAACCGCTATAGCTCTTTATTTTTACGGGCGTAATCGTTTTATCTACCCGATGTTGTAAAAAGCTGCTGATGCGATGTTTTTGCTAACATTTTGTTCTTCGCGGTGAATAAGTTTGATTGATCATTTGGAAACAGCCTTTCTTTGAAGTATCATTACTAGGTGTCGGCGCTTAGGAGTGTAAATGTGCCATACCACTAGGCGAGCGCTTGTATAGTGGTGAAAGTGTAGTTTGTCTGTTTTGAGAAAATGACTTTCGTAACTGCGACTTTATAAGAGTCTACATTTCAAAATACACTCGACCCTCTTTTTTACGGATCTTGTTATTTTGGTTTATCTGGACAGTGAGTCCAAACGGCCAGCAAATGAAATCAAACATCGTGCGCCTCGCTCACTACCAGAAATGCCATATAGGTGGCTTCCGACGCTCGTAAACACCGTGTTTTGTGTGAGTAACTCTGCCGTTCTTGATTTTGTAAATAGTATAAATGCATTGTGCATATTGTTAAGGACAGTTATTTTGTTTTGTTTGCATTACATAAATAAATTTGTGTTTTCCGAACTTTTTCATTATTCGGACAGGTTCCTCCTGCACCATCTAGTCTGGAAAAAGAAGGGTTGAATGTAACTTGTAAAATGTATCAGTAACAATGTTAATCTGATATTGTGACTCATTTAAAGTTATTACGGTCGGTTGTTTAAAATAAATGAAAATGGGTATACGCAATTTCTTTTAGAATAGATTGGTAAGCTCGAGTGAATTATGTGTGAGTGAAGATACAGGGTGAGTCACGGGAAATGGATGTTTTTGGAACGCCCCTTGCTCTTCTAGAGTAAGTGGTTAGAGTGTGAGGAAGGCAGTCTTTAAACCTGCTTAAGATGCCGTTTAGTTTGTTGCTATTTGTTTATCTTTTACGTTAATTTTTGTATTTGTTAGTCATTAATTTTGAATTGCTTTTTTTCTTAATTTCAAATTGATTTTAAATTGCTTTCCCTCATGCTACCGTGGAGTCTTGAACACCGTGTGTTTGCTTATGACACCTACGTGAAAAATGGTGAATCAGTGACTGAAACCCAACGTCTCTTCAAGCGAAGATACAACATCAGTCGTCACGGTGATGTACCAAACCGCAATTCCATTCTTAGGTGGGTTAATGCACTAAGAACGACTAGTTAATTATTGAAAACCAAACCACCCGGTCCTGCCAGAACCGCCAGAAGACCAGGAAATGCGGATCGAGTGAGAGAAGCAATCATTCGAAGTCCCAGACGCTTTGCTAGGCGACACTCTGCAGAACTGAAAATAAGTCAGAGCACTGTGCAGCGAATCTTACATAAAGACCTAGCCTTTCAACCGTACAAAATTATGACTGGCCTACAATTGAATCCGCGGGATTAACAACAACGTTTGTCTTTTTGCCAAACAATGCTCGACATGTTTGAAGAAAATGAGGATTTGATCCTAATAATGAGTGATAAAGCCCATTTTCATCTAAATGGTACAGTTAACAAACAAAACTTTCAATACTGGGCTTCAGAAAATTCTCGTGAATTACCTCAGCGACTACTACACAGCCCAAAAGTGACTGTTTGGTGTGGTTTGGGAAAGTGCGGGATATTTGGTCCATTCTTTTTCGAAGAAGAAGAGATAGCAACGGTTACTTCAAACTGCTGTATTCGAATGTTTGAAAACTGTTCCCTACCGGAGCTTCGCAGACGAGAAATCAATAGGGCATCAATGTGGTTTCAACAAGATGGGGCCACTGCTCATACAGCAAGAGCGTCCATGATTGCTGTTCGAGCTGCATTCCCTAATCATGTCATTTCATGCTTTGGAGATCTCCCGTGGCCTCCGCGCTCACCCGATCTTTCCATGTGCAATTTTTATCCGTGGGGATTTTTGAAATCACGCGTTTACGCTGGGAAACCCCGCACACTTGGAGAATTGAAGACTGCAATACGTGAAAATATCAAAGAAATTGGTGAAGAAACTTTAGTGAGAGTGGAAGCTAACTTTAGAAAGCGGCTTCAAATTTGTGCTAGTGAAAATGGCCATCATTTGTCAGACATAATTTTTCGCTCCTGAATATTCCATAATGGCATAGTTTAGTAAATGTTTTTGTGTACATTATAAAGTTTTTGTTAAAATATTTGCAGAGTTTTGTCTTCCTTAAAAACATCCGAAATGATAATTACCCTGCTTATGGGTTTTATCACACAAAAA
Organism: Trididemnum clinides; assembly: GCA_963675345.1. NCBI lineage: Eukaryota > Metazoa > Chordata > Ascidiacea > Aplousobranchia > Didemnidae > Trididemnum > Trididemnum clinides. Next base: position 10,186,596 of record OY776285.1, read on the forward strand.
AGAGGCTTTGAACCCTTATCCTTTGGTGCGTTGTCTGTTTTGCACAGCTGTCTTTGGTAATAGTAGCCTAACTCCAGGTCATCTTCAAAAACATTTGAAGACACAGCATCCTAGTCATTAAAATAAATCAAGGGCGTTCTTTGAATCATGTCTGGAAAATCATTTAAAGCAACTATCTTTATTTGAGAATAATATGGCAAAAGAATGATTTGGTTCTTGCTTCTGTTCAAATGGCTCACGTCTGTAGTGGATTGCTTCCCTACATACTATTACCAACTTCATAATAACAATAATCAGTGGCAACATTGCCAGAAAGTGTGCTTCGCCTGGTAGTAAAATAGCTTAAGCTTTTACTTTTTCCGTGTTGCAGGTTACACAAGTTTGTATATTATATTCGTAAAACTTTTATCGTGGCTAGCATCTAGAATTCAGGAACAAGTTGTTAATAAAGAAGAATCAACTTGAGAATTGTCAGAACCATCAAGGTGTTCTACACGTCGTAATGAAAACAAAATGTCCATATACAGAGTTGGAATCTGTAGTTCTTCCGTGTCTTGAAATTGCTGTAGACACTTTGCACGGAGGGGAAAAGCCATCGCAAAAGTAAGGCAAATTTCTTATCCGATAATACAACTAACATATTTCTGAAGATCTGCTGAATCAACTGCTTGACAAGTTAAAGAAAGCTCATTCTTATAGTATGCAACTCTTGAAACTATAGGCATTTCAGATGAGGTTCAATTGATTGTGTATTGTAGGTTTGCCGATGAAGAAGCAAAAACCATTGTGGAGCACTACCTGTGCTGCCTAAAAGTTGGTGTTAGCACAACTGCTCAAGCTATTTTTGACAGGCTGAATCAATTTTTTGAGGAGCATGATCTGGATTGGACGAAATGTAAATCAGTTACTACTGATGGAGCAGCAGCCATGCAAGATTCTACAAATGAAGTTATTCGAAAAATATAAACGTCTCACTTTAGTGTGTTTCGAATCATTGCATGATCCACCGAGTGGCACTTGTACTTAAAAAATTGAAACACGGAACCAACCAGCATTGTGGTCTTAAAATAGTCGAATTTGTGCATCAACTATGTTACCTTTTTTTGAAATACAGATTAAAATCTGTTTTGCTGAATACTTACCAATTCTCCGATTTCTGTCTAAAATCGAACAACAAATTTATCGATTTCATGCTCATCGCCAAAACAAGCATTTGGTTCATACTCAGAGTGAGTACGAAAGAGCTCAATCTTTGTATTATGCCTATTCACACGAAAACATGCTTGTTTTACCTGATGTGTTTTGTCAGGGGTAAACTCGCATCAAAACACCACGTATAGTAACTTCACAATACTGGAACAGACATACTTTTATTAGCGTTTTCAATCAACATGATATGAAGACATTTTATGGCCCAACATGACGTGAAGGTGGCGTAATATTAAGACGAAACTATTGGCAATCTTGTATTCATTAAACAATTTAACATGAAACTGTAACTGCGCGTGTGAGGCTAAGATTTGATGCTTAGTTTCATATATCAGTTTTTTGATCATGTAATGTCATTGCGATGTCACATTTCGATTTGGAGGAATGAAATGCGACAAACAAAACACTCGCTTTTGTTGCGTTATCATCTAATATATTTTAATGTTTATGATTGAATTGCTTTTTTAAAGTAGCGGTGCGGAAACTTATTTGCAGGCGGGTCAATTTAGCTCTAATAGAAAATATCGTGGATTAGACATAGACATCTGTGTTTTTATGTGTAATCGACCTCAAAAAGACAGAGTATCTAAATTTCATAGTCTTGGTGTCTATTTGAAACACAAATTGTATCTTTCCACAAGCCACACAATTTTATCTTCCAGTCCGCATTTGACATGCGCACCACAGTTTGCAAAGCCCTGCTTTGATGACGCCACTGCAGTCGTTCTCATGTAACAAAACAATATTTATTTGTTTTATTATTTTATAACAACACTGATACCACTGAAACAAGCAGCGGTCACTCAGCTAAAATATCTTCCTTTCTTTACATTCTGATTTGATGCTTAAGCGTTTTGTGCAACACACAAATCAACTGCAACTTGACTCCTCAAAAACTTGATTCCTTTTAGTACAATAGACTGCAACTTGATTCCGTTTAGTGCAGTAGACAAATCTGCAACCTTACTCCGTTTAGTTATTTACATTCTGATTCGATTACTCATTTACATTCTGAATGTATTGGTCGTTTTTGTTGAAACCTCACGTGATATGGGCAGAAGGGTCGAAAAATTGAAGTGGGTGACACGTAATTAAACAACACAGCAAATACATTTCCTGTAAATCTAAATATACGATAGTGAGATATCTTGATAGATAGCAAGTGACTCGGATGTTGTTGTGTTTCGTTCACAACGAGACCTTTCAAAGTTTGTCGTCATCAGCCGTATTGCAAGTGCAGATGGTTTAGATCACGAAGCTGTATTATGTTGTTACACACCATTATAGCCGTACTATTGTTCTACGCAAATCCGACACGATTTGCTACATAAGTAAACGTCCAGTTATATGATGATGCCACAAAAACTGAAAATCGACAGTAGCAAAGTATAATCATGTTGATAACGTTATGTTTAACAATTCAGCATAAACGTTGTACATTCTACCAAGTTCCTGGTCACATAACAGAAGAACATTCCTATACATGTACATGATCAATTTACCGGTTTTCGATATACACTGATGTATGACAATCTGTAAAATACATTGTGACTGCTATTATTCCAGTCACACAGTTTGGGGGAAAAGTCGTGGCCCACAGCGCTAACTCAATCGCGGCATCGAAAGCATTCTTGATGATGGAATCAAATTTAAATCAAACGTCAAAAAATCCAATTGATCCTGTAGAATGGTGTCGATACTGCGACAGGTTTTCTAGAATAATTAAACAATTATAAGCAAATAGCCAAACCTCACACTTAATTTAGATGCAAAATATAGTTGAGTGCAATAATCAAAATAGCAAATGACGATGGCATTAAGCTTTAACAGTAAGACGATAAATAACAATAATTATGTGAGAGAATTGTAGAGAAGCATTTTGCTCTATACACTGTTAAGCTTATGGCTTTTTAACTGAGATTTAGCGAGATTTTCTACAATTGATGTATGGTATTATCACTGGTACTATTGTTATAGTTCTAATTCAGTTACAAATTTATTTGCAAGAATTACATGATAAGGCAACAATAAGCGCTCGTTGTTAACAAAAATTCAGCAGCTTATAATAAATACACTTACTGACTGTATACACTTGCCGAAACGATTTAAACTTTATAGCAGAGATTTATACTTCGACCATATTTTTGATTTTGAGAAACACCTAAAATGACTGAGGTGCCGTGGTTTTATAGTGCTGCAAATCTACGAGATTCTCAGGCCAGCATGTGGAAGTAGACAATGAAAACTTAACAGAATTGATTGTCCTAGATATTATTTTTTAGAATTGCTGACAGTACAAAGGCACGAATTATAAACGTAGGTTTTTAGAACCTGTATGTGGTTGATGTAGAAAAGGCCTTGCAATTTTAGTAGAGTGAGAATCAGTTTAAATTTAATTTCTCATGAGAAGATTTTGTTTGCAACACACGGCTCCCCTTAAGCCCTCTGCGGGAAATAAGTTCAAACATGACACACTAGTCACAATAACAAATAAAGTACGGCGCAAACACAACCTAATTTAAGAGACACTTTTATATACAGCAATAAAAACACGATCACAGATTTTATGCACGTTCGGCTTCCAGCAATGAGCACAACTTAGAAATAGGACGAGTGCACACAGATAATCTGGTTTGAACCATATCATTTCTGGTCAGTCCATGTTTATATAGAAAATTTTTGATCACTCGGCATATGACCCATAAGTTGCGAAGTGCGTTGTGAACAATCAAGACTATTTAAGTTAACTGGTTGATGTAATGATAGCCTCATCGAACAGATTATCTCATGGTTGTTTGTTTCTAACTAGTCAATTGTGATTATTTTTATATGTTGTTTGATGTGCATCAATTGCTATTTTGTTATTTAGATGAAAAAGTTCGTATTTATCGGTTTATTCAACAATGATGCAGTTGATAAAATAGCATCTTGTGTTAATAATATCGACGAGCTGACGTTTGACGCTATAAACATCACAAGGAGTAGTTGGAACAAGATATCAACTGCCATAAACAACAGACCAACTCCGGTAAGTCGACAATAATGCTAATTTACTATTAAACAATGAAAAGTGATATAATTTGATACAAACAGTTAACATAACTCAGAGTATTGCAACATTTTATTATTTGAAAACTTAGTAATAATTTTATGCTTATGATCGATGATGATTTGATGTTCGTAGAAACTTTTAATAACACATATCCAAATGATAGTCTCAAAACTACATTTATTGGCTTAACCAAGACAGTTTTTGTTACGAGCAATAACTGTTCACACTTCGTTATAGCAATTCGATGTTGGTTAGTTGCTCAGATATTAAATGATCAATGTTATTGCGACTGAAATGCAGTTAGATATGTCAACATGGAATTTTGCATAAATCGTAGCAAAGGCGCCAGTGACATTCTAAAGCAATTTTTCTGTAACGATTTCTCACATTCAAAAGCGTTTAGACACAGTACGTTTTTCTGGTTGACCTTCAAAACAAAATAGTTTATGGATCAAAGTCGTGCATCAACTATTTTACTCCTTTTTCCGAAATATATAACAAAAACTGTTTTGCTAAATACTTGCAAATTCTTCGATATGTGTCTAAAATCAAACATCAAATTTATCGATTTCGTGATGATCACCATTTCGTGATGATCACATCAAATTTATCGTTGAGCAATTTGTTCATAACGAGATAATTAAAAAGCTCGATCTCAAAAATCTCAAGATGTTCCTGAACATTTTTTTACGAAATCAAAACAGTCAAACAATTCCTAATTTGTTTGAAACTATCCAAGATCATGGGATGACTTCCCAAGGTTGACAACTGTGATTGTATTTGATATTCTGCTGGCTTTTCATTTGTTTTTCTGAGTTTTTTAAAACAAATGTGACAATGGGTTCGAATAGGTGAAACGACGTTTACAGCGACCACGAAACTTCTTTCTCCGCTATAAAGCAACATCTCTCACAAAACCCGACATGTGTACGTGAATACAATGTGGCAAATTTTCCATTCTTACACCTGGCCGTACTTCTTTTCACTTCTCCATCCTTGAAGCCACTTACATCAAAATAACCAAACTAAATTTATGTAAACAAAAGGAATTCGTGTGTAACCTAAAAATCACACATTAGTTTCCGCTCCTTCTATTGATTGCTCCTTTTAGCAATCAAGAATGAAGCTTTTTTTCTTTTTCGTCAATTGCATTTCTATATAAGTGACTCACTTTATCATAATCATTCCGTTTCTGATGGATTCTCTTGAAAAGTGTCAGACGAAAAGCTTCGAGGATATGAATACCCTACTTTCTGCTACTATCAGTTAGAATTGATTATCCGAGCAATATCATAAGTCGTCTCAATTTTTCAAAGTTGAGATAAAACCAAAATTCTATTTACACGACAAAGAACAATAACTTTTGTTGCGTTATCATGTAATATATTTTAATACTTATAATTATATTGCTCTTTTAATGTAGTGGTGTGGAAACGTTTTTGCAGGCATGCCAAATTCACACAGAATTGTGAGTTAGGCATGAATGCTTTCCGAGACGTGTGTGTTTTCATGTGATAATCGACCTCAAAAAGACAAAGTTATTTCAATTTTAAGATCTTAGTGTGGATTTAAGGCACAAGTTGCATCTTTCCACAGGCCACACACAGTTTCATCTTCTAGTCTGCATTTGGCGTGCGCACCGCAGCCCTGCTGTGATGACGCCACTGCAGTCGTTCTTATGTAGCAAAACAATATTTATTTGTTATATATTTTAAAACAATAGTGATACCACTGAAACGATCAGTGGTCACTTAACTAAAATATCAGATATATTTACTTAATTATATTCAAATTCGATGCCTAAGCGTTTAGTGCAAAAGACAGAACAACATTAAAGCTCAAAACTTGCTTCGTGCTGTCAAATAAACGAACTTTGCCAATGGTAGCAAGAGTGAACTAATGTATTTGAGTTTCGCTACTGCTTACAATAACTAGTATTACTTTGTTAAGCAGGATATTGATGAAGGCAAGTAGAATTGATTATATCAGTATAGACTGATTAATGACACGAGTATAAACGAATGTGTTTACACAATCGAGATCTATCCTATCATCACGTTATGAGTATTGATCAAATCTATCCACTACACAAGATGGCGAGTGATTAATACTCGCTGGTTTTTTTATGTGAATTTAGCATTGAAATGCATTTAACAGCAATTTACTCTACACACCTGGATTTTGTGGTGATAGATGAAAATTGATAAAAAGTCAATAACAATTCACATTGACGAAACAATAGTCAGAAAAATATGTATTCTGTGTGAAAGTTTACGAGCGATGCTAAATGTGTTTGTCGTTTTTGATGACACCTAACGTGATATGAGCAGATAAGTCAAACAGTTTAGGTGAGTGACACGACATTGTGCAACACGTAATTAAACAGCGCAGTAAATACATTTTCTTACATCTGAATATAAGATAATGAAATATTGATATAATAATAGATAGCAAGTGACTCGGCTGTTGTTGTGTTTCGTTCACAATGAGACTTTTCACTATTATCGTCATTAGTCTTAATGCAACCGCACCTTCGTTTAGATCACGAAGCTGTGCTATTTTGTTGCCAGAGTTCCCACACAATTTTCAAAACTAAATTAAATGACTTTCAATGGTTTTCCACGACTTTTCTATGACCATTATTAAAGCATTTTTAAATACATTTATCAGTTCAAATTGAAATAGCTTTTTCGGAAACGAGATCAAATTCTTGTTAATTGCTCCTGGTGCCAACGTTTTCACTTGCCAATATTATTGAACTTGCAATGCTTTATCATTCAATTTTAACATCTAGAGATACAATATGTGCTTAAGCACACCTTACTACCACAATGGTACTCTCACAAGACGTTGATCAAACATAATACTTGATAAGAAGACATTCAATTAAATTACTCATTTCTGGCATATTTAGCTCAAACTATCTTAATTAAATTTGAATCTTTTAATGTTTTAGCTGACTTTCTAAGTCTCCTTCAATTATGCTTATGCTACTAAATGTTATAAAATGCAAACTAGCACATGCAAAAAATCTAGACATTGCAATTAAATTCACATAGAACTACAGTGAGACTATGAAAACAATACGACAATAATTATGTTTTCTAGCCAGAAAAAGTCCTCTTTTGTGGTCTTTAACCCTGCAATCTCTGAGCTGTGCATTTTACTTAGAATAGCTTTGTTTCTAAGCTGGAATATTATTGTTTATTAGAATAATATCAAACAAACAATGAAATGAAAGACTAGTTTCCAAAAAGCCCCTTTACAATTCTCATTTAACTGGATCAAGAAATAGTGAGCAGTTCTGTTGTTAACTATGACTCTATGCAATCTAAATGTAACATAAATGAACAAGTTAGTTATAACAAGATAAAATGCCGCATTAAAAATTAACAAGAAACATATACACAGAAAATTTTAGGGCTCAAGAAAATGATTCCACAATCTAGCAGAAAAACAACTCTCAGTAAATCTGGTAGAAAATGTTCACATAACTTCTTTTTACTAAACACGGAGTGGTACTGTAGTTGCATTAAGCAGAAAGCATAATAAGAAATATAGTTTATCAACAATTCTCCCAGGAAAAAAACCACATCAACCATATAAGTTTAACAAAAAGTCATGATAAAGCATAGGCAATTTAAATACTGAACCAATATGATCCTTCTTAAGCATACAAAGACAAAGGTTATTCCATAAACTTCTACTTTTTGTTCAAAACACGTAGTTAGTCACAAAACGTTTTCTCATTTTCTTCGCTTTCACGAATCTTTAATCTGAAAGCATTTTACTTTGCAAGCAAAGTAAAGCAAACTTTGCAAGCAACTTTGCAAGCAAAGTAAAATTGTGCTTTACTTCCGCCTCTGTAGCTAATTTGTCTGCTTCTAGGCTCAGAGCTTGGATGCTTTTATTCAATAACTTTCTTTTACATTTGACTTCACAAATTTTATCTTCTACGGGGATAAAAGAAAGCTCACTGAAATGATTAGCATTACTCTTGACACTACTGTACACAAAGCGACTCGCAACTAAGGTTTTCTTTTGCAAGTTTTCAACCAAAAGTTCGCTGTTGACTGAAAACCCTCTTTCGACTGCAGCTTGACCATGAAAAAGCGTGAAAATAATTGTAAGAACTTTCCACACCTTTGAGTGCTTTGCATCTTTCATGTAATTCCAATAGAATTCATCCAATCTGTCTGTATTCATGTTGAAACTCAAAAACTCAGCAAGGTGATTTTGTTTCATTTCCATTACAAAACCTTTTAACTGAGTAAGAATTTCGTCGCAAGCTTCTGCCAAACATCACTTTCCATTGAGCAAAATCTGCAGAAGTCGCTCAAACTTAACCTGTGCTTTTGCAGAATCGGATACCAACATCTGTGGTACGACACTCACCAAACTCTGAAGCAAAGAATACTTTAAAGGAGATCTATCCAACAGTTTGATTACAATAGCAGACAAAAACTTAGTGCAATCTTTTTTGAAACACAAGATGCGTAGTTCACTTACAGCTTTTTTCTGTTATTTTTTTTAAAGTACTTTGAGCAGCAAAGCCAATGTCAACATCCTTTGGGTTTTTTGTTTCTTTTTGTCCGCAGGGTCAGTAGTAGATAACTTCTTGAAAGTATCGGCTTTTTCTACAACTTCTTTTTTTTAAATGACCCATGATAGCCAGTAGCAAATCTTTCAAAGACAAAGCCAAGAAAGGAGTCATTGAAGCTTTGGTTTGAAACTTCAACAAAAATTCTTGCAGCGGTTTTGCCACAGCAACAAAAAATTCCAGCTTAGCTTCAATTAGGGTATCGTCGCATGCAGATGCGACGAAAACAAAGAAAGCAGAAGCTGCAGCTCTTCTTTCACTCTTCACATTTTTGACATATTTTTTGACGCGAGGACAAATTTTAAAAGCTTGTTTAGCAACCTTGATATCTTCTACCCTTCTATGCCGACAAAATCGAAAAGCAAACAAATTACTGCCTGTACTTTAAATAAAATCTTCCCTTCTGACAGGAGTATCATAAAAAATTTGCCTCAAAGAATGCAGAGTATTGGCAAGATTCCATTCAGGTTCTTTTGCTTCCTTTTTAAAACTTCCATGGACAACATGCAAACTACAACTTCCTATATTTAACAAGTCTGGGAGTTCTTCACCTTTGCGTTCTTGAAAAAGATTATGATAAAACTTCCAGTTTATTTTGAGACCATCCATAGATATTTGCACTAAACTGCTGGAGTTAATTGAAGCGAATCTATTTTTTAAATGAGTCAACAAAACTCAGCATATCTGCTGTTGTAGCATGCCCCATAAACTCTGAATTAAAGTATCTCTCTGCTACTTTATTGCTTTCGCTGTCCCAGAATCTAACAATCATATCTATTTGCTTTTTCTGGTTGATTTGATTCGAGCTTTCATCAAACGATAAAATATAGTACTTGACTGCACGAATTTTCTCTATAAGCAACTCATGAAAATAACGATAAATGCCAAATCATGCTAAATAAGCACACTTTGTAACTCCACGTGAAAATGACTGTGCAATCTGTTTGAAAACATTTTAGAAAATAAACAGCTAATAACTTGGCAAAACTAAACGGGTAGTGACTGATTATTACTTTAATAACCCAAAGAAATTCTGCATGCAACACTTCCTCTGATATGATCAAAAATGTGCTTGGTAATGATACCGGCACTGTTGACACATCACTGGTGTGATTAGGAATAGCAACAGAGGATGAAATTTTTTCACCAGATTGCATTTGCTAAGTTACTACTACTGGTATTACTGATAACTTAAAAAAATTTCTTTCACTTCTCAGCAAAATTTCGTGGCTTTTCCATGACTTTCCAGAAAAGTTTCTTTTCAGGATTTTTCATGATTATCCATGACCGTGGGAACCCTGTGTTCCCCTCATAATAGCTGTACTATTGTTTTACGCAAATCAGACGGGATTTGTTGCGCAAGTAAACTTCCAGTTATATGATAATGCAATAAAAACCGAAAATCAATAGTAGCAACTTATAATCATGTTGAAAACTGCATGTTTTCAATTACAGCATAAACGTTGCACATTCTACCATGTTTCTGGTCATATAACAGCAGAAACTTCGTATATGTATGATCAATTTGATCCATATATGATATGATCAATATATATGATCAATTAATGGTTTTCGATATACAGTATGCTAATGCATGATATTTTATAAGGATTTTTTTTAATATATTAGGTTGGCAATCATTATGCCTGTCTGCCATTGTCATAAGATGGCCACAACAAACAGAAATCACCAAGCCATGATTAGAAAAAGTTTTGAGAATATGGTTGGCAATATCAATACCCTTTTTGTTATTGCAGTCAGCAAAAAGCAAAAAAGTTCCTAAATTTCCCAAGCATAATCAACATTTTGAACCAGCCATAATGAAAATGTGGTTTGTTCTATGTCAGCAAAATCAGGAGTGGCATCAACAATTATGCTATAATATTTGGCATTTTGTACTACAGAAATAATTTTTTGTTGCACAAGCTTTCCACAAGCATCAATGAAGTCATTCTGGCTTTGTGGGAAAAGATAATATGCTGCCATCCGAATGCCTAGTTCTTGAGTGGTCATTACTTTAGTTATGTGACATCAACAAAGCATCAAATCTTGCTGATAGCTCCAGCAAACCAAGAAAGTTGCTTTTTTACTATCTTCAATATGTTCAGCACTACCTCTAAATCCTTGGCTTCTTTCTCTCAGAAAAAGAACTACATAAACAATACGTTTCAATATGCCTTTGCATTGTTCAACTTCTTTTAACAATTTATTTTCAAGTCGAAAGTCAATTCCAGTTTGGCATTTTTAAGCATTTCATGGTAGAATAGCGATTCACTGGCCCAGATGGCTTTCTCGCAGCCAGGGCCGTTAGCACGTCTTTCAGAAATGTCTGACAGAAACCGAACCTGCCCACCTGGAAGGGTAACCCCTAACCCGGATGTTCAGCCAGCGCCTACTACTCGGCAAACGCATTTTTCAGGGCGGGGCGATGTGCCCCTTTCAAGGCACACCGTCAACAAGTTCCGAAGGCCAGCAGTTTTGCAGCTGAACATCGAAGGCCTCACTGCAAGCAAGGTGAATGTACTTTATCATCTCGCTGTGCAGTACAAGGCACTCGTCATTCTTCTTCAGGAGACCCACTGCACTTGTGCACATAAGCTAACAATACCAGGCTTTGCACTAGCTGGGTCTTCTTTAAGCAGGAAGCATGGCCTTGCCACTTTTATCCACGACCAGCTAAAATGGACCCTTGCTAAACAGTCTCTAGCTACATCGGAAAGTGAGTGGTTGTGCGTGGACGTTGGTGGTTATAGAATCGTCAGTGTCAAAAACCTCCACCCACGCGACTGCAAACTCAGTGTTTCTTCACCCCGTTCTCTATGCTGGCGATTTTAATTGTCTGCATGTCAACTGGAGTTATAGAACCAGCAGTGCCGATGGAGAGTGCCTTGTTGCTTGGGGAAGCCTTAACGGCCTTGTACCTCTCCACGACCCAAGAGACGTGGCTACCTTTTATTCTGGCCGCTGGAACACTGGCACCAATCCTAATCTGACATTTGTCAGTGTTGGTCCAGACAGCCGTGTAGCTGACAGAGGCATCTTAGAGAAGTTCCTCAGGTTACAATATCGACCCTCGCTTAATGTTCCACCAAGACTTGCTCTGCCTGTTTCGAGCAAACCTTTTGAGCGATGGAACTCCCGCAAGGCCAACTGGAGCCACCACAATGCATTGACCAACAAACCTGCCAAGAGTTTGTTGTCACCAGATTCACCAGATGTAGATCTGGCCTACCAGGACTTCTGCAATGTCATCAGAACAGCAACCAAAAATTCTATCCCACGCTGTCGTCGAAATAACCATATACCATGTTGGGATGCTGAGTGCGAGAACCTCTACCGGACATTTCTGCAGTCGCCTGAAGGAAGCTACTCTAATGGAGCTGCCACTGCCCTGCTCCTCAGGCTCGACAAGAAACGCGGAGATCGATGGTCCGAGGCAATTTAGACTATTGATTTTTTGCATTCTAGCCGAAAATCATGGAGTATATTGAACAACCTAACTGGTAGATCACGGCGCTCCCCTAGTCAAAGTGCCATCTCAGCTACGGCTATTGCGTCCCAGCTGATTGGAAACGACAGATACGAGAGTATTGACCGTGAGTCATCTCGACTCATCACGCAAGAAGTGTCAGATCTTCGGAGGGCCACTCCAACAAGTCCAGTGAACATCTCTGAAAGTTTAACCTTTCGATAGTTCGCTGCTGCCCTCAAACACCTGAAACCAGGAAAAGCTCCAGGCCCAGGTTCTATTTTCCCAGAGCTAATAATCTATGCTGGAGCTGCACTGAAGTCCTGGTTGTGTGGCTTCCTTTCTTCCTTCCTGCGCCACCTCAAAATTCCAAAAGTCTGGAAAAGAGCACTGGTAGTGGCGATCCCTAAACCCAAGAAGCCTGTAGAGGACCTGAAAAGCTATCGTCCTATCTCCTTGCTTTGTTTCCCCTACAAGATCCTTAAGAGGCTCATGCACGCTCGTGTTGAACCGATTGTTGACCCACTTCTCCCTAGGGAGCAGGCTGGGTTTTGACGGGGAAGGTCAACCGTGTATTAGACTGTTTTGCTTACTCAAAACATCGAGGATTAGTTTGAGGCCAAGAAGAAGGCTCGTGCCATGTTTGTCGATTTGACAGCTGCTTACGACACTGTGTGCCACCATGCTCTCTCCTGCAAGTTGCTTAAGCTTTTACAGGATAAACGCATGGTCCGGATGATCATGAAACTTGTCCGGAATAGAATCTTTACGATCACTACTGGTGACAGTAAGCAAAGCAGGTTAAGACGTTTGCAAAACGGCGTCCCACAGAGATTGGCCTTGGTTTCCCTTTTCTTCAATATCTACACATACGAGCTGCCTTCCTTGACTTCTCAGAAGAATGCATATGCTGATGACTTGGCATTGCTGTATGCTTCTCAAGATTGGAAGGCTGTGGAGGACACCCTAATCCAAAACATGACTACATGCTTATCTCCAGACTTGGAGGGTAAAGCTCAGCAATACGAAAACGGTGACGGCGGCCTTTCATCTTAACAACAAAGAGGCCAAACGTGAGCTTAATGTTTACAACAATGGCAACTTATTGCCACCCTGTCCAGTCCCAACGTATTTTGGGGTAAATCTGAACGGGTCACTTTCCGTCACCACTTCGAGGCTTTGCGCAAAAAACTCTCTACCCAAGTCGCGCTGTTGAAGCGACTTGCGGAACCCGGATGGGGTGCAGGTGTCAAGACATTGCGCATCTCGGCTCTTTCCTTGGTCTACTTCACAGCTGAATACTGCGCACCAGTTTGGTTTCGTAGTACGCATATTCGCCTCGTTGACAGCATTCTTAATGATGCTTTGCGCATTGTCACTGGATGCTTGCGTCCCACACCAGCGGAGGACTTGCCTGTCCTCGCAGGCATCCAGCCAGCTGAGCTCCGCCAATTAGGAGCGACACTCTCCTTGGCGAATCGTGCTATCCACGACCCCGACGGTGTGCTGCACGGACAGTTGGTTGGGCAGCAGGATGCGCACCAAGGGAGACTTAGATCAAGACGCCCTTTTGTACCTGCTGCGTGGAAACTATTAAATAGTTTGTCTGAACTGGACATCCCCGTGAAGCAGTGGACGAAGCATAATTGGAACGCAGAATATTTGGAGAGTACTTCAAGGGTCCGTGCTTTCATTCCCCAGGGTCAGTTTAAGGCCACGTGGAATGAGTCTGCGCAGAACATCTTGGGTAAGGCTCAATCGCCTGCTGACTGGTGTAGGACGTTTTCACTCGTCCATGTACAAATGGGGTCTCGCTCCATCACCGAATTGCGAATGTGGCGCCACTGAGCAAACTGCAGATCACGTTATATTCTCATGTCTCATACATCATGTACCAAGAGCAATGCGAGGTCTGCAGGTTTTGGATGACGCAACTAGATGTTGGCTTAACACCACCACTGCCAGCATCTAATCTGGGCAGAGCAGCAGCTCGGGGTGGTAAAAGGATAGACCCTCGGCCCTTGCCTTGATTTGTGCTGGCCCGGATTGAGTTTGGGTGCCTGACCAAACGATGACGAGGATTCATTATCTTTTGACTCCTGGTTGAGATAAAATAACCACAAAAAGATTGAAACAAATTTATTTTTAAAACGGCTTTCACCAACTCAAACTCGACACTCGAATGAATTGAAAAAATGCATAACTAAACTACCTACTAATTTGCCAAAGGGTGCGCAAGAAAACTACAAGGTGATTTAAAAAGGCAAAATAATCAACAAAGTAAATCAACTAAGGTGATGTAACGCAACTTAAAGGTAAAGTGTTCAAAATTAATGCATGAATAAGTTTAAACAAAAACATCCAACAAGCAAGCTAAATTAAGGAACAATAAGTCTAAAAAATCCAGAGGAAGTAATTCCAACAGTAGCGTTCATCTTAAGAAAGCATTCTACATGGCTTGCACTGTTTTCATGCTCAGCAATTTTAGTAGGAAGGTTTTTGAAACTTTACTTGAAGAATATCCTTCAGGCAATGCAAGGAAAGATTTGTGAGCTGCATCTTTTCTGTTGAAGAGGCGACATGGTATGCAGAACATTGCTTGCTTCAATAAGCTCCATGCCAAGTAAGTTCGACGAATATTTTCTCCATTGGCCAAAAAAGCAGACACAATGTTTTGGGATAATTTATGTCCTTTGGAGTCGACAAGAAGAACTGAAAGAAAAGGCTTATGGGTGTTTTTTACACAAAATTTTACACTGCTTTTATTTGGCATTACTTCATTAAAGTTTCCAATATCATACAATAATGTACTGGATTCATTTAAACTATCATGGATTGGTAGGGTTACCATATTTTGAAAAGCAAAAATCGGGACATTGGATGACGAAATTTGACGAGACGAAATTTATGGCCCCTCCAACGTTTTTTTTAACAAAAGCGGGACGGTGAGTTTCGGTTACAAACGTGATTGTCAGTTACAGGTGGGAAACCTCAGACGAAAGTTGGGGTGATCTCCAAAAAAAAAAAAAAGGTCATCACCTGTCAGTTCCACGATTTGTGTCATTCTGAAGCCCAAAAGTGAATAAGTTTTGTAACTGTGAGGGCATTGACCTTTTTTTTTTTTTAGAGATCACCCCAATTTTCGTCTTTTCTTTCAGATCCGCACCCTTGGCTCGGGAATTAAGCCTCCAAACGCACTTCACCGTCCCGCTTTTGTTAGAGAAATAATTGAAGTGTCCTTAAATTTGGAAAAAATCCGTTCTGTTCCCTGAGGCAAAAAGCGGGATTTTCGATCAAAAAAGCGGGATTGTCCCGCCAAAAGCGGGACGTATGGTAACCCTATGGATTGGGGAGTTGATGCTAAGATTGCTGGTGCTTGAAATTGCATTAATTCTTTCATTTTCAATATTGCACCTAAGATCTTTATTAATTTCTGTATCAGCTGCTTTGTTTTAGCTTCAATCAACTCCACTGTCTTTGCTACAATAATTGATTCAAGCAAGTCCACTGGGACTACTGCCTCGGTTATATCAACCAATTCCGTTTTGTTTCTGTTGGCCACTGCACTTGAACTGGAGTTGCCGGGTTTTATTCAATTACAAATGGATGAGTGTTTGGCATAATTGCTGATAAATTGCTTTTCTTTCTGCTCTTTTTTTCCTTTTTAGCTCCACTCTGATACAAATAAGACATTGACACTTTACTATTCAAATAATCAAATTCCTATATGGGAAATAATAAATCAAGCGCAGTTATATCACTATGTTTGTAGAAAAATATAAGGCCAAAAGTAAGTCAAAAAACAAAATGTGAGTAACGTGCAATGTACGAGTATCATTATCAGTCAACAGTAATCGGTATGTAAAACACAATCTTCTTGTTTAATGGAGATAACAAGACACAGCAGGATTAAGGTAAAATGATTTTGTAAAATCTGACCATAAACAAATTGTTTGATCCATATGGGATATTTTGGTTTAAGATTTAGGGGCTTGGGCTTAAAATTATGTTATGCTTAGGAAGTTATGTGCTTTAAGAGTTACAGGAACCATATTTTATGTTTTCGGCCATGGGGCTAGGAAGTATTCTGGTGGGGGGATTTTTTTAAAAAGGAGTATTTAAGCAAATTTTTGAGGCCAAAATAAAGAAAACATTAGTCATCATGTCACAAAATTTATTATATAGGTTATGCATTAGTTAACAGAAAAAATAGAAAGCAAATGCCTAATTCATTGTTAACATTGCACCCGACGTTTTCAAAACTCTGGGACCCCTAAAAACATCCAGGCCTAGTACCGAAGGTACTCCCTGGACTCCCTTCTCAACGCTCCTAAATTTCAGAGTTTGATTCAGAGGAGTAAAGATGTCATATCAAACATTCTTTTTTAGTAGCATTTTCTCTTCTTTCATTTTTTAATGTTTGTGGTTATATTGCTGTTTTGAGGTAGCGGAGCAAACTTTTTTTTGCACATGGGCCATTTTCACTCGAATAGATTATACCGTGGGCCAAGCATGGATCCTTTCCTAGACTTTTGTTTTGTTTTGAGAAAATCAACGTCAAAAAAGCAGAGTATATAATCTCTAAGGCCGATTTTTTGTTTTGGATGATCAATCTGTGAATTTGGGCCACAAATTACATTGTTCCAAAGGCCACACAATTTCATCTGCCAAGCAGTTGGCTAGCGGACAGCAGTTTGCACATCCCTGCTTTAATGACGCCACGACAATTGCTTTCGTTCAGCAAAACAATATTTATTTGCTATTTTTTTTTCTTGTCAATACCGATATCACTCAAATGATCAGCAATTATTCAACTACAATATTTTTTCTCAGTTATCATCAGACGTAATATCTAAAAGTCTAGTCAGTGCAATAGACAAAACGAAATTGAACTTCAACGATCGTATTTTAAGAACAAATAAAAAGAAATTTGTTGCTGCTGGCATAAAGAAAGTAGCGTATATGAATTGCCCTATTGCTTAAATAAAGCAATAGTGCAATTCAAATACGTTTGCTACTTGTGGAGCACATAGAATCTACTATGCTATAACTCCACAAATAGCCAAGACAAAAATTCGGTCACTCTTTTACAAAAAGCAGCTATAACATCAACAATGGCGTCTAGCCAGGTGGTCGAGTGGCACTTGCCTCAGATAGAAGGTCTATATATCTTGAAGATTTGGTTTCCTAATGGTCAAATACGCATCAATGAAGAGCACCAATGATGGCGAAACCAGTCTGCTGCTTCCCTATTGTTTGTGTGTGATTACTTAATTACCGGTATATAAAAAGGTGTTTGCTGGACCAAAATCATTCCCGGAATAACATTATGAGTTTTATATAGCAGGCATTTCTCGTATGTCGAGTGTAACGATTTTTCAATCAATCACTTCGTTCTTTCGACAAATTTTCTATTCAAATTTAACGTTTCGCTCCCCTTAGTTACCGGGGAGCTTCTTCAGAACACGGTAGATGTTAATAATGTGACATACAAACTGTACAACATAAAATTACAAAGACTACCTGTATTACTAAACACTAAAAATTATTTATCAACAGGGCAGGCAATCACGTAATAACAAAAACATTGTTACATCACAGATACAGGAGTGGCCAAGTGAAAAATGTTGTGAGAAACATAAGACATTACTTATTGGAGACGAACACACTATAAACAGTCGGAAAATTCGCACCATCATTGCGATTAATAACATTACATGAACAAGCCTTTTGATTTATCAAAAAACTTTCCGCGACGCGACGTCTGTATGCATGTGATTCTGACTTCAGAATTTTGACATTATCCCAATCTATTCTATGATCGAATTCCATAACATGTTGACTCAGCGCTGACTTTTTAGTGTTAAAAGTCTTGACCGCATCAACATGTTCCCGTTTTCTGGTTCTAACACTACGTCCTGTTTCACCTACATACACAGCATTGCAATCCCGGCAAGAAATTTGATACACCAAACCACGCTTTTGTTCAAAATTAATAACATCTTTAGGTTTGAGAAACAACGAAGACAACGTGTGATGTGGTTTTAAAGCCACTCCGATACCAACTTGAGTCAAAATTCGGCTAATAGGTTCGGAGACACCTTGCACGTAAGGAATCGAAGTGAACCGTTGCAGTTTTTCTGTTCTTCTAAAATTATGATTTTTCAAGCCAGATAGAATAGATTGGGATAATGTCAAAATTCTGAAGTCAGAATCACATGCATACAGACGTCGCGTCGCGGAAAGTTTTTTGATAAATCAAAAGGCTTGTTCATGTAATGTTATTAATCGCAATGATGGTGCGAATTTTCCGACTGTTTATAGTGTGTTCGTCTCCAATAAGTAATGTCTTATGTTTCTCACAACATTTTTCACTTGGCCACTCCTGTATCTGTGATGTAACAATGTTTTTGTTATTACGTGATTGCCTGCCCTGTTGATAAATAATTTTTAGTGTTTAGTAATACAGGTAGTCTTTGTAATTTTATGTTGTACAGTTTGTATGTCACATTATTAACATCTACCGTGTTCTGAAGAAGCTCCCCGGTAACTAAGGGGAGCGAAACGTTAAATTTGAATAGAAAATTTGTCGAAAGAACGAAGTGATTGATTGAAAAATTATGAGTTTTGATAAAATCTATCTATTACTCCAGATTAGTCTGTCGCGTGACGTGGAGTATGCTTGATACTTCTTTGAGTGAGTTAAGCATTGAAAAGGTTTTAACTGTGACTTACTCCACGAAATTCAATTTTGTTCTAATAAATAAAAAACACTTTTAGTCCCGTATACTTTTCTTACAAAAACGGAGTGCTATAAATAATAAATCGATTAGAAATGACGACCAATTACACAGTCAGTTATCGTCAACTATAGATCATCATTCATCAATATATCATCACCATTTGACCATTTTACGTTGTTGAAAAGAAAACTTCTTAAGTACTTAGATTGTAATAATCTCCAAAAAACAATTTATTTTTAAATATGAAACTTTTTTCCCTACTCCTGGTGCACAGATATTTTTTATATGAAGGTGCCCTTGCATTAAAATGTAATTGAGATTTTCTTTTTAAATAAATTTTTTAATAATATAGCCGCAAGCTGGTCCCAAAGAACCATTCATTTGAGGAAAACAACTCAAAAGGCACCAAAGGACCCAGATTTTCCACAAATTTCAATTTTTTAATATTTGGCACCATAATTGTTAGCAACTTTTGGACCCTGTGGAAAAAAATGTGTTATGAATTCTTGTTTTTGATTAATTAATATAAAGTAAAGATTACACCAAACCATTTAACATTTTATATCTTTGGAAAGCAAATTTTTCGAATCAGATGTGTTGTACTTTCAAAGAATATTTTTATGCTAAACACACGGGGTGTCCGCAGAGTTACTATACACTTATTTGTATTACAAAATAACATGATTAGACTTCTAAAAATCTCAGAAAATGTATGTGTTACATCAGAAAAGACTGCAACAATCAAGGCAAACAATTTCATTTGCTGCAGCTATGACAAATATTTAAACTGGAAGCCTTTAGCTTCAATGCGTTTTCAATTACGTGTGGAGGACTGTGGCCTCTTACTGCAAATTGATTTGAGTGAAATCAAACTTACCACCAAATTGTTGACAACTGATGAAGAGCGGTCTATGCAGTCCAGCAACTCTTGTAGAATTTCTTCGTGATTGAGGTTCAGTAATTAATCATTAAAATTATTGCTTTTAGATAACGATTAACTTTGCTAAAAAATGCCAATGCATAACTGTTCTTCGTTTTCGTCTGCCATCGTCTCTGTCCTTTTCGAACGTGGTCAGTGTTGCCACTTGATATTGAAAATATCCATTAGGTGATAGAGGGAACCTCTACATATGTGACACCACACTATGACAAACTTTGATGCGCAAGTCACAATCAAGATTAGCAAATGCATCAATAACAAACTGTCGAAGATCTTGAACACTTTTTGGTTTTCTCGAATACGCAGAATCTTTGATGACTTCCCAGACAAAAAGTTCATTGGCGTTATGTCTGGAGATCGTGCAGGAAATTCAATAAGCCATTTCCTGCCGATCCATTTATCAGAAAATGTCTCATCCAGAAAATTTCAGACAGCTGTTGAAAAATGAATTGAGGCTCCCTACTGTTGAAAGCACAAGTTATTGAAATCTAGTCGTTGTTTTAATGCCGGCACGATGACAGTTTTCAGTTTATCTATGTAATTTTCTCCAGCAATGGTTCCGTCGAAGAACTGTGGACCCACAATTTCAGCAGTTTTTAGAAGAGATTTTTAGAAAAGTAAAGGTGCTATTATTTCTTACAAATAACTGTGTTGTAACTTTACGAACACCCTGTGCATATTAAACATCAGCATCTTTACCCCTCTTTTTTTTGGTTGGAACAAGAAAATTTTTGATGTGAAGTGATTTGCCTTCAAAAATTATTGCAAACTTGTAGTATAGTTCTAGAGTCTCTCCTTGGTAACTAACTTGATGCATTTTCAATCAATGAAAAGTTTATCCATGAAAAACTGTGCTGAACTTTTCAAAGAGTAAGGCTTTATGAAAACTGAACTTTCTGACCCCCGGCAACTAAGGTAGGAATATTTTTGACTGGAACAGAATTAATTTAGGTCTACGTTTTAAAGGATCATTATCAGATAAAAGCTAGCCTAAACCATCTAACATTATATATCTTTGAGAAGGAAATTTCTTCACAAACCAAATGATGTATACTTTTAAAATTTAGGGTATTCATAAGTTTCCAGTACCATTACTAGTACTTGTTGCTTAGAAACGATATATATTGTTAATCTAGGCTTATCTTTTGAGGAGGATCTTATGAATCGTTGATTTATGACTTTGGTACCTGAAATTCTCTTGATGCACGACGGATAGACTTTTGAGGACTATGTTGAAATGCAGTTTGCACATTGTCGACAGTTTCTTCATTCACACTTGGTCGTCCATTGCGAGGCAAGGCCATCACACCACCAGTCTCCTGAAAGTTTTGATGCATCTCACTATGCATGATTTGGAAGAAGGGCCTTTTTTATAATTGTCGCTGAACGGTAATTGGTGATTTACTCTCAACATGCCACCACACACATTTGGCCTTCTTTTTTGACACCGTCATGATCTTTCAATTCAATTTCATTGTGAATATTAAGTAACGTTTAATTTTGATACAAAACTGATGTTGGATATTAATTCAAAAATTACGCAAAAACGTTTAAGACATGGTGAAAATTCTGCAGAAAAGCGCATTACTCTACAATATATTGTATGTTTTCGGAGCAATAAATACTTTTAATAGTATTGAGATTTCAAGGGCACCCTAATATTTTGTTGCTATATATATATCAGAAGTATCTTTAGCCCCCTCTCAGTTGTTGGAGATCAGCAATTTTTTATTTGGCACAATCTAGTTTAGACTAAGTTTTGAAACTAGCGGCTCATTCCTGGTGGGAAGTTTTGTAAACGTAAAGAACGTTTAAGCAGATTGAAGAATGTATTTTTTTTATATTTCCACTTTTTTGAGGGCTGGTAAAAAATGTTTGATACTTTTTAGGCTAAAAATATGTGTGACAACTACTAGTTGATTACCAAGTATGAAGAAATGCTTACCATGAATTATTTAGATTAATATGTTATTGGAAAGCATATTTCATGAACTTTTGTATAATAGCAGTAAAACACAGCTTATCGTATTCTGTATCTACAAAATCAACTGGTTTTACTCATTTTTACCCATTATCTTGGAGGTTTTGGGAATGTTTCAGAAACTCAAATATCTATTATAGAACTTGGAGTTCAGTTCTTTGGTATAGCTTGAATATTTTGCAATTTTTGTCATCTCAAATATAACCTTTTTTTTCCAAAAAAGAAGCAAAAAGTTAAACTTTCAGTTAGAACTCATCTGATTTGGAAGCACATAAGCATTGCGTTAATAAAAAAAATTTTTAAATCAGCGGAGGCATAAGATCTTTTATTGATTTTTAAGTGAACTGAATTTCTTCATTATGCAGAAAATCGTAATATTACGATCGCGAAACTGCAACAATAGAGTACAAAAAATCAAAATATTATAATTGTGGGACTACAAGGCTTTTAAAGTAGATATGACTACACTTCGAATTCGCGAAACCATAGTCGGAAAAAGTATGTAGTTTATCCGAAATTTTAAAAGGTGTTCGTTTCTGTTGAAACCTAACTTGATTTTGGAAGAAGATTCAAAAAGACTTTGTGCAACACGTAATTACACAACACAGCAAATACATTTTCTTACATCTGAATATAAGATAGTAAATGCAATAACGGATAGCAAGTGACTTGGATGTTGCTGTGCTTCGTTCACAAACAGACTTTTCAAAATTTATCATCATCAGCCTTAATGCTACTAAACCTTCGTTTAGATCACGAAGCTGTTCTATTTTGTTACACACCATAATAGCTGTACCACTGTTTTACGCAAATCAGACGCGATTTGTTGCGCAAGTAAATGTCCAGTTGTATCAGTGCCTCTCAACCCCTGGGTCGCGATCCAAAAGTGGGTCACTGCTTAATTTGGTTGGGTCGTCGACTACTAGTTGTTCACATGTGTAAACCTATTATGATTTTTGTTGTGATTTGATGTTTATGATTAGAATAACAAATTGTCTGCGATTTGACTGTTTTTTTTTTATTGTGTCATAGTCTGATTAGTAGTGCATTCTTAGAGAACAGTAAACTTCTAGGTGAGGTAGTTGAAACTTGAAAGCATTGTGCTTAGACGCCGATTTATCAGCTGTGAAAATATTAACCCTTTGAACCCGACATTCCCACATTTCAAAGCTCTCCGACCCGAGATTCCCAGCCAAAAATTTTCGAAAAAAATCATTTTCTTTTTTTTTTCGTTTTGGGATTATGAATCGCCTGCAGCTCTCAAACTAACTTTAAAATCAGTGTAATAACATTGAAATAGCTTTTGCAGGTGCAGATATGATCCTTATTGTACATTTTCACCTACAACAGCACCGCGGTTTGGTGTAGTGGTTAGAGCGTCTGCCTTTCACGCGGTAGACCTTGGGTTCGATTCCCGGGGTTTGCTACCTCAGAGTAACTGGACACATTAGTCTGACTGCAGACTAAAAACAGCACAAGTGTAAAGTAGCCTCACTGAACTAATATGAATACAAACACATTCCTAACTAACACCAATTGCTTGGATGGAAAGCCAACTTGCAACTCTAGCAACAGATACAGGAACCACTTTTGCAAAATTATTTCAAGTAGAAGGAATTCAAACGATTTTATTCAAGTTTTGGGCCTTTAGGGTATATACGCTAAACAATTTAACACCAATACGATTGTTTTGTGTTAAAGGCCGTTTTTCAGGCCTTTCGGGAATAAAAACCGACCATGTTTGGCCGGAAATCCGGCCTTTAGGGTTCAAAGGGTTAAGTCATATGCGGTTTAAAGATGATCTTGCTGAATATATAACCTAGTAATTCATGTTTGAGTGATGATTCAGTAGCCTAAAGAGCAAGAAGATTCTTCTTATAGCTTAGGCTACCTGTAGCTTAGATTTAGGCGAGTGGCTAAATAATATCTTGACTATAAACTTTTTTCTTTAGTTCGCAGTTCCATGTTAGCAATGGCAGCTGAGAGAAAATATAAGGTGGAATACTCAAATTACGGATTTACATATCTAGTTGACAAAGGTATCGTCAAATTAAAGTGTGTAATCTGCAATGAAGTACACAGCAATAAATCATTCACAGACAATAAACTGAAGCGTCATTTGCAAACTAAGCACAGTAAGCTTTCTGATAAAATCGTGAATTTTTTGAAAGAAAAGAACAAAACTTGAAAAAACAACAAGTCGATTCTGCCAGCAGCCATTTTATGTGCCCCTTGAAGCAAGCAACATTAGCGTCTTGCGTAGTAGCCTGGCATATTGCGTGTGCGAAGAAACCTCATTCAATAGAAGAGAAATTGATCAAGCCAACAGCCTTGTTGACAAGGTACGAATAATGTGCGCTGATGACGTTGCAAAGAAGTTAGATGTAGTCCCGTTGTGTAATGATACTGTTCGAAGGCGCATTGCTTCCATGTCATTTAATGTCAAAGAACAGTTGGTTTCTTCTATAAAACAAGGTGGAGAGTATAGCCTGTAAATTGATGAAAGTACTGACATAAGTGATAATGCTCAGTTACTTATTTACATCCGATATTTTGATGAAAACACTTTGGAAGAAGACTTTCTATGTTGCAGAGCTTTAACTCTTTGATGGATAATGTAACACATATGTTACATAATTGTTAATTGTTATATCATTATGACGTAATAACAATTTTTCTGAAATTCATTGTAATTTTGTTGTTGCCAAACACTTAGGAAATTGTCTCAAATTTTATAAATCAAAATCTTATGATCCTTAAGGGGTTAAAAACAACCACCCGTGGTGAAGATATTTTTGCTTTGGCCGATTCATTTATGAAAGAGGAGGAATTGGAGTGAAACAATTGCTCCAGTATTTGCATGGATGGAGCTCCAGCTATGCTTGGATCCCTCAAAGGTTTTACTGCTCGAGTGAAAAAAATTAATCCTAATGTGATGATCAGCCACTGCTTCGTACACCAAGAAAATTTAGAGTCTCACTGGCTTTCGACTGAGTTGGGAAACGCCATGTAGGATGTAATCCACATCGTCTACTTCATCAAGTCCAAGTCTCTGAACTCACGACTGTTTGAAAAACTTTGTGAAAATTTGAATGTTGAACACAAACATCTGATATACTTTTCTAATGTGAGATGGTTATTTCGTGGCAAAGTTCTGGAGAGATTTGTCACTCTGCCCAGGGAGATGAGAGAATTCTTGATACAGAGAAAGCAGACCTTGGCAGACAAATTAGTTGATCAAAAGTGGCTATTGCTTGTGGCATATCTTTCTGATGTATTTTCTCAGCTGAATATTTTGAATCAGTCTTTGCAAGGACTAAATATTATGCTAGTTGATGTGTCTGAAAAGCTACTTGCTTTAAAAAAAATGTGGAAGAGAAAGATAGAGTCTCAGAAAACAGTATCATTTCCTGTTTTTAATCAATTTCTGGAAGATATGGAAGAGGTGTGTCTTAATGATGTCCAGATTGTTATGAAAAGGCATTTAGCTTGATTGATACAAAAATTTGATCTAATTATCCCCTAAAGGGCAAAAGAATTGGAATGGGTACGCAATCCATTTGCTGTTAATGTTGATGCATTGCCTGATAGTTGCCAAAGCATTTCTGGATTCAAAGAGGAATTTATTGACATTCAGTGTGACAGCCATTAATGAATATTTAATGACGAAGAATATTTATTTCCTTTGAAAAAGGAAAGCTTGGTCAATTTTGAAAAAAAAATCAAAAACGAAAAGAATATTGTTGGCATGCACGCGGTCAAAGCTCTTCTGCCGTTTGTTACCACCTGTCTATGTGAGAGTGAGTTTTCTGCGCTTGCGCAGATTAAAACGAAAACTGGGAACTGCCTTGAGCCTGAAAACGACATTTTGTCAAAGTTGTGAAATCAATTCAAAACCAAGGCTCACATTAATTAAATTTTCACCTTTTGTGATAAACTGTGATCTGCTTAGTTTGATTTTTTGTGTTTGCAAAATAAAATTTGTGAAAATTTTGGGTTGCCAAAGTTTCTCAACTTATTTACACTCAAAATTTGGGTCACCACAAAAAAAGGTCAAGAAGCACTGAGTTATTTGATGATGCCATAAAAACTGAAACTTAACAGCAGCAAAGTATAATTGTGTTGAAAACTGAATGTTTTCAATTACAGCATAAAGTTGCACATTCTACCGAGTTTCTGGTCACATAACAGAAAAAACTTGGTATGTATGATCAATTTACCGGTTTTCAATATACACTGATGTACGATAATCTGTAGAAATATCATTTACATGCAATAGGAACATGAGAAAGCGGTAAGCTTCACGAGACATTTTCTAATTACAGTATTCACGAAATTCATCTTTAAATCCACTGTATTATGACCGCTGGAACATTATCACACAAAACTAAAGAACTTTACCTCACATTTTTCTCTCCAAACTATCAATTTGGTTTAAAGCAAACTCTGCATGTTTGCAGAATTGTGGTCATATTAGGTGTTGGAACAAAACTGGCAAGCCTGTAATAAGTCTATAATTTGCTTTATGAAACCAAGAACCGTTTAACAAGATGTGGAACTTGATTGCATTTGATGTTCTATATCGACCACTAGGACATTTCACTGTGTGTCATTCACATGTAATCCAATTGCGAAAAAACGCAGTCATAACGATCAAATTATGAACAAAAGAAAAAGGAGAACCTCCCACCAAACTTTTAGCTTTAGCATTGTATGTTTTAATGTGTTTCCACAAGCGAGTTCCAAATCGGGTCTTAGTGAATATTAGCAGGGTTGTACTCTTGCGGGAGGAAAGTTAGCTCTGCAACTTGATAAAGTAAAATGTAGGTGCTCTGGGAGTCTTGATATGTGATCCAGAGGGTGATACAAATTACACATCATTGCAGTATAATACAAAAATTTCAACAAGTGTGAATGTTCCGCTGGTGTAGATGATTTAACACGCCATTTATATTTTAAGGGTTATTGTGTCATATTTCAGGACTACTTTACAGTTGCGTGATAATAACCTCGATAAAAGTTAGCAGAATCAGAGCAATCAATCGTTTAAAAGCCAGTCAGAAAGTGATTTGAATATGAGTAATCTATTTTTTTGATACTTCACAAGCCCTGTCTATAGTTGTTAGCCATCATATTCGATTTTGCAGAGGTTAGAGGACTTGGTGTTTGGATTGCAATTGCAAATTGCTAATTGCAAATCTGGAAGTTTTAAAGCGTTTTTTTGTGCTCAGTGACACAAAGGTGTACTTGTAGTTACCAGGAAAAACTGATTTACCAGCCTATTTATTCTGAAATGATGAAAAATAACAAAAGGTTGAAGTCAAACCATTGCTGCCCGAAATTTCTTGAAGATGTTGCCAAGTACGTACAAGCACAATTTCTTTTCCTTAACTCGTTGCCATTATGAAATACCTGACTTGACAACTGTATGAACTCTAAATTTATTTTGTCATCCATCCCAACATTACGTGCTTTATCTCACTTATTGCATTTATGGAAAATAAACTAAAACTAAACAGAACTCAACTGAACAGATAATTATAGCCTACACCAAGATGAGGCCAGCTAACCCCATTTCATTCAGTGAATAAAAAAAATGCGATCGACTACTAGCAGTAATTCAAGTTGCATTGATTTGCTGGAGCCAATGTTTACAATATTATTAGGTTTAGACTTTTCCTTCAACAAAACAACTAGCAAAACATTTTTAAATACAAGGGTGTTGAATTGTTGATGAGTAATCAAACGTTGATATTTACATGTATATGACAAGCAGTGCCTGAAAAAAAATGCTTCATATTACTGCTTCTTCATATTACACCAATATACCACTAAATCACAGCGCAATTTATTGCATGAGAAGCAGTTTTTGTTGAATGCTATCGTTTTAACCCTGCTCTGGTACCATGGGGTCAATATGACCCCAGGCTTATTTGATAAGCTACATATTCCAAACTTTGAGATTATAAGCTTTCATGTCGCTTTGTATTTTCTTTGCAGATTCTTGTTAACTGTTTCTATTCATTTAATCTTAATTTCAATGTTGCCTTTTTGGTAAATTTTACGTTTTATTTGTTTGGGGGCATATTGACCCCATGAAAAAGTATTCATATCGTTGATTGTTCCTCAAGCTAAGCGCAGATTGGTGACCCCTCAAACACCTCAGGTTGTGAAACAAATCATTTGCAGCTGCGGGATTTTACCAGTAGCAGTTCTTGCTGTTCAAAACATCACCCAGTATCGTCCATCAAGGCGCAAGAGATGCTTCCTTTGTCCGAGATCCAAGGACAAAAAGTACAGACTCACTTGCAGTAGATGGCACAACACCACTTGAGAAGAACACAGCAAGATGGTCTGCAACCAGTGTCAGAAGTAAAATATTCGCGTATTGTGCACTCCACTACTTTTTTCAAGCAATAAACACGAAATGATAACAAATTGAGTTTTCTACTGGTATCAGAATCTATTTTCAGTAATGGGGTCATATTGACCCCAAAGTATTGCTAACGTGACTTTTTTCATGGTACCAGAGCAGGGTTAAAGCTTTCAAACAATTGCTTGCACTTAAACTTTTTGAAAAAATAATAATCCAACTGTTTGAAATGACGCCATCTTCCAAAAAACGTCGCAATTTGTTCAGGTAACATAATTTGTAAGCGTAGAACTTAGCTATACGTAGGGTTACCATATCTGGAAAAGCAAAAATCGGGACAATGGATGGCCACTTTGCAGGAGGACCAGCTTCGAAATTAAAGAAAAAGAAAAAAAAGGGGTGATCTCCAAAAAAAAAAAAAAGGTCACCACCTGTTTACCTGCACCTTTGGAGTCATTTTTGCGCCCAAAATGACATAATAGGTGCCACCAAACAGGTGATGACCTTTTTTTTTTTTGGAGATCAACACCCAGGTCGTAATTCCTCAGCTTATCGGGGCTGACGGCTGCATACCCTAGTTCAATTCTGGTTGACAAAAGGAAAAAGCGGGACTTTCCATGGTTAAAGCGGGACAGGGCCTGAAAAAGCGGGACTGTCCCGCCTAAATCGGGACGTATGATAACCCTAGCTATACGTGCGGGGAAATTGGGAAAAATCTCATCTTGCTTCAGAAGAATAATGTTAGTAAATCAGCATTTTCTTGTGTAACATAATAATGTATTTGCCTGTGATGTATCCGCTTTGTAGACTTAATCGATAACAGTATTTTTCGAATTTTTCTTGTTGTCTTTGTTACGGCTAATCGGAGTTGACGATTTGGAGAATTGCGCCGCAGATTCACTGACAGAAGTTATCGGATAATGAAACTGGCAAAAGGCTTGATCATTTCCAAGAACAACTTTGAGGATCAAGAACTGCCCAATACACTGTTCACTGCAGTTATTCGTTCTTATCGAGATGTTTCAAAAACTTTTGTTGCTGCAATGATGAGACTGGAAATTTGACTTTGATCAATGCGTTTGATCCCAAACATATTTTGAAGTCTGCATTAACTTTTATAATATCTTGCTCGCTGCCCTACTCACTGCTCAGTTTAAGTTGAAAGTATGTTTCCATCAGCAATGCAAATCAAAACCCGGTTGTGATCTGGCATAGTTTCTGTTAGATTATCAGCATTAACCTCGCTTTATATTGAAATGGAACTAAATAAACCTTGAGCGATGACGATGTTTATGTAAAAAAAACAGAAAGCGGCGTTTGCTATGACTTAATCGCGTGTGCCTAATAACGAGGCAGTCTAAAAATGTAATTGAAAGTGCCTGATAACTAAGCACAAGCAAAACTGTTGAAGTTTTCGTTTGATGTTGCTTATCAGTACTCACCATTCATGGGAAAAGGACAAAAGCGTATGCATGGAACCATTGATCCGACCTTCCTGTGGAGATGTTTAGGCGTCAGCTTTTTTGGTTTGCTTTGCAAGTTGTTGCTGTCTTTTAGTAATTTGCTGCTTGTTAGTGTTAGAGCTAATGTATTTTTGTTTGCAATCTGCATAAAAGCCGTATTATGTAATGGCTAATGTAAAAGGAAAACACAAACACGCAGTGTCGACTGAATCAGCAGGCAAAAAACACACATTATGTGTTGTTAACAACTTTTTTAACACGTAGTTTATTGCAGCTATATGAAAACAGCTGTCCCCCAAAGACTTTTGAAAACATTGTTCTTGCTCTTTCAAAACTAATGATCTTGCTTCGTTATTGTTTCAAACCAAAGTCGCGTTTCTGCGTTACAAAAGATGTACATTGTACAGCGCAGTAAATTTCAATACATATTTTGTTCATGATAATGGTAACAAATGGACAAATATTTCAGAGCTAAAATACCATCGCAACAGACGAAAAATCTCTGATTTTTATTCTGATGACAGACGGAAAATATCCAACAACGTAAATCGCTGTAAGCCAAAGAAAAATATTTGCTATTAAAATGAATCATGACAGACCAAAATATTTGCTTTTCATTATATTTTTATATTGTAAAGTATTTTTACCTCGATGCAGTAGTAGTTTAGCTGACTGGGTAGATACAAAACTGACCCCACATATAAGTAGTGACCATATGATCTTATGCTTACAATCTTGAGCAATGACAACGCAGTTTCAAAGTTTTATGACGTAATTACGTTTAGATGGAACATTTAATGGTGAAATTGCTCAACAAAGACCAAAAGAATGAAGTTGAAGAATTGCTTAATAGATGTCGTGGCAAGTTGAGGAAATATGACGTGATTTAGTGTGGCATCAAGTTGAAGAGACTCTAGGTTTAAAGCTGGAAGAAAAAAAAGCATTGGATTTTTGCTGCAACTAGAAGGAACACGATAATTATCATAACATTAATTAATAGGGGCCAGTAAAGGGGTACTGATAAATACACATACAAGTATGAATATGTTAAAGGTTATGCGGGTGCATTCAGAATAGAGAATTATCACTTTAATCTAAATACGGTATGAATGCTAGTCTTGATGAAGATCAAACAAAATGTTACTATCATAAAACAACACTTGTATAACTTTGCTTTGGGTGAGTTTCAAACCTGTGATCTTCACCAGTTGGATCGGTGGGTAAACCCGGCTTATGGTAACAAAACGTACTTGCTGGAAACAATGCTTACACTTCTCGGCTGCCAAAATACTCATATTTAGCCAATTAGCTGCGAGTTTTGTCAAATGAGCAATGAGATCTTGGTTTATTGTTGTTATGCAAATATGCAACCAAGATCAATGGAGTTAAAACCACATGGACAAACAGCTTTAAAAAAGTTTGGTCTAATAACAATTGGTCTGTTAAAAAAATTTAAATTTGGTCACAAGGTTAAAAAAATATATTGAAATGTATGTAATAACTGCTTAATATTTATACTGGGAATTGTAAGCACGGTTGATAAGTAAGGTTTGCAGAGTGCCAATTTATTTAATTTATATTTTTATGTCATTTACTGTTTAGAGGTTATGCTTTCAAGCTTGGCCATTTCCTATAGCAAGGGTGATGAGTCTATTTGCTGTCGAGAGCCGCTTTGTCAGTTCCAGCTAAGTAAGCGGGCCGTACAAGTTTTTAGTCATGCTATGAAACTTTTTTCTATAATTTAAAAAGCAAAAGGCACCCTTATCAATTATGTTAAAAGTAATAAGGCATGAGATAAAATAAAACTATCGCAATAGAAAGTTTAGCACACCAAATTTCCGGTTGAAAGTTTAATTTTTCTTAGAAATAAAAGCGCGTTAAAAAGCAAGGAACCTAGTGAGCAAAAGGTTTGTGACACAAAATTATAAACCTTTTGGAAACTGTTCAAAAAAGAAATTGTTTAACACATAATAAAAAGTAACAAAAAAAAATTCATGAAAAAGTAAGCTAGCTTTACCACGATAACCTTTAGTGAGATTTTCGGAAACTTTTTTGCTTTACTAAGCGCGTAATATCAGGTCGAACTGACAATGTGGCAACTCTTAACTACATGCTAAGATGTTCGTCTGTCAGCCTTGACCTGTAACGACCTTTAGTGATGCTCATTTTAGGAAGAATTGTTCGCGTTGGTTCGTGCTTCGGAAAACTGATGAACATTTGAGAGCGTGAGCTCTCAAGGTTGAAAACTATTCATTGATACATAAACACTATAGAATTCAAGCAGCGGCTTGTTGTGATACATCGCTCTCAGCGTGTCATCACTCTGTAGTTTTATGAGTTCGAGTTGGAGCTCAAGCGATACACAAGTCGGTGTAACATCAAAGGGAATAGAAAAGACATCAAACTCCAGTTGCTCTGATGTCCTGAAATCTAGCATTAAAGCTTTTCAAGATTCCAAAGTATACGAAGCCCAAGAAGTCGGATTGTGTTTTTTCAATGTGGGAAAATGCGTGCAGTCGATATCTTTCAACTGATTTTCCCAGAGGCTTAGCATTGACCTAAAAGGTTTGATCTTGGAAAACATCAAGTGCAGCAGTTGATCTGGCCCTTAAAGTTGCACATTCACGTCGTTTAAATGCTTAATGATATCTACCATGAATCCTAAGTCGCGCAATCAGTTTTCATCTTCCAGCTCAGTGATAGGACACTTCTTCAAATTTGTAAACTCGAATATTTCTGGCAGAAGAGAGTAATCGCGCCCAAGCGTATTCCCATGACTCGCACAACGAACACCACAGAAATAAAGAAGGTTGTCATACTCAGCATCAAAGTCTTTGAGAACTTGCTTAAATATGCTGTAGTTTAGGTCTCTTTTTTTGATAAAGTTAATGCAGTCTGTAACCACTGATACCACATGATCAAGCTTCACAGATTTTGCGCAAAGGCTTTGCTCGTGAACAATGCAATGACAAAATATTAATTTATCATGTCTAATTCCTTTTGCATTCATTTCGTTCTTTAACAAAGATATCAACTCTTTGTCTGTCCCCACCATAGCTGGTGCGCTATCAGTAGCAATACCACATAGCTTATCTAATAGTCGGTTGAACTTGCTTAGGGTTGGGAAGAGCTTCTGAACTAGGTTCTCTCCGCGAGTAGTCTTGTGCATCGGTTCGAGAGACAAGTTTTCTTCGGTTGAAAAATTTAATGTTATCTATCGAAAAAATATTGCTAGCTTCCGAGTGTTTTTGATGTCCTTTGTTCTATCGAGACACATGGAGAAGTTAAAGAATTTATCAACTTTTTTTTGAGATTATCTTCAATATCGTGACCCAATTCTTTTACGGGTTCACAAACAGTGGGTCGAAACAAACTCAACTTCTGTTACAATGAAGCGACTTTGGAGCCAACTTTTCTGCTGCTTTTACAAGTAGTTTTGAAAACTTATTCTGAATCATGCACAAATTAAAGCTAAAGTGCAAAAGCTATAGCTAATCATTTGTATGATATTTTTAGTTCTGTAAAATTAAATTTAGACGGCATGCCATAGCCTTCAGTATTTGCCCCGCAAGTTTGTTCAGAAAGAAGTTGTCTTCAGTGGATATTCTTAATCTTTGTGATCCTCAAACAGTAGTCTGAAGAATACGTTTACTAGCATCTTCAGAATGCTGAAGGAGGGATTAAACTAACCCACAACTAAACAAATTCTTTTATTTTTGGATTCTGAAATGTGATTGCAACGACATTATGAAAATGCACAAACAACGCAAGCCATGGAATATAATTTATCTTAAAATCACATGTGGACTACCTAGTAGCGTTAAAAGGGCTCCAGCAGTTACATACAGATCTGGAAATCAATTTAGGGGCTAAATTTTACTGCCACGTCAAAATAAAAAATGTTACGCCATTCCACTATCGCAAAAAGGGCGTCACACTGGTCTCAAAATGTTGATTATCAAAGCAATAATCAAAAAGAGGAATAAAATGGCTTTCACAAAGTGGATAAACAAAAAAACTCAACATAGGGTACAGCAAGCCCTCCTTTCCCAACAAAACTCTTCTTCTGATTTTTACTTCAAAAGCTTTGGTACCGGGTTTGGGTTAACGACTAAACTTCGTCGCATAAAACGTCTCATATTGGAAGTAGTCAAAAGCCTTAGTACCTAAGTAGCTCTTGGATTCTGTAAAAATAATATTTCTTAAGAAAAATTAGTTACATACTTGTAAGTAGTTTTCTACCGCTAGAAGCAAAAGCTTAAGAACTTTTTCTAAATTCTCCTGACTTTTCTCTGAGAACGTCTCTTTCCAAGCAAAATTTTTGAATATCTCCATAATCTCGAGTTTGTTTTGATAAATTAGCTGATTTCATCGGACTGCAAAGGACTTTTATGAAGGGTAATCAATTTTTTGGCGTTTTAATTAGCCATGTTAGTGAAAATGTCGTAATCAATTACCGCAACGTAAGCTGCACTAATTAGCGGTTTAGCGGAAGCGTGCTCACCACTGGGTCAAGGTTTCTAAAAATTATAGAAATGTGTTACATTTGTAAACCTGTTTCTAAGGTGTTGTACTGTACAGCTTCAAAATGCGACGGTAAGGCAGCGGCTACTAGACAGCGCTTCAGATGACGCCAAGGCAAGCAATGATGCAAATGTAAATGCACTTCGAACAGATGTAGGCACTGCACGATATTTTTGTAACGTTACCGAGGCTTTTAACATTGTACCAGCACCATTACCGCGTTGCAAATTTTTGTTTTTGTGTGGCCGGTTTCGAAACTTTTTAATCAACAACTCGGTTTTTTTTATTTTTGCGTAATTCTAGTAGCAGCAGCATTGAACCTGATCCCGAGTATAAAGCTGAAGCTATCTTCGGATCGTTGTATTAAGTAACTTAAAAAAATCAAACCAAAAAAATTTGTTTTTAAGTTTTCCAAACTATGCCGTAATTAATTCTTTAAAAATTTAACACAGCAACTTCGTCCTGCGCTGCAATAGATAGAGTACTTTCCTCACAGAAAAATAGAGCATTTTGAAACTTTAAGAAAGCTGAAATCGACGAGAGTGGTTGTGCTTAAACCACTTGCTCTGATTTTGTAATGGAGATTTGAAAGTTGCTGTAATCTCAAAAAAAAGTCTCATTTCAACTAAAGACGAGTTTAGCAACTAAGAATTTATCTTTGTGTTGTTACTATAATTATGGTTTGTATATTTTCTTCTGCTGAATACTTTCCCATTATGTCAAATATTATTAATAATTCAGATACTGCTAAAACCATTTACTTTGATTTTGTTCGGGAGATCTAAATATAAGAATTCCATTGGAGAATTGAATAAGCTGCTTAAGTGATTTGTTTGTCTCGAAGGAGGAACTTCAAAACCATGTGAGGATTTTTCCAAAATGTTAACCCACCAGAACTTCTGAAACTTTAAGAAACGCTTCCTTGACAATGTTAAAAAGAATTCGTGCTCCTTCGTAATACGTTAAATTCAAAACAAAGTAGTGACCTAATTTTTTTGTATACTGTACACGTGTAGCGATGACGTCGTAATGGTCAGACGCTACACCAGAAAATGCATCACATGATATTTGAACATTTTCTTGATTTGGTTGTGCAAAAAATATTTTTCCAAAAAGCATCTCCTGAAATACCGTGTTTTTTTTATTT
Organism: Trididemnum clinides; assembly: GCA_963675345.1. Taxonomy (NCBI): domain Eukaryota; kingdom Metazoa; phylum Chordata; class Ascidiacea; order Aplousobranchia; family Didemnidae; genus Trididemnum; species Trididemnum clinides. The sequence goes on from OY776285.1 coordinate 10,222,097, forward strand.
TGGCTGTATCGGCACCACAGCAGGATTTTGTATAGCGATGTACCAAGTGCCGGTACCGCTATACTTTCAAAATGCCAACTGCCCACTTATGAATTTAAATTGCAATTAGTGGCAAACGCTTTGCATTAAAATACTTGCTGAGTTTTTTGTATCATTCTCAGCAATGTTCCTACATCACGTGTGGTTAGTGGGTTGTAAGAGATGCCGGTCAGGCATTAATGTGGCGACTTTTCTTCCGAAAACTGGTTTTACAAAAAGAGTTCAGGCTACTTTGGCGATTACGTGTTGTATCAGGCTGTTGCAGGAAGTGCTCAAGTAGTTACGCCCACTGAGCATGCATGATATTCAAAAAAAGCCTATTGAAAAGTAACTTCAGTAAGAGATAAACCAATCGGAAATTTTGAGTACCGCGATAAATTAATCAAAATGACCATGTTGATCTTGTACATAATGTAACTATTTCACATTTGGTAATGTGATTTTGCTTGTTTTTTGTGCTATTTTTGCTTTGTGTGAAAATGTTAATCTAATACAAGCATAACCACAAACTCTTTGCTCTATGTTTTGTCGTTTACAACAATGCTCAGCAACCGGGGTGCCGCGGTACTACTGTGACATAAATATCATTTTTTTTGATACGGACTAAACGTTTTAAATTTGTTGCCAATTTGAACGCTGAAAAGCTACAGCTGAGGTCAGCAACCTGCGACTCTTTCAGCCATCAACTGTATCTTGGAAAAATGACTTGGAAAATCTGCATCATACTTTATAAGCGAAAAAGTAGACGGAGCATACAATAAATTTCAAACAGCACTTTCGGAAAATGGTCAGCAAGTATTTTCGGCTCCCAGTGTTTTATTTTCCGTCGAAGCGGAATCCCAATTGGTTTTCGATTTTTCGGGCGTTGAAAAGTTGCTGAATCCTGAACCATACAATTTGCTGACTCAAACAGCTCAGTGTGCGTTTTGTTTCGTTTTGCAAAGTCATAGTAGCTTGTAGGCAAATAATTTTCTCTTTGGAAGATACCATGGTCTCGATAGTCGTTAATTGGTGCGTTTTCAGTATTCACTGCTTTTCATTTAGCAGTCTTTAATCAATATGTTTGTATTTTGTTTGCTGGCTGTTTCAACTTCTTTCTTAATGAGCCAGTTTATTCAGTGGTAGTCTATTTATCATCAGTGAATAAGTAAAATTTTGCGCCTTTTAGATACAGAAACATATTTAAAAGACGACCGTGATGTACATTCAATCCAGAGAGCAAGGGATTCAAGCTTTTAAATGCGGCACTTACCATTTTTCAAAACGGTACTTTAGTGTTATTCCAAAATTTTAATTGTTTGCTTTCTGGTTAAAGAGCAGTAGTTATTTGTCTTTCCGATCTGGCATCCGCAGTTAAATCTTTAAATTTCTTTCCAGTTGTGCACAGCTTAGCAAAAGACTATTTCAAACAAAGCTTTTCATCTTTATCACAAAAAAATAAACAATTCCATGACCTTGCTGAAAAAATGTAGGTGGAGAGCTTAGAGTCCTCATTTTGAGTATTGAGCAAAAAATGTATAATTAATCGGGCTCAACAAGATAAGCAGAAACATCTCATTGAAATATCAATAACTCATAAAGGATTTTTGTATTTCCTTTATTTTTAACTTGCCTTTGTTTTTGATTGAGGTGTGCCACCGAAATCTCGAGGTTTGTGTCACGCATTACATAGAGTTTTGAATCTATCTCAGTCTTAATTTACTTCTTAAAATTGACGCGACTTGCAGTATCGATCAAATAATTAAGTTTGGTTGCAACTTAATAGCTAGGAAAAGATTGACTTCCACCTAAGATACTTTAACCCACACACTTTTCGATCAAGAACAGAACAATATATTCACAAATCATTTTACAACTTCAAATTCCTTTGCTTGCCAAAACACAGAACTAAAGCACTTCAAAAATTAAATATCAGGGACTAACTAAAACTACGCCACAAAAATAATCGCTTGATTCCTGTCACAACAATCACCACACAACAACGCCTTTTTCAACACTAAATTCTGATCTATACTCTCTTATATCTGAATGAATAAAATCCCGCCGAGTTATATACACGACGGCAAATAATCTAGAAATTGCTAGAACATCACATGACACAAAAAAACACCGTTAACACATTACGTAATAATGAAAATAAACAAGAAATCTTCGAGAAGGAACAAAAATCACTAGAATACACTACAAAACTTGGTCACGTTGACAGTCATTGTGACGTCAGAAAGGCATGCGAGTTACAAATCTATTTATAAATCGGAAAGAAAAAAAGGTCTTTCTTTGAAAACAGTTTAGCAAGTTAGGGCCACAAACAACTTAGATTTACAAATAAAAATGATCACTGCAAAATAAAACAACAGATTACAATAACTATACATATATAAAACTATTCTTCTAGCGCAAATTTACGTATTCGTGACAGCTTGTAATATTCTGCGGACGATAAAAGTTTGCTGAACACTAACTTATAAGCAAAAAAGGTAAGTTTTTTAAAGCCGAGAATGTTTTTACACCGGGATTCTCAACTTTTTTGTCTATGTAGCCCGTATTTGATCTGTAAAATATATTACCACCCAGTTCTAAGTTTTCAATCCAAATCTAATGCGATAGCCTTTTTTAGAGAGTGATTTTTTCAAGAGCAAATTTTAGCATTTTTATTCCTTACAAAAAGCGATGACCTTTTTCTCCTCTGAGAATGGTTTTTAAAAACGAAGCCGTGGGTCGCTGGTTGAAAACCATTAATCTTAAATTTGTGAGGCGAGTGTCCACTACGACAGCGGTATTGTGACGGCCGTCGATGCTTGATGGTGAAGTGGAGGCACTCGCCCCACAAGCGTAAGCCCAAGTTTTAATCCCGGCTGTGTTAGAATTTCAAAAATGAAGTTTATCACTTGTAGCCAGAGTGTAATAACTCAGGTAGGCTGTCGAGAGAAAGAAAATAGCTCTCTACCTCCACTCTCATTAGTGCTGCAGACTTGGAATAATTGCCCCCTAATTTCTCAACTATAAACCTCGGAATCAAGCAAGAGACTACACTTTCTTTGTAGTTTTCACTGGTCTGCATTTGATTTAAATTTTTGATCTGAGTTCACATCTGTTGTTGTTGTAATTACCCCTCCTCTTCTTTGGGATGGAGGTACGGCACGAACGGTAATTCAGGTTCATGCCGTCAACCTCATTGATATTAGGCTAGGGGAAAGATGGAAGCCCATTTCGAACCAGTCACGAGTGACTGGTACTCCCACCACCAACAAGGCGACTGCCCTGGTGGGTTCCGAAGAGTCGCTTTTTACGACATGCTGGGTTAGCAACTTCACAATTGTGACCCGGTGAAGTACGGCTAGGCCACCTGTCTGCCACATAAAGGTTGAGGCGTCCCGTTAACTGCCTTGCCCAAGGACACAACAAGCAAGCTTGCCGGCTTGTTCTCCACACTATCCCTTTTTTTATGCTAAGCGTCAAGCCGGGAAGCAGTAAATACCATTTTTTAAAGTCTTTTGGTATGACTCGACTTAGGGAATAAACCCCAGGTCTACCGACTGCGAAGCGGACGCTCTAACCACTACATCATCGCGCCGGTTGGCAACGCGGTCGAACAAAAAGGAGCAATATTGGAAGAGGCAATAATAGTATGTTCAAACCAGACTGGAACTACGTTTCCCTTGATTACTCTTTTTGTGGTAGAAATGCTCTGTGCCGGCGGTATTAGAATACAACATTGCAGTAGCGCTCTGTAACTGACTAAATAACCCTAACGCGAAAATATTTAAACTAAAGACCTGAGGTACCTAAACTGGCCTAATTTTATTTGACATAAAAAATCTGGGCCATGAAAATATTCTTAGTGAATTTAGATCCTGATCTCTGTTGAAGTAATTTATATGCAGTGCTGGAATTGGGAATTCAGGGACCTAAGGCAAGATTTCATAAAAGGGTCTCTTAATTTTCCAAGGTTTACCAGCCACCCACTTAATTTTTATTTCAAGCTTGAACGTTTTAGAGTGATATCAAAAGTGGTTAGGATATGTTTTTTCCGAGACTCCTAGAGTTTTATGACAACTTTTAAAACCACGAGGAGGACCTGAGACAATCACCTCACCCTAAATCCAACACTGCCTATACATTTGACCTTTTTGGCAGGCTTACGTATTTCACAGACGCAATAAACTTCGATCTTTGCAACTAATCTTGGTGTTGCTCGTAACCTTTGTAAATATGTTGCCAAAAACAATTTACTAAAAGCCAGACATTAGTGAATTTCAAAGATCAAATTGTGTTTGGGAGAGGCAGTATCTGGGATGCGGACATCCCAACACTTACGCGCACACTTTCAGTTTTAGCTGTTATTTCTATTCCTCGTTTCTTGCTTACATGGGTTCAAGTATCAACAAATTTTGCATTCTTATTGATTTGTGACAATTAAAAGAAGTACGATGCTTACAAAAGCTAAATTATAATGACGTGGTTTTTATGTTTCTGGTCAAATACAGTCATACCTCACTTTACGAACTCCCGCTTTACGAAACCTCGGAATTACAAAATAAATTTTTAGAAGTAACAGCTTCAACAAAGAACCAACAAATTTTGTAATGTATCAAACAACTGAAGTATTATATTAATTACAATCGTTGTGCAATATTTTCTGCGGTCTTGTCTCACTGTCGTAAAGGTGAGGTATGACCGAATTGGTTCGTAAAGGTGAGGTATGACTGTAACAAAAATAGGCCTAGATGATAATTCCACGAAGTTCTGTTCCTTATCACAAAATGATTGTAATTACCAGAGAAGAGCAGTGTCAGAAGCAAAGAGGCACTTTTGGCAAAATGAAAAACTCTGTTTGATATGTTCCACCCCGTAACGCTTGAAGAGAAATGCAGCCACGTTTCTGTTCTAAACTTATATATTGTGTGCATTGTCTCTCTGCAGCGCAAGTCACATGTTACGAAAAGGCAACGCGTTTCAAACACATCAAGTATTAATGACTCTTAAAACGACCCGTGTTAGAATAGTGAAGCTGCTCACCCAGCATGTCGCAAGAGGCGACTTTTGGGTACCCACCAATGGCAGTCCGCCTTGTTGGTGGTGGGGCTACCAGTCGGCAATTTGCATTCACGACTGGTTCGAAGCTCGATGGCGTTTCAACTTACACTAATACCATTAACCGCACAAACAAGAGGAAAGTGGGTTGACACGATGCTGGCAGTTCTTGGAAACAGAGTAGTTCTTTATGGAAGTTTTTACGGACAGCCTTTAACATTTTGAACAAGGTCAAGAAAAACAGTGAATTAAAAACACTAGACAGTGGCTAGCAATATGTGAAAAAATAGATTTTGCTGTGTCAGTATTCAACATTTACTTACATTTGGCTTCTGCGGGCAAAAGTGTAAAATTAAGAACTAGTGTTCTTAAGACTGTAAACTTGAACAGCATGTGGATGAATTATTTTCAGGAAAAGACGTGGTTTTTAAGACCATTTTTGAATAACCGAAGCCGATTACATTTTGATGGCCTTAATTGAAAGTACAGTCAACTTCGGATATAAGAGATTCAGATATAAGGGATTTTCGCTTACAAGGGACTACGCAAAAGGTCCCAAATGATTTTCAATATAAACTAATAAGTCGGTTGTAAGAGAATTCGGTTACAAGAGACTGATGAAGCTGGTCCCGGCGGATCTCTTATATCCAAAGTTGACTGTATATGACGCTTTTCTCCATTTTAAACAATTCTTTATTTAATTTAAACTTCAAAAAATGTACGGCATGACGGAATCATAAACAATTTTAGTTATTTAAAATTTCACAAGCGCTTTATCGCATTATTGGGTTATAATTAATAATTACCAGAAAGATTGGAGACCCCGTTATGATATTGCATTTTCCTATAAGAGGCGATGCAGACTTATTTCTAGTTTTTAAAAGGTAATAATGACAATTTTGTATCATTCAGACAGCACCGTATCAAATAACACCTGTTAAGATGCAAAGGGGATAAAATTCTCTGCAGACTGTCAATTTTAATGGAGAAGGATAATTCAACAAGAGCTGAGCACTTTCGCGTATTCGTGAGATTTGTTCAATGCCCGCCAGGTTATGCTATATGTGAAACAGTTTAAAGCAGTTTTATCTGGTTGCGGTAAAAATGCTCTGCGATTGTAGCTGCAGGTCTGAACCCAAGCCGAGTTTTTATGATCGTCTCCGGCTCTCCTGCTTATAGCAGGGCCTGCATTAAGCTGTAGTTGATTGCTAAGATAATTCAGTAACTGCACCATTCACAACAAACTGTACGACATCTAACAGACAAAATTTTCCTATATGGATACTGTAAGAACCGGGCACAAAAAGCTTTGGAGAAAGGGAATTTGAAAATAAAACACTTGAAGAATAATATCAACGAGTCGTTAAAATGCCAACGTCCATAAGTTTTTGAAGATTTTGTGCCACAGTAGGATTGTTGATGTGTCTGAAAAATAGAATATATTAAGTGCTGAATTGACAATTTCCTTACCACGAGCTATCGCAAGTTGTGATTTTTATTCTACTTCTTGCGAAAAAATTCAGTTATTTCAGCGGAAAGAACGTTTTAATGATCACGAGTGCTACGGGACTGATAGATTCACAGCGTGATATGACGTCCAGCCCAATCAAGTTAGGTTACCGGTTTTTACACCGCAAGTCAAGAATGTGCGAATCTAAACTTTGTGGCTCGTGGAACAATGTGCGCCACTTAGCCCTATTGTACTTTCCAAAGAATAAAACAATAAATTTTAGAGCACATTTTAAAACCCAGACTAGTTTATAGGAAACATTTACTCAAGCAAAGCTTTCGGATCTTTTTCAATCTGTTGCAGGATCTCGCTCATCACAGGATCAGTTATTATACGTCCAACTTCAGGATCCGCCATGGCACGTTTGCGAACTTCTTCTGGGTTGTTTCGATTTTTGTAATCGATCTGAAACAGAAATTCTTTAAAAGCGCGAGTACTAACTCGTATTTAAGTAAATAAGACATATAATTACCACTTAATCTTCTGGTTGCTACGCAGTATCACTTGTATAGCGCCTAAGAAAATCTAGGCTTTACGTGACCTTGCGCTTGAGGTTTGATGACAAACCTTTGCATATTTAATGACTATGGCACCAGACACGTACACTGTGGTAGATTAGGCTGCTACAATTAAACGCGATTCAAAAGATTCTGGTTTAAAAATATCTGAAGTATCACAATTGGAACTGTTACGAGAACCAAGCTTGGATCCAAAAAGTGTTACGACGACAACCTAAAATATTTTCAATAAAACCGCAAAAAAAAGTAAAAACTTAATCGCCAGCTCATTACCCTGCAACGTTAACCACGTCCAAGAGACATCAATAGCAATTCAATTAACTGGTAACTGATTACACTTACCAATTTTTCGTACTTTTACAAATTACGAACACTTACTTTTATGCATCTTCTATAACCTTCAGCTGCATCACGGTGACTGGGGTCAATATCAAGAGCTTTTTGATAAGCTTCAACTGCTTTGGAATACTCTTTCATTGCTTCCAAAGCTCCTCCTTTTCGAATATAGCCTCTAACTAAAACATTTGATTAAAGAGAAACCACAAAGTTCCAATAAACCGTAAATAAACTGGTGACAATGGCAGATCAAAGACGTCTAATGCGAAAAAAACAAAATGAAAACTAACACCATGCTAGCTTTTTTAGGAATTGGAAAGCATTAATAAACTTAGAAAATCTCTAATAATGCAATCGCCAACTATATTTCAAAAAATTTACTTTATGCCACATGTTGTTACAGTACGTAGACCTATTTAAATAAAAGAGATTATGGTAATGGAATATAATTAAAATATTTTAGATTAAATTGTTCGTCTGTTGGCTACATTTTACGTCCACTTACAAGAAAATTCATTTTTATGCTCCTTAAAATTAATGTCAAGGTAAACATTGGTTTATTTTCAAGTAAAATGTTCACAAATCATTGTCATCTATGACTAATAAATTATAAAATAGCACGTACTAAAATTAGGGTCCTTTGTAATACATTCTTCGCAGTTTTTCAAAGCAGTTCGAAACTCAGCAAGCTTCATATAGCAGGCTGCTCTGTTTGAATATAACACTGCATTGTCAGGATCACGTTTGATTGCTTCGTCGTAACACTTTAGTGCATCTGGAAACTTGCCTAAAAATCACACACTAGCAATGCTTGCACACAAGTCTTGCCTCAATGATGTACAAAGATTTGGAATTGAAATTTGTTACGAGATTACTAACCGCAAAACACCACGAAAAGCTATCAAATTCAGTGGGATTAAAACCCACTGTATTTCTGAACAAGCCCACTATCAAACAAAGACATACGAGCCATTTATGACGTTTGATTACGACTACAGGTTTGAAAGTAAATTTGCACCCAGCCCATTACTACAAGCGCCTTCGAATTATTCTCATTGTGTTCAGATCAGCTTTAATGTCACAAACTAGACGTTGTTATCCCACCCCTTCCGAGGGATGGGGGCATGGCGGATATCCATGGAGCCCTACAAGCCGGGCAACTCCCCAAGACCTGGACCAGCAGTCGTGGAGAGACAGAGAGTCGTCAAAGAGAGAGCGGCGCAAAGAGTTCGTAGCTGGACACTGTAGAATGAGATGAGAAGTGTCCTGGGACGTGTGTCCGCAGGCGCTGCAGGAAGGTTTCTCCATTCTGTCAATCCTGAAGAGATAGGAGCTTTAAAAAAGGCTGTGTCCGTTGCAGCGCAGACGAGAGCACAAGTTCCTCGGTGGAAATTGAGGGAACCTGTGTGTCGAAGAATTTAGATGAGACAGTACACCTCCAGTCCAAAAAAAGATAACAGTTAATACGAGAGATAAGAGGAGAGAGACTACAAGGGATTGCAGAGGGCGCAGGTAGCGCTCCTTGTCTGGCCAGCTCATCAGCCGCATCGTTCCCCGGGAGAAACAAGTGTCCGGGGACCCATTGCGGCCTGATAGAACAGGGGGACAGAGAAGACAGTTCCTGCCAGATTTGCCACAGAGTTTGAAGTAAATAAAAAGATGGAGGAGAGGACAAAGTGGCGAGGACAGAACGAGAGTCAGATAAAAGAGTAGAGACAGACTTGTTAGAAGAGTAGCGTGCAGGATGGCGCAGGCTTCAGCAGAGAAACTTGAGCATACCGGGCCTGCTGAGAAGGAAAGAGTGGTCTAAGTGCCACACAGAGGCCAGTTGGCAAGTGAGCCGCCTTTGCCAAAAGGAAAAGCAACAGAGCCGTCAGTCCAGAGCACCAGATCGTGAGGGGGGAGAGAGTCAAGGTGAGCGAGAGCCGCGCATTGGTAAGAGAAAGGGAGATCAGAGCAAGAGCATGAACAAAAAAGGGTAAACTCCACGATAAAAGAAGAGGGAGGGCAAGCAAGGAGAGCCTCCCTAGGAGAGAAGAGGAAGTCGTCTGCCATGCCTCAGCCTTGGCCTTGGCGATGACAGACGAAGGGCGTCGGGAAGTGGAGATGTAAGCCTGGCGATCTTCATCACTTCTGTGAGCGGCAGCAAAGGCCTTGCGTCTTTCACTAACTGCATCTTCCACTTCAGCAGACTACCAGGCTTTAGGATGGCGCTTGATGCGGCCGAAAGGAATGGAAGATTTGGCCGCATTCAGTGCCAGAGAAGTAAAGAGAGTAGCAGCAAAGGAAAGAGACAAGTATTCCTCTGCAGAAGGACAGTGAAAGTAAAGTAAAGTAAAAAACAAAGTCATCCCAGCGAGCTTTCTGAAAATTGAAGGAAGGGGGACGCTCGTTGGGGTGAAAAACCGGAGAGAGAGGAACAGAAAAAAGAATTGGCAGATGATCAAAACCCAGGTCCTGAAGCACCTCCCAGAAGCAAGAAACGGCGAGAGAGGAGGGAGCAAAGGATATGTCAGGGGAAGAGCGACTGCGAGAGAAGCGATGGAGAAGAGTAGGTATGTCGAAGTCATTGAGGGGGAGGAGGTCAGAAGAAATGACCCAATTGAATACTTTCTCCCCACAAGGGTCGGAAGTACCTCTTGAGTCCCACGGGGGGGTGATGGCAATTGAAGTCCCCCAGAATGAAGAGATTTCTGGAGGAGGGAATGAAGGGAGAAAAGAAGTCGGTTCTGCCATCCGTGGGAGAAGAGCAAATAGGAAGAGCATAAACATTAAAAAAAGAGAGCACGGAGGAATTGTTTCGAGAGATGTTGACCCCTACATAATCAGAGCAGTGGTCAAGTGAAGAAAGAGAGGAGGTAGAAAGTTCAGAAAAGGATAAGCCCTGCCTGACGAAAATGATGACGTCGCCGCTAGCGTGCGTTGCATCACGAGAGAGAATGCCAGACTGGGAGTGGGTGCGATCAGATCACAGAGTAGAGAATCCAGGGATCCGGAAAGAGGAAGATGAGTTGAGATTAGATTCCTCGATACAGATAAGGCCAACAGGATGGGAAGAAAGAAAGTGTAGTAGTTTAGTGCTTCTGACTTGAAGACCACCAGCATTCCATTGAAAAACTCTGAGGGAGTCAGGGAGGGAGAGGAAGCAGGAGGCGTGGAAGGAAAGCCAGGAGCAAAGGAAGAAGAAACAAAATGGACAGTAGGGGGGATAAGAAGTTTGAAGGCGGGAACAGTGGAGGTATACAGGCCGGAGTCTGAAGGGGAAATCACAGTTACAATGAGGTGTAACGGTAGAAGTCATAGAGTTAGAAGCAGGGGCACAGCAAAGGGGCAGCTCCAAGAGTGAGAGCTGCCAAGAGTTCTGAATTTGGAGAGGGAGAGTAGTGCGCACCTTAGATGTACCCATTTGGAGCAAGTATAGCATTGCACTGACTTACCCGCCAGGCCAAATTTTCAGCGCACACTGAGCGAGGAAAGATGGGGCCAGGGTTGAAATGAACGTAACCGCTCATCAAGAGAAAAAGAATGAGCCCTTCTGCGGTTGTTCAGAGGGCAGCATGGCAAAAAATGGTTCCAGAAGAGTGCCCGGGGTAACTGGGACCTTCGGAAAGGCCAACAACCATTTCGACCCAACTCAAAGGGGTCGGGGACCGCACCACCACGTTGAGGCGGCTGTTGATTGGTGCAGCACAAACTAGTTAGGCATTAGGCTTTAAAATGAGATAGAGAGCACTGCCCCACTGCTTCTTCGACAACCACCATTAACCGTTTAAACCACCCGGTATAGCATCTGCAATTGTGCCTTTATGTCAATCTCTTTATGACGGTTTCCTCTGCTTAACGGGTTTTAAGAAGCAGCACCTTTATCGAAAGTAAAACCAAGCAACTAAAGTGAAAAATAAAAGCCTGGAAAACTTGTCCTTCTTTTAGAGCCATTGTTGATTTCCAGTGAATCCGTATAGTAACAAATGAAAAAACTGCAACGGAAAACAAATCGAAGGCTAACCTTCTTTAAATAACTGGTTTCCTTTCGCTTTTTCTTGAGCAGCGATTTCCGGATTGACGTATGCCTGTCTCTCCGCTTCAATAACAGCTTTTTCACTTTGCTTTAGCAAGTCTAGCACATCTTTCGTTCGTTGTTCAGCTAAAGATTTGTTGAAGTACGCCACCGCTTCAGCATGATTCTTCTGCTTCACGTAGGAGTTGCCGATCCGAGCAAAAGCTCTGCGAGTAGCAGATCCGATAACTACATAAATTGATAGATCGAAAAAATTAAACTTAAATTACCAAGTAGCAACAAACGCCATGTACTTTACCAGCTAGCACATCAGATTTTAAGTAAATGATAAAAACCAGCTTTATTTGCATCTTTTTCACAACGACTATGTCCGGGTTTATTGCTCCTTTTAGCTTGTTGAAAATAATTCAACATCTTCATTCAACATTTCATTTCATTTAACATTTCAACATACAAGACAAACTTCTTAATTATTACACGCACCATCAGTATTTTACTACGTACTTGGCAATTAGAGTGTAGTCGGCTTTATTTTTTCGTCCCACATCAACAGCTTCCAAGCAAAATTCTCTACACTTTTCATAGTCTTTTTGTTCAAAATATACAGCAGCTTTATTGGTTAAAAAAGCCATATTTGTGGGGTCTAACCGCAGTGCTTCGTCGTAATGCTGCAATGCTTCAGCAAAATTCTTTTGCTTGTAAGCAGCATTGCCTTTTTCTTTTTCTTCTATGGCCTAGAAACGAAATAACTCGTTAATAATATTAAACACACATCAATATAACTGATAAAATTTTGCGTGCAACATGGCTGGCTAAAGTCTTTACTTTATATGAATGGAAACTGTCAACACAAAGGTTTTATGGTTGGATCTTATAAAATGATGTAGGTCTAACGATAACAATTGCAAAACCTATCTGAATATTTAGGTCCGTTGAAACCACATTTATTCAATAATGATCAAAAACACAGCTCAGGAATGTGAATTTTTCATAAAATAACTTGATAAAATTTTAGATCATTATCAAAAAGTGTAATCAATAGTTTTGACCTTTTCCGGAAATATTTCTTGATTTTCACTGGTATTACAAGAGTCTGAATCAGTACTCATATTGGAAACCAAATTTCTAATTCTGTCTGAGAACCAAACCTGGAAAAAGATACGCTTATAAATGAAGTTGTTGACACTTTTTTTAAAATGAAACCAAAACTATGCTTACCTACCTACCAATTAAAAGGATCAAAACCACAGATCAAAAATCAGAAAATTTGATTTTTAGTTGATTACTAATTTGATCTCGAATTACTGCCACAAAAAAACAATTAATCCAATCTAAAAGCTACGTGCACAAGTTAAAAAATAAGAGCCTGGAGTAGCAACCGAATCAGTAAGTTAGCAGATGTAGTGAGATGAGATGGTGAGACCTGTTAGAAACTTCTCAGGCTTTTGCCAATGCAACATCTTTAGAGGAAAAGTGGATAAACTGTACAAATAAATTTATTAGCTTTCAAATTGATCAAACTAACGCAAAACCTAAGCCAACACTCAAAAGTTAGATTTTTACTCGAGCTTTTTCCCTTTCTAAATACGGATTAAATACCAAAACGCAATATCTACTCACTTTTAAAAAAAGTTCGGAGCAAAGAAACTTCTGACACTAACACAACATAAAAAATTTATAACAACCTATTAGCGTCTGTTTTAAAACCAAATTGTAAACTAAGAGATAAATTGAAGCAAAAACCCTTTCGCTCTTTTAATCTTTGATCTGCTACGCTTGTGCAAAACCAATAGAAAGTATCCTGCAGTGCTGAAGAATTGCAATACAGAAATGCAATACTTCAATACAGAAAGTACAGTGAAATACGCAAAACATTGGTAATAATTTTTTCACTTTCCCAATAAATCAATGTCATTGTCAAGTTTGATATTCATACAAACAAAAAAATTATCAAACACTACACAATAACTTAAAAACACACTAAAGCAAACATACATTGCAAATAATTAAGCTTTATCCTAATGATGCAGTGCACTCTGTCACTTACTGGCAACCCAATCTACCCGTAAATAGCACCAAAATTAATAGTTGGAGGTTAAAGTCAATTCCGAAACAAATTACAGTTGTACCAGAACAAGCAAAAAGTATGCAAAGATATCAACAAAATTTCTCTTCATTTGCGAAAAACACTGTAAACTAAAAAATATTGCAATGCCAACAAATATGATCAGAGTATAGGACACTTTTCATTTTCAAAGTACATACAACACAAGATATTTGTCGAAAACATTGCTAGCATTTTTTGACAAAATATAAACAAAATGTACTTTAAATGTAGCGTAAGCATGTAAAAATCGGTCCAAGCAAGACATGGCAAACTCAGCATATATTTCAATCAAAAGCAACTCAATGTTAGAATTCACAGTATGCTCAACATATTTAAAGAAGTATCAAAGTAACGTCAGTGGATTGGTAGTAAATCTGGTTCTTAATAAATTGCATTAAAACAAGGAGCTTTAAAAGTTTTTCCATGCTAGTCAAAATTTCTAACACGTACGTTGGTAATTAATATCTGGCTTTGCTGAATGACAACGAGATGGATTGCCTTGAAGTTCTCTACAAAAAAATTTATTAAGCCAACTTTAGCAGCACTAAAAAAGCATGCATCAGTGGTTAAAACTCCTTAGATTTGACTCACAACCATAAACAAAAACATGAAATTACTGAGATTTTTTGGAGAGGAACACTGTCTGAAAATTCAAGTAATTTTTCATGTACCATGTATATCATGTAAAGTAGAGATTCTTAAACTTTTTTGAGAAGCATCCTCCTAACAAAAACCAGGGCCATCCCTTAATACGTGAAAACCTTTTTCTATTTTGGAAATCAATTTTTTCAAAGAGGTGATTTTCTTACATTTGCTCTCCGAAACAACATGGAAACCTTTTTCCATATTTCTTTGAAAACCAATGTTTTTAAAGCGGTCATTTTCTCTCTTTTAGTTTTCAAAACAGCATCATGCCTTGTTATAAAGTTCAACTTCTTCAAAAGCACTGACGTCAACAAACTTTTCATGCAACTGGTACCAAAGTGAGTTTATAGCACCGTTATCCGACACATTCCTTACAAATCTTACATGCCCCCAGGGGGGCATGCTTCCTAGTTTAAATTCTCTTTCTCTAAAGAATTACTGCAACCACCGTGTGAAAATTTGCTATTGATGTTAAACTCAAAGGAATTGACTTGTGGTTAGAAAAGTAATGAAATACCTTTGCAAGGATGTCTTTGGTCGATTGCTCATATTGCCATTTACTTTTTGCATAAAAACTTTTCTGCCGCTTGCAAATAAAGCATCAGGCAAATCCTTGTCAGTTAAAGGCCGATCTGAAAAGAATATTTCTCAGCCTGAGGTAGATAATAAGAGTTGTAAACATAAGCAAAGCAGAGAACAAAAAAGCTTTAACCACCAAACCCTTTAATAAGGTATACTAGGCTTATATCGAGGGTTCTCAACTTTTTGTCATGACCGATTTTTCATTTGTAAAGTACCTCGAGTACCACTTCTTAGATCAAAGGCAACAATATTTTTTGGAATTTCCTTTTTTTTAAATTTAAATATTTGCTTTTTTAATTCAAATCGAAGGCAATGACCCATTTTTGTAGAGATTGACTGATTTAAATTTTCTCATTTTCAATCAAAATGAAAACCATAACTGTTTTTTTCTTTTTGGAGTTGGACATCGACTATTTCTAAATCTATATTTTGCCCATTGAATAAATTAAAGCTGTGGCCCACCGGTTGAAAACCACTGGTCTAAATAACTATACTGCAGTTTTATTACTTTATTTTACAGGCATAGGTGACCAGCGGTGAGCAAACTTTGGATCAGAAGCCAAAAATGTTTCAACCTGGTATGTAGAGTGCAAAAAGAGTGTTTAAGCTGCAGGTTACAAACAAAATTATTTACAATAACAAACCTGTAAAAGCTGAACAAAAAATAATGTGACTAGCACCAAAATTACATTGTATTGCGGTCTAAAAAGTCCTAACGGTATATTTTTTGTCAAAGCATCAAAAGTTGATGTTGGTTTGGTTGTGGTAACTGTCAGAACTGATGTCTTTTTCAGGGTCGCTAGCGTTGGGAAACACGCAAAAGCATTGCTAGACGTTTGTTTTGAGAATAAAAGTCGAATTAGATTTAAAAGCCTTAACGTGTGGGTACACTTCTGGAGTGAACAGATCTTTTCCTTGCAGCTTTGCATTTTACTCATTTATGTTTTCTACTATGTCCACAACAAAAGCAAAATCACAATGCCAAACTCTGTCTCCTAGCTCCGAAGAAAAATCATTAGCTGTCCCAACTAACTTCAAATATGAAATAACAGTCTATTTAAGTTTCCACAAACTTTTACATGCTCTTCCCAAACGTAACCAGTGCACACGAGAAAGGTAAAGCAAGTCCTGATGATCAGAATTGACTTCCTCAAGAAACTTGACATACTAAAGATGGTGAAGTTCTCTCTCTTATGTAATTGAATAGTTTTACCGCTGCTTTCATTTCATGATTTAGCTGCAACACAGATTTACACAGAGCTTCCTGATGGATAACGCAACACAAACCGATTATATGCAACTCAGGTTTTTTCTGATCATTTTATCTCAAAAACATTTTGGCAGTGCACTGTTTTTTCCAGTAAAGTTTCGCAATCCATCTGTGGCAACATTTATAAAAGAGGTTCTTTCTTTGTGTTTACCCCTTTAGCGATTCTATCGCCAAACTATTTTATATGATATTAAAATTTTCATTCATTTTTTTGAAGAAATCAAAAACTGGGCAGTGTCTTTTGTGTCATTACTTTCATCAAACACTAACAAATAAAATACACACGAATATGCTTTTTCTTTCAATTATCTAAGTCCGCATCAATTAGTTCCACAGAGCGAGTTGCACCTCGAAATGATTAATTGATTCAACCTGCTTTTAGTAGCTGGACACAAGAGATGTGGTGTCTCTGCCATGCACGGCTAAATAAACTCTCTATCAAAAAATGGCTTGCTTGCACGCTTTTGCTATTATGAAAGCCAGTGAAAAAGTTGCTTTAATGATTGACATATGAATAGCACTTCAATAAACACGAGTATTGTGCTGAATTCGAAAATTTGTTGCTGACCTCTGAGAAGTAGCTTCTCGTAGGGTTGACAGGTTACTAAGATTGTTATCATGGTTGCCGTCAGAATATTGGCAGATATTGTATTCTTTTAAAACAACGCTTTTTTGCCAGTGAGGACATACTGCGGTTGATGAGACTTTTGTAAAAGAATCACTGGGTGTCCACTCGTTTTTGAACGCTCTGTGCTCACAATCAGTTTTTCGCTTCTTTGATCCACTCATTTTGATAAAAAATATTTGGTCACAATTTAGCTAGCAAGCAACAGTAAACCAAATTAGCATTCAATGATGCAAGCATATCTTGTTTAAGTCTGACATTCATAAAACTTAACAAAATGAGCTCACATCTGTCGATTGGTTCCAAGTGAGATTAGTAATTTGCAAGTCTATCCCTGCAGCATGATCCAACTCAAAACAAACTGCAGTGCTTGAAAAGTCACAAAAAAATTTTCAACAAGTGTAACTAAAAAATAAACCAAACTCCATCAAAAGAGATTGATTGCATATACATTAGAATGATCTTTCTTGTGGAATCAAGTGAATACAGTAATCAATTAAGAAGAATATTGAACTGATTCACAGCAATAATTTATACCAAAATCAGGCGAGCCAGAAAAAGAAAACCCAATCTGCCAGATTTGGCCCATTGACCGAAGTTTGCCAACGTCAGATTTGGACTATTTTGCAGTCCCAGCACTGCTTGCATATTTTCATCATAAATATAGGATACAAGAAATAAACAAGAGGAGTTTGCTGTAAAGTGTGTTTCACTACAACAAATCCATGCTAAACTCTTGCAGTTGATAAACTTGTAACCTCAGACTTGCATAGCTACAATTCATCACAACATAAATGCAATATTTTTGAAACAACAAATATTCGTAAACTTGACTTAAAAACTTTGAGAAGGCAACTTAAAAATAATTCAAGAGAGTAAATAACCTTACCAAAATTTGCTGAAGGCATGCTTTGATGTCTTGAATAGGGTAATTGCCCCAACATTTTTTCTTGCATTTCTTTTGTCATTAACAAACCTTTCTCGATCAAGTCATCAATATTCACCTTATGCCCTATGAAAAATTAATATTTACCACAATGCACAAAATAAAAAAGATGGTGTTTTTCTGATCAAGGAGATGAACCAGATCTTGACTGAAATCAGATCAAATTATCCATCACACACTTGAAAAACTAAGGTGAAAATAAGTCTACTCCACAAGAACTATAGTCTTACTAGTTCAGGTAGGGTTTAAAACAAACAACATACTATCATGAAACTCGAGCTTTGAGTGGTATTTCAAAATCTCATAAGATGTCATTCTTGGAGCTTTAATAGGATTTTTCAGATTTTTAGGAGCATCTGATTCTGAAAGCCAAACCTTTTTAGGAAATAGAAAAGAATCAAAGTGTTCACAATCTTCCTGTGCAGAAGGACCATAATGCTAAATAGAAAAAAAATTGATTACTCTTCTTGAATAAGAGTTACATGACAGAAACCCTATACTAACAAAACGGACCAAATGTGACTGAGCAAATCAAACAAAAAGCCAACATAACTCTTAAAATAGAGTTACCCAGTAATACAAGCTTTGAGTTTATGTCATGGACATGTTTTGTGCCACCACCTGTTCTTGCTGTTACAACCCAATCATCTTTTATTGAGGCTTGGAACTGACTCTACTTACTTAGTACTGTAATCAGTGGGTAAGTTAAATTACAATATTGCAACCATAATTAGTTGCCTTGTTTTGCAAACCAAACAAATTCACTAAAAGCTTACAATATAACATCTACCAAAATTTGTTTATAGAAGCATACAGTTGAAAAGTAATGAAAATTTTAATTTGGCAACAAACTCTTCTTTATCAGATAAAAAAGTTAAATTTTTATACTCTTAGGTGTATGATAGTTTTAAGCTTTACAGTATTTTTTAACTGTAAACTACAGCTCCAAAAAATAATACTATTATACAAGAAACGGAAATATTTTACTTTTGAAGCATGGAAACGATGACTTGGCAAATGAGGCAATGTTGAATATTGCTCAAGTTTCGATGGCCATAACACATTTCGAAGAGTGACAGAACCAATTTGATGCTTTAAAGAATCATCAAAATATTTGTCATTGATGTCATTTTTTATGTTTTCTTGTGTAGTGCTTGCATGCTCTTTTGAAGACTTGCATCTTCTATCCCTAAAAACGAAGTTATCAGGAACCAATTTCCAGCATGTTTAGTATAATAAACAAATAGCACAGCACTAGGTATAGAATATACTTTTAAATTCTCATTAATTTTCTCAAATCAGATATTATTGGCATTCAAAAAATTCATTTACACACACAGAGATAGCAAAAAATTGAAAGATAATTAAATCTTTTTGTTGGCATGGGTAAGCAAAGAATAAAATGGAAATTGAAACAGCTTAAAAATTATGATAATCTATAGAGTTATTGAATATGAAATGTCACATAAAAAACACTAACTACAACTTTTAACATACACCTTACATTAATGACTCTGAAGGCAGAAATTTGGCCATTCTTGAAATGGATTTTTGATGTATCAGACTTACGGCGCTCTCTGAAATGAATAGTGATTATCATATAGGTACTTTCCAAAAGCAGTTTCTAACTTTCTTCAAAAAGAAAGAGCACACAATATTTTCAACCATTTGTAACAAATTACCATAGAGATTTTGTATCAGCATCTTTACATACCAGCTGTACTTTTTCTGCGATATTGAGACCACAATACAGGAACTCCTTGATTTGTTGGCCCAACTTTTGTAGGAGGAAAGCTTATCACTTGTGCAGTTTTTGAAGAACTACGCAAAGTTTGCTTCTTTTGAGAAAATGATTTTTGAGCAATTGATGGATGATCCAGCTTCTGCCCAGATATAAATAAAAGCTTTGGTGGCATATTAAAATGTTGAATCTTTATTGTTTATGCACAGAGCAACCTTTCTAGTATAATCTACATTCCAGATTTTTGATCACTACTAGCTTGAAGCTTTTGCTTGTGAGTATTCAAAGCATCCATTCCTTTTACTTTCATTTTCTCTATATTTTCCAAAGTAACAGATTTCAATGGCATAATTTTAGGCTTACATAAAACTAGAGAGGCATTATCTACATCATACAGTTCACCATATTTGGGTAATACCTCACCAAAAAATGAAGTAGATCTACTACTAAACGACATTTTTTTGATTTACATTATGCACCACTAAAACAAATATACAACCACTAATTCACTGATTAATTTCATCACTTTTGACTTTGTAAAGCAATAACAGATACTGACAGAAAGTTGTTGGCCAGCTATTTTTTGTTTAAATTTAAACTCTTTTTACTCTTCATTTTTGTGGTTCAAAATAATTGCAGTCACACTCATCAGATTCCTCCACTAACAGCAATTTAATATTCCAGAAAATTAAAGTTGATAATGACTGGTTTGAATACTGTTGCGTAGAAAAAGAATGCCAATAATTTTAATAATTTTAATTTCAAACTTATGAAATTATCTTTTAAAAGTTGAACAAATTCGTTTTAACCTATTAACACCCAAATTTTTTTTTTTTGGCAAAAACTCGCTGATATTCTAACATTTTATTTCAAATGCCATATTTTCTTGATGCTTAGTAGAATTTTTTAAATATTTGTAGTAACTTAGTGAGAAATTGCTGTTCTATAAATAGGACGCTGGGCGTTTGTGTGAAGTAAATGCACATATCTAAAAGTTTTAGTAACTGCCGCTATTGTGAAAAACATGCAAAACTTTCTAGTGTTTTTGAGACGTTATTTATTGGAATTCAACTGTTATGACTGAAAAACTTTGTCACACCATATCTTGTTACATTACCGATGATACTTTGGAAAGCAAGATATGCATAAGGTTACTTTACACTTGATGCAATAAGTGAGAGGTTTGCCCTTGCAACTTTGGTATTGGCAATGCCTCTGTTTGTCTCTCTTGCCAAGCATATGATTTTGCTGGTCAAGGCCAATGTCATAAGCAACTTGTCTCCTGGATGTTGGTGAAAGACTCAGGGGGCGTCCCCTCATCACTCTTGACCCATGACCTAGCTTCAAATAAGTTGTGGCAATTGCTCTGCGAAAATCCTTTATTGAAATTGAATACGATCCATGAATAAGTCTGTATAGTACAAAACTATTGACCACTGCCCTGTCCAGGATTCTTGTGAATATAGACCAGTACCATTTTTTCCTCTAATCGAAATAGAATGTTTTCCCAGGAGCCAGTTGTGGTGGCCTACCTCACCCATGTGTTTGTTGTACGTTTGGATCACATAAGCCTGCACAACTGGGATGCATGATTTGCTTTCATAAGGCCAGCGCTGAACTGAAACTTCTGGCAGAATCATATCAAAGTTTGATGCAATTCAACAGCTTTGTTATCTAACTATCAGCACTTCATCATTGACCTCAAATCTGTGATCGTATGACCAGCGTGTCATCTTTTCCACTTGTTTGGGCATTTTAAGTGGATATAGCCACATTTTCAAACTTTGTCACTGTGTGATTGCTTTGTGCTGACCATTGGGTATATGTGGAAAAATTTTTCTGCCACTTTAACTCTGATTTAGCCTTTCTTGGCCTTTTCGATGTTGAAGGATCTTGCTGTTCATTAAGCTCTTGGTTGAAATCAACAATTTCTATTCCTCCAGGTATATCGCAAACTATAGGCGCATCGAGGTTTTCCCCATCAACTTCGTCTTCATCTGTAAGTTCATCAATATCGGGCGGAATAACAGTCATTGTCTCACAAATATCTGAATCACGTAAATAATTCACTGCATCTTTGACATTTGCAAAAGCTTTTCGACTCATCACAACCAATGACTGTAAAAAACATAAGAGGGTGAAGGATAGAGAAGCTACAGTTCCCTAAATGACAGATGTGCAAAAATATTATTTAAAACCTTTTTTTTTGCCTGTCCGTAAGATTGTAGATGCTTGGAACGTTATACTTGTCACAAATTCAATAAATTTGGTGCAAAGTTTTATTCACTAACTAACCCTGTCAAAAACTTAAGAAACTGCATTGAAACAGAGTATAAAAGCATATACAAGATATTAAAAAAGATGTTTACAAAATCAATTTCTAACCTAAAGTACAAAACCATGCATAATATGTACACCTCTCTGAAAGTAGGTACTGTTTACCAATTAAACCTATTTTGTAGATTACCGTATTTCTGATTTCTGAAGTCTATGCAAAAATCACGAGGCAGTAAACTGTCTGTCTATGTTTCTACAATGTCCTTGCACATAAAGAACAAAGGCGTAGCTAATTGAGCAAGACGCAACAAACGTAGCTCGTAAATCACTACAAAAGTGCTTATAAACGCCCAGCGTTCTATTTATAGGACAGTGATGTTTGCGTTTGTATTACTCGGTAACAATAGTAATTTTTCAAAACCTTTCTTATCAGTGGTCTAAAATATTTCATAAAGAAGCCATTTGTCAAGAAATACTGAAAAGTTTTTATTTCAGATTTTGAATACAGTCCCAAAAAGGACTGACGGTCAGCAAACAAAAAAACTGCTACTTTTACATCCACCAAATCCACATTTCAAAATCAAAAAAATTGCTCAAACTTTATCAACGTGACAGCTGGAAGGGTCTTGTCATGCAATATATCGGTTAAAAGTGCGAAGTTTGAGTATAACCCTGTAAAATTTGGACATGTGTTACTGTCCTATAAATAGGATGCTGGGCGTTAATGGGTTAATTGTTTATGTACAAAAAAGTTTTAACAAACCTTCGGGTTGTTAGATGACAAATTCATTTTAATTGTTCATGTACAAAAAAGTTTTAACAAACCTTTGGGTGGTTAGATGATTACCAATTTAATTTTTTTAATCAGCAAACGTTACATCTGTATTCTTATATGACAAAAAATAAACATTTTGCAAGTCCTCATTTTTTGTTCTTTAAGCATTCTCTTGTAATGGTAAACCTATGCAGTTACCCACAAACCAGCTTGTGTTTAGATCTGCTTTAGAGTTGCCAGTAGCCTCTAGCAAATACATTTTTACTGCAGATCTACAACCAAAAAGTCAAATTTGCCATAAAGTACCTTTTCCAAAAACACAACAGCTCAAAGTCAAAGTGGATACTAAACCTGCATTTAAATCTCACAATTCCCATGGCTCAACGCTGTATAAGCTATGCTGACTACTTACCTAAAATGATGAAAAAGTATAACATTATACATCACGGCAGTAGACAGGTGTTTCTAGCTTAAAATCAAAATGACAAATAAGAATATAGACCTACTTTTTAAAGCCAGGATTTCCTAAAGGAGGGTAAGGTTTTTAAAACAGCACAGGAAAATTTAACTTTGTTTTATTATGTGGGCATTATGGAGGAAGTGTTTTAACTTTGTGCAGAGATGACCAAATTCCTGCCTCAGGCTTCCCAGTGCAGCAATCCCTTAGACCAAGGGCTCTCAACTGGGGGAATATTGTTTAAAATATAATTGCATGTTTTAGATATCAACTGCAATACTTTTCTTTTGTTCCCATTTCAAAACAACTCCAAAAGCTGTCAATATCTTTGAAAAAGTTTTTTTTCAAATTAGAAAATCTTTTCAGGAAAAATTTATGTGGATGCAGTACAGATAATACTCCAGTTATGTTGAAAATCAAATCTGGATTTCAAGCTTATGTTATAAAATGAAATCCAAATGTAAAATGCAATTATTGTATGATTCATTGCCATGTGCTGGTCTCTAAAATGCATCCTGCTGCATTATGTGAAGTTCTAGACAATTCTAATGCTGATCTTGTGAAAGGAGGAGCTCTTAACTGATTATTTAACCAAAAATGCATTGACATGGATGCACATCAGAATGTGCTTTTTTCCATTTAAATGTTTTTTTCCATGCCGAGTGTTTGGGATCAGAGATAAAGTCAAATAATTTTTTGAGCTGCAAAACAAATTTGAATTAGTCAGAGTAGAAACATGATAGCCAGTAAACTAGTAAACATTAAATTTCAAAACGTTTTGCTTTAGACTGAAAGCATTATCAGTTGTAATTAAATGATACCTACTAAGCTAAGTTAAAAATTGGCAGTGGCTATTTTGCCGTCGACAGCAATTTACCCTCAGAGACTATTTTGCTGTGAGTTATTTGTGATTGGTCAATTTTAATGACGTACTAAACATGTGACTTTTGGTCGTTTCTGATTGGTCAATCAAAAAAACCAATTAAAAAAATTTTGCACCCCCAGGTCTCGATCCCCCACCCTGTGCACTCCCTTCCAGTGTACACTGCCCCATACATTTGCATACAGGGCCTGCCCCTTCAGTGTACACTGCCTTTCTTTTAATGCCCTGCCAGCTAAGATTCGAATCCGCAACCATGGTATCTCAAGACCAGCGCACTATCCACTACACCACAATGTCACTGGTGTAATTAAAGCAAATTTGGCTATATAAACACACGTGAATGATTACGGCAAAATAGTGTCCAAGGACAAATTGCCGTCAACAGCGAAATAGCCACTGCCTTAAAAATTTAATAATTGGCAAAGTTAAAAACTTAAATTAAAATTTTAACTTAGCCAAGTAGGTACCGTAAAACGGGGTGACATTGATCAGCAGGGTGACATTGATCAATTGCAATAGTACATATCTAGCGGTTAATGCTGGGCTGGAAACTCTTTCAACCAGCTCAGTCTTTGCAGGAGAAGTGTTAGGCAGTCATGCGAGACGTTATAACTGTTGGACTATGGCATCAGCAACCGTAGTCACGTGATTTGTATTGTAACCAACGTGTGTGTTGTTTTGCGTTTCATTCTAAGATGACTCACCGATTAACTCCGTATAGGATTATTGTTTTTAATTCTGAGATTTTTTGTTTTAATGACAGTGAAATTCTAAATTTTACAGGTGTGTATTTATAGTTAATAAATTTATCAGTTAACCTACTTAAAATGCCCAAAATTTACAAAAGAAAAATTGGTTCACGGGGCTACAAAAGCTCTTATAGCGAAGAGGTCTTAAAAAATGCTATTCAATCCGTTCAATCTGGCCGATTATCGTTGAGAAAAGCATCTCGGAATTTTAAAATTCCTTATGGAACTTTACATAACAAAGTAAACGGGAATCATTCGAAAAAAGTAGGGGGCCACATACGACTGAGTGAAGAATATGAAAACAAAATTGTAGCAACCATAACAACAATGTCAAACTGGAAAATCCCCATAACGAGTTTGGAAATACGGAAATTAGTCAAGTCATACTTGGACAAGCAAGGGATCGTCGACTCGACATTCCGTAACAATTTGCCGGGACCTGATTGGCTTAACAGCTTCATGAAAAGGCACAACTTAACCCAAAGAATTGCAGACAACGTCAAAGTCAAAAGGGCTGAAATATCCCCCAATATGATCAGCAAGTATTTTGAAAATTTGGCCCAAACTATAGAAGAAATTCCAGCTGAAAATATCTATAACTACGATGAAAGCAACTTGACAGATGATCCTTCATTTGTGTAGTTATACTGGTTTTGCTTCATTTGTGTAGTTATACTGTTACCGATGTTCGTTTCTTTCTATAATAACAAACTTAATGACAGTGCTATGCACTTCGTATTTTTTAGTGTCAGCTGAAGGAATTTAATGAAAATAGTTTTTTGCAATTTGCAAATAGCTAACAGTCTGTAATAGGAAACACGAGCAGAAGTTGTTTTAAGTACTGGTATAAGTTAGGTTATTTTTCCAAGACCAAACATTATCCGTATATATTAAGTAGAGAAATACATCATTACCACTATAGCTAGAAAGCCTCTAAAACTTACCTGGACAAAAACTTGATACCTATCTACCGCTAAAATCTCTCATAAAAATATATTAAACAACCCTTGCCCTGGCAAGAGTCAAATATAATGTCATCATCTTTCCCAGTTGTTTTCTTGGAAAGCCAGAAAACTTGCTTTCCCCAAAACTCTCGATAATGAAAAAACCTTGTATATAATCATATAATGAGTTTGTTTATGTGAGTCCCTTAAAATTATAAAAAAATTCTATCGTAATAAAGATAATCTCACCCTAGCAAAGGAAAACATTGACCAGTTGTTCGCTTAGCATGGGCTACAGGTTGGAGTCTCAGGGGTGATCAATGTCACCCCGACAGCGGGGTGACATTGATCACAACTTTAATGCAAAATATATCCTTAGTTACTATTATGATTTAAATCATCGTAACATGGTGGGATTGAGGAAATTTAGAGTGTTCCATTGAGCCATTGGCAATAAGCCTAGACCTTGGGAGTAAAGAGTTCATTAACTTTTAAGTGGAAAATTGATCAATGTCACCCCGTTTTACGGTAACATTTTAATATAACTGATGATGCTCTCAGTATAAAGCAAAACGTTTTGAAATAAAATGTTCACTAGTTTACTGGCTATCATATTTCTACTCAGAATAGTAAAAAAGTTTTATTTTCTGACAATGATGAATGAATCAGATGCCTTGCTAACTTGGTTAATATTTTTAAGCAACTGAATAAACTGAACTTAAAACATGAAAACAAAAACACAAATATAATACTATTTAAAGATGCTTACAGCTTTTATGAACAAACTTAATAACTGGAAGAGAAAAGCCAGAATGAACAACGTTGCAATGTTTGAAGAACTATCATCAATTCTGATGATTGATGACAAAGAACAAGTGCTTTTCAATTTTTTAAACTAAAATAAATATGCAATGCATCGAAATAGTTTCTTTGAAATTAGGTCAATCGACCAGAACAACAAAGCAAAATTTATCTCCGCTGCGTAAAATACAAGAAATGCAGTTTGGAAACTTACCAGTATTTGTACCGTTTCCCATGTAATCTTACTCTTTCAAACCTAAAGCATTAGTCAGCCTGAGGTAGACCGTTAGGAAACTCCCTTTTATCATTCCTTACCAGTTAAATTTATTATCACTTGAACTAATATGCAGTGACATATTTTTTTAATGGCAGTGACTATTTTGCCATCGACGGTATTTTACCCTTGGAGACTATTTTGCCGTAATCATTCACGTGTTTATATTGCCATATTTGCTATATATCAGCCAGTGACACTGTGGTGTGGTGGACAGTGCACTGGTCTTCAGATACCATGGTTGTGGGTTCAAAACACAGGGCATGAAAAGAAAGGCAGTGTACACCGAAGGGGCAGGCCTGGTATGTAAATGTACAGGGCAGTGTACACTGGGAGTGTACAGGGTGGGGGGTAGACACAGGGGGTGCAAAGTTTTTTAATTGGTTATTAAAATTGACTAATCAGAAACGACCAAAAGTCACATGTTTAGTACGTCATTAAGATAGACCAATCACAAATCACTCACGGCAAAATAGTCTCTGGGGGTAAAATGCCGTTGACAGCAAAATAGCCACTGCCTTTTTTAATCACAGGGTAAATGTAAAAAGAGAATTTTTGAACAACTTTGGATGACCAAATTAGTTTTTATTAAAAAGGAGGACAAAAAAGGCATTTTTAAACATCCTCGGAGGACTAATTACTTTTTAGCAAAAAGGAGGACATGTCCTCCAAAAAGAGGATGTATGGTCACCCTATTTAAGCGACAGAAACAATACTAATTACTACGGTACAACAGAAACAATAATCTAACATATTTTTGCTTTCCCAACTTTTTGACAAGTAGCCAAATGCTATGTGCTCAACCACAAAACTTCAAAATCTTACTTTTTACTGGCAAAATTAAATTTTTGAATCATTATCACTCACATGAGTGCTGCCACTCAAAATTTTTAAAAATTCTTACTTGTTCATACGCTGTTTCCGTTTAGAGGCATAAACCTCTTTGTTCCAAAATGTTGCCCAACCAACAAACCTTAATTATATTCAGGCCACTGCTCTCGCCAAAATAACTGTACTACTACAAAATAATTTGGTAATATCACTTGAACTTGAAATAATCGATGCCATCCAAATGCGTATTCCTATATTTGTTCACATCCGTCTCAATGTTCCCGCCTCACAACCATCGGTGGTGGACGTTATACTTGCAATTTATTTTAAATCGATATCGATGCTCCATAATTTTAGCGCGTTTATTCAATAGCAATACTGGATATATTTTTGCCAACTAAATTCGATTCTGATATCTATACACCATCGCCGATAGAAGTAGCCTACCGGTGCCGACATATTTTTAAGTTTTTTTAATGCCCCCGAAATAGCTGAATATGCTTGCTACCTCCTTTAAGCTACTTGGATGATAGTCAGACTAATAAATCTATCATTGAACTCTGCTGCAGTTAAATTTACAACATTACAAATATTAACGTTTTTTGATCGAAGAGCTCTTTGGAAGAAGATGACACATTATACAAACAATTAAACACAGACGAAAAAGCCAATTTTACGACGTTTTCGGCTTTCAATACGCACAATCAGACTATAGTTTCTTCTAGAAACTATGAACAGACGAACTGACGCTTGAATTCCATGTCTTTGGTTTTGTTCACCTCTTTCAAATCGCACCGCTGCCGGGTTTCCGCCGGTCAGCAAGAGAATTTCTTTCATATCAAATCAGTTTCGCTTACCACCAGGGGGGTATTGAAGGAGGATCGCCGTCCACTTACTTTTTTTATAAAACGCTTGACTTAAGGCACATTTTATTAATATTGACAAGTGTTGAGGCCAACCATCCATCTACTTTATTATTTAGCAATACACCATTGCTTATTACTGAAAGCTAGTTGTAACTGGTTGCATAGTTATAAACGATTGTAATAATTAGTAAAAACGCTTAATGTTGTAAATCAATAATAATACTGTAAAAAAGAAACGTTTTTGCCAAAGTGCAGGCACTGCCCGGTACCTCCTTCCCAGATATCAGTTCAGCCGGCGTAAGTTATAATTAGATCCGCATCGTAGATATTAAGTGCCGTAAAAAGACCGTTCAATGACAATGCTGTAAAATAGTTAACATCTTTATAGGAACTTGATAGGGATTTTTTGACCCATTTATCGCCCGTAACCACTTCGACATTGAATACTGATACCACCCGCCATGCATGGTGTAAAAAAGAGCATAGGCTAAATAAAACGAAGGGTTAATATTAATTTCGTTCCAATTATGGGGCGTCAAGCTTCACAAAATAAATGATAGATCTAAACCGGCTAAACCAATGTCGCCCTAAAAGTAAATTGCAATACCCGTACCGGCAAACTCGGTCAGTAAATACAAATATGAATCGTCACCATTGTTAGCCTGCACCATCATACTAAGGGAAATCCAGATAGACTGATACACTCGAAATACTTTCTTATTTGATGCTACAATAAATTCATTTTTATTACGTAACTATGCACCTCAATCATCTTAACCTAAAGCTAAAGTTTGTAGACAAAGATAGCAGAGGGTTAGGTCAGAACGATATTTGCATGTAAGCTAGGTGGAATTTTTAGAGAAGATGGGAAAATGGAAAGAAGAGGAAAGATAAGAACTTACCTTACCGGTAGCTAAATCAGAAGACTGTTTACTGCATTTAATCTTTCAGCTCAGCTGACTTATTGAAATCACGAAGTCCTATGATCTTACAGGCTTGTTTTTTAAATAATGCTACCGAATCTCTTCTCCACTCGTGGTGTTTAGCTTGCTGCTCAAAACCATTAAACCCAATTAATGCATGTTGTGGACAACATTACAATTGAGTCACAGCTGTTGATTTAAGTGGTGAAATTTGCACCATGTAAAGAAGAATGAGTATAACCAGTGCATTTAATCAAAGATCATGACCACCACAAAGCAACAACAAATGAAAAGATGTGATGGCGAAAGTGTGAAATGTGTTATTGTTTTTATCACATTCGCCTACTTGGGAGTCAACTGAATCAATGTTAAAGAAATTAGAAGTATCGCCGATACTATTTGTTTTGGCAATACAGAAAAACAGAATGAATCTATACCCATACTCGAGACTTTTACACAATGATTATTTGACACCGATACCAAAAAGCGAGAGATAACCATCATCGATACTTATATCTAGATACTGATCATTTCCAACAACAATGAGTGAGGCTTTAAAAACCGAATGTTTCATTTAGAGACAAATATCATTCAATCTCTATTCTGTTTCACACTGAAATCGGTCCACAGCTTCAAAGAAACAATTGCAAAGCTTTATTTTCTCAGCAGCATATAACCTACGCCTTTTTTTGGGTTCGCTAAACATTTTTTTTCATTTATTGGGCATATCGCTCTTTAACCACGTGTTCTTCACATATGTTCACATATCACATATGTTCACTTTACAGCTCTTCACATATGTCAGTGGATCACTTAACCAGCGTATTTCTATCATGATCGAAAAAGCTGTAAGTGTTTTTTTCTTGAGGGATCATTCTTCTGTAGCAAATTTTTTTTAGAGTAAATATTTCTACATATCATAGGAATTTCTCGGAACTTCCTAAAACATATGTAAAAAATAAATGCAAAATCGTATCTTGCCAAAAGCTTGACCTCATCTACCTACATTTTCTATTTACCTCCAAACTTGTATAAGCTTCCCTACATCATTAATGTCCTGATGAAGAGATTTCAGAGCTGTGTAATGTGCACTCTATTGTGCATCAATAAATCTTTTAACAATATTTTGCGCAATAGGAAGATTGCATTTGACGTCACACATTTCGCGCCAAAAAAAGTGGCTGACCAAAAGCTGTATTTATGCTGGAAAGGTGTAGGGCGAACACCAACTTTTGGGTTTATTTTGAAAACTAATGAGAAATCAATTAAAAATTGGAATGAATTATTGCTAGTTGGATCCTCTTAACAAATAAATTTAATCAAAAGCAATTTGGTTGAGATTAGGTCTTTCAGTTGGCTAGTCTAAACTTAGTACTGTGTGCCAATTTAAAAAATGGCCCCTAAGAGAAGTGTCATCTAAATACTATTTGCTCCTCAGTTAAAAACAACGCTATACCAATGAGATGCTCGTCGGTACATTAGCAAAAACAACCATTATCTGATCATTACTATCTGTACCGTAAGCTTGCCCGCAAGCTTGCTTGTTGTGTCCTTGGGCAAGGCACTTAACGGCATTCCTCCACCTTTATGTGGCCACAGGTGGTGGAGCCAAGCAGTCTACCCGTCGTGGTGGCCCAGTCTGACGAAAGACATGCAAACAGAGCATGAATACATGAATCGGTACCGTAAGTTTTTTGATT
This sequence comes from Trididemnum clinides, assembly GCA_963675345.1. Taxonomy (NCBI): domain Eukaryota; kingdom Metazoa; phylum Chordata; class Ascidiacea; order Aplousobranchia; family Didemnidae; genus Trididemnum; species Trididemnum clinides. The sequence goes on from OY776285.1 coordinate 10,252,948, forward strand.
GCCCTTGTTTCAGCGTCCTAGACCATAGCCCGAAAAATTATTTGAGGAGTAGTTAAGGTCACAAAATTACATCCGCTATATCAATACGACTGGTCTCCAAGCGCTATTGATAAAAAATTTCAAAAAATTACTCCTTTTATCCGTCAATATCTAATCGAACTTATGACAAACGGTACAGAAGTCTGCTCTGTCATTTAGGCTACAGTATAATTTAAGTTTACAACTTTTCGGTATGCTTATGCTCATGGGCGTATGAACTCAAACCAATTGGGGGCGCACCAAATTTTTGGCCGAAAAATTTGTCACTGCAATAACATCTCCAAAAAAAAAAAAAGGTCATCGTCTGTTTCGCTGCACCTTTTCCATCATTTTCGGCCTAAACATGTCACAAAACGAGAGTCCAAACAAGTGATGACCTTTTTTTTTTTTTGGTGGTCATCCCTTTTTTTGCTTTACCAGATTTGCTAACCCTATACTTGGAAATGATTGAAATTAAAAGGAGTAGAAAATATAAAAACACTTACTCAAATTGCCCGAAAAATCAAAAATTGCCCGAAATTTTGTCGCGAAATCAATGCATTTTTACAAGCAGGGGGGGCCAGTGCCCCCCGGACCCCCCACTTCCTATGCCTATGCTTATGCTACTAAATATACTGTATTAGTTGCACATTACAATTGATTTAAACTCAGCATTCCCAAACACGCTGATTAATCGAATGTGAAACCCTTACAGAAGTTGGCTACAAATAAGCCTGCATGTTTAGCCCATAAAATTAGCCCCATGTTAGCAATAACAAGCAAACCTTAGCACCTCTTGTCTTTCTTTGACTTCACATTCATTCCTTGACATCGGTAAAACGACATATTTAACGTTCATTTAACAACTGTTACGTTTATCCATTTGATTTGCGAAAAACGATATCACTCCTATTCAATTTAATACATAAATACTGAAAGCGGTCAGCCAATTTTTTTGAAAGCGCATTTTGATGACGTATGACCACGTGCGTGCAACCTTCCTATTGCGCCTAAATATAGGGTGGCCATACGTCCCGTTTTTTGAGGCCTGTCCCGGTTAAATTATCGAATATCCTTTTTTTTCGTTCAGTCAGCCGGGACAGCTTGACCTAGGGTACGGCAAAGTTAGTCTCGATAAAGTAGGGCACTTAGGCAGCGAACCCTGCCCGGATGACGATTCCGGCCAAAAATGACAAGTAATGGGCAACGAAACAGGCGATGACCTTTTTTTTTGGAGATCACCTCACCATAGGCGCGACCGAGGCCTCGATCTAAGGAAGAGTGTCCCGGTTTTTGAGCGTGAACCCATTATAGATCCAAAGATTTGGCTCCATGAAATGCGGCCATCCACTGTCCCGGTTTTTGCTTTTGCGAAAGCGGACACTCAAATGGAGGTCGAGACTGCGGACGCGCCTACGGTGGGGGTGATCTCAAAAAAAAAGGGTCACCTTGGCGTACCCTCGGGACGTACAGCCACCCTACCTAGCCATAATAGCAGCCTGCAATAAACGTCCCAGTTTTGCATTTACAAAAAATGGTCACCCTACCTAAATAGGACCTCTCATTTGTGAATAGGAGCCGTAATATGCATGCCCCTTTCCACAACAGCAAAAATGCTTTGAAAAGCTTTAACGGTCCTACTGCATAAACGCCTGCAAAGTTAAATGAATGATATTTAGATGAGACAAACAATGCTTTTTAACTCGTCATCTTTATTCTGAGTTTTACTTGAAAGTGGATTCCTGCTTTTGCAAAAAGTTATCATTTACTTGACTTCAATACAATATTTCGTCAACTCCATTTTCTTGACGCTCATTAAAAACAAAATTAATGATTCTTTGGATTTTCCCCGAGCAAGAAAAAGATATTTGATCTATCAAAGATTCTTTTACTTGTATCTCACTGCTGCTAATTTTTACGTATCTAACCATAAAATCTAACTGCATAGAGCACATTGTACTGCATTTCACCATAAACGTATGTTTGCAGACATTCTATCTAAGAATTCACAGAATGAGCAATATTTTAGCAAAAAAAGTTCTAGTAAATTTTGCCACCCCCAGCAATCCTGCCACCCTTAGATATATCAACAATATCTATTGGAAACTACGCCACTGCTTATAATACCAAGTCTTTTTCAATATTTCTTGTTTTCCAGAAGCAACCGAACTTATCGATTTTATTTTGATAACCAGCCACATACTGCTCGAAAGAAAGACAATTAGCATTAAGCTAATTTCTTTCTCCGTTTTTTCCAAACTATTTCTATTCAATACATTTTGAAAACCAGAATTATTACATCGTTAGAATAAAGACCCTTGCTTGTTTTGCGCTTGTAGGGAAGACCTGGAACTATCAAAACTTTTTTGTTCATTACCGTATTTTTCGGACCATAAGGCGCACCGGACTAAAAGGCGCAGTATCAATAAACATCTTCTAACATTTTATTTTCATACATAAGGCACTCCCGACCATAAGGCGCATTTAATCAAACCAAAACTCAACGCATTTTATCGGTACCGTACTTGTATTTTATGATTAAACAATCAATTGCCCTGCTCCCATAGCGTGAGAAGTGTACGGCTAGTTGCTAGGTACCGTACAAGTTGCAATACATGCACGACGAATATATGTGTTTACGCTCCTAAAGTGAAGAGAAAGATACACTCGTAAAGGGAACGAGAGTAGGTGAAAAGAAAAAACACCCTCGTAAAGGGAATGAGACTGAGTTATTTGATAGCAAGAAAGAACTTTGCTCCCAAGAAAGAACGAGTTGAGGGAGGTACTATTACGTTGGTAGCGATTACTACAACATAAAATTGTTCAGACCTTGGTGACAAAGCGCACCCTGATCCACACATTAGACGCACCGAACAATATGATGAATTTACACGTTCAAATTTTATACGCAATGTTCTGAGTTTTTAACCCGCAGTCTTTTGATACAAGTCTGACACTCAGTTCATCACATCACGCTGCTACTATTAACAATTTGAACCTTTAGCCCCGAGCTTTGCAAAATTTGCATGTGCTTGATTCGAAGACCAAGTCAAAAATGTATGTGTACGAGAATAATTGAGAATTGACAACGGGGAGAATGGTCGGAAGATTTGTGTGATATAATTGTTGGAGATTGTTACTGCTGTATTTGGATCACAAGTATACTGAACGTTATGTACATGTTTGGATTCGGTCACGTCATAGTCCGTTAAGCTCAATTGTAAAACTTGTTTTTGTTACCTATTTATCCCGCTGGATTTTTCTTTATATTGATTGTTTGAATAGCTAAATTATTAATCCAAAATTTGACAATAGCTTGTGTTGTAATCGAACCCGTAGTCTCATCTCGTTTTTGTGTGTGCTTCGTTTGGTAATTTATTTCCGTGTTACAGATAATCGTACTTCTTACTCTCCGCCACGTCAATAACCACTTCGATACAGTAAAATTTTGTAATATCGGCTAGAAGTGTGCGTATTCGTCTATGCATCTGCCTCAGCAGCCTCGGTATTCCAAAAACTGATTTCATAAACTGCTGTTACAGCGCAAGTTCCATTTTTGAAAAAAATAAAGGATTACAAGTGCGCCTTATGGTCCAAAAAATACGGTAGGTAGAACCTAAACTGTCAGTTATAAGTAGCTAATTAACAAACCTATGCGTTCACGCCTATTACAATAAAATTGGTTTTATTTTTCTTGAGATGTGAGCAATGATGTGAGTTAGTGTCAAATGTAACAACCTGCCTCACTAACCGAGTGGGTTATTATAGCTTATTAGGTAAAATCTTAACTTAAAAATTAATTAGAAAACTGTGTGCTAATTTTAGCAAAAGCTTATAATTCTAAGTTATACATTGAAGCTGAAGCCTCCTTATGCTTTACGTTGAAGCTGAAGCTAAAAAAATAAAGAAAGCTGAAGCCTCCCTTTGTGTTTTCAGCCCCCCTTTACTTTTTGAACTCCACATAGACACTTTTTCCAACCAACCACATTATCTTAGTCTTCTGCAAATCCCAATAAAAGTGATTAATATTAATATTAATATTAAAAACTAGCTTCAATACACAAGATAGTCAGCAATCTGCTTCAACAAATCATTCAAAGTTGGTTTTTGTTAACATTGCTTAATTTGTGTTGTCCTTGTCACATCACCAATTTAACTTTCCGTTTGAATATTAAATTTTGTATTTATGAATTTATCGTTTTCATTCCCCCTCTGGTCAAAATAGGTTTTAACGCCAATAAACAAATCTCATGCAAGTCTAGAAGTATTTTGCAACTCAAGAAACAACAAACCAGCTTTATTTTAGTAATGCAAGAGGCTAGCGATGCTCTTTGGATTTATTTTGTTTACAGTTATCTCAAATAATAACTTTATCTGATCCACTGCAGTTAAAATGGGACTAACCATTTCATTTAGTGGTTTGGATTTAAATGCATGTTACCACACATCATGATAAACTAATATATCTATTATATAAAGCGCAATTCTGTCTGTCTGTGTCTCGTCTGTCTCTGTGTCTGTTTTAACTCCTCTGAAACTGCAAGAGATACAAACATCAAACTTGGCACGATTGATCACCACCCCGTGGTGAGTGTCATAAAGGCATGGGTGACGTCATGATGACGTCATAACCAAAATATTTTTTTAATTTGCATTACTTGACAGAGGACAACCGCTTTTTGCTCAAACAAAAACCAGCTTCCGATTCACCACAATTCAAAAACTTCCATTTGTTTGGGGTCTAAAATGACGTAACAATCAACGATTCATTGAACAATTTGATTTTTGTTCTTTCTCAAAAAGTACTCATCGCAGAAACGCGATTAAACGTTCTTTTAGGAGATGTTAATAAGCTGCTTTTGATAAAAACAACTTTACAACAATTAATATTTATTTGATTATGCTACGAACAATTCTTTATTTAAGCACTTCAAGCCATCTAAGCATTTTTTCTTCTCTATTTTGCTTGCACGCTTAGCGTATCAGTCAATGGTGCGACAATGTGAGTGCTTTTCGTTTCAATCAGCGATATGTTTTCGTTTCAATCAGTCTTCTTCTTCTTCTTTCGTTTGAGGGCTCGTCGCAGGTTTTCGGCTAGATGTTGAAGCCAGTTCTTTGTATCATCGATCACGTTAGTGAGGTTCTTGACGGTGTTAGGTGGACGAAGGAGATTGCAATCGAACAAGATCTGCTCCGCATTTTCAGTGGGAGCTCCACACACACATGAGGATGATGTTCTGAGTCCCTATTTGTGCATTTTTGCATCAAACCGCCCCACTCCAGCTCTGAGGCGATTTAGGGTAACCCGCAGTTTCCGAGGTAAGTCGGATTCAAATGGTGCGATGGTATCCAGGGTTAGCGTCAGTTGTTTAGGGCATTAATGTTTAGTCCACTCTTCGTTACAGGCCTCAATAATATTATGGTCGCAGTAATGGTGTTGTGCTGCGTGACGGTAGAAGGGGTAGCGTGACTTCAGACGTAGTGGGCGTAGGCTCTGTGGGTCAGGTACTATATTGTGGAGTGGGTCTTTTTTGTTGGCCCATGCGTGGTGAGATATTTTGTTGGCAACATAGTTTCTTCTCAGCTTGGCTGGGGCAATTCCAGAGAGTACAGGAAGGAGATGTTTGGGGGCGGGTTTCACACAGCCGGTTATGATCCTCATGGTATCATTTAGGGATACGTCCAGCTTTTTGGTATGGGAGCTTCGGCTCCATACTGGAGTGGCATACTCTGCACTGCTGTAAACAATTGCAAGGGCTGCTGTTCGGAGGGTTTTAGCATTTGCCCCCAAGTTGATCCAAACAGGCATCGGATGAAGTTGTTTCTTGCCATCATTTTTCCACGTAGACCTTGTTGTCTCTACGTTAGCTGTCTGTTTAGTTTTACGCCGAGTTATTTAGGGTGTGGGTTGTGAGGGAGAGTGGTTCCATGGACGCATATGTTTAGTTGCCGTTGCGCTTCGTGGTTGCTCAAATGAAAAGGGGTCGAGGTTGTCTTTGTTGTATTCAATTTTAGTCTCCAGGTTTGTAAGAAGTCAGCAAGGTCCTCCATATCTCTAGATAGCGTTTCTTCAAGCTTTAGCCAGCATTTGTGGGAGTAAAGAAGTGCCATGTCATCTGCATAGCCGTACTGGTGGGAGACAGTTGTTGGGATGTTGCTGATGTAGATGTTCAACAAGATAAGCGACAGTGTTGAGTCTTGCAGTAAACCATCCTTGAGTACGCACAGTCGACATATTTGTCCAGTACTGGTTTTGAGTTTGAAACAACTGATTGATATATATTTATGATAAAACGCACAAGATGGCGGTCTGGAATGGCACGTAGAAGCTTTACAGCCAGGCACTGGTGCTAAACAATATTGTAGGCAGCTGTCATATCCACCATTACTGCCCCTGCTTTATATCCATTCTCAAAACTTTTCTCGATCTCACAAGTGAGTTTGAGTATTCGCTGTACTGTCGAGCGACCTTGTCTAGAGCCTGCCTGCTCCGTTGGTAGTTGGGGTTCGATGACGGGGTTGATGCAGGCAAGAATCAGTTTTATAGGGAACACATAGTAATAAAATGGGTCTGTAGCTTTTAGGATTGCCTGCCGATTTGTTGGGTTTTAGGATGGCCACAACAGTAACTCTACGCCAAATCTTCGGGATAACTGTGTGCTCAAGACAAAAGGAGTAGAATTTGTGCACCCATTCCAAGCACTTTTTACCACAGTGCATCATGAACTCTAGTGGGATGTTGTCTGGGCCCTGGGCTTTCCCACCTTTCAGTAGTTTTATGGTCGCTGTGAGTTCTGAGATGGTGAAAGGTGTGATCAGATGGCCACCGACCCCAGGCATCCCCCACATCATACTACACTGCCTCTCAACAGAGAGGTCATGTTGTTTATCAGCCCCTCTGAAACGCTCAATGGCAAACAGCTGCTTGGCAATGGAGTTGGCTGTAATTGGGCATTGTTTTGGATCAGATTTGCGTCCAGTGAGGCGACTAAAAGTTTTCCAGGCTTTCCTCTTTGAGTGGATGAAGTCTATGCCCTTGACTGTTTCTTCCCATTGTTTATTGCGGCTCTTGTTGAGGTGGTCCATCAAGTCTGCAGCCCTGGCATCAGCTGATTAATTGTCTTCAGCTTGGACGAGTTCTTTGTAGTAACTATGATATTCGTCGTCCCATGTTGGGATATACTGCTGGTGGCAGCCATGTAGTATGGCTTTCTTTGAAAGATTGCTTTTTTGATTCGGAAAGCAGTTGGTAAAAGGCTGTGTATGCTATGCTTGGATCAGGGGTATAAGGAGACAGCAGTGTATCAATCCCAGATTCCACCAGGTGTGAAAATTGTTCTCATTTGGCCTTGCGTAAGTTCCATCTCTTAACATCCTTTGTTGGAAGAGGTTCAAGTGGGTTATATGGGGAAATAAATGAAGGTCGATGTTGAGATCTAGAAAAGGGGTCCAAAACCAAGCGTTGTGGTAAGGTACTTGTGTAGTGGATTACTCCCCTACACGTTATTATTAACCTCTAATAATACTAATAATTAGTGGCAACACTGCCAATGTGCTTACGCTTTGTAGTGATAAAAATTCTCTCTCTTCTCGGAACTGCTGGTTTGTAAATAAATGTGTTCTCAGCAATTTGATTGAAATTTAGCTCAAGAGCTTTGGAAGTGGATTTGTGTAAGAAAAGTGAATTGTTTTATTGCAGGCTTAGTTAATACTCTGCAACTGGTGACCCCGATAAGCAAAAAATTGGACATTTCTTCATACTGGTATAGAATAGCCTAGTTCCATTCTACACTTTAGGTGCAATTGCTCACACATCATTTGTTATCTATATGCACCATTACAATTTAAGACGAATGGCTTCTGAATCATCTTCTACTCAATCAACTATTTCAATTCCTTCATCTGACCCTTCAAATTCTGCATCTTCATCAACTTCACAGCCTATGATAGTTCATACTCTACCTAGCCTACAATTTGATATGGTCAACATGGACGCATTTTTCCACACCTTTGAAGCTCATTATGCTGCCTTGCAATATTCTGATGAACAGTTATATTTTGAATTACTTAAATGTTTAACTTCAGAGCACATAATTAAAATTTCCTCAAGCCTAAATAACTGTCAAAAATCCTATTTGGCTTTGAAAAACATATTGCTCTCAAATTTCACTTCCCCTTTGCATGTTAAATTTACCAAACTAATCAATGCCCCACAACTAGGTGATCGCTCACCTTCACAATTGTTATGTGACTTTAAACATATAATGGGTACATACAACAATGAGGATGCCACCATACAATGGTTTCTTCGCACTGAATTTGTCAAACGAATGCCACCAAATGTGAAAACCATTCTGGCTGCATTTGAATCTCATTCCCTTGAGGACATTGCAAAAATTGCAGATTCTATTATGATGAGTGAGCAAACATACACATCACCTCAACCTAATCCTAACCATCAAGATGCTTTATCTTTTATTGTGCAAGAACTAAACTCTATCAAGTTGGAAATAGCTAACATGCAACAGCACAGTCAGTCTCAACTATCACATACCCCTCTTCAGACCACCACCTCTCCGCTTTCACCTCGGCTTACACAGCCTCACCTACCTAGGGCTACCCAACACATACACTCACCTGTAACATCTTCCATACAACGTCCACCTGGACCCAATCTGTCTATTCCTGGGCGCTCCGAACTTAGAAATGGTGTTTGTTTTTACCATCGCAATTATCCACAGACTGCTAAATATTGCATTCAGGGATGCTCCCACTATGCTTCCCATATGGCCCAACGTTTAAACCATTAAGGCGGTGCATCAACTCGGCTAATGAAGCACCTATGTTTATTAATTCTTTTAACATTCATCATGCATCGCCTTTAACCGACAGCAATTCTTTCATTAGCCTTTATGATACCCACAATCATATTGCTTTTATTGTAGATACAGCAAGCCCTGTTTCTTTGTTACCTTTGGCACAATTTCCTTCCTTTTTCAACCCCAACAAGTCTTGCATGTTATTCACTGCTGATGGACGTCCACTGCAGCAAGCTGGATCTATTGATCTTACAATACATTTTGACAATTTTCCAAACTCTTCTTTCACTCACACTTTTATTTTAGCCAACGTAAACCATGCTATTCTTGGTCTTGACTTCTTATCTCAAAATCACTTCATGGTAAATACTACTTCTAAATCTGTCTTCATTTCTGATTCTGCCCCACACAATGCTACACTTCCCCCCTTACAAATTATTGATTACAGTTCCTATTCTTACTCTGATATTATTCAGCTTTTTCCCAACCTCACTGCCCAAACTGTTGACAGCACAAAGAAAAAACACCCTTTTGAGCACACTATGACTGTTACAGGATCTCCTGTTTCCTTTCGTCCACGCAGGTTTAATGCCACGAAAATGGATGCTTTAAATTTACTCTTGGATGACCTTCTCCAAAAGAAAATTATCCGTCCTTCCATCAGCCCATGGGCTTCCCCTGTTCATCTGGTCAAGAAGAAAAATGGTTCTTATCGTCTTGTTCATGATTATCGTATTGTTAATTCTCGATGTCAAAAACAAAATTACCCTCTTCCACGACTTACTGACTTCACACAATATATTGATGGTGCTAATGTTTTTAGCAAATTAGATCTGCGAAATGCCTTTTGGCAATTAGATGTTCGGCCGTGTGATCGCCAGTACACTGCATTCTCCACTCACCGTGGTAATTTTGAATACAATAAAATGCCTCAAGGGCTTACTTATGCCAGCAGCAGCTTTCAACGCTTTATCAATCATGTCATGAATGGCACTGAAGCCTATTGTTTCTGTTACATTGATGACATCATTATTTTTAGCAAAACAGTAGAGGATCACAAAAAGCACCTTCATGAGTTGTGCAATCGACTGAACACTTATGGTTTAATGCTCAATTTGGAAAAGTGTTCCTTTGGAGTAGACAAATTGCTTGTCTTTGGATATCAACTATCATCTCAAGGTCTTGCTGTAGCCCCAGACAAAATTGTTGCCATTCAACAGCTTCCTGAGCCGACAACCATAAAGGAACTGCGGCAAGCTTTGGGACTTATTAACTACCAGAGACGATTTATTAAGAATGCTGCTCAAATCCTAGCCCCATTGAACATGTACTTCAGAGGTAAAGTAACCAACTCAATGAAAATCACTCTTAATAATGAAGCCAAAGAAGCTTTTTCTGCTATCAAACGAGCTATTTGCAATGCTGCTTACTTAGCACACCCTCAGAAGCAGGCTCATTTGTGTTTAAAAACTGATGCTTCTAAACTTGCACTTGGCAGCATTTTAGAGCAACATGATGGAGAAAACATTGAAGTTATCGGATACTACTCCAAAACTCTAACTGCGACTCAAAGCCGTTACTCGACTTATGATCTTGAATTATTGGCAGTCTACTCATCTGTCAAATATTTTGAACATCTTCTTTTGGACACCCCTTTTACTATCTTTACTGACAACAAGTCCCTGGTCAACAGTTTTTCAAAACCTTCTGAAAATCATACCCCCAAACAAGTAAGGCAATTATCTTATTTGAGTCAATTTGATCGTACTATTGAGCATTTACCTGGCAAGGACAATATTGTTGCAGATTGTTTATCTAGACTTGTTGTTCACCACATTTTTGATGACTCTCATCTGCCAGTAACCTTGAATGACATTGCTATTGCCCAAACACACTATACTAACACTGATGCTTTCACTTTTCCTTCCAACACCACAATTTTACTACAGAAAGTTACTACACCTAACTCTACCTTACCACTCTTGATTGACACTAGTACAAATCCACCTCGCATTCTTCTTCCACCCTCACTAGAACATAAAATCATGCAACATTATCACACACTTGGTCACCTTGGCATTAAAGCCACTCAACGACTTATTCAATCTCGTTTTGTGTTCAAACAAATGAATGCTAAAGTCAGAGATTTTGTTCGCTCTTGTACAAACTGCCAGCGTACAAAAATTGATCGTCACATTAATTCACCAATTTCCTCCATACCAATGCCAAATCAACGTTTTGAACGTGTCAATGTTGATATTGCTGGCCCCTTTCCACATTCCCTTGGAAACTCCTATGTACTTGTTTGTATTGATCCCTTCACAAGATGGATTGAAGCCTTTTCCATGCGAGACCAAACTACCTCTTCAGTCATTCACTCCTTTAACTATCATGTACAAAATTTTGGTGCTCCTGTAGAAATTCACACAGATGCTGGCTGTCAGTTTACCTCCCATACCTTCAAACAGTATTGCCAATATTTAGGTGCAAACCATAGAATCAGTAGTGTACGTTATCCTGCATCTAATGGCCTTGCTGAACGTGCCATCAAATCACTTAAAACAGCTTTGACAGCTAAACTTGATTCACCCAATTGGGCACTTCACCTATCTTCGATTGTGTTATCACTTAATACCATGCTAAAGGAAGATCTGCAAGTTAGTTCAGCTGAACTACTATATGGTCAATGTTTACGTCTTCCTGGAGACATCATTGTACCATCTGTTTCTAATGTCCCTTCTACAACATATGGGGATCTGATCACTGGAATGAGAAAGTTTGCAAACACTCTTCAGCCAACACCTACAAGAGTTCAACAACCCAAGTCCACCCACATGCCTGAGTCTCTTCGCACTTGCACTCACATATTTGTTAAAGATGATTTTATCAAACCCAACCTTACTCCTGCTTATACTGGTCCCTTCCTTGTGATTTCCCGCAACGATAAAGTATTCAAAGTGGCAAAAAACAATTCCATTTTGCATGTAGCAATAAACAATGTTAAACCTGCTTTTACATCACAGTCATCCAATGCATCTGCTCCCTTTCAACCACATCCTCCAACCACTCTACGGTCTGCAAATGCTCGCCCAATTCGTCGTCCATCACACTTGCGAGATTTTGTTTTGCATTGACAAATTTGCATTATATTGTACATAAGTTTTTGCACTGTGTGCATTTTGTACTTTGCTTGGATAAAAAAAAAAAAAAAAAAAAAAAAAAAAAATTTTTTTTACGTAGTGAGCCTTGCGTTGTGGCATCTTGCTGAGTTTTTCCTCATAATTTTGTCTTGGCAATCCTTTTAACACATGCTCTCATATGGTATTATAGTTGCATATTGGCACAAGATGCTAATTATACATTCATAGTGTATGTACTTACACGAACGAGGTACAGTGATACCATCGTTTTATTAATGTTTATTGATTATTATTATTAGTCTTACTATTATTATTACTTGCTCATCAGCATTGTTATCTCCCTGTGAGATCAGCTATATTCATTTGTATCACAATGTTTTTGCATTTTCTTATAGACCTGTGTCAATTGCTTCTTATTGTTTCACCATGAGTAGTGTTCTTGAATTAAAAATTGCCATGTTCCATTTAAAAAAAAAAAAAAAAAATGCCATAATGTTCAGTATCTCAGCTTTGTGAAATCACATTGTACATAAGACTGAAATGTCTGATTTTGTATATATTTGTGTGACTAGTACCAGTACTATTATTTTAAGGAAAGGGGGTAGCCTGTAGTGGATTACTCCCCTACACGTTATTATTAACCTCTAATAATACTAATAATTAGTGGCAACACTGCCAATGTGCTTACGCTTTGTAGTGATAAAAATTCTCTCTCTTCTCGGAACTGCTGGTTTGTAAATAAATGTGTTCTCAGCAATTTGATTGAAATTTAGCTCAAGAGCTTTGGAAGTGGATTTGTGTAAGAAAAGTGAATTGTTTTATTGCAGGCTTAGTTAATACTCTGCACTTGTTACGTTGGCGAAAGCCAAGTTTGGGTTGGAAGTGGTGTTCCATCTGCCAGGTCTAAAACCGTCCAGTTGATGTGGGTCATGGAGGAGGGTCATATCAGCAATGGATGCCCAATCCTCTAAGGCAGAGGCGTCAGGGCTGGTTGCTTGGTATCCCCATGCAGTGCTGTGGCAGTTGAAATCTCCTTCAGAGATGCATGATGGGGAAAAAATGGGGATATCTCTCTTGTTGAGGACACTTACAGGTGATTTGTATACATTGATGACTGTAGTACCTTCGACCTCAACAGCTGTCCAATTTAGTATTGAATCAGCTGCACAGGTTGCGGCTATCTTCCTCTTGGAGCCATTTTTAACAGAGGCGGCAGTCCCATAAATGTTGCTTACAGTATGGACAGCAAGTTGGTGTACGCATATTTTGAGGCGAGAGGTGTCACTTGCATGTGTCTCTTGGAGTAGTATGGCTGTTGGGTTATATTTTTGCGCCAGATGTTCAATGACGTTGATCTTCGCCTTTGTGAGGCCTTCTACATTGAGTTGTAATAATGTGACTCCTCCTCAATGAAAAGGGTTTCTGTCCGCTCTAATTGCTCAAGGTTGGAGTCAGATTGAGACAGCTGGATCGTCATGTGAATGGTATTAGATGAGAGCTTCGCACAATGTGCTTATTCAGGTTGTCAATATTCGCCCAGGAATAAATTCGCTGGTTACCAGGGTACACCACGTGGAGGTTATTGATATGTACCCCGTTTCAATCAGTGTATGCCAATAAAGAAGCAAAGAGGAAACCTAGATTGCCTTGAGGTTCCTACGTTCCTCGTTGTTGCTAGCTAATGCTTTACCATAAAGGCAGATATATTTTACAAACCTAAAAACTAATTTTTCGTGGTCTCTCACTGGAATTTTTAATTTGATCTAAATGCAAAGGTGAGGAAACGCAAGGTTTTGATATTGAGCGACTAAACCTTTTGAGATGTCTAAATAACCAGGGGTGGCCAAACTTGCCGTAAAAAAGAAATTAATTGGCAAAAATTACGTATTTAGGAAACGCTATATATTCAAAAGCTGCAGTCACAATTGAACTCAAATGAAGCTTAACATACAAATCATCTTTTTCATGAGTAAATTTTGTTTTATTTTTGTTTTCAGTTTATTGCCTCACTAGTTTAACGTGAAATAACATTGACACTAAAGTGTGCAATAGTCATTGTTTTCTTCTTTCATAATTTAATTGTCACGAAATAAATGTCATACTTGGTCTTGGTTAATTAAATTTTAAAGTAATCAGTTGCACCATTTTGGTTGACAATGCTAGCAGCGTTTGGTGAAACGTCCTAATTAAAATGTTTACTGTAGTAGCCTATACTGGCTCTGTTTTTTTTGCTGAGAATCGTCAAAGGTCCCAATCTGTTTGCTGCCAAGTAGGGTTTTATTTCGTTTTTAAGAGATGCTAATGTAGGGCAGCTTCGGACGTGATTAAGTATGCCACCCTTCAATATTTTGTATAAATTAGTATGCTTCTCCGTAAGAAACCTTAAGCTGATCTCCCCCTCCCAAAAAAAGTCCATTAACTCTGGAAAAGTGAAAAAATAGCAACCAAAGTTTCTATGCTTACTTATCACTCTAAAGCAGTGGTTCCCAAACTTTTTCAAGTCACGACCCACTTTTCAAAACAAATATATTTGAGACTCAGATGAAGGTTCACACCCACCATACCTTTTTAAAGTGTAAATTTTGTTTTATTTTGGTTCCTAGTTATTATCTCACTAACCTAACACAAAATAACTCTGACCCTAAAGTATGTAATAGCTATTGTTTTCTTTTTTCATAATTTAATTGTTACGTCATAAATGTTACACTTGACCATAGTTTAATAAATTTTAAAGTAATCAGTTGCACTATTTTGGTTGACAATGCCAACAGCGTTTAGCGAAACGTCCTAATTAAAATATGTACAGCAGTATACTGGCTCTGTTTTTTTTGCTGAGAATATATATTTGAGTCTCACATAATTCTACATGTTCTTTTTTGTTTTATTTGCCATATTTATCCTCCATTTACGAGAAAGCGAATTGTATCGCTATACTTTGAACGGGAAGTCCGCATTTGCTTGGGAGTTGCCTTTTTTGAGGTTTATTGGCCACCTGTCTTCCACATAAAGATGGGGCGTCCCGTTAAGTGCCTTGCCCAATTACATAACAAGCAAACTTGCCGGCTTGTTCTCCACAACCTCCCCTAAATTCCGAGCGCCAAGCAGGGAAGCTGCGGATGCCATTTTTTAAAGTCTTTTGGTATGATTCGACAAGGGGAATGAACCCCAAGTCTACCGACTGCGAAGCGGACGCTCTAACCACTACGCCATACTTTGAAGTACCCGTACTTAGAAAAAAGTACAGCGAAAATAAAACATATAACTAAGATGCTAGTTTTCATTTAAATGGTTTGAGACAAAGCATGCATTAATCCAAATTTTGAATAACTTTTGCGACCCACTGAAATTGCATCCACGACCTACCAGTGAGTCGCGACCCATTCTTTGTTAAACGCTGCTCTAAAGTCTAAAAAATTGGTTGGCAACTCTGTTCTAAAAACACAGTACTGCTACAATGCTTGTGGTGGTGTGGTCTTATTTGCATGTTTTATGTTGAATTAAGTTAAACCTTGAAGCTAGTTAGTTGACCAGAGATAATTAGCAACCTCCTACCGTAAATAATGACAGGATAGGCTTGGCGATATATTTTATCTTAAGTAAGGAAGCCATTGTGAGTATTTGTTTGTTTGCCTCTGCGCAAAAAACACATGGTAGACATTGGATATAAATTTCATCTCAAAAATGGTGCAAAAACCAGGGAATATCAGAGAACCAGTGATAGGATTTAAAATTTTAAGAACAGGTTCCCTTTTTTATCAAACTCACTAACAACAGGTTCCCTCATTTTAGAAAGCCCATTTGCTGCGTTCGTCTAAGGTCTATAACAAAAAACAAGAACGGGTTCGCTGATTATCACGACACGCCAAGAGCGGGTTCGCACGAACCCGTGCGAACCCCCTGAATCCCATCACTGCAGAGAACCCTTAGGTTATCAAGTTAAGGTTATGGTAAAATACCACATTTTATTTTGGAGAAGATTGAATGTCTCAGACTTTACTGTACTAACATAAATATACTGGGTGCATGCTTAGCAGGCACTAATCAGCTGGTGGCAGTATATGGCTGCAAAGGCAATGTAGGTCTGTAGGTAGCAGAAACAATATCCATCAATAATTTTCGGAACTTGTACATAGAAGTTTTCTAACTGTACCAGTTCTTGCCAAGCTCAATAAAATGGTGCAAATTAAATAAAGCGGTGCAAGCTTAAGCAAAAATATGTCTCATGTGTTTTCTGTTTGGTGCAAGCATATGCGACAGAGTAGAATTTAACTTTTACGTTTTGGTGATTCAGAGTATGCAGCAATAAGTAGTAGTAGTTTTTGTATTTATATTGTAAAAGCTCTTTTTCAGTCTTGCAATCATGGATATGGGTGTTCTTGAAGAAGTTGAAAAACAGTTGAAAGATAATCCTCACCTGGCAAGAATGCTTGTTGAAGAACAAAAGAAAATGCAAGCGCAAGTAACACATATTGTTTTATTAGCTCAGCCTATCATAATGTTTTCCTAATTCATATTGTTTGCTGCTATTTTGATAATCAAAATAAATTTTTACCTGATCAAAAAGTATGGTTTCCCTGCTGGTAAGTGTAGTGTTTTGGGGATCAACACTAGATATGGAAAAACACGAACTAAAATACAGATATACTTAGTCTTAGTGAACCCAAATTTTACCCAATTGGTTGGTTTTCAAGTTTTTATCAACTGTAAATCTTTGTACTTAAGTTGGTGCTGTAAACCAGGATGACTTTGATTTATAGTTGTTTGATCTTAAATAACCAGTTTTGTGAACATTTGTGCCATTGCTTTTGGTAATTTTTGGGATAACACCATGATCCATTTTTTTGTTCTGGGTTTTGGCATAAATTTTTTGAAGTAGACATCAGCCATAGTTATCAATCATGGGAATTTTGAAGGCTACTTGGGATTTTTTTAGGAATAAATCATGGGATTTTTAAAGTTCATCTGTGAAAATTCTTGGGATTTTTTGGCAAAAAAGTGAAGAAATTCAAAATTTGGTTCTAAATGTAAATTTCTTTGGCTACTAGTCAAACAATTTTTTCCAAGATCTAACAGCTCACGATTAGTGTGGTAGTAGTAGTAGTTCAGTTTTTGTCCAGCATTGTGTTCTTCCAGAGATGTCTGGATTCACTCCATTTCTTTCCCAATTGTTTGTATTTCATCTCTCCACTTTTCTTAATTTGAGCCATCCTCCTTTTTTGAACCAATCTTCTCTGTCTCCTCTTCCACTTCACATATTGTATAAATGCAAATTTATTTGTCTTTTGTCCCCAACAACTTTTTACAACTTATAGAACTAATCAAATTCATTCTATTTATGGGTTTTTTTTTTTATCAACAATTTAAAGCTGTCAGATGATCAAAGTAGGCGTGAGTTTGATCACTTACTGACGACTGATTGGGGCAATCACATGACTAATGTTAGTCAGATGGAACCTGAGTGAAGAAGTCAGACCTGTAATGTTGCAGTAGGACTAACTCGGTCATCTTCAAACATGTTGATCTGAAACTACAACAGATAGCATGTCAATTTTAATCAAAGTCATCTAGGTTTACAGTAGTTTTTTTGTAAATCAATAATTGCTTTTTCAAATCAGAATTTCTGTGTATTCATGTTAAAAATCAATTTTTGTATTTCCGTAATTCCTTAATTCTTTGTCAATGTCTGTATTTATGGGAACTAGTCTACTGTTATGGAGCTGGGGTAAAGTTTTACATTTGTTGTTACCAATAGTGTTTGGATATGTACTGGTATAATTATCAGAGCAAGATATTTGTGCAACCAAAAGTTTGACAACTTGATATGGGCCTATATGGAAAAATGGCTATCAGCTAAAGTTAGTGATTAGGTAGTTGCTATTTTTTCATTGACAGCATTTTGCCCTTGGATTCTATTGTTATGTCACTATTCATGTGTCTTGAAATAAGCATATTTTCTACAATTTCTGTAGTGTAGTGGATAGTGCTGCTGCCTTCAGATGCGATGAATACAGGTTAAAGTTTTTGCAAGCAGGATACTCAGACAGAGGCAGTGTATACTGGGTGGGGGGTGGTATGTGAATGTAAGGAGTGCCACTGGGAGGCCTTACACTGAAGGTATAATTTTTGTGTTAATTACATCGTAGGAATTGACCAATCAGCAACCACCAAAAGTCAGCTTTTTGTGAGTCATCTAAATCTTGACCGATCACGAATGTTTGACAGTAAAATAGCTTCCAAGGGTCAAGTGCTGTTAATGGCAAAATAGATATTGGTTAATAAGTAAGCCTACTAGATCACTTAAAATTGTTATGCAGCTAATTTAACAAGGAAAATATAGGACTTTTATCAAAGTGCAAAGTATATTAGGAATCAGGAATGCTTGGGCAACAGGTGTGAAAGGAATTGTTGCTGTCGCACTTGAAAAGAGCGACTTATTTTTTTGAAGACATATGCTTTGACATAAAGTTTGTAGTTACCACACAAATAACCCATTCGCCAAAAAAAAGTTGGCATTAAGAAAATGATGAGCACTGCACAAGAGCTATAGGCTATTATTTGCACAAATGTTGTTTCTTGCGACACTTTACAAAACTGTTAATTCTTGTGCGGTAATTTTTGTCATAAGATCTTCAGGACTTCATAAAAGATCTTTAGTTCTTTGTGGTTTTACCTATGTATGGATTGTCACCCAGGGCTCATTTTTCAAATCTTTTGGTATCAATGCATTATAGTTGGACTAATGTAAAGCTTGGCAAATTGTTTTTTGTAGTTATCTGCAAACTTTAATAAAAATATTCTTTTTGCAAGAAAATATGGACTTTGCGCAATATCCACCAGGAGTTGTAACCATGGTAGTGTTGAGCTATCTAGAAATATTGAGTTCTTTATACCATTGGATGGTATACCGATGTTTCTGTATATGACTTTAGCTGTTTGCTCTTTGGCACAATAGATGTGTTTTGACAATGGCTTCAGTCCGCGGTAGAACATGCTGGTACCAAAATGGCCAGTTCCAGTCCTTATAAATGTAGTGTCACCCAGAGGTTACTGGGGAGATCAGAATTGGATTTTTAATCGTGTTTGGGGTGATGTTGAACTGGTGGGATGAGGCACTTATTGTGTGTCGCTTTTGCATTATGGAATGTCCGGGTTTGGCTACAAAACCAGCCTGCCAACGGAAAAAGCCGATAATTTAAGCCTTGGGGTCTTAGGTTTTAAAGATAGGTAACGAGGCTGTTTAGTTGGTGGTTAAGAGTGTAACAAGGCTTGATGCGCATGTTTTTTTGAATTAGAACTTTTTGTGCAAATCGGCTGGAGTTATTTAGGTTAATAGGACCAATACATTTAACTTGTTAAAGAGAGGTTGATCGATTTTACATCTTTTCTGCGTTTTCGCAGGTTCACACATGCTGATCGATTCAGCGAATGCCTACCACTACTCACTTGCTTTCAAATCAGATTTATTTCTGGAACGACACAGCATTTTGTATTCAGCATGCCTCTCTTGATAGACCTTAATGATGCTTTTTTGGAGTTTTGAACTCCAGATCTTTTGTTTTTAAATCGGAAACGAATACCACTGCATCACCGTAAACCAAGATATAAAAAATACTGTAAAGTGAAGGGCAGCACTTCACTACGAAAATCCGGAAAGGCATTCTCAAATACGAAATTACTGAAGGCAGAAATTCACACCAAACCACAGGATTACTGATGTCGATTCTTTTCGATGTTGTATTGCCAGTGTTTAGTTTCCTGTGATTTTTTAGTAATTGCAATCGATTCGTTTAACATTGTTTGGTGAATTTAATTTTTAGGCTCCTAAGCTCTAATCTTGACAGTTTAAAGCTCGCTTTTAAAACTCTATCGGTATAAGTAATAGTAGTCTAATACTTTACTAACTGTAGCTGGATAGGAAGGCGAGCTTACGGTTTTGTGGTTTAAAAATGAATTTCAAAAAAGTTAGAAACGCATTTATGAGCTTACATATAGCGTACAGTATAGGATGGAAAAGCATAGAATGCAAAATCTCGCACAACAAAAACCTTACAGGCTTGCGGTACAAAGTAATTTGCAAGGTTTTGACGCAATACCAGAGTTTGCAGTATATAAAAAATTACTTTTGAACACACAAACTTTCAAGGTGCAATTTTTAACAAATCAAACTTTTAAGACAAAAAAATCTTCATGCACGTAATTTGATTATCAGCAGACCAATCGAGTCATTTTGTGCAAATGACTCCAGTCATTTCGCGTCTTTTTTGCACCGACTCTAGCCTTGACTAGATTTTACCAACACTGTTAAAAAGTATAAAATTGCAGAAATACGGAAGTCAATGAAGAGCGAAAAATGTAACCAGCCAATTGGATAAAATTAAGTGATTGAGTTGCGTTAAACTGTGCATTTCCATCTTTAATTACAGTTGATGAAAATTAAATCTAATTTTTTGCGACTTACCGTAATTCTGCAATACCGTCATTCAGTCAGTGTTTTGTTATATTTTAGTGTAGTTCAAAGTGACATGTAAGGTCACAATTTCTTTATATGGATAGGTCTGCACGGTAACAGCAGTTTGAAGCAAGTATTGTAATGTTTCTGCATGTTAAGTTGCATGTAACATACGACCACTGAGCATTTAGTCCTCACTTTGCTGACCTTTTCGTCACCTGTTGCCATTGGTTTGATTAAACTTCAATTTATGACATAGGGTCAACTACTTTGTGTCACTGTATACCATATATCATACTGTTACTGTGATATGTTTTGGTGTTTCAGATGCAACTGAAAACTATTGTTAACAAGCTCTGCGTTGTCTGTTGGGATAAATGCGTGGATAAAGTTGGCAACAGCCTCGGAAGACAAGAAACATGTTTACAAAATTGTGCTGAACGTTATTTAGATGTTGATCAATTTATAAGACAGCGAATGTCAAACAGCAAGAAGTGATTTTATTTTTGATTTTGTGCTTTTTATATTCTCCAATTAGATCAGTTGCGTGTAACTTGTTATGCCCCGAATTGCTTTTTGTTAACTTATAATATGACCAAGTTTACAATATCTGCTCTCGTTCGTATATTTCAAGCAGCAAGTCTACTGCAGCGAAGCTGGAACTGGTTTCAATAAACCTAGGCTTTAGATTAAAACTCTTAATGCTGCTTGGTAGGCGCACTACCCTTGACAAAATCATGATAATAATTTCTCCTACTTTGACAGAAATGCGAGCAGTATTGGCATCTCAGAACTCAACTCTGTTGTAGAACCAATTCCGGCACAAATACCTCTGATGCGTTTACATGGCTAATGTCAATTGAAATACATGCCGGTAGTATTAAAAAATCCATTTTTATGCTATGAAAACCACCTTTAATTTGCACACACAACATACAGTGTTGGCAATACACAACTAACTTTAAAAGAAGCACAGTGATAAAACTACATTCACTCCATTGCAGACTGAAAAGTAATAATTAGGTAACAGTACGCACGCAATACTCAAATTAAAGCAATTATAATACAACCCCAGCTAACCCTCGCCAAGGTAACTGGTTATAGACACTCCTTTTACGAACCACTCTTCGGCCGGACTGTCAGTTGCTATCGAAACATGCATTATAACGTCATCTTCCGAACACATAGTTGGAGTTTTTTGCTCATTTACCCAAATGGGACATTTGTAACTTGTATTGGATTCGATTGTGGTTCTAAAAACAATTAGGGCTTACCATCTTCAAACACGATATTTATACTCATCCTGGCCTGCGGAACTCTTGGATGTTATAGGCTACTAGATCACTGGTGTTTCAGACCCATTTCGAAATAAACAATACCGCTGGCTGCGTACATTTCTATCCTTAGCAAAGGTAATAGCCGCGAATACATTCATAAGAGTTTGATGGTTCCAGCTAAATTTCAAGGCCGAGGCTTGGATGTGAAACTGGCGGCCCACCATGCCCCGTTTTGTGGCCCGCGTCATGGCATTTCCGTGATGGGCAAAATAAAATAATTAGTTATTGTAGTGCAGCAAACCACTAACCTAATGTATATACCCTTTGAGCATCGCAGCCCTGTAATTAATCTACGCAACGCACTTTGCAAACTTGGTAGACTTGCCCTTTTCTACTGAATGGCAAATGCATTTTTTCACTTTGCCTGCTTCTACAACTAGCTATCTGCTTGCTAAGAGGGAGAGAGCTATGGCAAACAACCTGCTAGTAAAAAAAGATGGAATTTGCTTGGATTATACAAACTTTGCAGGGGTTTGTTAAGAACAATGTACGGTATTAGTTAAAACATGGACTTAAAAAGTCGTGGAAACTTGCATGACGCGTTTGCAACTTTGCTTTCATTACATTCGGTTTCAGTTGACCAGAAAAAAATAGTGATTTAAGATTAGAATTGGATTCAGAAGATTCGAGTTTTAAAATTCCAGTCCCTAGCTTAAGCAGTATCGATTGTATCATTATTTAAATTTACAGTCTAGCCCGCGTATAACTTATGTATACAATGCCTATAAAGCCCCACCACTGAATGAGTTTGACGCTCCAGGCCGAGACTATCCTTTCAGCACCCTAGGCAATAAGATGTGCTCTAGTAGAATGAACATTGGAGCAAATGTTTCGGAGCCGTTTCTAGGTGTTGCCATCAATAACGCGTAGACACTGCCCATTTAAAAATCAATACATCGGGAGAATTGCAAGGTTATATAGGCAGCCGTTTGACCGTGGTACCGCACTCATAGAGTACAGAAGATTTTACTCCTCATTTATACATGTTTGACCGGAAACGTCAAACGCAGGGGTTCCTAAACTTTTTAGGACACGCTCCCTCTTCATAATGTTAGCAAAAAATCTTGCCTCTTTCCGCCATATGTGAAGTTTATTTTTTTAAATATTATTTTTAGCAGTCACGAAACCACGCCCTCTGTAAACCTTTCACACCCCTTAGTTGAAAAACACCTGGTCTAATGGGTTTGCGATCCAGCATCACGGTTGATAATGAGCGTAGTTAGGCGGTACTATTTTTCCATTACGCATATTATCTGTGATCCGCCCTGACTTCCCAGTTGCTGAAGTTTTTTTAGCAGCAACTGTATGGCCATAAAAATGAGTGTTTCGACACGAATCGCTTGCTGCGGCAAGAAGCTTGTGACGGAGCACATGGCTTGCTCCTGTCACGACTGTCGAGCAAGGCACCATAACTCAGAGGTCTGTTAGCGGTATAGCTTAAGAGGTTGGATACCTGCAAGTGTAGGAAAGCTGTCCGTCAGTGTTGGTGCAAGCATCCCTTCACTATACGCAGTATTCGGTGACATAGCAGACTATTGCTAAGACAGCAGTACGCTACAAATCCGGACTCCAATTTTATTCTGCGTGACGCCTAAGCGATGCGTCAAGGGATGTCAACTTTTTTATAGTTCGAATTATAGCACCTGGTCTTAACCTATTTAGATATTAATTTAATTGATAAATCTTAAAGGCTAACTACAATTAGATGAATAAAATCAGTTGATGAAAATACCACTTCCACGACCGGTTTCGTTCCGATTATGAAGCAATTCATGTGATCTTCGGTTCAATACCGGAGTCCACCTGAAGAGTTTTAATAGTAACAAAACCGGTCGTGGAAGTGGTATTTTAGTCAACTGATTGTAGTTAGCCTTTAAGTTGCCTTAGGATCTATCAATTAATTTTTGTATAGTGTTTGCCAATAATACGTAAGCGACCTGTCCAGAGTTGCCTGGAGATATTTAGGTTCGAGGCGGAAGTATATGGGCTTATCGCTGATGTAAACAAACAGCTCTCGCTCTGCTTCTCCGTGAGATGGAAGACTGCCGTCACTATTTTAGTTTCAATTAACATTAATGAAGAACGAAAATAAGACAGTTTTGAGCTGGAACAGAATCCCCTCCATAGTTTTCCACATTTTCCTCCGTGCTTAATGGTTAGATCGTCCGCGCATACAGGTAGTGTTCGACTTACGACCTGCTCGACTTTACGACCGCTTCCCTGGCAATTAAACTATTATACATCATACAGAACATACGATAATTTTTGCCCTCATACATACATGTATATATGAGATTCGACTTACGACCACTCCGACTTACGACCGGATGGTCGGAACCGAACGCGGTTGTAAGTCGAACACTATCTGTACATATTTTGTCAAGAAGATTATCGACATGTTGTGGACATAGATATTAAAATGAAGGGCAGAAGTGAGCTGTGAATAGACGTTCTTAAAAGGCATTGCAACTTGCTTTGCTGTTCGTTTCGGAGATAAACGAGAAACTTCGGTTGTAGACAAGCTACACGATCACGCGAACTTGGTTTTCGTTGGCAAGCAGGCGGCGATGTGATAGGCAGATGTGAGATCAAAAAAACACTGTCTTTTTTGCCTCAGAGCAATTTATGTTGGTCATAAAAGTGGGCTGGTCTACGGTGAACTTTCCACGACAAACCCATTTGTTTCCGATGGGGAAATGGATCTTTGCTGGGTTTGATGCAAGTGCAGATAACACGTTTGAAGATTTTGACGGGACAAAGAAAGATAAACAAGTTAAAAATCAGGCTTGTCTCGGTTAACAGAGGTGGCAAGATTTACCTCATACTCCTAAGTTTATGATACAAAAAAGTGATACTGGTCAAAAACTCTTTGAGTCTCCTAGTGGCTTACTAGCCTCAGAAACCGCAAAGTGGGCTTCCTAAGAATACAAAAACGTAGGGACTTTGAGACTTGGACACGCGATTATTACTTTCCTACTTGGCGCTCCAACCCATCCATTTCTAAACAAGTAACTTCGATTGACAATGCAACGTGGGTTGGCATACACGCTCGGCCACTTACTTTGCCCGAGATGATTTTTTGAAAGCTTTCAACTCCAGCAATGGTAAAGTTTGTGGATTGGGCGCCATTGTGTGATGAAGATTTTCACCACGTAAATCGTAAACAGCCTTGTGAAGACGAAGATTGTCGATGTAAATCGTTTCAAAAGCGCCAGTCACGTGACTCTTCTCTGTCGCGATCACACCAGAAAAAAACTGAAAAGTTTTGAAATTTATTTGTTGGAAGAGCGGTATTAATTTTATCAACAATGGAAGTGAAACACCATATTTACACTGGTCCAGTATTTTATTTGTACGCGAATCGGACGTATACAAAAAAGGAGACATACGGTTACTGGGAACATTTTCGGTAGAAAAGTTGGGGACACAAAACCATTGGATACAGAATCACTAACGCACAATCTTGAGGTCGTGAATTTAATACTACACAATTTGGCAATGCTGTGCCCTAACAATCACTGTACCTCGTACGTCAACTTTCCCATATTGGATGCAGTAATTGTTGTAGAAAGCAAATAGAACAGAATGCAAGCAGCAGTTTGAACCCGAAATGTGAGCTGCGAAGCGTTTCTTTTCGGAGAAAAGTCGCTGTTTGAGCTATCGTGCTGAGCATTATGCAGGAAGATGTACATACACTGCGTAAGAACTCATGCTCTGTTTGCGAGTCTTCAGTTGGACTGGCGCAACACGACGGGTAGACTGCTTGGCCCACCACCTGTCTGCCACATCAAGATGGAGATATCCCGTTAAGTGTCTTGCCAAAGGACACCACAAGCAAGCTTGCTGACTTGTTCTCCACACTACTCCTTTTGTGCTGAGCGCCAAGCAGGAAAGTAGTAAATGTCATTTTTTACAGTCTTTCGATATGACTCAACTTGGAGAAATAAATCCTAGGTCTACCGATTGCAAAGCGGACGCTCTAACCACTACGCTATCGCGCCGATTTCGGAAAGACTGGCTTTTTTAAACACCCTACCGGGTTGACATTTTGTGGTAAACCGTTTTAGACCATGATTCACACGCATGCATATAAAATGTAGGCCTACCTTTGCGTCAAATGCATATCTGTGCGAGTCTTGCTGCTTGCTTCGAGCCACTGCCATTAACACAGACTTGAGAAACATATCAGGCCTGGTAAATATCGCCAGGTTGTACGAAATCACTTCTTGGACAGCCGAGCTTCTACAACGTTCCCTAGATTCTCTTCTTTCACTGACTGAATCCTAAAGATAAAGTTTTCAAAGTGCAAATAATAAATTTTTTTTGCATTAGTAGCTCTTAATGCACGTAAGGCAGTAGCCAGGCTTTCACAATTTCGTGGATAGCAAATTTTTCTGTCTGGACTTAATAAGACAAACTGTTGTAAAACTGTGTTTTCACATAGCAAACAAAAAAACACGAAAGCTTTATCAAAGTCAATTTTTTTCGAAATTAACAAAAATTTGACAGAAGAAAAAGATTTCTTGATTCACAAAATGATTGCTTCTATAAAGTCCCCGCGAGGTAACAAAAAGCTCCCTGATTTCATTTTTGTTTTCTTTCGCAATCCTTACTTTTGCATCGGTTGGGCTCAATAAGTCTTACACAATAAAAATAATTTGTTAGACCTCTGCACAGCCTAGAAAATTGTTCCGAGCAAACATTTGCGATAGGTGACACCAAAGTCATTTTTGTTACGGAAGTAGCACCTAAGGTAAGTGTTCTTTATAACAATTTCCAGATACATTTGTTAACTGTGCCAATTCAAAAGCAGCTTACATGGCTGATGAAGCTAATGCAGCTGCTCAAGCTGCCGAAAACCATCAGGCATAAAAAGAAAGACGAAAAAATAAGTGCCTGAATCAGATGACCACACGCGATGTCCTAAAGTGTTCTCAATGCTGTTTAGCTTTATCAATTTAAAAGTGTCCACTGCAGCGGCATCAAAAAACAGCCAGCTCGACAAGCAAAGTTTTTCAACGAGAATCAAAAATCTTAAGTCACATGTGTGGGTCGAATATTCTATCGATAATACACCACTACCCGGTCCTAAATGATAAATATACGGATACAAGAGAAAAGGGAATACACTTGACCCTCGTTAATCCGGATTTCGGTTTATCCGGTCAGTGAGTCCGGACGACCGACAAATGAATTCAAACGCGCGCCTCGCGTACTGACAGGTGGCTACAGGCGCTCATAAACATGGTGCTTTGTCAGATAGTTCTTCAGATACTGATGCCATGGACCAAGAATAACAAGTTTTCTTAATTCTGTAAATAGCTTAAATGCTTTGCACATATTGCTATGTGCGGTTATTTCGTTTTATTGGCATTACATAAATACACTTGTTTTATCCGGACTTTTTCATTATTCGGACAGGTTTCTGCACCATCTTGTCCGAAAAAACGACGGTCGAGTGTACTTTCATTTGCTTTTGCATAAAAAAACAAATAACATTAAACAAAAATAAATACCGGTAACCACAAAAACATGCAACAGCTAGAGAGGATGAAGCTAGGCTATCAAGTCAAAATACTCCCCAACTTTGACAATTCAATCAAGCGCTGTATTTTAAGGCCGTTAGCTACACTTTTACAAACCTATTTTAACTTGGAGGTTAAGTTTTGTGATTAGTGACACTGATATTTTGTTGTAGAACTCAAAGTAACAAAATAGGATTGTATTTTCTAGATAGGTCTAACTAAAACCAAGTTTGAAAAGTGATAGGGTATCATGTTGAAGTTGAAAAAATAAATATTAAAACAAGTTTAAGTCAAAAACTATAAACAGTACTTAACCGTACCGAAGACTGTGCTGCATCATCTTTGTTCGCAGTGGTTTCTGAGCATACTGCATGGTCCATATATTTTGTGAGTTGTTCCACTCTGTATTTAAGCGAATTGACGAAGTGGGAAAGCGTAAGTGAAGTGTGATACTTGAACAAATTGCTTCCAGATTCCAACCAGCAATTTGCAAGTTTATCTCGCGCAAAACATTCAATTAAAGATTGAATTTCATCAGTCAGCTGAAATGAGAAAAGTAGACTTTGTCGCTAAAACTTGAATGTGGGTGAGGCGATAAAAACCTAAATTCTCCGAATTCAACTGCAATCGCAGTGGCGTGTGGGTGAAGTACGAGATCCTTATTACTTCAGCAATAAATTTTTCTAAATCATAAGTTTATTTTTCACGTTTAAAATAAAAATTTAGCAGCCGTGTTCAATGAACCTTTTAAGGCCTAATGGGTTGATTGTTTTTTGAAGATGAGTAAAGAAAAAAGTAAAGCGTTGAAGAAGTGAAGATAGAATTAGTGTTTACCTCTATTTCGTTGTTAATCACAGCCACACAAAGCTTTATGTCACTCGTGACAATATCAATTACAGTGTTCAACCTCTCCATTTCAGCTGTATAAAATTCCAGCATTACAACCGATAATATTCCCAAGTTAAACTTGACTTTTTTTGTTTCGGTCAACTGAAAAACATAAAAATTATATGAAATGCAGAATGTAATTGTAAATTTACTGAAGGTCGTTTAAAAACAAATATTTTTCTCGCCGGTCATTCAAAACTGTACGGTTTCATTGGTTGGCCTTTATTGAAAAAGTTGTGTTTTTAGGTTTTTAGATATGTTTCTGCCACAGTGGTAAAGTAGTTATTACTTCGAACTAAAGAACAAAAGGCATGGAGTAAGCATCATTGGCATTCATCAGAAAGAACATCCTGAATTTGAAGTGCTGCGTTACTTCAGCAAAAGGTCGTTTGAAAGCGAGCGTGTAGTGGTGGACATGCACTGAATCAGCTCATCTAAGCTTTCAAAAATGCGGAAAAAAGACGTAAAATCGAGCTTTTCAAATCCTATTGGAAGAGGCGCGACGACCGGATGTTCCCAGCTCGATCCGTGCAATCGAGTAGTGGGAACCAATCAACAGAAATCTGCTTTGCTGGTGGTGAGGCTAGCAGAGCGCAATTGTGTTTCATGACTCGTTTGAAACGGGACGCAGCTTTGTACCAACTGAATCTTGATTACATTTACAATACAATCATGGACATTGCACAACCATTGAATGCCGTTCTTCCATCCAAACACAAAAAAAGGTGAAAAACAGCAACATTTAGCAAAAAATCGCAGCCACAAATCGCTTCACAAAAAGTACACAAAATCCTTTCAATGTTTTGCATTGCTCAAAAATGCGTGCTGTTCAATAGGATCAATTCTCTTAAAGAGAATTCGAGGACGACAAAATTTATACAGGTAGTTGCCTCATAGGGTAAGATGCTATTCTATTCACTACAGGTGGCGCTTACAGATACTTTTCAGTAAGCGTTGACACCGCATTAGTTAAGCTCTGTAAATTCAGATTGCTTTGTTTTATTTTGACATATTTTCGGTCCTTTTATAACGCCAAACAGTAAATGAAGAGCAAATTGTGCCAGTGAAAACTCGCTACATGATAAAACTATTCTACTTACTAAAAGATTCAAGTATTCTAAATTATTTTTGATAGCTAGTTCTTTGGAACCAACGTGAAGGAGACTATTAGCCGCGTTGTTAAGCCTTCCTTTCTGCATTGCTTTGAAAAACCGAATTTCACCCAGGATTTCACAGAGATCATGTGCCATAATCTCACACCATTCCGTAGCATATGAAGATGCCAAACCTAGTTTGTTGATGTCAGGTTTCTGAAATAAGACATTAAGTGAGCCATATACCGACATAGTCTTCCAGTTAGATAAAAATCTTCACGACTATATACCTGACCTAAGATAATATTAATATTTTGTCGGCAACCTTGGTCTGTCGACAGTGTGCTATTAAGGACATCATGTTCCAGTCTTACAGAACAATACTTAGTTGCAGTGTAGCAACAACAAGCCAATTTAAAGCAGTTTCACTGTTGATGCAAAGGATTTCTGCTACTAGCCTTGCAACCAAGCAAAGAAAGTGCAGTAAACTGCTCTTCAAAGAAACAGCAACGCGGAATTGAAAGAGGTCTGAGCTTAATCGAGTCAGAATAAAAAGCTGCTCACACAACATGTAGTAAGAGGCTACATTTGGGCACCTATTCACGGCAGTCCGCCTTGTTGGTGACGGGGCTGCCGGTTCGCTACTTGCATTCAGGACCGACGCGTTGATGTATCAGTTGAGCATCCGCTTTGCAGTCGGTAGACATGGGTTTAATTCTCTTGTCGAGTCCTACCAAAGATTTCAAAAAAGCGGTATTTACAGCTTTCCTAGTTGACGCTTAACACGATAGCGGGCAATTTAAGACGACGGGCAAATAAAGCCGGCAAATCAGCTACTTGTGTCCTCGGATCAAGCACTTAACAGGTGCTCCGTCTTTGTATGGCAGACAGGTGTTAAAAGATTGTGGGGCCAATCACCAGCAGTTGGATTACTACGGCTACGAGAAGCAACCAAGTTGCTCTATTGCCAGCGTACATTTATGGTTATCAACATTGATTGACCGATTTATAAGCGATTCTACTGAACTCATCTTCCCCCAGTCTGATTCTGATAAAATTTGTGGAGCCAATCTAGATATCAGTTTCATGCTATGCCTCACCCCCAAAAGAAGATCGGTAAGACAGCACGCGAATTCTCGATCGTACAGCTGCTTCGCATTATTCACTGCTTTTGCCTGGGATGCGAAACCAAGTTTTTGAAATCACTTTTATTCAAAACTTTGAGTTGGAACGTACTTGTAATAGAGTGTTGAAAATGTGGTCAACAGTTTCACCAGATATGTTCATTTCTAAGATGTCTGCAAACGGATTTCTACTTTTTGATGCACCTCCAATCGGAGCGAGGCATTGTTCCACCAGCTTGCTAACAATCGATGCATCTCTGAAATAGAAAATATTACTGGACTCGCTTCAAAGATATTGCCAAGTTTAAAGTTAGTTTTTTCAAAATTGACTTTGCCAATGAACATCATACACACAGAGATTTATTTAATGAGAAGCCAGAGGCCAAATCTCTTGTCGAAAGCGTAATTAACATATTCATAGAGAGGCTTTCTCTGGAGAAGTCGCTTAAGGACAGCCTGGAGATTTCCTTGACATAATCGAGGGTAGCAGTAGTTTTTTTCACGTTTTAGGTACCAACTACGGGCCTTTTCTATCTCAACAACATGTATGAGTAAAACTGGCTGCGAACCAGGACGTTAAATCATTTTGTACTCTTTTAAACTGTAAGTTCGTCTTATTTTTAATGAGATAAATAAATTCGCATTACCATTTACTAAACCATAATTAGAATAATTCCGATGTCATTCAAACTCAGTTTCCTAATTACTAGTCAACCGATTTTGTTGATAAGAAAACCGAGATTCGGATCCTAAAGGTTCGGACCCTTTTGATAGAAATTTTGCATAGTAAATGAAATCGCCAATATGCAACTGAACGTGTAAGTTTAAAAATTAAACATTTATTACGCAAAAAGCGATTGTCGCGTTGCACAGATCGCAGACCTACCGCTCAGACAGAATCAGCGCTGTGCTTTGAAGGAAAACTACACACTTAATTAGCTCTTATTTAAAATCACCATAAATTTTAACCATTTCGACCGTGGTGGTAAAACTTTGAAAGTGACCCAACAAATCAATTAAACAGAGATCGAATTGTATGTTGGACATTATAGTTCCTCGTTGAGTTTAGAGAGAACGTAAATAAAATGCAGTACATTTTACGTGTACTAGATGTCGTAAATACACATAGCTAACTCTACCTCGAGTCTGACATGTGTCTTTCCAAAATCTGCGCGAACAAATTCTTGGCATAGCTTGGATAACTGACAAGGAACATGGACTTCATAGCATCTAAAGCTTCTCCGTCTGACCAAGAATAGATTTTTGAAAAAGCGGATTTTTTAAAACTGGCTCGCTCAATAAGTGTGGTGAATAGCAGAGATAGCTCGAGTATCAGTTGCTTGTTCTTTTCTGATAAATTAAAATTCCGGTAAAAAGAAACTTGAATGTTGTACGGAATAGGGACTCGATTTAGGAAACTAGGTCCAGGGTGCGATGGAAATGAAAGCGGAGAAGAACGGATCAGTCTTGAAGCTTCCAACAGAGTACGATGCGTCTTTTTAACAAGATCTTTATGAGAAGTGGAGCTTTCCAGAGTAATGAACTCGGCTTTCCGCATCAAAATGACCGGCAAACACGTAATATCACCAGCTGATTTTTTCATGATCATCCAAATACGAAAATCGGGATGGAAATTTCCAAAATCTGAGTAACTGGCTCGCACCGCTACACTTGATGTATTGTCAAGATTGCTTTTGAAAACAGACAGCTTTGAGTCAGTTGGAGAAGGTTGTTTTACAGAATGCCGAACCGTTGATTGGTCTTCTTCCAGCTTTGGATCAGTTGTGGTAAATGCAGTTAAAAGCTGAATGAAGTTTTCCGGCCATTTTTTGACATGATGGCAGTCATCTAGAATCAGCCACTTTCCTTGTTCCATGCAATCTAACAAAGTGTCTTCCAACTCGTCTAGGAACAGAGCAGACCTACACAAGCGCATCAGTTAGTTCAGTAATGACAGGGAATTACGTAAGTTTACCCTCCAGTCTGAAGTTATGAAAAGCGTTTTCTATGTTCAAACTTGTTGGGGATCACACACACATAAAAATGTTTTAAGATTATATAATCTAATATGTACTACAGCATTTTCTCAACGGGCCATCGCATCAATACGACGTGGTTCTCGCGACCTAGATGATCTGATGAGATCTCATAGTCGAAACAGGTTGTCAGCATCTATCAAATCTTTGCTTAGTCCTGAGTGCATGCAGGCGCATCCACCTGGAAATTGCCGTGGCCAGCACCGCTAGCATATTGACATTTTACCACAATATAACCACACACGGCAGAAATCGTACGTTTCTTCTGAAGCTACATGAAGCTTGTCCACTCACACACGCCAGAGTCAAAAACCGGATTTTCAAAACGCAATCACAACGTAATCAGAACATTTTAACTTTTTGATATTAAAAATAACATGTAAAGTACACTAGGCCATTAAAACTTGATCCAACTTTTCAGTCTGACTTATACGAACCGTTAGTACAACATCTTGATACGTCGAAGTATTCACTTACTTTGTTACGTATTGAATTCCCATTGTCTTAGCTGTATGAGTTAAGTGATAGGTAGGTAGAAATGAAGAATCTATAAAACGATGTTCGTGAATAATAAATGCAATAGCTAAATGTGTTTTGATATAGACACGGCAAACAGTTTAATAACCTAGGAGTCGCCACAACCAAGAAGAGAAAACTTCAGAATAAAGATTTTCTCGAGCAAACAAATAAGGTAAAAAAAAACAATGATTAATTATTTATCTAAGTTTGACGCAAATGCAATTGATCGGCTATAAATGAGCAGAACATCACCGATAATCAACTCGATTTTCATATCGAAAAATAGCGTAAAAAGCATTCCTAGTCCTACAAAACTTTGAAACCTTTAGAGATATTTAAAACAGCAAAGTTCTGAGTTCAATATAGGATCAAAAAAGTACAATTTTGCAATATCTTGCTCCGTAAATGTGATGCAAAAGCAGAATGTTAGTGAAAAACATACAAGCCTTAAAGTAACTAAACACAATGCAGAAAACGATTTGTTACTATTACTTCTCATCTTTTTAGGGATGAGGCAAAGCATAAAACGAATATATTACATTACATTTGCCGCAAAAACATATCAATTACATTTTTCCAAAAGATATGTTGAATCTCTAAAAACACAAGAAATAACTTGATATATCAAGTAGACATAAACTGCATCAGCAACATCCATTTAACCTTGTGATTACCGTAACATGCTACAAAAAACTGCTGCGAAACAAAATTGCTACCGTGATATGGTCTATCAATCATATACCTTGAGACTCAGAAGGTAAGATAAGCACACATGGCGTATTGGAAGGGATTTCACTGATCATCGAATCGACGTCAAATGTATAAGCTACGTCAGTAAAGCCGCCAAGAACACTTGCGTTCAAATCAGATGCAATTTGTCCGAACTTTTGTGGATTAACAATTTTCCATAGTAAGGCTTTTTCACCAACAGATAAACCTAAATGTAAAAAAGTAGTATGAACTCTGATCAGAAGCACCCAGTATTAGCTAAAAACCTAAATTTATTGTCCACCTTTCCCTCTTTTTCCGGCTTTTCCGATTTAGACCTGCCAGTTCAGTGTAAGTCTGTCTGTCTGTCTGTCACAATTACCAAGCTTTAGAAGCAGACTTTTTCCTGGAGCAGCACAGCGCTTAAAAATTCCTGATGCCTTTCCTGACGAACAGCTATGGTGTTTCAGTGGAGCTTCAAAAGTTTGGCTTTTCGTTTCGAAGTCAGAAGTTCACCGTAGCGGCTGCAACATTAGCTCACAATGCTGCTCATGTATTTTGTCATTAATCAACTAATCGCTGTCAAAACTATAATAGCAGTTGAAGTCAAAAATCTGGTAATTTGTAGTAGCCTAGTTTTTAGTCGATAGCATAAAGGCGCTGGCTTGTAAACAAAGGTTAATTTACCGTCGCGATGGTGTAGTGATTAGAGCGTCCGCATCGCAGTCGGTAGACCTGGGATTCATTCCTTACGTCGAGTCATACCAAAAGACTTTAAAAAATGGTATTCACAGCTTCCCTGCTTGGCGCTCAGCATAACAAAGGGATAGTGTGGAGAACAAGCCGGCAAGCTTGCTTGTTGTGTCCTTGGGCAAGGCGCATAACGGGACGCCTCCACCTTTATGTGGCAGACAGGTGGTCCTCCCGTACTTCACCGGATTAGAATATTTGTGAAGTTACCAACCCAAAATGTCGTAAAAGACGGCTCTTGGTTACCCACCAGTGGCAGTCCGCCTTGTTGGTGGTGGGGCTACCAGTCACTCATGACTGGTTCAAAATGGGCTGCCATCTTTCCCCTAGCCTAATTTCAATTAGGTTGACGGCATGAACCTAAATTGGCGTTCATACCTTACCTCCATCCCGAGGAAGAGGAGGGGTAACCACAAACAAACAGGTTAATGCCCGCGTTATTTCTGTGTTGCTTATGCTTCTACACAATTATTTAAGCAGTTTTTCCTGTTTCCATCAAATCGGGAAAAAAGTCGGTTTTAGGCCTTTCTTTTGGTGTTTTCGCAGCCTTGGACCTGTTGATTCAGAGTATGCCTACCACTACACACCTGTTTTCAAACCAGAACTTTTTGCTGAAGCAACGCAGCTCTTTAAACTCCGGATGCCCTAACTGACAAACACCAATGACATTTTTGAGGAATTTCGCTCTCCAAAGCTTTCATTCTGAAGTCCGAAACAATTACCGCTACACCTCAGCAGCTTGAAGTGCTTGTGATAAATATAAACTGTGCAAGCAGGACTGATATCATGGTAGCGGGCGTGAAAATAACTTGCTTCAAAAAATCTCAGCGATTTTTCTAAAGCCGAAAGATAAAACATACAAGTATTACTTCAATAAATCCTGATTTTAATGATCTTACATTTACAATAACTTACCATAAAGTTGACTGAATGGCACTTTTGCTATCAATAACGGAGGTGAATCAAAATACTCCTTCCAACGTTTCGATTTGACGGAAACAGACCTTGCCAAGCCTGGGAAGCGATCTGAATATTTTTTTTCCAGGAGAACAATGCTCCTCCACACCTCTTCACTCATCCAATAAGGTTTACGGAGGCTATCAAGTTCCTCAAAAGAAATTTGTTCCTGAGTCTGCAAATAAAATTTTTTAACAAAAATCCGGCGCGAAATCGAAACAAAACGTCTGCATATTTGCTCACACTATTAACAGAATGAAAGGGTAACGTTTCATACTCTTTGCTACCTTGTGCGCTTGAGGAAGTAGCATTAACTCATTTCTCCCGCTTCATCGCAGTAAATTGCGTAGCATATCTACGACATTTAAAAATGTAATGGTCTATACCAGCTGTTCTGTATATAATTGCAACAATATTCCCATAACCGGAAAATACACAAAATTAAATCAACTTCTCGTATTTACACGCCAAAGCGCTGGAGAACATAACCGCTGCCTCTGAACAAACGTAGAACTAACATGTAACACACATTCAATTTATAATCACCGCTAAGGCTGGAGTTGCTAACATCTGATCCATAGCGCTCTTGGCAAGCTTTTCTGTGCGGACCAGTAGATTGAGAGACAAGAGTGTTGAGAATGCAGCGATGTCAGAACGAAAGAATTTACGGTTGACGTACTTCAACATCATCTCCGTCATACTGTGCTTCAGTTCAGAAACACGGGACTACAAATAAAATTTTATGTTTATAGAGTTCTCTAGTGATGCAATAAGTTTAAGCGCCAACGTATTTCTAAATAATTTGAGAGTCAAGGCAGTTGCCAAGTAATCAAAAAATTGTGATACTACTATCATCGGCATAGGATTAGCTTCTTGAGAAAACATGTTAACATATGCTAATTCACAACCGATGACATATAGTGTTGAACTGAAATTGGATTCAGTTCTACCATAGACAAAATGACAATACAACTTCAACATATGGCGTAACATATCGTGTTGATTGAAAAGGCTGGGAAAGTTGATATGACGTTTTTATGATCGATTGGCCGAGCAATTCAACCCCTCAATTAAGTATTTCGCGCGTTTAGAAAAACTTTAAAATGAATACCACTACTGGGTGGGCCCCAACAAGCAGTAAATCGATCATATCAAATGGAACCTGGACTTATTGAAACTCGAAAGAAAGTCTTAACAACTCTACTATCACTAGTGCCTCTGTCGTTGTCGTAATGGAGCCTCCTTGCTGAATTTTCTATCAGCCCAGAAGAACTCAACCGTAGAAAAAAGCATCATTTGCGTTTCATTCATCCAGTGCGAACTCGGACGTTATTGATGCGATATATATGTCTACAACCAACTAATTAGCACTACGCTGTTAAACATTCAAAGCAAATAAAAACGTCTCCTCACTTTTATCATTGTTCCTCCTTGTAAAGCTGCAATTGACTTCGTCTTTGCTCTTTTGCATGATTTTAAGCAGTTTTGGAACAAGGTAATAAACTGAGAGCTAGTTATATGGTACATTAGCGGATCCACGATTGCAGTTGAAGTAGCAACACGGTACAGCATTAAACCGTGGTCGCTCACTTGCACTAAATCAACTTTTTTCTGAAAAAATGACACAACTTTGCTCTTAATATGTGCTCGTTGAACCGATTTTGATCAATCTAACGCCAATTAACTTCTGCTGAAGACAGTGTATTCATCTTTAATAAAGTCAATCTCAGGCAATAATATAGCTTTATATTTTCATCATCAGCACAAAATGCTACCATTCGCAGTTCACCTAAATGGGTCAGATCTTAGCTCTTAACCTATACTTTTCGCGTTGGTGTAAAAAACGCTTATTCATGTCTGCCAACGCCGACTTGCACTTCTGAGAACATTAAATTTAGCAAATCTCCATTAAAACAACAATGAAGCTAGAAAATAAAACGCTGGGAATAAATCCAAATCTTCAAACCGTTGAGGCCTGATGAAGATGCTTCTGAGTGTGATGATACCTACTTTCAAAAGATTTGCTTCCATTCCTTTTACTTCTTTTAAACTTGCTTCAGTTAACATCACTCCTTCTCTGCACGTTTGCAACGCGTCCATTATAGTGAGACTGCTTAAAATCCCTCCTTGTAGATCTCCAACCTTAAAACAATTAAAAGTTTGAAGAAAAGGAGACGAAATCCATTGAAACTGCTCGTGAGTCGTTGAAGTGTCTTAAACTAGTGCTGGCTATTAAGAAACGCACATCTCCTACCCGGGAGTACAGCTGTTCTTTTCTAATTTGTTATCGTAGTGAACTAGTCTTATACTCAGAGTCTAGAAAATTTTAAAAAAGCAACTGCTACTTACCGTGTCCAAGAGATCGAGGTGTAAATGTTCCATTTGCTCTTCCAGGTGAAAACGATCGGCCTCCATCAATCTGCGCTGAGTTTCGAACTCAGACCTTTCCTGGGCCAACACGATGCTTTCCAATCTCTCGTTCAAACAATTATCAGTGAGGGAGAGATCGGTAATGGAAAATTCCTCTAATTGAACCGGGAATATGGATTCGGAGTGCTGAAACGCCCAGTTTATGGAAACTGCCGTAGAGATAAAGAGACGAAATAAAGGATGCACTCCTTTAGACAAGGATGAAAACGTCCGGATGGAATGGATCTTGTGGAGAAGTGTGGCGTGAGAAGCAGAAGCAAGTTCAATGTTGGTGATTAGAAGGAAGGCTCCGTGGTAGATGGCACTCTCCAAAAGTTTAGAAAGACCTTCATCATTGGCAGCACATGTCCACAGACTCTCAAGTGGGTAGAAAAGAAAAGGCACTTCCTGTAAAAACAACTACTGTAAAGACAATGCACCAGAACTCACTTGGTAACTATAAGCGTAAATCTGATGCAAAATCATCTGATTGCTAGAAAATACACATTACACCATCAAGGTTTATTGTGAAGGTGTCGCAAAATGTAAGTAAAGCTGCTTTACAAAAAACCATTTACATGATAATCAGCAACGGTTACCAGTTCACGTGGAACAAACTAGTTATTTTACGCAGTTGCTCTTTACTATCAGATAAAACACTGCCACTAAAAATGCATCATTAAAAGTTTCTAACAAAACAATTTTTTCTCAGAGCTGTTTCAAAAAAATTTACTCTTTGCCTTATCTCTATATGATGCTGTGTAAGGTTAAACGTTGCTAATGTAATGCACGCCTACCTGGTTTTGCATCTGACTTAGACAAAAAACATCAAGTGAGACCCAATCATAAATGTCTTTCTTGATAAATTTTGAAAAATTAAATCTCGAGAAATAGTCAGAGTAAGTTAAAGTAAGATCTACTACAAATAAACGACGACAACAACAACAACAACAACAACACATACCTCATCTTTTATGGGTTTCTTTTCCTTTGTATTCTGCAACAAATAAAAAATCGATTCAAGGGTCAATTCAGTTCAATTCCCTGATGGAGTTCTACCAAACGCTTAAAAAATATTACTAGCAGCTCCTCTACACGAAAGGAACAACAAGGGGAAACAGTCAGCAAGTTTTGTCCACCTATTTGTTGCAAACAAGAGGTGGAGCCGAGTAGTTTGATCTGCCCAGCTAGCTCGGTAAGGCTGCCTATTTGCAAACAGAGCATAAACTCATAAATGTATCAAGACTCTTAATAAACTCCAAAAAAAATTCAAAATTTACAATTACAAATTTAGCTTTAAAAAGTAGAAATTCAAACCAGCATTAGTGTGTTCTAGAAATCATTATAAAAATTTAAAGGCTTATCGTTAGACCTGCTAATTCAGTAACAACTTGTAGCTCAGGATACTATTAGCCGCCGTTAAAAATGTAAAGCTGATTCCATGACATCCCAGTACAAATAACAAAAGATTTACAAATAAACAGTACAAATAACAAAAGCTATCGCATTGAGCTATATACGAGTACCTTTGATCGTGAGACCAGTCTACAACATCGGTGTACATGAACTGATTATAATTATTCTATTGTACCACCATCTAAAAATTTATTATTTCGCTATCAAAGAGCGAACAAAAATAATCGATTTTGCTATACGACTTTAGGTAGGTCTTAATTGCCGCTGTTGTTGTTGTTGATTACCCGACCCCTTCCGAGGGATGAGAAAATGGCGGATAACCATGAAGCCCCAGAAGCCGGGCAACTCCCCAAGGCCTGGACCAGAGGTCGTAAAGAGACAGAAAGTCGCCAAAGAGCGAGCGGCCCAAAGACTCCGTAGCTGGACAGTGCAGAATGAGATGAGAAATGTCCTGGGACGAGTGTCCGCAGGCGCTGCAGGAAGGATTCTCGATTCTGCCAATCCTAGAGAGGTGAAAGCTTTACAGATGGCTGTGTCCGTTGCAGCGTAGACGAGAGAGAACACAGCAAGCATGACGAGGGAGCACAAGTTCCTCGGTGGAAACCGAGGGAACCTGTGTGTCAAAAGAATTTAGATGAGACAGTACGCCTCCAGTCCGAGAAAAGACAAGAGTGGATACCAGAGATAAGAGAGAGACTACAGGGGATTGCAGAGGGCGTAAGAAGCACTCCCCGTCTGGCCAGCCGGTCAGTCGCGTCGTTCTCCGGGAAAAACGAGTGTCCGGGAACCCATTGTAACCTGATAGAACAGGAGGATAGAGAAGACAGTTCCTTCCAGATCTGCCAGAGAGATTGAGGTAGAAGGAAAGATGGAGGAGAGGATAGGGTGGTGAGGTCAGAGCGAGAGAGAGGGAGGGCAAGCAAGAAGAATCTACCTAGGGGAAGTAGAAGGAAGCATGAGCGGGTGAGTTGACGCAAAAACTCTCCAGGACGATCTGCAGAGTCTTGGTTCTGCAAAGTCTGGCCAAACCTGAAATGGGAAAGGAGGTTGGGAGACGAAGAGCCCGCTAAGAAGATGACTGAGTGAAATGAGTCAGGGTGACTCGTACGGAAGCAAGATAAGCTTCGGAGAGAAGAAGTGGGATAGGGGAGGACGAGAGGCAGCCGGTGATGGCGCGACTAGCCGCTCGGTAGAGGCGTACCAATTTGGTGATACTGGTAACCTTAATTGCTCGCATTTGCATTCACTCATAATACACTATTTTCGTAAGTAAGGCACTTGTAAGCATTCTCTTTCAGTAGATGCTTGTGGAGGTTCTTTAGTCTCAGACTTTTCTTGCTTCTCCGTTTCCTCAGTATTCAGCGAAGATTTCTTCATTTCTTGGTCAGGAGTAGAGAGGCGAGTCACTGTCTTCTCAGTGCCGGACATACTCACTGTAATTGTGACCTACAAAAGACATAAAAATTCAACATCTGACCTCATTAAATATAACTTCTTCCATATAGCCCAATGCTGATGTGATATATGTCTACCACTAACCACTGTCTTTAAGCTTATGCACTGAACTTTAAATTGTAAGCAAGCTGTTACATTCTGGATCTTTTTATAATAAATTCAATTGGCACTTTTGCTTTTAATTCCAACCGAAATGCTCTGAATCTCAGATATAATTGTGATTACGACTAGCATAATATATTGATAAATTCAACTTTCAAAAACACCCGAGTTAATTGTAACATAAAAAACTAAAATGTTTGCAACATTTTCCTCATACGTATTATACTGGAATAAATGTTGCAACGGTAGTGTGTTCTACAAGAACCACATGTTTACAGATTTTCAACAACAGTAGTGACATTTTAAAAAATGCGCTAAACGTACTAAATAACGTAATGAAAAAAAACACTGTGTATCCGTAAGCGATTAAATGATCGTATGTTCAAATTTTCCTCAAGTAAAACAGTGCATAATACATTGTTCTACCTGGCACATCCCAACTAGTTTTAAATGTTTAGCAGCAACTAAGCAGAAGAAAACCTTTAATGTGAGTGTAGAGCATAAATCTTTAACATCTACCAAAAAAACCATCACGGTCACAGTTGAAACTTAAGTGTTCAGACTCGGTCGGAAGCAGACCTAAACGATTTCACCCCAGTCTAGATCGCTGTGAGCTTGTGTGAATTGAAAGTAATTCTAACCTGAGTGTCAGGCACTCTTTTGGGTTCAAAAGCTTCTTTTATCGTATTTTGCTGATCTTCATCTTGTTCCACTTCCAGTGTCACCGATTTCGATGACGGAGAGGTACTGGACGCATTTTCATCAACACTTGATCCTAACAACATTGAAGTGAACCATTTAGTGAATACCGCTTTAATGAACCTAGCGACAAAGTATGAAGCCACAGCCAGCCAACTTCACGTGACGTAAATTAAAGATTACAAAAAGATGGCGAAAAACAAAGAGTCCGTAACAGGTAAAACAAAAAAGGCGAATGATCATAGGAAATCAATTTTGACTTAATCAGTCGGTTAAGACACCAAGTAGTAACAAAGAATTTTAGACCTTTTAATAAACCGGAAACTGCAGAGAGAGCAAGAGGTACCATCAAACATGGAGATCAAAATCTTTTGCTGGTAATAATAGCCAAAGTGAAATTAACTAAAACTGACATCCTTGCAAGAATTTACCACAATAAATTTCCAGTACACCTAAATTTTGATTACATTTAAAATCATTAAACATTTCTATGATCGTCACGTACTTAGCCTTTTTAAGGCCATTTGACTTTGGGCTTCAAGCTACCAGACTTTGAATTTTATTGAGTTGGCAAAATTTAAATACTGCTTGAATACAAACCAACACCCAGCTTACGCCAGACCTGCAAACCAAGGTCTACAAGCCCTAATTCCAACTTTAAAACGGATTTTTTCAGGACATACGTTCTTTTTCCATCATTCCAATTGTTTCTCTCATTTTTAGGATCGAT
This sequence comes from Trididemnum clinides, assembly GCA_963675345.1. Taxonomy (NCBI): domain Eukaryota; kingdom Metazoa; phylum Chordata; class Ascidiacea; order Aplousobranchia; family Didemnidae; genus Trididemnum; species Trididemnum clinides. The sequence goes on from OY776285.1 coordinate 10,295,123, forward strand.
GCGTTGATCCAGAAAGATGCTTCGTCATCGGGATCAAAAATAAAGATCCACGAGCAGTTCTGGTACACTGTTAATGCATATAGCCGAGCTCCGTTAAAACGGGTATGTGGATCCCGTGGATAATTTCGCTTGTACCACTCTCGAAGTTCATCCGACGAAAATATAAACGAGATCGGATTGAAATCATCACGAATCTGCAAAAAACAAAAAATCTCGGTATGCTTTTGAGGGTTACAGCCCCTTGTTATGCCTTTGAAAAAATTTTGATGCAACTTTATGGAACGAAGTAGAGCTGTCTATTTTCAGTACTTTGGTATCACTGTATTTCTACAACTAAACTGTTTTTCTATATTCTTAACAATCAAAATTATCACAAACAAAATATCCAGTAATTCTCGATGCGCGAAAATGAAGAGGTTGACTTCAATTCTGGCAAAAGATTTTGTTTGTGAATTATGTGTTTATACAAAGGAAGGAATTGTGGAACCAGGTGAAGAATTATCATTTTTTGACCAGGTTGACTTTGTGAAGAGCTTTTGTTATTTGGGGGACAGGTTGAACGCAAATGGCGGATGTGAAGCAGTGGTAACAGCAAGAACGTGAGTTGGATGGATAAAATTTAGAGAATGTGGGGAGTTACTTTATGGGAGAAAGTTTTCATTAAAAATGAAAGGAAGGATTTATCAGAGTTGCGTAAGATCAGCAATGCTGTATGGGAGCGAGACGTGGTGTTTGAGGGAGAATGAGATGGCAATTTTGAGAAGAACTGAAAAAGCAATGTGGGAGTTAAGATCATTGAGAAAAGAAGAAACCAAGAACTTATGAGTTTGCTGGGTATAAAAGATACTTTGGATGAACTAGCCAGGGCGACTGGAGTGCGATGGTATGGGCATGTTTTGAGAAGGGATAATGATGATGTTTTGAGAAGAGCGGTGGATTTTGAAGTGGCGGGAAGAAGAAAGCGTGGGCTGCCAAATATGACGTGGAAGAGACAAGTGGAGGAGCATATCAATCAGATAGGACTGAAAAGGAAAGATGCCATTGACAGAGTGAAGTGGCGTAATGGTGTTTACGAACTGTCGAGAAGCACGAGGTGAATCTGGCTATCTGCATTAACGCGGACAAAACCGGATTAAAAAAACTGAATCTATCTCTCTCTCTCTCGCTGACAAAGAAATAACCTCTAGTATAAACAAAAAATGTGGACAACACTGTTTCCTCCAACAAAGTAAGGTTAATATAATGTCACCGACACATGAGATAGAGAATAAAAACAATTTTAATCAACAACAATAGAGTCGCAATAATGCAAAATCACTCTTGACTCAAAAAGGTGTACTTTTTGGTAAAACCTTAGCTAATGACTATCGGTACAAGAAAGGCATCCCGCATTCAAAAATACCTTTGTTAATCAACCATACCTTTATAAAGTATTGACTTTTGTCAACGGCTGACGATGTAGAAGATCTCTCCGAGAGAATTTCAAGTGAGGAACCGGAATCAGAGGAAAAAGACTCTTCTTCGCTAACACAATCTACTGAAGACTCCTGTTCTTCAGTAAGGTTAACTTCAAACTTTCCATTTTGCTTGTTAATGTAGCCCTAAAAAGATTGATCAAACAAACAATAAAAAATTGTTTGTAGACTGTAGAGTCGTCGTAACTCAGCATAATTGCTCTGTTCTTGCAAGATGAGGGGCTACACGTACGGCAATTCTGACCAGCTTTGAAGCTCCCGAGTTTCGGTATTCCGTCTACTTGATTGCAATACTTTTAATAAAGCTAGTGCCTGTTCAAATCTGACGAAAGGGAAAATTATCGTAAACATCTTTCTTAAAACCATTGCAAAGTTGAACGCATGATCATTGTCGCCATAAAGCAGCGTTACAACTTAATCCACCTCGACAACCATTGAAGAGCACGTAGCAGGATTAACTGGCATTGGTCAGAAAATGAATCAAAAATTTAAGGCTTAACTGCACATTTAAGATTGATACAACAGCAGGTATCAGCAAAAGACAAACCGCAACAAAAAGAACTAACAACATCATTGATAAGTGTAGTCTAAAATCTTCCTAGAAAATAGGTTCAGATTCGAAATGACGATACTTTGAAAAGTTATGCCAACCGACCCTCGCTGTGCAATAGAAATAATGAGAATTCATTTCATTCATCATACTATAAACAAACGAAAAGTTTGGGAGGCCGCGAAACGTTCACGTGATATTTGTCTAGGCAGTCCCTCGCAATTTCAAGTCTTAGATTGAACCAGAAACATAAGCTTGAAAGCAAACAACTGCAAAGTCATTGGTTTTTTACTAACTTTGAACGGAGTATCAAAAAGATATGGCAAAACCAAAAAAGCACGTCAAACAACATAAAACACATGAAAAAAGTCATCAAACCCTGATTTATCTTACGTGCTTAGCTGCCTCAATCCAGTGTTTCAATGCTTGTTCTTTTTGATCAACTACAAACTCTCCGAAGTATGAAACGCATGCAGCTGCAATGATTGAATCACCAATCGCTGAATCCATCCGTGATTGAGCTTCTTTAAGCTGACCATGCCATCGGTCACTGTGCTCTCGCATGGTTTCAGTCAATAAAGTAGCCTTAAGTAAAAAATATCAATTCTAAATGCAAGTTTGTGAAATTAGCTTTTTGACACGGCAACTTGAGCAACTGCGCTATCTAGCGGTAACATTTTCACTGGAGCAGGAAAACTGGTCAGCAATTGGCCGATGACGCGGTAAAAACTGCTGAATAAAGCAGCTGGATAAGATATTTAATTACGAAAAAAATTTGATAAAGCATTTCAGAAGCTCCACCGAGCAAATAGGAAAATGCTGATAAAAGTATGGGAAGCAAGTATTCATTTCGAATCAGTCATAAATGCAGTTTGGCAACACCTACAAGACGGCGTTAATATGTCCCAATAGCAGCCCTTTTTGACATGTAGGGTAACCAGCGCTACTGTTCAAACTGAACAAATTCTTGTTTCAATTATAAATTGAGTTAATTTAAATTTTACCCTTTCAACTTGAGAATTGAGATGCTTTAGATTCTTTTCGTAATGCTTGGCAGCCAGGCTAGCTTGCTTGTATTTAGCAATCTGGTTATCCAAATTCTCTTTAATTTCAATGCACCTGAAGCAGATAAACAATTGGAATTTTGATAAAAGTAACTGAGGACTTAAGTCTGGGCTTCAAAACATCATATAAGCAATAATGTTTGTCAGAAAAGACATCTGGGACTAAAAGACCCCCTTGCAAATAACTTCAAAGCAAACGTTAAAAAGCTACCTTCCAAAAAGAAAGAAGAAAGTCGATTTTACGTCATTTTTCCCGCGTTTTGCAAGCTCAGACGTGCTGATTCAATGTATGTCTACCACTGCACACTCGCTAAGAAAATTACAAAACAGTGGTTAGAAATGCTCGCACAACACACCAACTACGTTTAACGTTGTACTGTTAATGTAAGGAACAAATTATGTGCAATGACGTTTTCCCACCTCACTCTCTTTGTTCCTAAGATAGCTTGAGCTTCCATCAAGGCCTCCTCAGCACTGGACAACGCTTGTAAATCTGGTTGCATGTCTCTTATCTTCTTTGCATAGTTATAAATTGAATGAATCCAATTACAAAGCTTTGCAGCGGCAACACTTCCCTTTTTAATGAAGATCGGCTGCAAAAAGAGACATCGTCAGAACTCTGAAAAACGTTTATTGTAGAAAAAGTTAAAACTCCCGTCAAAACCTATAAATTTTGGCATCGGCATCTTCAAGGAAAGTCAAATTACAAGTTAGGTCTATGTACAACTCAAAAGGTTTTCCGTAACTATAAGATAAAAGCAAGTATTTACGTACAATTCTAACCAAAAAGCTTCCATACCAGCTCTAATACAACACCATAGCTGTTTTCTTACAGTGAAAGGAATAAAGGCCCACGAATGTTAACGTCAACTTAAACATGCAACTAAAATACCCCAAAAGCTGACGGCAAAAACGTGTAGTTTTTGAACAAAAATGTAAAAACTTAATTTTAAAATATTTTTTGCGAAGAAATCAACTCAAAATTTGCCAAAGCTTTGGCACACCTGAAAAACCTATAAAAACGTTGTTTCAACCATTTGTAAAGGACACCTGATAATTGTCGTTGTGTGTTTACACCTGCTTTTTCTTGAGACCAAAGAACAGCATAAAACGGATAAGTGGGTTCACTGCAGACCAGACTAAAAGCAAACACTGCCCTACGCTAGCGAAGAACTTTTTCCTGTTCGGTCAGGCTCTCCACGAACCGATTCCTAAATTCCGCATCAAGTAAAATTGCAAAGGCCTGCCTAAATTTTACAAAATTGCTCTAAAATGTAATGCGTTAAAATTAAACCTACTCTAAACTTCGGTTTGTTCACTCTCTCTTCAATCTTCAAAAATATATCTTCAGGAATATTGTCTTTGTCGTAAAACACAAGATCTTCATAGAAACTGTGAACACAAACGCATTCACAACAGATCGATGTAAAAACAATAAACTTTGTAACACTTCTTATTCTTTGCACATTTAAAATAGCGAAAGTCTTCTTCAGTCAGCATGTCATAATCGATAAGCATTAGTCCATTTCGCTGGTTGTGAGGTGGATCTATGCTCCTACTTGCTAAATTGACGTTAAAAATAAGAGTCTAAGCGTTTAATTTCACTCAGAGAGTCTTCACGAAATTAAAGAGATTCTCACTGAATTACGTAAAACTAAAGCTCAAATTAGGTTTTTAAAGAATTACGGTGAGTAGGAAAAGTTCTTCAAAATTTTTCTGCTTTTGCGGATACAACGCAAGGAACAATTTACTTTTCTCGAGAAATCAAAGATTTTCCAGTTTCCCAGCAAACAGGTGTAGCTTTAAACATGTCGCATAGACACAGCACCACTTCTACAGCTGACGTTGGAGGCGTTTTGTATCGCTTCACTTCAACAAGCCACTGGGGTGACAAAGACTCTTGCGCAGCCACAGCGGCATCGTACACAGGACTGAGCTGAAACAAAGAAAAATGCTACGAGCGGCAGAACTGCATCAATGGCTACGCGGCTGTAGGTTAGAGAAAGACGTTATAGTCGTATCGAAGATAAAACAAACAACTCTGGTTCATTTTATATCACTGGACTAGCCACCAACATATCATGACAAATCAAATCGCTTTACAACATGAAGCGGTTGTTTGTTGTAATTTTCATTCTTCCGCTTGACATTAACAGCTTAAATAAAATAAAACAGGCCGTTTTCCAATAGCTAATCAGTCGAACCCAGACTCAAGCTAAACGAGGATCAAAAAACTAAAAAGTATAGTCCATGTTCAACCAAAATTTATCCTCAATGCAGTTTACCTGATCGTAAGAAGCTTGAGTTATATCTTTCAAACTGTCCACTTTGTGATCAAGTTTCTTGATCACTTCCTCCTCCAGGGTACAACGTTCCCGCGCCTCACTATACTCCTGCCTCTGATCTTCAATCGTTGTCTTCCACGTATGCTCCGAACGCTTCGCTTCATTCAATTTGGGAATCAGTTCTTGTCGCTCGCTTTTATACTGGCTGATCGTGCGTTGGGACTCCAACACTTTACCCAACGCACGGTTCAACCTAAAATAGAAAATTAACATTTCTGATGCTTGCTTAACAAATGATGAAGGTTTTGTTGACTCTGTGTAAATCTACTAAATACTACGTTCTAACGATGTTTAGCCCAACTGATGTTCTGCGAAACTGGAGACCAAAGATACTGTAACTGGGCGTGGGATGTAGAATCTTAGCTCTCATATTTACAATCACGATAACTAGACATGTGGTAGATAAGTGCGATATGTGACCGTACATGCCATACATTTACGTATTGATTTTTATTTTCTACGTTCGCAAGTCCGCGACGATGGCGTCAACTAACAACGGTAACTGTGTAGCCTGCTTAGACTAACCCAAGTACAATAAGCCGCTTACATCGCTTCGTATTTCTTTCAAGGAATTTACTCCTAGCTGGAAACCGCCGAGCACAAAATCTCTTTATGGAGATGCCTTTCTCTCGGGCTCAAAAACGCAATTGTTGCGATATTTAAAAGCACGACAAGTCGATCATCCAGCTCAAGTCGGTCATTAAGCACGATAAGTCGATCATTAAGCACGACACACGAAACTGGTAGTGATGTACAAGTACATAAACCAACAATGTCTACCTTTGTATAACATTTTGCTCTTTGAATTTGACATCCATCGCGATTCCAACAAAAATTTGAACCATGTGGCGGAGAGATAACGGAGTTATTAAACGGTCTGCTCCGTTTTGTAGAGAAGCTGAAATCCAAGATGTCTTTTAGATATAATTAGTAATATAAAAACGTGATACACTCAAAACAATGACTATAGCAAAAGCAGACGGTCTGTGGTAGACACAGGGCAGACGATATACGCAAAATCTTTTATTCCCATGCTAAACCAACCCCTTTTTCCTATTATTATGTTTGCGTCAGAGTCAATTAGGCCACGAACTGCATTGGCATTAATACATAAAAAGAAGGATAAAGCAAAATATATGGCAAGATCCTAAAAAAACGCAATAACTATCAAATGTACTGCACAAGTTCTAAACGTGAAAAAATGAAAAATAATGCAATAACAAGATGATTGTGTTTTGGTAAAATCTTAAATGGCGAAAAATCATGTATTTCTTCCACTACAAGCTGAGTTTAAATAAATAGTCTCTGAATTTGGAGTACCAACACGCCCACCTCGTATCCTTGCAGCTGCATCAGTATGAATGTAAGCCAACAAATGGCTTATGTATTGAACTTGTTCCAGCCGAGATGAAATCAACGGCCATGGCATCTCTACAAAAACATATTGAATAACGATTATCACTTTCTGATTCGAAAAACTTCTTAGCTGTACAATAAACCATTTAGGCAAGAGTATGCTCTAAAATTTTTAGAACTGCCGACAGAGTACATTTTGTAGCAGTTAAATCACTAAAAAAGCATGGTTGGCTGCTTCCTTGCATATCACGTGCATCTACGTTTATTGCATTGTGCAACTCTCGTTTTAAAGGCAAAAACTGATTTGTCTGTCAGAAAATATTGCATTCCTGATGGCGAGATCTTATCTATAATTTTATCTTACCTATAACCGCCAATTAAGTAGTAAACTTTGAAAAATTTTAAGAACCACATTTTGCGCCCCGTTTCAATAGATTTATCGATATTTATTTTGATCAGCATCGACCAAGCTGTCGGCTTATTGGAAACAAAATAACTTGTACTTTTCAAACTTGAAAAGCCAACTTTTTAAATTAGAAGCGCCTAAAAACTCACCATCTACTTCGAGGTTGATGCTTTCTTTTATAAAATGTTGAGCCAGAAGCCTCCAAGAAGAATGCTCCCAAGGCTCATATACATCGACACAAGCGAACCGCGTAATAAGATCAGGAGACCTGAAACAACATCAAGTAGGCAAATGCTGCTTTGGTAGAAAGCTAGCCTTTAAACCTTCACTAATAAAAGCATCAACAAGTTTTGAATAAACACACACACACACGCACACACACACACACACGCACGCACGCACACACATGCACGCGCGCGCGCACACACACACACACACACAAGCTATTTTGGGCGGGCTGGCAAGGGCCAGTGGAATGCGATGGTATGGGCATGCTTTGAGAAGGGGTAATGATGACGTGTGGAAAAGAGCGTTGGGTTTTGAAGTGGTGGGAGGTAGAGAAGGGGGGGACCGAGGATGATATGACGAAGGCAAGTGGAAGAAAACATAGATCAGATTGGGATAAAAAAGGAAGATGCCACCGACAGAACAAAATGGGATAATGGGGTATATAAACTTTCTGAAAACATGAAGTGAATTCGGGCAACACCGCTAACGGAAACAAATCCGGATTTAAAAAATTGGATCTTTCTTTCTCTCTCAAACGAAATTCGGAGGATACAAAACATCAATCAAAGTTATTTGTTGTTGTTGTAATTATTGTGATTTACAATGAGGACAGTAAAACAACCAGAGTTTTTAAAAATCCTTCAAAGTGTTATCGAAGTAAATCTTCCAAGTACGTTCTACAAGACGACCATCAGTGTCGGGTGATCAATTATGACAGTTTTCTTTGCTGGACGTAGAGCTATCAGTATGCATTAGCAACAATTTTTCCGACTCGATCAATTCTACGGCTTTTCTAGCAACAAGTAAACTTCGACGTTTTATTTTATATTGTGCATCCATCTAAAGAATATACCGAACTGTTACCACCCACTTACCATCAAACAACAAACACAGAATATGTTTTAGCATTTATGTAACACTGCAAGATGTTTGCTCATGAATGGCCAAACTGCTGATAAATGCACTGAGAATGTAAAAGAATAAATCCGTGCATGGTACCTTCTTAAAAATCGATGAAAAGTCTTTAAATCTTTACGTTTGTGGAAATAGATATCGTTTGATTTATTTTTCTTTAAAGCCGGCGTATAACCATGCGAATCTGAAACATTTACAACAGGTCACTGTTAAGGATACGTAGGGAATCACCGGAATTTTAAAAAAAAGTAGGAAATGGCTTTTAAAGCCTTGGTCGAACTGAAGTTCAAGTAAAGCACGTGTTAAAGGGTAGGTAGATAGGGAGCGCAGCAGGCAAAAATTTCGGAGATAGTGCAATGTGAAACGTTGGAATATTTTTGGTAATAACTATTGTTTTAGAAACCCAAAAAATTTTTGGTAAAACTCTGGAGATATTACGCGAATTATAAAAGTTTTTTGCTGAAGCGATGCAATCTTATGCGATGACCTATTTTTCAAAGACACTTAAGAATTCAGCCACAAACGGGATTTTGATAAAATTTTCGGGGGGGTGGCGTTGCTCCCATTGCACTCCCAGCATCCTTTTTAGTGGCACCCTTGGCTGTAGACATCAGGAGCACAAGCCAAAACAAACAAGCAACTTAAATCAACGCTTGCTGATGACGCTGTTTTAGAGATACTAAATATTCGTTACAAAAAAAACTCTATACATGGAATCACGTAAAAGAATTATGCATCAATGAGCAACAATCTAAAAAGCAGTCAAGTCAAACAAAATAAAAAAGCTGCATTGCAGAGCAAATAGAGGATGATGATCAAAAAAATGAATGATAGCATTGTGGTTATCTTACCGTTTGCAAATGAATGACAGCATTGTCGTTATCTTACTATTTTGAAAATGCACGGCAAATTATTATATGTCAAATGCTTCTAAAAACTCATCATTTTCAGAACTCACATGCTTAACATAAATAACCGGTAAAGGATTATCTAGCTCAAGTGCAAAAGATACCAAAATGGATAGAGCTAGAAAGAGCTGTGTAAAGAAAAAAATTAGCTGCTATCTCACCTTCCGTGCTCGGTAGAGAAGCCATCACTACTACGTGTAGATTGGCGAGAATGCGCGTGAAAAAAATTTCTAAGCACTTGTCCAGTTTGTCCTGTGCAGTTTCCAAAGATTCTTGGGAAGCTGAAATCATTCCAGATTTCTTTTTCAAAACGATGTTGGTGTCAGAAGGTCCTCCACTGCCACCAGTATTAGGAGAGATTGAAGCAGCCACTTCAGCTAGCTCTTGAGGAGAATAGAGTGAAGGGCATTGACCTAAAAATCAAAATGCTTTAAATCGTTTAGATGTAATGTAGATTTTGTGAAAGATTAGTAGACTAAATGGTTTTTGTAATCTGAAACGGGGAACAGGATAGCAGTTACACATAGAACAAGCTGTATACACACCTGTGTCAAAGGTCTCAGTGCTGATGACATAGTGTACAATACTTCTACGAGTATAATTAAGTAGGAAAAATTACCATTAAATGCTGTTTCCGAAAAAGCAGTGAACCCATGCGAAAATCAAACAAAGAACTACTCGGCTGAAAGACTAAGCGTCGTTTCTAACTCCATATTGGTAGAAACTAAATACAGACAAGCACGCACCTTCCCGTATAAGCGAGCAAACATCATCCATACATTCAGCAGATTTGCTCACTGCTTCTTCTACTAACAGAACAACTTTCTTCTCCTTAACACCGGCGTGAAGACTTGCTTTCTTAATTACTCTGTGGCATAAAGCGCCAATGTAAATAATGCTGACAACACTGTTTTGTCCAATTACGATTACAATACCAGAAGACAAACGCATTGAAAAACTCCAAAATCACAAGAGCGTGGTAAATGGCACTTTTCCATTTGCGTTATACAGTGTTAACAAGCCAAACCATTAGTGATGCCCTGTACTTCTAACACCAACCATCGGCTTTTACGATCAGCCTTTGATTTTAATCTCAATTTTTAGATGAATCTCAATTGTCAATCGCAATTGAAGTAGGTTATTAACTCCTCTATCACTATTTTCACGATTGAACTTTAGTCAATTTGTTTAGTGAGTAATTTACCTCGCAACGCTTTCTATATCGACAAACTACATTGATTTATAAAAAAAAAGCAATTGGGTCATTTAATTTTAAACTGTACTACTAAGCCAAAAGCGCTTCCACCATGAAACCGTAAATCAATATCTCAGAATTACGATCCACTTACTTTTTCAGATGTTCCCTTGTTGACAAATGTTCGGTCTGTGCATTTTCACCTGGATCAGACACTAAAAAGATCTTCGCTTTGTTGTAGAGAGCTACCAGTCGAGTAAGAGAACGCCTGCCTCTATAAGGAGCGGAAGACATGAGAATGGCGTGTCCTCCTTGCATGCATAATGCACGTGACAAACGCGCCGCGTGACGCACAGCTTGGCTAAAGAATGCCAACTCCAATCTGTCCACGTGCGTACTGACGCCTAAAATAAATATCCGAGAGAAAAATTTTGAAAACTTCACTCGCGAAGACAAATTTAGCTGCCAAATTATTGAAATATACACCGAAGCGTTTTCGTTCTTAAAGGTAAGTTTACTGTCACACCTTTTGACGAGACAAAAAGCGATATATTTCGACAAATTCTTACAGTGTGTGCAGTCGTGCATGTGAAAGACTACTGTTCTGAGAGGGCTTTTGCAGTACAGCGAAACATGGAGTGTTTCAAACAGTCTATGGTGATCGCCCACAAAAAATTTTGTGAAAGAAATTGCACTAACATCTTGTTATGAACATCAGTTCAATTTGATGCTTATCGATTCAATTTGAAAGAATGGAAGAGAACCTAAACTTGGATGTAAGCAATTCTTCATGATAGTATTCTTAAACTGCAATTTTTAGCAATAAGATTTACTCGAATTGAACAAATCCAAACAGCGTTTTAATCCAGTTGAAAGATCGTCTTCACCAACTTCAGTATATAAAGCGGCACTTTTCTCTGGTAGATCAGGGTCGGAAAAAACGGCTTGACAAAATATTAAAGAAGAAGCTGACTCACTTTCACTCAGAACCTGCGAAAAGCATTAATAGTTTGATTTCTGTCCTTCTTTAAATGATCGCAAAACGAGTAATTCCAAATTTTTTCAAAAATCTCCAGTTGCATTTTGCAACGCAACTAGTTAAAGCCAAGTGAAGAGCGAACAAGGACCAAGTTGTATTAGGAAGAGTAAAGTGGAGAGCAAAATGGTGCAGCAAAAAAAAGCAGAAACTGTTGAAAAAGTTTTACAGTAAGACGCTGGTCTTGCAATTAAGAAGTGTCGTGTTTTATGCTCGCACTAGTTCTGTGCTATATCTAAGGAATATACATTTTAATGCAATTTGTCATGCTTGGTTTCTCTAATTGGCTTTTAAAGGAATGTATTACTAGCATTAGCACTAGCTCGGTACAGAAAAGATCGGCTGTTTTCGTTTCAAAAAATGGTCTGGATCAATTTCAAAGAAATATCCATCATTCATTAAAAAAACAAACTGCTTCACCAAGCTTTTTTAAATAGTACTTCAAACCTAAAAAAATGATACGTCAATATTTTGTACTCATGCTCTCACTGCTAGCGTTTCCTCACTCCATATCACCAACATTACAAGACTCTTCGCCTGCTTAGTCTCATCACCTATCTGCCTCGTAAAAAGAGTGGAATTACCGTAAATGCTCTTCCCAAAGGCACAAGCGTACTAGCCAACATTTCTCACTATTCCTTTTCTTCTGAGAGCCAAACAGATAAACAGTGAAAACCAGTTTAAAACAAACTTTGGTATTTCCCGGTAAAATTTTGAAACATCTATCTACTGCGTTTGAGCTCACGCAATCACAGAACAAATAATAAGAAGTGGGAGTTTAAAAGAATAAAAGGCTAAAAAAAAGATAAAAATTTTTATTTTACCTGATTTAATGGAACTAATGGACCAGAAGGCTGCCCTGGGGAGCTCTCAAGCTCCACCAGTCCTGGCACAAAAGTGACCCCAAACTTGGCACCTCCGGGTCTAGATACTTTGGAGCGGCCAAAATTAGGCCTGCTCCGCTTTTGGGTTTTTCCGTCGTCAAGATCCATTTTTCCAGCAGAAGGCTCAATTACTATAAAAAAGCGATAAACAAAACTTCAAAACAAATGACGTAATTGCAGAAAGCAGCTCTGAATCAAGTCTAACATGAGCTGATAATATTTGACTTGATGATGATGATGAAAAACTCTCTTCATCCTTCAGATAGAGTAAATGTCCGAAACGGAACATCCTGGTATTACAACACAAACTCAATCAAGAACAAGCAAATCGGGTTATTGGAAATCGGCAGCAAATTCAAAGTAGTTATTAATACATAATAGTAGTCACACAACCAGCAAATCGGATGGCCCTTAGTAAGTGGTTAATATTCGTTTCGACATAAAGTGATCAATACTGCTTAGATGACGATTAAGATCTGATTCCATCCCAGTTCATCACAAAAAGTGCAGAGTATAGTGGCGGTGGAAATCTTTTTTCCGTTTACGACAACAATACATTGCAAATGTAGGAATCAACAAGTTTTGCAATTAAATCTTTATCACAGGAAAACCTTTGCAGATATGCAAGCCGACCTGTAAATCAGCTTGGGAGCTACCAGAGCTGCCAACACAGCAAACACTTGCTACAAGCAACGCAACTGAGCGGGAAAATTTGCTGTGATATGCCTTTCCCAACAGTGCAAAAAACAACCCTACTAATCACACAAGTCCAGAATCCACACAGGCATCTAACGTCACAATTTCAAGCAAGCGTGCTGACAAAGTGGTTTACAACTCGCGCAAGATATACATAACCGCCTACCCTCAACAATCGGTGCCGGAGTAGGACCCTTCTCCGACTTGGATCTGCTTGTTGTTGTTGTAGCAGTGGTTGTTTCAGATTCGGATGTTTCATTTGCACTTGTAGCTTCCGTACCAAAAACTGAAATTGAGGCAAGTTAGTAACTATAAAAAAAGAACTCCTATTCAACCCATTGAAGGTTTTTGAGATACCATTTCATTGAAAGTTTTTTGAACACAGGATAAAAGGAGTGCTGCACACAATGCTGGGTGTAAACCTCATAAAATGTGACTTTGAAAGCAAACCGAGGCAACAATCGACAACTGTCAATTTGTATTCCGTATGCAATGATGTTTCGGCAAAAATGATCATTAGCTACAGATCAACACAAGTAAATACAATAATCATCCAATTGCGAGTTCGAATTTCAAACAAATTTCTTTAACAATCTCTTGTCACAGCTTTAAGTGTCCCGCTCTAATCCTCGACCCACCGTTTAATCTGCCTTATCCTCATGTAAGCGTTGATAAATTTCAAAACGCTCTTTAGTCTATTAAGAGATTTCGTCCAAGGCATGCAAACCGTAAAGCCTCGTCGAAATTTGCAGCAAAAGCAAATGCAACACAGGTAGACAGATATTGTCTCAGAAAGGGAAATGTCCGCACAACACGAGAAAAAAGACGCAGAACGACGTGGTATTATCGGTTACCTGATTCAACTTCAGTTGTATAACCAGTGACAGCTGATTGTGCGTCGTCGTCTCCAGTCATTGCAGTCATGGCTCTGGACTCGTTTTCTTCGGTATCAGTCGTTTGTTGAAACGCTTGTGTGGTAGCCTCGCTGATGATGTCATCAGAGCGAGATTGTGACGTTTTTTCAGAAGAACCAGATCTCTCATCGGAAGTATATTGAACTAAAAGCACAACACATCCATTTTAACAATGACAAATATCTTTAATTCTTTTGTTTCAAGAATGCTTTCAAATGTTTGGCAGTTTATTTTTGTTTGATTTTTACTATTGTACAAGAATAGTTATGCCTCTGAACTAGCGCGCCACATGCGGGCTTGTATGTATCAACATTTTGTATGAACGATGTATCATATGTATCAACGAACAAAGTATCATCATTTTGTCTACATGAGTAGCATGTAGCGACAAGCAGAACGAGCAAATGCTCTTTTATTGGATAGCAATGGGTAATCAATGGTGAACGGAATTCACTTGTGTGTCGGCTTTGGATTCAACCAACGGATTCTGATTTCACACCGAGTCATTAAACTGAGACTACATTGTTTTGATGCATTATGTATAAACTTTGTGACATGTTTGTTTGGTAGGGTGCTGTGTGATTTTCTACTACAAAATATGTGCCGCGACTCAATAAAGAGTGGAAACAGTGGGTTAGAGCATTCGCTTCATCGTCATGAGCAAAATGAACAGAGCATGAGAGAGCTTCATCGTGAACAGAGCATGAGCAAAAAAAGAACAGGCTCACTTAAGAATGATGACTAGCCTATACTTCGACAACAAACTTGTAACAAAATAATAATTAAGTGATTAAGCGCTAATTATGCGAGGCAAAACATCCAGCAATAGCAACGGGTCGCGGTTCTGTGATTTTAATATGAAGGGCGAGGGATCTACAAGGCCAAATTTTGTCAGGATAAAAATATACCACAGGTATTGATTTTAATTTATGAATTAGAAATATACACAAAATTCCAATCGCTTGGCGGCTAGTTGGCATTTTTTATGCAATTGAAATCGTGAACTTGTTCAGTGCTCATCCAACCATGCCGCAGACGAATAATGAGAGTTCACCAACGGTAGTTCGCCTTGCTATGGGAGCTACAAATCTGCGACTTGTGAGCAACTCATGACGGGTTCAAAATGTTCTTCTTCTTCACCATAGCCCGATCTAGATTGGGCTTGCAGTAAAAGCCTGAACGTTTCACACTGTACATCCACACCGCAGAAAAGAAGGGTTTAGCAACAACAACATATCCCTCGTGGTATAACATAATCACCACCTTTGTTGACGCCAGATGAAGCGCTGCTAACTACTTCAAGGTGTCGTTTTGTTTTCAGCAAGCTACTGTTGTCTGATGATGATTTGTCGATGGATGTAGATGGTGTTTCGCCGGCTGCCGACATGTCAGATCGCTGAAAAAAATGTCAACTTGTGAAATGAAAAAAAAAACGCTTAAACCACAAATTAAAGTCGACAGCAACGTTGGTTTTGTAAAGTCTTGGAGAGTCAAATCTAAAAGTAGTGTCAGGAAGACTAAGCAAAGTTTTGTAGAAAAAATTTCTCGTATACCCAACCTATGTATTTGTGTTACCGAAAAACAGGCATATTTATACAACAGGTTTCGTATTGCAGCTAGTAATGCAGTAGTTATAAGCTGTAAAACAACTTCCAAAACAACATTGACATTGTTGTGCTACCAGTGCAAAAACTGTGGGGCCTCGCCATAGAAATCAATCAGAAGACCAAGCAATAACAAGGAAATCGGTATTTTAACTAAGCTGACGCTCACCTCTACACGTGGTGAGAATTGTTCACTTGTATTTTCATCTATCACCAGATATTCTGTCCCTTGTGTTGTGGTGGTCTCGAATTCCAAATCACTTTGCTAAAATTAAAAGTAGTAAAAAGTCTTTCTTCCTGTTGTGATTGTAGTAGATTGGGAGTTTTTAATCCGACAAGTCGTTATAAATTAATAGTTGAGATAAATTTGCATTAGCTTATACATGTCCTTAAATGCAATTAAAAGTTCTGTACTTATGCAAGTTATAACTAAACACTGCGTACGGAGTTATCGATTACTTCACTGCCTTGTGTCATTTCAGGATCGGTTACACCGCTTGACGATTCTGGTATTGGAGTGCTACCAATTGAAGGAATAGGAGTTTTAATGATCCGTATTCTTCCTGGGCTAGGTGATGGAGTAAGTCCATCCTCCTGCGCTCCTAAAAGTAAAACAGCGTTTTATAAGGAGCCTTTTCGGCCATTGATGCCCCATTGGTGCAACTAGGTAAAGAATCAAAGTAAAAAAGGTTACAAGCACAAATATAAAAGAGTTCAAGTGGTATATAGGCAACTAGTGAGAAGGGCGAGTATCCTTATTTAAAAAACAATATTCACAGATCTTCTGCTATGCGTTCAGAAATGAATAACAAAATAAAATAGGAAGGCGAATTCACTGTCATGAGTAGAAACGTTCTCGCGATAAAAAATCGTTGCATTAAAAAAATGCCAAGCAAACTGTATAGTTTTGTTTGATTCCGTAGCAACTAAATATATTTTGATTGTGCAATAAACAACTCGCTGCCAGACGCGCTAATAAGGTAGCAATCTTAAAATTAATGCCAAGACCTGTTTCTATCACCTCACTGTTTGAGAAGTGCAAGGCAAGGCTCTTTCAAACCCTTAATCAAACACCTTAAACTGCAAGGAGTTAATTTCAAACACAAGACACAAAAAAAACTTCTGTTGCTTTGAAGTGTGGTCACAAACATAATTTCTAAGCATAATGAAAGCAGCTTTGAATAGCTAATGAATTACCTGTGCAGAAATGCTTTTTCAAAGTCTCTTGTAGAGCTTTTGTAAACCAAGATTTATCTGAAGAATCCGATAGCTTATCAGAAAACACTCGAGTGCATTCATGCAACCATAGCCGGACAATAGTCTTCATCATCGGTAGCACTTCTCCATCTGATCCATCAGAAGATAAACCTAAGAGCAGATCAAAAATTACTTTGTCTTCGTATGGACTACTTCTTTCTTAATGCCTGTAAATATCTGACATAAATTTTTTTGACGCATGTTGAAATCATTGCTTATCCTAAAAGCCATATCGAAGCAATTTTTTCCCAATTTTATTCAAAACAAGCCATTTGCTGCGTTGTAAGCATGCTATTTTCTGAACCTATTAATGGCAAAACACTCTTGAACTTTACGTCTACTTCTGCTACAAGCAATTAGGCAATCTAAGTAAGTGAAGAGGTCATTCAGCCCAAAGCCAAAACATAAAATTGGCAAGTACAAAGTAGTTCTTTTTTACCTTGGCGTATTCTCGCTCTTTGAGCTGCTCCCATCCTGGCTCGTTTGTAAGATTCGTTTGCCCCACGATGACGTAACGGAATAGGACGGCCTCTTTTTGCAGGTTTGAGCAAAAACATTCCCTAATAAGAACAAATAACAAAGCGTTATCACAAACAAACAAGGATCGTATTTAAAGTGCAGTTCATCTTGACACCACTACAGTTTGAGGCAGCTGGACATAAATAGGATTTTTGAACAAACTTTAAATTTTGAAACAATAAATCTGCGGTAAAATGTCCTTTCGCTTTTGCAGAGTAGAGGTGCAAAGCAAAATGAAACTTAATTCCGAGTCCATGCCGCAAATCCAATCCACCAGCAGAAACAGGTTAATCGAATTAGAGGAAACTTAAAAACAGCCGTAAGTGCGAACTATAACCTTATTAACTACCTACAAAGTGGTTTGCTATTGTTAAATAGCAAATAATCGCCTTTTACACCTGGCAAGATGGGTAGCTTTAACAACCTCACGAAGCACTGACAAAGCGAGATTACGAACATCATACAGAAGGTATATATTAAGGTCTCTCACTTCCGGCAACATAGAAGCCGTAACTACTGTGAGAACACATCACAGTTTCTAAATGCAAGAGTACAACGCTCTTGTTACCTGTAAGATTTTGTTGATATCATGAAGAGAGAAGACATAATGAGGTTGAGTTGAAGATGGTTTAAAATGTGACAAAACAGCAACATATAGATCATAAGCGCCAGCTATAATAGCCTGCAACGATCAACAATTTGTTTATTTCTCCAATTGTTGCGTGATGTTTAAACTATTTCCAAATCAGATAATTTAGAACAGCTGCTTCTTTTTGCGTAATGAGCTCATGCTCGGTGTGCAGCCTTTGATCATTCTGGGCCACCAGGACGGGTAGAATGCTTGGCCCCCATCACCTGTTTGCCACATGAAGATGGAGGCATTCCGTTTGGTGCCTTGCCCAAGGACACAACAAGCAAGCTTGCCGGCTTGTTCTCCACACAGTCCCTTTTTCGCTGAGCGCCAAGCAGGGAAGCTGCTTTTTTTAAAGTCTTTTGGTATGACTCGACTTGGGAAATGAACCCCAGGTCTACACTACGCCATCGCGTCGGTATTTAATGCAGCTGATTTTTGGTATTAAACTTGAAAATAGAGGAACTAAAACTTTTAGATAGCATTAAAATTATTTTGATAAATTGAATCTGATTGCAACACGAAAATACTTTATAAATAATTCAGAAAAAAATCAATGCAAAGTTTTGAAGCCAAAAACAATCTAAGGAAGAAATGAACTTCTGATCTTTCGATGATTCAATTTACCATTCATCAAGCTTGAGCAGTATTTTGGCTACAACTCGTAATACCTGATGACGCATTTAATTTTTGCTATGGCTTCATTGTTGTTGCATGTTTTATAAAAACAGTATCAAAAACCTGACCTGTAAAAATCGAAAGACAAGCTCCTGTGGCACGGTCTCACAGATTTGAAAAAAAAATTCAAAAACTACCTCCAAGAAACCTACCTGGGACAAATCGTAATGTCGAGTCAATGCATACGTTGGAAATTCTTCCAGCCACGATTGGACTGCATGGTGATATATGCTCAAGATTGATTCACGGGAAGGCTACACAGACAGAAAAATAAAAAGAAGTTAGTTTCTGCTTCAGCAATAAGAAGTCAAAACACTGACGTCTTCATAAAAAAAATCAAAAATTAATTCAGAGCTACTGGTAAAGATAACTTTATTGATATTTATACTACAGGTTACTTTGTTTTAACTTTCCTTCCATTAAAGGCTCTCACGCAAACTGAAATAGCCTATTGTCATGTGCTTCTGGAAATCTATTGAAAGAACAACGGATCACACGAAAGTTGAAACCGAAAAACTTCGCATATAAACAAGATACTAATAAAAATTGACCTGGACAGCGCCACTGAGTGTCAGTTTCAGCTTATACAATGTCACATCGTCACAGGCTAAGCATTCAAACTTAAATAAGAGATCAAAGCCCCAAGCTCTGTTTAAATGGTATGGCTTGACTTCTGCGAACTAATATTACAAACACCGATCTCCGCTTTTCTTCCACTTCTGCTTCCATGCTTTCATATACTTATAGTGGTTTGCGAAATATATGCGCAGGAACAAAAGATTAAATGACAAATTTTATAAAATCGACAAGTTACTAAAAACTGGCATTGTCGTTAGAGACTACATGGAAGTTATTAGCAACACTTTATGAGATAATATAAAGACAGCATGGTATGAAAACCTTGGTTTTGCATGTGAATCAGCAACCCTTTAAATAGTTTAAAATATCGAAATATGCAATTAGTTGGTTCGATTGGTACTACAGTTTGTTCGAGCGAAATCGTTTTTGAATTCAATCGGTTAGATAGCATTACCTTAATGAAATTTAGAACGGTAAAAAATCTGGCCAGCCTTGCAGATAAGATATGATGCCTTTGGCCAAGTCCAGAGCCACACTGGCTGGAAAGTGGGCAGGTTGCTAACAAAGCAATGTCGTTTTCAAGGGACTTGAACAACAATCGTTCGCTCTCATATACACCTCTAATACCGACGATCTAAAAACAAGGCTACCATTTGAAACATACAATCACGAGTTAAACAATAAAAGCCAATAAATATTATAATTAACTGAAAGGATATTGAAGTTGCCACTTCTAAGTAGCACTTCCATTATGCAGTTACAACTATGTTTTACTGTGTTCGCTCTATATTACGTTAATATAGTTATTATTTTCCCTTTCTTGTCCATGGAATAGAAGCAGGGAGAAAAATGTAACTGACAGTTCCACACTGCCAGCCAAATAAAAATCAAGCAGGGAAGAGAGCGGAATTTCATTTCAAACCAGTCATAAATAAAAATTGGTAGTTCATCACCAAGGCAAACTGCTGTTGGAGGATGTCCAGAAGCCAATTATTAAAATACGTGAGGTGAATTACTACACTTTCGTAATTTTCGAGTTGACTTTCGAGTAAAAATAAAATGCATCATCATATCCCACCCGGCGAAGCGCATATCAATGCACGCTTAAGATTTTAACCAACAGACATTATTTCATCGCTGACTAGTGAGCCACGAAAAGGTCATAACAAAACTAATCGTTTCCACGCTTAATTAAAACAAAACATATTAAACCAACTTGTCGCAGTAATTCCAGCACAGGCTGGGAGCTCGGTCGTTTGCAATTCGATGCTTGTTCTGCTTCTTTGGCGCACGACAGATCGTCTAGGAAGAAGTTCACTGACTTTGGTTCAATTGATCGAGAGGCAATAATGGCGCTGGGATGAGCCATGAGACCAAGGTTGTGTTGTCTGATGGTAGGAGAGGCTTTCGACTCGATTACGCGTTGGAACTGAGAAGCAGTCAGTCCTACAAAAAAATAGTTCAATTAACCTGGTATATCTGGATCAGCCAACCACAGTGAAGCCGTGTGTACAACAATTTTTGTTTGGAATTTTTGGCAGGTACAGTGCTTTTCCACCAGATTGCTCTAAAACGTATAGCACAGTGAGTATGCGAGCATTGAACACAACACCGCTTGATTGCAAGACCAGCATTTTATTGCAAAGAGCTAGGTTAGAACATATGATCTAGGACCTCCGTAAGGAGCGGTTGATATCTCATCAGATAAAACCTGAGAGTACCAACGACGTCAAAACTTCATTACTGATAAATAATAGGCATAAAGTAAACACCCTTTTCAAATTCAGTTGAGCAAGAAATTCCGTTGGCCATTGACTTAAAAATCAGCAATCTTTATATTCGGTCAGAAATTATACGAACAATTATTTAACAAGAATACCACTCAGTCACATAATTCAGTGATGTCTTTGTTGTAGGCAAATATCACACCTGAAGCCATCGCAATATGAGTCAATTCCAATTCAGGTTGAATTAAATTCTTCACTAAACTTGTTTTCCCGCAGCCTTGCTCGCCCACCAACATTACTGACTTTTTGCCAGCAAGTAAGCATTGACAAATAAATGAATATCTCTCAAACTGGTGAATTGGGGTGTACAAGAACGCTCCCTGACCAGTTGGTCGTGATCGAAGATCAATGTTATCTTCCCATAAGGTGAACTGACCAGATTCGCCGTCAACGTAATAATCAAAAACAGTTTCATACTTGGGAAAGTCAACAGCATCTTGCCTAAAAGTAATCATAATTTTTTATAAGTTTATGGTCGAAAGATGGACTACTGTATTTTATCACCAAGATTTGTAAGCCAACATTTCAAAGTTGGTAAGGTAGGTTCGTAAGCCAGTGTGCTACAAAAGCAAGTAAATTTAAAGCAATTCAACTCTCCATATCACTTTCATTGCTGAGCATCCAGCAGGAGAACTGTGAATACCGTCATCTCATATCATTGATATGAATCCATGATAGCATTGAACTGAAATCTACTCCGCGAAGCAAGCACTTCAATCACTACACCATATACCAAAATGTAAATATGGTTTTGAGTCAAATTCCGAGTGTTGTTATTAATAGTTCGGAAGTTATAATTTCTGGGAATAAAATCAAAATCATTGATTTTCTAAAAACATTAAACCATACACTAAAATCTATGTTTGCACTTTTATTTGCTCGGAAAATCGTAGAAAAGAAAGAAATAGCTCTTTCTGTTCAGTAATAATCGAAAATCCCATTAGAACTTTCAGCCTGGGGCGTAGGAAATTTTCCAAGTGCCTAATGCAGGAGCCACGAACTTATTAAACACACGACTTCTCAACTACAAAACCAGAGGTCCAAGCACAGATTAGTTGCAATCAACCTTTTTAAAGTCCTTTCTGCTCATGCCCAGCTAATTAAATCAAAGACTAAGTTGGAAAGATTATTGAAATTCATATAAAAGGAAGGCAGTTAAACGTTATATTGTACACAAAGCTGTTGAAATTGTAGACCCAGTGCTTCTAAGCACAAAAATTTTGCTTTTACCTTTAAAACCTATTGCTACTCACATAAAACAAGCCAAAACAGATGTAACTTATTTTCCTCTACGTGAGAAATAAATCTGTTTCACTGAAAATGCTTGTAGTGTAAAAAGCTATATCTTGGCGTTAGTGCATAACAAAAATACTCAGCATAAACTCACTTTGATTTAAAGAAAGCGTCTTTTATAAAAGCATCGAACGCCAACATATCATTTTCAAGTAAACTGCCACCAAACGCCCAGACAAAAGAAAATCCAAAGATATTCATCGACTTTTCAAAATGAGAATGAGGCACATTCTCCATTCGGGATCTCACACTTCCAGACCTCGTGGTACTGCTGTCAGACGGAGACGTGGAAGTACGAAGAGAACTCCGCCTAAAAATTTGAAAATAATAATAATTAAAAGCTAAAAAACAGCACACAAAAATATAAAGCCAATGATCGGAAAAAAAGTGCTGCAAAGTAACCACACACAAATTTGAGCTTGCAGCCCCATTAATAAGAGACTCTATTAAACTTCATTTTTAATCAAAAAAATTGTTTATTTTTTTAATCATTGCATTACTTTCAACTCCATTGCGTTTTTACACCAAATAAGAAGTGAAGAAAGCAGAAACTAACTCCTTCTACACGTCGTTGAAAATCGATTAAGTATTACCATACAAAATATAAAAAGTCACTTGGCATCGCATGGCAGTCGGTTGCTTTTATTGCTTTTAGTAAGTTTGTAGACAATTTGCTATTTGAGGGGGCTAAACATGAGTGATCTTGGGATTATTTTGATGATTTTGTCTCTCGGGTTAAAAAAGCATCCGTTTGCTACTGAAATCAAACGCTTACAATTTCTCAGCCATTTGAAATGCTTGCATTTTCTGTCCACTTCTGGACAACCCCAAGTAATCCAAACAGGAAGAAAACAAAGAAACAAATGACGTAATCTCGTGAACACCATTGCAGGCAAGAGTCCTTTCCTATCAACAAAACAAATTTACTCACTGGTCTTTATTCATCACAACTAAAGTGACTTATGTACCCGGATACGGTTCTATAAAAACCTAATAACATAAACTTATGTACTACGCATGTTTTGCGATATACTTGTACGGAAAAACTAAACTTAGAACTTTAGTGTATGATGTATCGGCAAAGAAAACAAGTAATTTTGTGTTGCACTGGATTACATATTCCTAATAATGACTAAAAGCTGCATGACTTGTGATAATAAACTTTATATCTTAAGCTTGTTCGAAAATGAGACCAACCGCGGCTTAACTCTAGTAGACCAGGCAGGCTTTAGTTAAAATTTCGTTGTGCTCTGAAATCCAGAAGATTGCCAGTCGCGAGTAACCAAACATGTACACAGTACTTATCAAGTTGTCCCCATAAAAAATTAACAAATGAAACAAACCTTTTCAAAATAAGTTGTTCCTTCTCTCAGCACAGATGACTGTCGCTCGGACAAAAATACAAGAGCCTTCGGCACCAACTCTAATATCATATCTCTCCATATTTCAATGTAGGCTTGCTTGACTGCATATTCACTATACGCTTCACTTAGCCAAGACATAGCAATGTGCTGCCACTGATCAGGTAAATTGCAGTGTATGATGGCGCAACTAAACAAGAAAACTGTTAAAAGATTTACAAATTGGCTGTAGTCAGTCCTTAAATTCCGAATGTGTGTGTGCGTGTGCACGGCATGAATCAGCTATATTTCGGTCCACACCGAAAACCTAATCAAGATCATGCTTGGCAAAAGCAACAGTTTATTTCCAACCATTCGTAAATACATAGTGCAGCCTGGTAGCCCTACTTCTAACAAAGCAGAATGTCATTGGTAGGTAACCAAAAGTTAACTAATACGACATGTTGGGTAAGCAGCTTTACTATTCTAATTCGGTAAAGCACGAATTATTTCTCCTGTTCATTTCAATAATCAGCATCATGTGAAAGTAAATAACTAATCTCATGCTACAATAAAGCAAGTGGGAACAATGGAACATGCCAATTTAAAAAAAAAACTAAGGCAGTTTAATTTCGCTGAAAAACCCAATCCATTTAAGCTGGTCACAGATGCTTCTCAAGAATATTAGTCGCCTAAAAGCCTATGAACATCAAACTTTGATTTTCTGGCACGAGTCAGTTTAGTTGCTTGCTACACACATTCCAACTGCAATTGATCCAAAGAAAATCACTTTATATATATATATATAAAAGCTTCAAAATAATGGTCGAAATACCAGAAAAAAAGAAATAAAAAGTTGCAGAGTGAAACGGAATGATACGATGAATCAAAAAAAAATGAGGGACGCGGTGATAAGACAACTAGTCTATCTTTACTAGTTGCTGTTACACCCAAAATAAAACACGCAGTCATAGTTGGTTTTCTTTTTAGCTTACCGAGAAGTAATTGCAGGAGATGCTGATGCAAAGTCTGCAGTTTCAAATATAACGTTTGTATTTTTTCGCAAATGAATATCATCCATTTTTTCGGTGGAGGTCATCTTATGATCATCCAGTAAGCAGCTTAGGTTGTCCATCCACGAAGGAAGAATTTCTCCATCCAGAACAAGCCATTTTTTTACACTGAATATAAAATTCTTGTCCATGAGATTATCTAAAACCTCACAAAAAATTACTGAGCGAGCTAAAAGCACATTAAAGTGAACTTTCTAGAATCGCCAGTACACTAGGGGGACAACACCAGATAAAAACTGAATAACTACTACAACTACCTACTGCTTCTTGTGTTTTAAAGCATATTTTTTCAAGAATTTAACTGGTAGCTAAGTAAGCCGGCATTAACCGCAAACAAACAAAGGGAATAAAAAACCAAAGAGCACTTGTGAAGCGAATCCGAAGAAATAGAATAGTCGATTTCACCCAAACCCTTTAACCATTTACAGCGCTGCTTGTGGCCGATTGCGGTTATGAAATCATCTTAGACGAAGCAACTGTGAGTCGCAAAATATAACAACAGCTATGTGGTCGAGTGGGTTGCAGCGCTACCAACACGTGGAAACGAAACATGCCAGTGCACATAGACGCGAAGTTACTTTAATTATCAAGAACGCTACAACACATCACATGAGTTTTGCTAACATTTCAGGTTTTAGTAGGATATATGTCGCTTTCAGTGATCATTGTAAACTCTCGAGAAACTTCTATCTATTCGCTGCGTATGATAGTATTTTTCTCTGATCGGGTTAATCACCTATAAGGACAAGCGAAACAATCCGAAATCCTTCAACAGTGGTTCTCAAACTCAAGTTCGCAACAACTACTTTTCAGTTATAATCTAACTGTGTTGCTTTTATTGCGAATTGATCCAGTAATAAATCATATTTGCGAATTTGGCTTCACGATTTGCCCTTTTGCTTTGTTTTATAAGTCTGCGTTATTTCAAAATGATTGTGTACACGTGTGAGGACAAATTTCAGTGTTGATATAATTATTGTACTGTGATTTTTTAATTGTTTATCATTTTAAAATTGATGGGAGTCCTCCAATATTTCAAGGAAGCAAAAGGGGTACACAAGCGAAAAGATTTGAGAACCACTGCTCTACTGAATTAAGACAGCCCGCTACAAGAACTGTCGGATCAAAAACGGTCATTCATAAGAATAGTTTTGACATTGCTATCTCACCAGAGTAAATTCTTGGCTTGAGTGGTTGCACTTTCCACTCTTTTGGAAGGTAATGATTCTGATTTCAAATCCACGTTCGCCTTATTTGTAATTAACTCCTGTCCGACTTCACTGTTCACATCCACCATACTGTCTTTCAAAAGTTTAATCAAAATTCCTGAAATAAATTATATAAGCATCCCAGCACAACAGCCTTTTCGAACTATTTAACCACCAACAAACTGCATGCATACTATAACATACCTTGTTTTTGTAATCTCTGTTTTTGTAGATAGTGTCCAAAGAGTTCAGATACAGTGTATGCGTTAGGATACAATACCGACACGTCAATTCGTGTGTACACATCATCAGATTTGTGTTCAATAATTCTCGCTTTTTCTAAAGTAAAAATATGAAAATAATTTCATACCAACCGAATATAGGCAACATTGCTAAATAATTTGCTACAGCTAAATATTAGGTAGTAATTTTCTTTTGTTAATGTACTGCATCATATCGTCGCGGTCCATTAAAAAAGAAGTTTTCAAACTGAACATTGGCACAACATCTGCCCACAGCTGCTACACAGACTTGCCATCAAGTTTGATCACACCTAGTATTTCATGCACAGCGCAAATGACCAGGCATGAAGTTTTTCTCCCACAAAAAGAATAAGCACCATGACCACTCAATGCATTCATCATTAAATGTTGTTTGTAAAGTCATTTGTTTGCCATAAGAAATACATTGCAAAATAAACCGGCTAAAAAATTTGCTCGTGGTTTTCAAATTATCGCTTGTTTTCTCAATAAATTATAGGAAAAAAGATGACTCGATGACAGTGTAACGTCACTTTGAAGTCTTCCAACTCTCCGTTTATCTTCTACTTGATGAGTTGAATAAATTCTCACCATTTTCTCATTTTTTTTAAAATCATACCTTCATAGAAGTGTAGTGATTAAGACAGCCTTTAATGCTACCATTAAATAAACTAACAGGTAATAATTACTATAAAGAGATCAGCATGTAATCTGTAAACTGAAGTAATCAGCAAATTATAAAATAACTATAAGCATACCAGCTGCTTCGAATATGTCAGAGAGCGTAGACACACCGGACATGGGATTCGCAGTTTCATTCATACTAACAGATGAAAACACTTCAGCATCCTGCAAAATGTATTTTTTTAGCAAAATAAATTTTGTCATGAATTATATTTGCGGCAAAAAATACAAAACGTGTCAGAAATGCGACCAAAAAAAGCTGCTACACATCCCACTGAGGTTTGAAAGAGCGTTCTTCCTCTTATGTACTCGTACGTTCTCCCTTATTTTCTCAACCACATGAGAAACACAATTGTACCTGTGTCTCAGAAGCATCGGTCTCTGCCACTGGAGCAACTTCTTCATCTCGAATAATCTGATCCAGAGTTGCTTCATTGCAAAGAGCATTCAATGCTTTAGAGAGCAACCTGTCGTAAAATGTAAAATAACATCCAAAGTAACAAACGTGTTGATAATAATAGTCATTAACTCAAATGTAAATAATGTTTATTACATTATTTATGATGACTAACGCGTAATTAATGAAGGTAATAAAAATTGTAAAAAAAGAATAAATATATAGTAAAATGTAGACAAACCGGGGTTTGCAAGAACCGCCAGAAACGCACAAAAATCTTTGCGATGATCCAGAAGTTGCGTTTATACCTGAATCACGGTTCCATTTCTACTGCAGGCACAGCACATTTTTGCCTCAAGCAGTGCGAGTGAGCAGCAGAAATTGCCGTAAAGTCAAAGTGCCGTTTCTAAGAACGCAAACGTAGCCATCACGAAGTGCAACCACGTGACTACTGACACCGTGAACGGTTCAATCTGCTCAACCACGTTGCCATCAAAAGTAATTTACCTGTATAAAGTAGTTTTTCCAGAACCAGCTGGACCTGCAATCAGCACAGTTTGATTCAAATTCAACATCGCATGAAGCTGGCATACTTTGTCGACCCAATCAGATGTGTGCTGCAAACCGTCAGAAAACATTTGCCTCTGCACTGCCACTGCAAAAAGGATGGAATTAAAAAAACTTTCCAGATATCAAATCGAAATAGTTGCTAATTAAAGAATTAACAGTTAAAAGTCTTTAAGAATTACGAGAAGCACTAAGCATGACAAACGTAGTCATTGATAAAAATTGGATAACAGATATTGCAGAAAATCGTAAGATAATTAAGGACGCCTAGAATTCCTGTTCAAGCGGCTTTCGAAACTCTTTCGAAAGCAGGTCTGCACAACTCAAAACAGTAAAAAAGCAACATTAACCAATATTTTTCCGCGGGCCGCATGCCGAAATTTCTGAATGGGGCGCCGCGACGTCCCTATTTTTTGCCCTTAGAAAGTCAATTTGAGATAATTGCCTTTTGTCCCTATTTTCAACTCTATCACCTTTCTTTCGGAGATCAACTGGCGCTTAGAGCCTAGCAAGCTGCACCAAATGTTCTTGCGAGGCGTATGTTGGGCAGGCCTGCTCTAAAGGAACAGAATTCATGATCATTTCGTACCTGCTAATTTTGTGTCTTTATCTCCAGCTAGCAATGGTCTGGCACACATAGGAAAAACATTTCGAAGGCATTCCTTCAACCGAAGCGTGGCATCAGCACTAAGTACAAACCATTAGTAATACTGTTTTCAAGCTGGTATAGCGGTTCAGACATAATTTTGGGAAACCGGATACCTTATCTTCAAACACCACAATAATGACGGCACCAGCGTCAAGCTATCAGTGTTTTCCGATTTTCGTGTTTGTTAACTAATATTTTGTATAACAAAAACAAAGTTAGAAAAGTTATTGATAAATCTGAGTTCAAAGTTTGTTGGTTGTGTCTATGGTCTAAATGTCTGGATAACAATCACACAGGGTTTGAGCATTTGCGTTAAACACAGACAGCATCCATCTTCGCATATGCTGCGTTTGGACTTTATGAACCCAACTGCAGTGATTACTGAAGATGCGTAAAAGACTTCTGACAACTCTTTGGAAGCTTGACTTTTCAATATTCTTCTTGTGCCAAGAGCAACAGTAGGGTTAAGTGAGATATTGTTTCCGCCCAAAAAGTTGGGAAGATTTCCAAAATATAAAATCAAAGTAAAGATCCGTTTCTGGTATATCTGAATACAGACGGATTTTCACAAAAAGTTTTCAAAATGATATGGTTTTTAAAGTGCTTATTGCATCAGCAATAAATGGCATGAAGAAAAGGAGTCTTAAGGAAAAAGTACGAGCAATAAATGACGTACGGTAATCAATTTTTAAGAAAGTAAATTTCATTTTCATCATCACGTTACGGCAAAACTTCTTGATGGTTATGCCGAAAACGACTTTATGTTCTGATCTGATTAAGAGCTGCCAGTTTGCTAGTGCAGCACGAATGTACTTTCAGCAGCGTAAACAAGCAGGGTAAGTTGCCGTGAAGTGGACAACAACAACGCTGTCGTATTCTTACTTTGCCAGTTTGAGAGAGAGGATGTTGAGAATGGCATCTACTAATGATAGTTCCTCCTGGTGACCTATGAAGAGTGCCTCTGATCTCCTGCTATATCGGGAACTTCTCCGAGAGGATGCATCACTTCCCAAAGATGTAGTCGAGCCGGCTCTACTTCTCTGTCTTTTCATCTTGTTGTTAATCATAGAAGCAACCATGATAATTAATTTTAATGTTCGCAAATCAATGGTAGCCAGCTGCATAAAAAAGTAAATTGCTTTATCTTCATTGGCGTTACATGTTTTATATTCCACTGCTGCCAGCAAAGTGCATTTACGACAAGTTTTAATCAAACAAGGAAATTGAATAAACGTAATTTCTCGAAGGTACAACGACACAAAATCCTGTGAGGAAAAGGTTGCATATGACGTCACACTTGGCGGAAAAAAAGTGGCCGACCCAAAGCTGAAAGTTGTGATGAAAAAGGAATACCGCGAACAAACTTGGAGGTTATTTTGAACACCACCTTAAATGTAACAGCACACTGGAAGGAATCAATACTAGTTTCTTGCTAAGAAAGAATAAAATTGATTGAAAGTTGTTTGGTTTAAGTTAAGGCTATTAATTGGTTAGTGTAAGCTTACCATTGAGTAGTAATTGCACTGAGACAAAGGTATCTGTTTAGCTTAATGTCATGCGATGGCATTGTTTATTAGAAAAACGTCGTTAACCACAAATTCAAAGCAAGTTAAAAAATTTGAAAACACAACGAATTTTTTCAATCGTAATACTCGCCCAACTTTATTTATTTTATCTTATAGCTAACTTGGTTGTAGCTGAGGCCATGGTTCTAAAAAAGTTTGGTTTTGATTAATTGTCTCAGCAATAAGCTTGAGTTGAAACCATAGAATTATATTTTATATATCAATGTTTCCAGCCTAATTTCAAAGGGCTGATGACTCTACACAATATCAATTGCAACATACTACAGAGATCTACTTTATCATATAATCTATAACAATCTGTAGGCTTACAATTTTTTCATATGGACTACCTTTACCACTTTGCATGCTATATAAGTTGCACATTACAATTAATTTGTCCCATATTCCTACATATGCTAGTTATACCTTATTCAAATGTAGAACCCTACCTGAATAGCTACAAATAGGCCTACATTTTGGGCTCTAACAAATAGGCTAGCCCAACTATCACAATTACAGGTCAGCCCAAACACTTTTTTAATAATGGCTTTAAATTCAATCAATAATGTCATTCATATAACACATTTAATGTTTATTTAATAACTGTGTACTTTACTCGTTTTATTTACATAAAACGCTCTAACCTCTGAGTGACTCGCTGCAAAAAATCTGCCACGGGTCAGCAACTTTTTTCAAAAGCAAATTTTGGTGATATTTGATCGTATCAGTAAAACCTTCCTCTAGGGTTGTAGCTCGATTTAAAACGCTTTTTGAAAAAACCAAACACCCAAGTTCGCTCAACTGTACGGAGCTTACATGTCTATACTCTGTTCAAGGAAAAGATGATACGGTTATTTACAAAAATACTTCTGTTCCGACCTGCTTCGGAGTTAACAGTTCTGCCCGCACCAAACATTTCTACCGGAATTATTGTAACTTAGCAAGAGAAACTGCTGTAATGTGCCTTATCTCAGATTACATCAACACAAAACCACGAGGGATTGCATTTCAACTTTGGAAATATCAAACTGTAACCTTTGTAGGGGTGGCTTGCACAGCTGTTAAACTTTCAGCAGTAACGTGATCTGTCGTATTGTTGAGCACATCACACATTGAATCCAACTTCAGTGACAGATTGTTAGCATCATTGAAGCCAGCAGAAAGAAGCCATACCTGTATCAATCCATTAAGTAAATATATTAAACCATGCAAGGCAAAAGTGTCTCAAAATATTAATAGAAAATTACATTAAAAAATAGCCAGTTTAAGAATCAAGTTTCAAAAAATCAATCGCATAATAACTGTTGAATTACGGTAAAAATTTAATTTTAGGAATGATAAATATGGCAAGAGTAAGTGTTTAACATAATTGTTTCCATGTGGAGCAGAAAGGATAAAATGGAACGATGCAATGCATGTCCATCACTATCAACTAGCTATTTCCTTAAAATCAATGAATCGAGCCTTGCTAAATCGGAAAGCATTATTAAGTATGTTTCCTGTCGAGCAATACTGCAAATACCTCGATCAGTTTTCGGCGATCCGGCTTCATTACGCAAGTTGGCCGATAGATGAGTCTTAAACTGTCTGGGATTTCCGGTTGGGAGCTGTTAAAAATACAGAGGTTTCAAAAACGCAAATAAGAGCATCTAACATCAGAAATGAATGTGAGGTACAATCATTTAACACAAAACCTTTCAGACTTCCTTTTATGGTTAAGCGCAAACAAGGAAAGCCGTGAATGCCAAATATTGGACAGTTTGCTTTGACCTGACTTCGGAGTTAAAGTTAGACTCCACGCAAGCCTACCGTATACGAAGCCGGCGCTATAACCACTACCGCATGCAAAAAAGATGTAACTTACCCTTTAGGATTAGTAAAAGACATAAACACAGCAAAGCCCCGGCTGCATCGAAGAAGCTGGTTGTCAAATACTATGCTTCCGACCGGTCTTGTGTCAGCATTTGCATCGTTAAAATAAGATTGGGCATCATAGTCTTCGAATTGTGACATTTTGGGGAAGTTTAAGTAACCTTCGGATATTTTAGGCTGCCAGGTTGTAGGGCTACCATCTTTCAAAGATCCGTGAAGAGTAGATGAAGAATTGCTTTTCTGTAGAAATATCACTCTTAAATCTCGTGTATCCATTACACCAATTGAGGTAGAAATAAAATCTCATTTAAACGATTTCAAGACCTTTTGTTGGCAACCCATTAAATGATAAAAATGTACAACCATTTTACCTAACTCGTTTGTATGTATAAAAATATTTAATTTTTGACGAGAAAGCGGCTTGTACTAATCCATTTACACATTAAAATATCAATAAGAATATATTTATTACCGTGCTTCACCGGTTATCAGAATAGTGAAGCTGTTTACCCAGCATGTCGTAAGAGGCGACTATTGGGTACCTACCAATTGCAGTCTGACTGTTAATGGTGGGGTTGCCAGCTTAATTGCTTGGTCGGACCACTCATGTCAAAAAACTGAGGTTGGGGGTAAGCAAGGGCATGCTCCCTGTAGAAGAATTTTGCTGCAGTAAATCCCCATGACCAGAAAAAATATACAAATGGCCCCCAGTCCCCGGCAGCTCTTAAATGGGCAGGGGGTGCGAAGAATCTCCGGGTTTAAATCTGAATGTCATGGGATAAGATTTGGTACATTAAATGTAGGAAGTCTTTGTGGAAGGAAAACGGAAGTGTGTGAAGAACTGAGGAAGAGAAAAGTTGATGTGTGTTGCATCCAGGAAGTAAGATGGAAAGGCCTAGGAGCTCGTTTTGTGGGTGCTTCGGGACGAAGGTATAAAATGTGGTGGTCAGGAAATGATGCAGGATTCGGAGGGGTTGGAATTTTGGTGAAAGAGGAAATATCTGGAAACGTTGTGGAAGTTAGAAGAAAAAGTGACAGAGTAATCGTGATTGTGCTAACTCTAGGTAGGGAGGTGATGCGCGTAATATGTGCGTATGGGCCACAAAGTGGAAGACCAGATGCAGAGAAAGTTCGTTTTTATGATGAAATGGGGAGTGAGTGGGACTTGGGAAGTTGTAGTGAAATCATTGTTTCTTTGGGGGATTTCAATGGACATGTGGGGAAATGTGCTGAGGGTTTTGAAGGTGTTCACGGGGGGAATGGTGTTGGGAAAAGAAATGCAGAAGGAAGAAGATTGCTGAAGTTTTGTGATGAAAAAGAGCTGTGCGTGGCAAATACTTGGTTTAAAAAGACAGACAAAAGGAAAATTACTTATAGTGGCGGTGGGTGTGAAACAGAAATTGATTTTATGCTTGTGGGGGAAAAATATAGAAAGTATATAAGGGATGTAAAAGTGATTCCATGGGAACTTCAGCACAGGCTGGTGGTCGTAGATCTAGATAAAAAGGTTCTAAAAAAGGGTGTGAGAAAGGAACGAATCATAAGGAGAAAGATTTGGAAGTTGAATGAAAACCAAACAAGAGTGAGATTTGAAAAAAGAGTAAAAGAACTAGTGAACGCAGATGCGCCTAATTTGTGGAAAACTTTTAAGGATGGTGTTCTAAAGGCTTGTGACGAAGTGTGTGGAAAGAAGAAGTCTAGGAGAGATCAAGGAGACATGTGGTGGTGGAATGAAGAGGCCAAGGATACCATTGCAAGAAAGAAGGCGGCATTTAAAGAGCTGTGCAGGTTTCCATCAGAACAAAATAAGAATCAATACAAACGTATAAGAAATCAAACGAGAAAAATTGTTGCTAGAGCTATGAGAAAGGAAGCTAATCAGGAGTTGAATAATTTATATCAGAATTCTAATAGTGTTTTCTACTTCCTTAGAAGAATGAAAAAGGGAAGGATGTGGAAGGAGGAAGGTGCTTGAGAGGAGGAGACGGACGATTGGGTTTTATTGAAGAAGACCGGGCAAAAATTTGGAAGGAACATATGGAAAAGATCATGAATGAAGAGAACGAATGGGACCACATGGTGGAAACTGATGTAGTAGAAGGACCAGTGGAAAAAGTGGCTCGTAATGAAATTGTGGAGGCAATGCAAAGGATGAAATCAGGAAAGGCAACCGGACCATCTGAAGTAAGTGTGGAGATGATAGTTGCAAGTTGCAAAATCGGGGTTAAAGTGATGATGGAACTGTGTCAGCGTGTATTGGATGGTAGAGGAATGCCTGATGAGTGAAAAACAAGTGTGATTGTACCTATCTTTAAAGGAAAGGGTGATGTGATGAGCTGCGGATCATACAGAGGAGTGAAACTGCTAGAACATGCCATGAAAATCGTTGAAAGAGTGCTAGAGAGGCGAATACGAACACTAGTCAATTTGAATGAAATGCAGTTTGGATTTATGCCAGGAAAAGGAACAGTAGATGCGATATTTATTGTGAGAAGAATGCAAGAGGAATATCAAAAGAAGGACAAGAAGTTGTATATGTGTTTTGTTGACTTGGAAAAAGCTTTTGATAGAGTGTCAAGAAAAGTGATGGAGTGGGCCATGAGAAAGAAGGGTCTATCAGAAGTAATAGTTCGGGCAGTTATGAGCCTGTATGATGGTGCAAAGACAAGAGTGAGGGTGGGATCTGCATATTCAGAGGAAGTCGAAGTAAATGTTGGTGTACATCAAGGATCTGTGCTGTCGCCACTATTGTTTGCAATAGTGGTGGACGTTGTTACCGAAAATGCAAGAAGGGGTGTGGTTAACGAATTACTATATGCAGATGACCTTATTATCATCAGTGAAGACATGGAAGACTTGAAGGAAAGGTTTTGGAATTGGAAGAATGCACTGGAAAGTAAAGGTTTAAAGGTCAACACCAGAAAAACAAAATTGATGGTAAACGGGTCAGAAGGCAAACTATACAAAAGAAGATAGATCCATGTGGAGTTTGTGGGAGGAAAGTCATGGCCAACTCAGTGTTGTGCACAAAATGTGAAAACTGGGTTCATGGCAAATGTGCAAAAATAAAGAGAGTTACCGCTAGGTTGGCAATGCATTTTGTTTGCTTGAAATGTAAAGGAATAATGGAAGGGACGATGGACTCAATCGAGAAGTTGTGCGATGAAGTGGAGACAGTGAATGGATTTTGTTATTTGGGAGACAGACTAAATGCTAGTGGTGGTTGTGAAGCGGCAGTCACAGCAAGAGTAAGAATCGGTTGGGTAAGATTCAGGAAATGTGGAGAGTTGTTGCTTGGAAATAGATTTCCTCTGAAGATGAAAGGTAAAGTTTATTGTTGTTGCGTAAGATCAGCAATACTGTATGGAAGTGAGACATGGTGTCTAAAAGAAAATAAAAAAGCAATTTTAAGGAGAACGGAGAGAGCTATGGTGAGAGCCATGTGCGGTCAAAAAATTGTAGACAGAAAGACGACTGAAGAACAGATGGGTATGTTAGGGTTGAAGGAAACGATAGACCGGTTAGCAACAGCAAATGGAGTTAGATGGTATGGACATGTACTGAGGAGGGATGACGATAGTGTTTTGAGGGTTGCTCTGAATCTTGAAGTGACTGGCAAGAGAAAGCGAGGACGACCGAAGAAGACCTGGAAGAAGCAAGTGGAAGAGGAGACAGAGAAGATTGGTTTGAAGAAGGAGGACGCTCTGAGACGAGACAAGTGGAGGGACGGAGTGCGAGAAATTGCAGAAGGAATGGGGTAAATCCGGCCATCTCTGCTAAAGGGAAAACACCGGATAAAAACTGAATAACTACTACTACTACAATGTAGTAAATAAAGCTTCAAAATTATGGTCAGAATCTGCAAGATGAACGCCGAGGGCGTTACCTTGCGTAAGACATTTCCAGGTGGATCCGTCAATAACATTCAAGCTCTCATCTAGGCTTCACACTATTGCTTACACATATAACCGCATGCATTGTTGGCTGTTACTTTTCACTCTCCTACACTCTCTGTTCATATGCTGTTCGATGAGCTAAAGTAAGTAAATATTCAGTGACAGATCTTTGTCATTTTGATTGCTAACGTCTGCTGTGTTCACGTACAAAACAATCTACTAAAATATAAGATGATGAACATGTAGTCAGTTAGTAGAACAACACTAGTACCTTTAGCTTCCGATAACCATCATGATCACGCACAATGTACTGGGTGTCGTTTGAACTAGATACGACATGATACATCTCAAGAATGTGCTTTATATGCTGTGATAGCATTGCCAAAGTAGAAGCTGTAAGTCTCTGGGCATGATCAAAACAAATCCAAGCTCCCGACTCCAC
The DNA here is from genome assembly GCA_963675345.1 of Trididemnum clinides. Taxonomy (NCBI): domain Eukaryota; kingdom Metazoa; phylum Chordata; class Ascidiacea; order Aplousobranchia; family Didemnidae; genus Trididemnum; species Trididemnum clinides. Next base: position 10,331,396 of record OY776285.1, read on the forward strand.
CATGCCACATAGAGTCCTAGAAAACATTCAAAGCTACTTTAATTTTGGTTCAAAAGAGAGTAGATAGTGGCACACACACACTCAACTAGCACGTCTAAACTTGGAAAAAGGGAAGATAAAAAATTTGCTTTTGCTAAAAATAACTAGACATTAGTTTTTCAATAACATGAGATTCAAACGTCGCTTAGGTGATATCCAAAACACTTTACATAACTTCTTAAATCTTCCTCAGCCACTCACAAAAACGATGCTATGACTGACTGAGCAACTGCAGAGAATTATTATTCCTATAGCACCCGCGTCACAAGGATGCAAACTGTGTAGGGGCAGAAGTTAGAGCAGTTAAACTAAATAGTTTTTGATGAATATACCATCCAATTTCATTTGTAAAGGCATGGTTTACAATAAAACATTTAAAAATTGAGTGTAATTAGAAACCAAATAACGCACCGTAATTACATTAGGTTAAGGAAAAAATGACCATTTTAAATCATTTATAATTAGTGAAATGAAAAAAATGCCAAAGAGAATACTGTAAGAAGCAAACTATTATTACACAAACCTTTTTAACGAATCGCTTGTGGTTGTCTCAGAACAAATCATGTTTATGTACAACCGACCAAAAATACGAGCCAGTTCAGAAAAAATAGCTGATTTTCCGACACCGTTGGGTCCGAACAATCCGGCACACTGGCCTTGTCGCAGTGACAGCCACATGTCGAGCATGCATCTAAACACAAAAAATTTCTGTCTGCACTTGGAGTGAAAAGTTGCTAAAAAAATAATGTGCAATCAACAAAAGAGCAGTGACAACTCGCAATTTTGAAGTGCAGGTAATTAAGTGACGCAAAAGACATTTTAACATTTCGCGTTTTATATGTAACTTCATAAGTTTTCTGGTTATCCCACTGTAGGTTAGAAATACACCTAATTATAACAATTAATGTCTATTGCATTTTCGAGTAGCTGCTGTGCCAGAAACAAAAGCTGGTTCGACCTTTATGGATACAATCAAAGAAATTCAAACAGCAAATGATCACAACGTTCACACTGCTATACCCCCATGCAACTTTTAGTGCGTCAATGTATAAAACTACTACTTGCAAACTTTAATTTTTTATTGATTGTGAATATGGTATTCGATTTTCTGAATCTTAAGGAAAGCAAGAAAACGGGAAAATCAAACTTGATTTCACGAATCCACAAAATAACCGAGAGTGTTATGTATGACAAACGATCATATAAATTGCAGTTAAACTTTGAAATCAACAAAACGCAACGCATCTAGGCTTTGCACTTTAAGCAAACTGCGGAGAATGACACTGTTTTGGCATTTAAGCTAGTTTTATTCATTTTTTATGCAACAACTGTTTCTGGTTGAAGAGCAGAGCAATCAAGCAATCTAATTGTGCAATGGCTTTAACCATAAAATAAATCACTTAAATGCAAATCCTAGGCAGTATTTGCCCAACAATATAATCACATCTTTTTTCGCTTAAGAAAACCAAAAAATAATTTTTTTTTGCAATAATTTTTGACTGGGTGAAATCAATCACTATTTTAAAAACAGAAGGATTTTTTTTATGTAAACTAAGAAACGTAAAGTCAAGACCGAGTTGCCGGTTTTCAAACCCAATCGTGCAACACCAAAAACAAATTCAAAGATTTTTTACCTTTCTGTCAAGGGAGTGTATGCTGCTCCGACACAAAGTCCTTTGTCATTAACTCCTACCAAATTCATGTACTCATATCCATACTCTTCCCTGTGATTAAATTGTTCCACATAGCACTGGCCTACTGAGGCAGACTGTAAAAGAATATTAGACTTACGACCTTCATGTTCACTTTCACGTTTTTCCAAGCCAGTTTTAGTGTAATCCACAATGTGTGCAGTATGTCTAGAAAAGTATAAATATTATGTACTTAATACGTTCTATTTAGCGAGATTTCTTTACCCTACACAGAGCTAGACGTCGTTGATGCAATAAATTTTTACAACTAGCCACCTGCTCTTGCAACAGAATTTGATTAACAGACTCATTTATGCAAATAAGCTTATGCTCTGTTGGCATCTATTCAATCAGACTAGGCCGCCGTGACGGGTAGACTGCTCGCCCCCACCACCTCTCTGCCACATAAAGATGGAGGAATTCTGTCAAGTGCCTTTTCCAGAAACACAAAAAGCGAACTTTCCAGCTTGAGTTGATTTATAGATGAACGTTTTTGATGATTTCAACATAAAAATATTGTCTTTAGCACAACTGGAATAAAAAAACGTATATTCACTTAATCAGCTTTTGCCACTCATACGACTTGACAGAGACTGATGGATTAGAAAGGACCAGAATTACGTCCTTGTGGTACACCCCTTGAGTTATAAGAGCTGATAAAATGCATTGGAGGCGTAGGCGCGTGGGAGACTTTTTGACGTGCGGAAAATTGTCAAGAAGAGCAGCGCTAAAAACAAATACTCGGATTTATAAACATGAAAACAATATATAAAGTTGGTAACGTAGCTTATGGTGCGATATAGTGCCTCTTTTCATTGTGATAATGTGAGTTCAAATTCTGCGAGGTTTTTGCCTTATTGCAATACTTGTAGAAATGCAATGTGGAGACAGTGCTGGTAACTTTGAAGCAGCTCTGACCACCTACTTCTCTACGTTTAACTGAAAATATTGCCAGAAATTACAAGACAAAAATATACAGTGGCATCTTGATGACTGACCACGGGACTACCGCGAGAAGCCGCGTCATCGAAACAAAACTCTACGTATTTCCGTATATCGAAAAATACTTGGTACCGCGTTTATGTGGCCGAGATGCCAGAGTGGACGCATTGTTGGAGTGATTCCCAGCCGAGGCATTATACGTATAACTGATACCAATAACACAAATTGCCACCTAATCAGACTAGTGACAATGAGTAGTAACAAGTTTCCTTGATCTTGCTGAAAATGCCGATAGAACACATGCTTTTTCCTAAACAAAATCTTAGATGTACACCCAGGCGGAATTGACGTATAAACATCGATTTTATAAAATTAACAAAATAAAAACTAACCCAAATTGCTGCACGTTAAACAACGCTTCTTTTTTCAAACTTTCAAAACCATCTTTCTGATTGTTAAGACAATTTCTAAGCTTGTGAAACCACAAGACAGATTCAGATAAAAGTATCGTCTGCAAAGTGTACTTCAACATCCAATGACTAAAAAATGATATAAAATTTATATGTTCTACCTCTATTACATAAATAACTTAATTCTGAGGAAATTTATGTTCAGCAAACTTATCTAGTTTTTGGCAAAAATATTTACTTTTTTATTGACGTGGCTACCTCCAATATACCTCATTGCAATTATGGACCGATGATTGCTAAAGTCAAAATCAGAATGTCTTGAAGAACATGCCTTGTGTTCTCTTAATTCTTGTTGATAAAGACGCAATTTGAGCGAATTCGTAAATTCACCTGTACTGCTGAAATGAAGAGATTGAGCCAGCGAATTTCCGTTCTGTGTCGCACAACTCATCAAAAGCTTCGGATACCAGCAAAGAGTCTGAAAAAAAGTTGCGTTAAAATGTTTAATTAAAGTGTGTTTATTCTCAAAACAATCAAAACTTTCGAGTAAATTCGGAAACTTTCTGACTCCGCAACTTCCAATATATACACCATTTTTAAAAATCTGTACACAGGCTACAGAACAGCCAACAAAAATAGACATGCAAAACTCACTTATTTTTATTCTTGCAGCAATGCATTCCTTTAGTTCCTTTATCAATGAGTTCTTGAGCCGTTTTTCAAAGGAAGACAGCCACCAAGTAATATCGTTGCTAGCAGGCAATGGTTCAATTTCAAGACATTCATCGTTTAGCCCAACAACATGCGTGGCCTCAAGCCTAAAACGAAATGACAAAACTTTTCCCATCTCATTCCATGCAGTAAACAGACTAAACCTTAGCCCGCGTTGAACTTCATTCTGGGCAATCTGCACCAAAGAGATAGTGTGCGAAAAAATGCCATCAAGTTTACTTGTTGTGCTCTTGGGAAAACCACAAAAAGAGATTTTTTCACTTTTACGTAGCAGGCGGGTATGAAGCCGAGCAATCCAGCTTAGTTCCACCAAAGACCAGCGAACAAAACATGAGCTGACATACATCAATGAATTAACTTTTGTCAGGCCTAACTGTACGTACAGGAAAAGTAAGTATTCCAGTTAGCAGCTACTGTCCTAAACTAGAGTTTCATAAGTCTTTCTTTTACCTTTAATTCAGGTCTGACTCGTAGTCAAGCATAGGATACCAAAACGAAACCTTAAAGCAGTCGTAACCTGACTCAAATTTATGTGAATTATCCGAAAGTTTGAGCACAGCCAGATCAAAATGAAAGTACTTAAAAAAAAAGATTCTAAAAAGCAAATTCATTTTCCTCACTTACATTTCCTTTTCATAGTTGGTTTTTACTCACCTAGCCGAGTGAAGTTCAACATCAAGCATCATGTTAGAGCTAGTGCCCTCGTTTTCCAAGTTTTTGCGAATCGAAAGTGGGAGATTAAAAACGATAGAGTGGGCTCCTCTGAAACACTTGCACACAAAAGGTACAAACGCTCGGGGGTGGCAAGAAATGCCCAGCAAGCGAACGCAATCATCATCACTGAGAAAATATAACCTAAAACAAAAACATGAGTTAAAAAAGTCAATAGCAAATATATTAGCTAATAGGCAACAAAAGAAGATTTCAAAGCGTTTAGTTCAGGTTTGCCATCTGCAGTACGTAGGCTCAAGTAGCACGTTTTATCAACCATAAAAAATTATGCAGTGAAATTGCAATAAGGGGATGTGTAATAGCACCCGCAGTTACCTGTAATACAGGTATCAGAGGACTTATAATTCACAACTGCAACATCATTACACTTTGCATAAATGTATCACGAATAAAAACTTAAATGTCAACCATTCAATTATCTGCAAAGTCAATCAATTACAGTGTAAAAGTTTAACTTCTATAGATTTTGAATATATAGGCAAATCATAGCGACCTCTGTTATAACTCAATTTTTTGAAAAAGGCAAATATCGCAAAAATTAGTTTAAAACACTGGATTATGGGACTGAAAGTTGTCGTTTACATGCTGAACAAAAACAATAAAATAACTCTAGAAACGATTGAAATTTATCCTCATTAAAACTGTATGCTATTGGTAAAAAGAGAGTTGGCCGGTAAATACAGCAAAAATATCAGCAGGTCACATGCATCGTCAATGTTGGTCGAGAAGATTCAATTGCAACACAAATCAATCAATTTCTAGGTTTAAACCTTCGCACGAAAAGTTGCTGAAATGAAAAAAGGTAAAAATCGACTGGAGTCAACAAGAAATTGACTGACTGCTCAGAGCAGTCATTCAATCTTTTCCACCACTATGCGACCAGTTAACCAATAATTACCAATTCAAGCACTGCTTACCCTTTGGTTACAAAGGTAACAATTACGATAAATGCCAGCATCGATATCATTGAAAATGAAGTTACCTTGGGAATCGAGATCTAAAATCATCCAGAAGCGATTCGATATCGAGAAGAATTTTATCTTCAGCTTTAATGCATGAGATGAGATGCTTTCGCAGGACTTCGCCTTGCAATTCCCGCCAGCCTTTACGACCATGACGCCTGACATAAGTTATAAAATGTGAAAATGAGGTTTATAACTATTGATAAAAAAAGATTCAATGGAAGTATGTTTTATTGAAAATTTAACAACTAAAGAATGACATACAGTTGCACTTTAGCTAAATGAAAATAGCGATCCACACAAAACACTTCCAGTATAAAAGTGGATTACGTGAGTTACTACGTTATTTTTATAATTTGTTAAGCATTAAATATAAACGTAAATTTTATGATTCGGCCTTAGGTTTTTTCTTAACTTTAAGTGGCATTAAAACAGGAAACAAGACAAATACATTGTTTCAAGATGAGATTTTTAAAAATAATGTTACAGCAAAATTGGCAAGCTGAGTGACCAGATGTCACTATAACATAACATGTACACAAGAGTGTCTAAAGCGGTTGCTTCCGAGAAACGAAGCATACAGTTATATTTATGTACGTAAAATTAATATTCCTCACGATACCTTGATAAGACAGAAAGAATTTTCGAATCATCTAGCATTGAGTTTATAAATTCTCGGTACTTTTCATCAACGACTCTGAATTGTTCGAACTGCTGTGGAAACCTTCCCGGCATATTTGCATCCCCGTTAAATATGCGATTTAAATACATCCATTTTTCTTGACACGAAACCCACAAATAAACAACCTCTCGAATCTACAAACAATCATTTTGTAACAAAAAAAAGATCTCTAGCTCTTAGCATACCCTTTGTGGCAATTTCTTTGCCTGATCGCAGCGTTTGAAAAGAAGACCAGCAGCACTGGTAACTCCACTGCAGGTGGAAAACAAATTAATCTATGCATGACTTACGTTTTGCTGCAACCAGAAAAGAAAATTAGTTTTTGAAATTGTTCTTTTGATGTAGCAGACAAAGCTTTTATAGAGATAAAAAAAGCCTGATACATATTACCACCGCAACTGCAATTGAAACATGAATTTCCTTACCTGATGTTCTCCAAAAAACAAAAATACATCTGACATGATCTTTCATCACCTATTTGCATATAAAATGAAGAAATACCGGAAGTGATTAACACAATTTGTCGTCGAAGAGCTAAATCATGGTTATGCAATGCCATAGATAGACAATTTGTAGCTTAATGTTTGAAATCTTAACTGAGAAGTCTTTTCGCATGTTTTTAGCAAAATCACTCGATCAATCAATAGTACAGTATAAATTTCAATAGCAGGCAGAAATTGATAAAAGTGGACTTCAGAGTCAAAAAATAACACACCTGACTTAACGTATCACTCCATATTTCCGCATCACTTTTAACATCAATAGCATGACGAGACTGGAACAAAGCTTGCAACGTCACGTGACTTTCCGTCAAGTCCTTGGTCAGCTTGTCAACTCCAACGAGTATGTAAGTCTCACTGTCTTTCTCCTAAAACAAATGATATGAGATCAAAAATCTTTTTAATACTGCATAAAAGAAAAGATGAAACTGAAAACAAAATTTTACTTTTAAGGTAGCCTGAATTTAAAAAGCGTTAAAGTATGGTTTACTTAAAATTATGCTTGAGACTTTAAGATTTGGAAATATTCTTAGTAGTACGTGGAATTCACTATCGTCTCGATCAGTGTTGCTCAATCTTTTAGGCACGTGGCCCACTTTATATGTAAAGAAAAGTCCGTGGCCCCTTTAAATAGCTGATGACCACAATAAAAAAATTGGTCTCTAAGCAAGCATTTTGCTCAAAAACAAGGTTTACAAGCTAGATTTTTCCCCGATCGAAGGTTATTCTCCAAAAAAGAGTCATATATCGGAAAAACAAAAATAAGCTGTAGCGCACCCGAAAAAATATATACTAACAGATCAGGAAAAAAAAGTCTCACGTTGCTGGCCCAATACTTGATAACAACCATGGTCAGAACTTTACGAATATAATTTTAAACACTAGCATTCTATCTGAATAAGTTGCCATTTGATGAGCCGCTTGGCGAAACAGCTGTAGTGGTTTTATTATTTTATTTTATCCTGTGTTTAAAATTATATATACAGGGTGGCCCAAAAGTAGGTATACAGGTGTTAAACTATTTTTTATGTGCTTTGAAGTTACCAGCAGTGCACTTTATGTGGCCCAAAAGTAGGCATACAGTTAATGGAGAGAACTATTTAGAAATTCTTTGTGAAGTGGTAGTGCCACAACTTCAAACTAAACCTAACTTTGATGAACTCTTCTTTCAGCAAGATGGAACTTCTCCACATTATGCGTTAAGAGTAAGAGATTACCTTAACAAAGTCTTTACACAGCGTTGGTTCGGAAGAACAGGTAGCATTGAATGGCCACCATGCTCACCTGACCTGACACCAATGGATTTCTTTTTTTGGGGTGTTGTAAAGAACAAAGAGTATGTAAAGAACAAGGAGAAGAATCCCAAAACAGTAAATGAATTAAAAGATTGCATTTATGACGCATTCAGAGAAATTGATGCAAATTGAAATTTGTGCTGCACGGTATGTCAGAGTGTTTTGAACAGATGTAAAGAAGGACATTTTGAGCACTAAAAAGATTAAACAGTTTCCATTTAAGATATAACTATCATGCTAGAGGTTTAAAAGTGCCTACATAAGAACTATAAATCTACTTTTGGACCCAAACCCTACTTTTAATAACTGTATACCTACTTTTGGGCCACCCTGTATATTAATATATATGTGTGTGAGAGAAACCAGTGAAAAACAACTACTTATGAGATATTATACAAAATTTAGCAAAAATTAAGGTTTCTAGTTTAATGTGTATAAACGCATCATGGAAAAACATCCTCATGTCCTTCAGTACCAACAAATCAATTATGTACTAAAAAAAAGTATTCGTCAAAGAAACTTTAATGAATGAGTATTAAGTGGACAATCATAAAGTATAATACTTGACATTAGATCAGCCACTCGCCAGGATTGAGGAACTTTTATAAAACAAACAAGATGATGACAAAACTTTGTGCCATGTGCAAGCCAACCTGTTTTGGATATACCAAAGGAAAATGTAACAAATAAATAGATATCAGTTAAGCTTCAGGCCGCATTTTTGTGTGATAAAAAAGTAGCTAGCCGATACTTATCCAAAGAAACTTAACCTGTAATGGTGTTTGCGGTAAATCATTCGTTGACATTTTCAATTCGTCTCCAAGCTTGTGTCCGAGGAGATCTATATAAAAATGGACAAATATAGTAACTGAGCTTCAGGGTTCGATATGATATGAGCGGGAAACGTCACTGATCGCTACTTTATTAATCAGGTTTTTCCGTTTATTAAAAAATACAAAAATTTCTCAACAGCTTAAAATGCATGCGCTAGAACAATCAAAAATTTCAGTTAAAAGCAGCTGATGGCCTTTCGCGGAAAAATTCTGTTGAGGCAAAAATAACTGGCCGACAACTTTCCATTGTAAACATACCTAAATGGCATTTAATCACGTAAAATATGATCAAGAGAGTGGTGCTTAAGAGCAACCAACAACTTATGCTCAAGATAATATTCAAACTAAAATAAAAAATTAATGCAATTCAATACCACTTTAAAAACCAATAACTTTTTATTGAAAAGGCTCGGCAATACACACTAGATTAAGGTTTTCACAATTTCATAATTTGCTTTTTAATTAGTCTAATGCAAAAATTAGCTAGTACTACAGTATGCACATATGCGACCTTAAATATATGAGTAGCCAAACAGTTATTGGTAAGATAAATTTACAAAATGTACCTTAACAGGTGAATGTAAATTTACAGATGCGTACTTCACCGGGGATAGAATAGTGAGGCTGCATGTTACCCAGCATGTCGTAAGAGGCGACTTTTGGGTACCAGCCTATGTTAACTAAGGTTGGGGATCCCTCATGCCTAAAAACTGAGGTTGGAGGTAAGCAAGGGCATGCTCTCCGTAAAACACAATGCACCAAAAATTACTTTATGAAAGAGTTTGTTAAAGAATTGGCCCCCAGTCCCCGGCAGCTCTTAAATGAGCAGGGGGTGCGAAGAATCTCCGGGTTACAGAAATTTGAAAGTTTGGAAATTGGAATGTTGGAAGTTTTTGTGGAAGAGGTACGGAAGTGTGTGAACAAATAAGAAAAAGAGAAGTGGATATGTGCTGTCTACAGGAAGTAAGATGAAGAGGGCAAAGAGCTCGATTTGTTGGTTGCAGAAGTAGAAGATATAAGTTGTGGTGGTCTGGAAATAATGATGGAATAGAAAGGGTTGGAATTTTAGTGACAGAAGAACTTTGCGAAAAGGTTGTAGAAGTCCGGAGTAAAAGTGACAGAGTGATGGCAATGGTGCTGGCTTTTGAGGAGGAAGTTATATGACTTATAAGTGCATATGCTCCCCAGGTTTGAAGATCAGAGTGCGAGAAAGATCAATTTTATAATGACATGGCGAGTGAGTGACATTTGCAAAACCCTAGTGAAGTGATTCTTGGTATGGGGGACTTCAACGGACAAAGTGGGAGACGGATTGATGGTTTTGAGGGTGTGCATGGTAGGTATGGAATTGACAAAGAAATGTTGAGGGAAGAAGACTACTCGAGTTTTGTGATAAAAAGGAGTTGGGTGTGGCAAATACATGGCTGAAAAGGAGCAGAGAAAAAGAACATTCAGTATGGGTGGAAATGAAACTGAGATTGATTTTGTATTGGTTGGTAAAAACAATAGAAAGTATTTACAAGACGTGAAAGCCATCCCCTAGGAATTGCAACATCGGCTGGTGGTAACAGACATAGACCAAAAAAAGTTCAAGAAGGTAGTGAAGAACGAGCAAACTTTTAGAAGGGTTTGGAAGTTGAAGGAAAACAACATGAAAACAAAATTTTAAGAAAGAGTTAGGAAATTGGTTGATGCTCCCAATTAATGGAATACTTTTGAAAATAGTATGCTGCAAGCTTGTGATGAAGTATGCGGAAAGAAGAAAGGTAGAAAAAACCATGGGGATACATGGTGGTGGAATGGAGAGGTAAAGGAAGCAATACAACAAAAAGAAAAGGGCATAAAAAAAGATGTGCAAAAATCAATCAAAGAAAAACAAGGCTAAATATAAGAATATCAAAAATCGAACAAAGAAAGTGGTTGCTAATTCTATGAGGAAAGAAGCTGAAAAAGAGTTGACAAAATTGAACAAAAAACCAAATAGCATTGTTACCCTGGTGAAGTTCATGAAAAAAGATGGAAAAGATATTGAAGGAGGTAGATGCATGAGATGAAAAGACGGAAGGTTAGGTTTCAGTGAAAAAGACAGAAAAATCACATGGAAGAGATTATGAATGAAGATAATGATTGGGACCACGTGACAGCACCTAGTATGGCAGAGGGACCTATTAAAAATGTTACCCGAGAAGAAATGGCAATAGCAATAAAAGTGATGAAACCAGGAAAGGCAGCTGGACCCTTTGAAGTATGTGCAGAAATGATATCTGTCAGTGGAGAAGTAGGGGTTAGTGTGATGGTGGAACTTTGCCAACGCGTGTTAGATGGGAAAGGAATGACAGATGAATGGCAAACAAGTGTGCTGGTACCAATTTTCAAAAGAAAGGGAGATGTAAGAAACTGCAATGCTTACAGAGTGAAGCTGTTAGAGCATGCCATGAAGGTCGTTGAGAGAGTTCTGAAGAAAAGAATTCAATAATTACTACATATTGATTCAATGCAGTTTGGTTTTATGCCTGAAAGAGGAACGACAGACGCATTGTTTGTAGTGCGAAGAATGCAAGAGGGATATAGGGATAAGAAGAAAAAGTTGTGCATGTGCTTTGTGGATATTGAGAAGGTATTTGATAGAGTTCCAAGAAAGGTGATGGAGTAAGCAATGAGAAAGAAAGGTTTGCCAGAAGTCATTGCAAGAGCGGTGATGAGTCTCAATCACGGGGCAAAAACGAAAGTTCGAGTGAGATCTGAGTTATCTCAGGAATTCTTGGTATAAGTTGGTGTACATCAAGAATCAGTGTTGTCGCCCCTGCTTTTTGCAATTGCAGTGGATGCAATCTCGGAGAATGCAAGAGAAAGATTGATGAACGAAATTTTGTAAGCGGATGACTTGGTTTTAATGAGTGAAAGTATAGAGAATTTAAAGAGGCCTTTGAAAGCAGGGGGCTAAAGGTGAACCTCAAGAAAACCAAAGTAATGAAGAGCGGTTCGAAAGGTGAGGAACTCAAGAGTAAAGTTGATCCATGAGCCAAGGCAAGAGGGTGATGGCAAATTCAGTGATGTGTACAAAGTGTAGTAAATGGGTACATGGTAAATGCGCGAAAATGAAGAAGGTGACTTCAACTCTGGCAAAAGATTTTATTTGTGAACTACGAGTATGTGTTTAGACTAAGGAAGGAATTGTGGAACCAGGTGAAGAATTATCATTTTTTGACCAGGTTGACTTTGTGAAGAGCTTTTGTTTCTTGGGGAATGGGTTGAACGCCAGTGGTGGAGGTGAAGCAGTGGTAACAGCAAGAACGAGAGTTGCATGAATAAAATTTAGAGAATGTGGGGAGTTACTTTATGGGAGAAAGTTGTTTTTAAAAATGAAAGGAAGGATTTATCAGAGTTGTGTAAGATCAGCAATCCTGTATGGGAGCGAGACGTGGTGTCTCAGGGAGAATGAGATGGCAATTTTGAGAAGAACTGAAAAAGCCATGATGAGAGCAATGTGTGGAGTTAAGATGATTGAGAAAAGAAGAAACCAAGAACTTATGAGTTTGTTGGGTGTAAAGGATACTTTGGATGGCCTAGCCAGGGCGACAGAAGTGCGATGGTATGGGCATGTTTTGAGAAGGGATAATGATGATGTTTTGAGAAGAGCGTTGAATTTTGAAGTGGCGAGAAGAAGAGGGCGTGGGCTGCCAAATATGACGTGGAAGAGACAAGTGGAGGAGAATATCAACCAGATTGGACTGAAAAGGAAGGATGCCACTGACAGAGTGAAGTGGCGTAATGGTGTTAACAAACTGTCGAGAAGTACGAGGTGAATCCGGCCACCTGCGTTAACGTGGACAAAACCGGATTTAAAAAACTGGATCTCTCTCTTTCCCCCTACCATAATGCAAAAAAATAAAACTTTAAAACTTTCTGCACCCTCACGCAGTGGCGTAGCCGGGGGGGGGAGGGCACCAGAGCCACCGCCCACCTTAAAATTTTCAAAGCTGCGACTTGAAAAAGTTAAAATCATTCTACGCAGCTTCTGTTCATTACGCAGTTATGCTCGTTTTGTTTGCGCCTCCCTATCTGTTAATAAATTGCTGTTGTCAACTCGTTACTCGTGACGTGACAACATATCAACTCGTGTTCTCAACTAATAGCGCTACGAATGCAAACTACTAAAGACGATTGCATTTTTAGTTCACGTTTACTTCTCAATCACGGTATAAGAAAAGTTTGAGTTCGCCATGCGCTTGAAGGATTTTAGTCATTACATCTACAAGATCAGTAAGTCAGCCTGCAACATTAAGCTTCAAGACTTAGCTTGCAAAGCAAAGAAGAATGGAATTAACAGAAATAATTAAACAAGAAACAAAATTTTCGAGTCCAACTTGTAGCACATCTGCTTCTCAGTAGACTCAATGTGACTCTACAGAAGAACACACAAATTTAAATAAACGTAATATAGCGTCAGATTGTATAGCCATGATTTTGCCTCTAAACAGGTCGACCAATGCCGATAAACTTCACGTGCTACAAAATGCTTTTCGTCCAATCGGGAAAGCAGCAATGACATGCGATTTTCTATGCCTCCTACGGTTATGGCTACCTGTCAGTTTTAGTTTATCGTGGATATATTTTTGCATAAATTTTTGGCCCCCTAATTTTTTTCTGGCTACGACCCTGCCCTTACGGAGACTTAATCAACGCAATATTTTAAAGAACAACAACTAACATCTAAAAATAAGCAATGTTGTAAAAGCAAAGTCTTTCCGTGCGGAGACAAAAAGCTTGGAAGTTTTAATTCTGTATTTTTTGTATTTATAATTATGTTCAATACAATCATCTTACTTATAGTTGTTTGGCTATTCATAGGTTGTAGAAAAACCTCCCATTTCTGAAATTTAGACCATACAATAGTAAGAAACTAAACTGATTGTAACGCACACCTTGCAATTTTAAAGGATTCAGATCCGATTCGGATGTTTTGACAGCATAAATGAGCTTGGCCAAGTTAAATTGACGATTTTCCCATTTCTTTTTGATTGAAATAAGAAGTTTTTCAACAGTGTACTCTGAAGACGCGTCTTGAAAAATCTGTGAACATAAATGCACAAAATTATCAGTCAAATTCAGCGAAAAGTATCAAAACAGTACGCGTCTTTACAAGCTTGCTTCAGAGTAGTTTCCACTATAGGGAATAGCTCTCAAGCTCCAATGAAAGTGGTTCAACCTAATAATTTTTTTTAATTTTCAGTGAAGCGTTTACAGTGCGCAAGTGATAACAAATTAAACTACGCTTCGCTTTGCAATGACGTAGTGGCGATTGGTGCAGCTGACGAGCTGCAGCGGTAGTGTGGGTGTGTGTGTGTGTGTGTGTGTGTGTGTGTGCGTGTGTGTGTGCGTGTGTGTGTGCGTGTGTGTGTGTGCGTGTGTGTGTGTGTTGCATTTCTCAAGTATAAAGTTTGGTTCGGATGCGAGTGAGTAGCAGCAAACACATACTGACCCAGTGCGTTTCGAACTCGTGGAGCCAAATAGAGATGTAAATTCAACTGTTTTGTTCTCACTGTTCTAAATTTTTTCCTTACCCTGTTAATCAACATAGCATGGTCCGACAATCTCAGTGAGAGCAAATCATCTACAAGATAGGATATTCCAGGTTCATAAGTTTCTCCCATTCCCGCCAACACTTCCTTCCAATGACGAGTCTTGATCGCATCACGCGACAGTTTTATCAAATATGGCATTTGCTGGGCCAATTCACTAATGGACTAAAAATAAATTTTTGTGTTATTTTCTTAGTAGATACAGGAATAGAGGTTGCTGCGTAGGCCCACTATTAAGCTCCTACCTCAACGATAAAACAGTAATAGAATAAAAATAAAACTTACACTTCCAGTAAACGATAGCACAACCACAATAATTAAAAAATAGGCCCGCATGTTGCTAACGAAAATGGGGTAATACAAAAAACCGCAAGATTTATCCCTACTTCTGTGTTATGTAGGTAACTGCAAAGTCAAATGCGAAGATAACACTTAGACCAGTGGTTCTTAACCTGTAATTACCCTTTGTTTTTAACCGGTGAGTAATTAGCCTAAATTAGCAAGAGGGTAAGAACTTCTACCCTCAAAAATTGTCAAATTACCCCTAAAAGGGATGATACTAACATTGCGTCCATGTACTAAACACAATTAAAATTGCAGTCGCATTCTTTGTGTTTCTGTCACATCAGCATTTTGTGATTAAAATAACGCGCACTTAGATAACAACTGTAACAACTGCGTTCCAGTCAACCAAAATTATGACATCCTCTTTGGGTTGATTTTTTGTACAATAATTGCACTCTTTTTGAAAAAGGGACAATTGATATCGATTAAGTTCTTCTTAGGAATAACAATATTAAAAAAGTTACGAACCACTAAGTTAGACAATAGACAGTGCCTAATCAAACAACCAAGGAAAACGAATAATCAAATTAAATAAGTGACTTTATTCTCTTCCAATCAGCTGTAGTTTGGATTTTTGCATTTGCAACTTGTAAAGTATCATTCACCTCTCTCCAAACTGCCAAAACTGAAAAATCAGGTCCCAATTTGGCTGCAAGGACATTTCCTTTTGCAATCCAATCCTCAATTTTACTTGCCGCTTGATGGGGATTGAATTTTCTACAATAAACACAAAACAATATATATTTTGCTTTTGTCACCAGGCATCCTTTAACTTCTCAATATAGCTCTTCTGGTGTAATCGAAAGTTTAAATGCTCTTTATTTAGATTTAAAATCTACATAAAATTCACAAAAACTCAACGTTTCGAAAAACTAAAATCAGTTTTTTCTTCGTCAGGAGTGACTAAAGTTTAAACACAGACAACGGTTACATAGCAATCAACAGGACGATAAGGAGGAAAAATAAAAATTATGGCAATAAACAAGTGCAGCAGCGACAACTGGCGGTCAAAAATTTATAGATTTGTATAATCCGGGATAAAAGCTGTTAATTTTATCGTTAAAAGAAAAATCAGTTTTGTGTATGTAAAATGATTCTAAAAAACGTCTTTTCTTATAGTCACTTTCAGTAGCTAAAATTTTAGAGCTTTCCCAATCAATCCGGTGTCCATTTAAGCAAACGTGTTTTACTAGAGCAGATTTCTTTTTTAATTCCTCATTTGTTAGTTAAAAATTAAAAAAGAAATCTGCTCTAGTAAAACACGTTTGCTTAAATGGACACCGGATTGATTGGGAAAGCTCTAAAATTTTAGCTACTGAAAGTGACTATAAGAAAAGACGTTTTTTAGAATCATTTTACATACACAAAACTGATTTTTCTTTTAACGATAAAATTAACAGCTTTTATCCCGGATTATACAAATCTATAAATTTTTGACCGCCAGTTGTCGCTGCTGCACTTGTTTATTGCCATAATTTTTATTTTTTCTCCTTATCGTCCTGTTGATTGCTATGTAACCGTTGTCTGTGTTTAAACTTTAGTCACTCCTGACGAAGAAAAACTGATTTTAGTTTTTCGAAACGTTGAGTTTTTGTGAATTTTATGTAGATTTTAAATCTAAATAAAGAGCATTTAAACTTTCGATTACACCAGAAGAGCTATATTGAGAAGTTAAACACAAAACAAATTGTAAAAAACAATCGTCTTCGCCATCATTTATAGCCGGCGAGTTTGCTTGATGTGCCCTCAGAAAAGTACCGGAATTCTTACGCGGAAGAAAAGTGATGTTTCTCTTTTATACACGACCATTCGTTATGATGCAATGTATTGTACTGTTTCGTCTCTGACCAACTGTTTTTGCCTCAGCCTTTGTTGACAAACGGATTTTTAAATTCAAAATGCTTTTGGGAAGAAAAGTGTTGATACCTTCAAAAGTCTTCATTCGCTTTTCCTTTGTTTATAAATAAATAATCAAACGGGAGACAAAATTTGTTGAGCCGGTAACAAAGCAGGCCAAATAATAGTTTAATCGTATTTAAGCCCAAAATTTATTTTTTACCACAAATTGATTCGTTAACCTACTTCTATTTTTTAACAAATATTTACCCCTCTCTTACCGAATCAACTGCGTTTGTGTAAAATGTGTCTTACACATTTTTGTGTCTTACACATTTAATGTGTCTTACACATTTTTGAACAACGAAATGAAGTGGTTAGTATGAGTACAGTAAGGAACTGTATATTAACCGCTCACGAAAAACCTTCACAATTACATAAAAACATCATAACCAATTTCACATCCACAGCATTAAACTTTGATTTCACTGTCCATTTGATATCATCGTACAATATTGCTATAGTTTTTACCGAAACAACGTAGCTTTCCATTCCTGAGTTGTGTTTTTAGTCATGTTGATGTACTGCCACAGTTCAAGTTTTTGTGTCATTGAATCGCCCAATTCCTTCAGATCATCCACTGGATAGAGTTTATTACAGATAGCTTCGTGGAAGTAGTTCACTTCGCTTATCTTCCCCCGAATTTCAAGAAATTGAGAAATGCTGGCTTTCAGAATGGTAATAACCTACACAAAATCAAGTTAGGTTCCAAACTGCAAAAGTTTAATAACGAAAGCTTCATTGCTAATGGCTTACAATGACGTTTTCAATACAAGAGAACGAGAATTACGGAAAAAAGATTGAAATACTAGCCCAATTTCACAAAATTTATCCATGGTGTTTTGTAAAAGCGTCTAAAAATTCAAGGTATAAAAAGTCTACCAAATTGCAAGATGATATAAAATATGGAAGAAAACGCAGAAACCAAAACTATAATGTTCACTGTTCAGGTCTTAGATTACAGAAAAATGTGTGAGGGAACGCAGATGTACATCCAAAACCGATATCAATTTCTGAGAGATAACTCTACTAGTCTCGAAGAAATGCAGTGCGCCCGTGAGTCCCCAGGTTAAAATAGGGAAGAAGGTGTTTCAGCATGTCGCAATGGACATACACTACGGGCGGCTCGCTTCATTGGTGGCGGGGTAACGAGTCTGGATTATGTACAGTAGATTCCGCTTAATCGGGTCAGCCGTTTCATTGGGCCAAATTGTGAAGAACGAAATCCAATCAAAGATAATGCACTACGTCAAAGCCGCATAATCGGGCCACGACTGTAGTCAGACATACACCGGTGTAATTGCAAAACCGCCTTTATAATGTAATAGAACTCAATATCACAAAGCCAACTTTATGATGTAACAATTGAACAATACAAGAGCAACTTATTTTGTCATTTCATGCCCTTGGACATCGTAATTGTTGTGTTTTGTTGCAAATTTTGTGAAGTCCCAAGCAGAAATGCCACGAAAAGATTTAACAACTGCTGAAAAGATTGTTGTCCTAAGAAAAATTAGAGGGCAGCCTCCAAACATTAGTCATCGCCAGCTAGCTGAGATAACCGGTGTACCAAGGACAACCCTGGCACGGATACTGTAAGACTTCGGATAATCGGGTCAATCGGGCCAAATGGTGCTTGTCCCGATGTGACCCGATTAAACGGAATCTACTGTATTTATAAATGACTTGAAAGGGTACGGGTTTCTCCTAATTTAATCTTGATTAGGTTTGTGGTAAGAAACTGGACCTTCGTTTCCCGCCCTACTTCCGTCCGATGGGAGAAGAAACAACAGCAGTAGCAACAGAAAAATACAATGTTTGATAGCACTTTCGTGGGTGTGTCAATTGTTTACACCTACTCTTCCTTAAGACGGAGGCGCGGCATGAGCTGCGATTCATATTCATGCGGCAGACCCACCACCTAGAAAGTGGACTGTCATTGGTGGGCGCCCGAAAGTCGCCTCTAGTAATAAGCTGCGTGAGCAGCTCCTTTATTTTAACCTGGCACTGCTTGGGTTTATTGCATTCCTTCGAGACAATATTGTCTATTCGTCATACATATACCCTTGTGACTCTGCAAATTCCATTTCGAACAATCAAAATGCAGAGATCCAATGTTACTATCAAGACGATCCAATTGCCTAATTGAGAAATTTTTCACTTAATGACAATAAGGTGGAGTATGCTTAATCAACTTTACCTCCACTGGATCAGCGTTGGGATCAGTGACTGGCTGACAAGATGCACGAAGACAAACGTTAATTGCTGCTTCATGTAACTCCCTGAACATCTCATCCAATCTTTTCATAATGATAGGACGTTGATTCGCGACAAAATTAGTTGCATCTTTCAGCTAAACAAACAATTTAGTAAGCTTAGAACATGAACAACAGCTAAATGAATTTCTGAAACCTGGAACTTTAGGCGTATTACACAAGTGATAAAATCATGATTTTTGTAAGTTTGTTGGCCAATGCTGGCATCACTTGTAAAGGCATTAATTAATCTCTCTCACCTATAATTTTCTGTTTATGTATTACTCATAAACTTTTTCTGTTTATATGTGAGTTTAACAACTGAAAAGATTGAAATCAACCAAACTGCGTTTTTCTGAATGTAGGCAATACAAGAAAGCAGCATAAAACCTCTAAATCAGCGCGGCTAACTATAAGGAGATATTTGTTGCGGCCCGCGAACGAATTTCAAGAGAGCTTTTAGACATTAGTTACCAAAGGCAGATTTCTTAAACTGAGGGGTCTCACACAAAAATGCTCTTAACGTCTAGAAGCACATGTTTTGTTATAAAACAGTATATATGTAATTTTAACTATAAAAGTCGAATGGAAAGCAAAACACCAAAGAATTGTCTCCAACTTGCTAACACCAACATTACTATTGACCTACAAACAATAGTATCAGAGAAGCCTAGAACACTGAAAACCCACTAACCCTTTGTAATAAATTCAGTTTATCGTTTAAATATCTTTCCTGTTGTTTCAATTTCAACTATATGTGTCAATTGTTCTATTGATCATTTTGAGCGAATTGGCCAGCAAGTTGATAAGTCAGTTGTTTGATGGCCCACTGACCAAAACTAGTTGAACCACCCAGCTCAAATGGCACTCAGTGTATCAATTTTATGAAGCGCTGGTGCAACATACTCGTATATAGTAGATTCTTACAATTCTTCATTCTAACAGAGTAACAGTAAATAGTGCCCAACATAATTTTCTTGGCAGCGCATTTATTAAGTTTTGTTGGCCACAACGGGCAACATTGTGTTGTTCTGGCCGAACAATCTTATAAAATATTTTGGTGTAAAGTATGCAATAGCACCTTATACAAGTAGCCAGTACAACATACACGCAGAGAGGATTTCGCCTTCAGACCAAACTTGAACGATCAAAGTTCATTGAATGCAAATGCAATTTTGGGATTAACTAGGATCTGAATACACTGAGCTAGAGCCTAATGCAATATGTGGTACTGTCAAAAGTAGTTTCACAAAAACTGAGTACAATCCGACACATTGTCAAACACTTTATTGTACCTGGAAAAGGAACGCCTCCCAGCTCGACTTCGCCATTTCAAGAAGTTTTTCTTCTTCCTTCGTTAACTGGCGGCAGCTCAACTTTATAACGTCATAAATAGATCTGAAATCGCGTAGTAAACAATAAGCTGTAAAAAATAAATCCTTGGGAAAAAGAATAAAGTCTTTGAGCAAATACGAGTAGTGTATAGTACTCGCATAGCGTAGTGTGCAAGCAACTTTTTCATCATAGTAACATAGCGTTGAAAGCGGATCTATTGAGGGCCAAAACCTGCGTGAAACACTAAGGCAAATGTTTGGCAGTGGCCTTGCAATTAATGTATAAAGCTTTCAGCAAATAGTGCCAGAAGTTCGTAGCGTTTGAAGCTGTAAACAAACCAAATACCGCGTTTACTTAGACAGAAGCCGCAGCATTAATGACTTTTTATAAATACGTTGCGCGGTTTCTAATCAAAAGCGCCTTTTGTTTTGTCTTACCAGTACCATAGAAAATATGTTTGACCGGTAGCGTATAATGTACACACAGTTTCCAGTGTTAAAAGTAGTTACTGGTAGACTGACAAGAGTTTGGATACTATCACAATGCTGCTAATTCTGTTGGTCAGCCAGAGCTTACAATAAGTGGCAGTCCTTGTTTCCACTGGTGTGTGCGAGAACCTTCCGGAGTTAACCGGCGTGAAGGCGTAGTGGCTAGAGCGTCCGCTTCGTAGTCGGTAGACCTGGGGTTTATTCCCTAAGTCCAGTCATACCAAAAGACTTTAAAAAATGGTATTCTCAACTTCCCTGCTTGGCGCTTAGCATAAAAAAGGGATAGTGTGGAGAACAAGCCGACAAGCTTGCTCGTTGGGTCCTTGGGCGAGGCGAGGCGCTTATCGGGACGCCTCCAATTTATGTGGCAGACAGGTGGCCTACCCGTACTTCACCGGTTTACAATAGTGAAGTTGCTAACCCAGCATGTCGTAAAAGGCGACTCTTGGGTACCCACCAATGGCAGTCCGCCTTGTTGGTGGTGGGACTGCCAGTCACTCATGACTCGCTCAAAATGGGCTGCGATCTTTCCCCTAGCCTAATTTCAATTAGGGTGGCGGCATGAACCTGAATTGCTGTTCGTGCCGTACCTCCATCCCGAAGAAGAGGAAGGGTAATCACAACAACAACAGAAGGTTCCAGGAGATCATTTTTCAGCATTATTGTGAGCGCCTTCTAATCAAGAGTAGTTACTCGCCACTTGCAAAAATCTTTTTGTCCGCTTCTGATTAAAGGCATCTTTCAATGGACGACGCTTTTAAATCAAGTAACTACGATAGTAATTTTAGGTTCGCAGCTTCTCCTTAAATGAAAATAGTGTTGACAATAATATTAACCACATACTTTAATGCCTTAACTGTAGCCATCCTAGCCCCATCAAACGCACACCTGGAACCCCTTCTCCTGTGATGCCAAGATTTAATTCACAAAATAATCGAAAACATGTGGAAAATTATGGCCATTGACAGATTTATGATTAACTCAACTACTCGGTAGTTTGTGGGAGGCAAGGTCTATAACCCATTTAAATATGGCTTATTGAGGTACACATTGTGGTGGCTAGAAAAAGAAATTAAACCGTCAATTTGTCTTGGATTTCACAAATCAAATATTGTCTACATCTTTACGAAAATAGGTAATGTCTGGCCTATTGCGCTGTCAGAAAAATAACTTGTATCTGTAAAAACATCCACAATGACATTAACAATACAATATACTATCAGTAATCATAAAACAAATAATATATCAATACAGAACAATGATATTTTTACAAACAGTTGATACCAACCTTGTATAAGACACTCTTTTAGTGATGTCTTCCTTCTTTTGTTGTGATTCATTCACTTTGCTAGCGTATGCCGCAAACGAAGTCATGCTTGTATTTTTGTTTTTGAGCACTTGAAGAGTGTCTGACACTTCTTCCGTGATTTCATTTGACATTTGCTTGGCTTCTAATAAGATCTGTAAAGCATTTTTAAGTAACATCTCACCATAGAATAAAATAAGAGAACAAACTCGATTTGACAGCGAGAACAAAATTGAAACAATACTCGCAATTACGCTGTTAGATCTGTATTAAGTAAAAGCTATGCCACTAAGTTGGCAAGGGTAACACAGGAAAAGAAACACTAAGCAAACTTAAAAACTTAAAGTAACTAGATAAATTATTACATGTTCTTCTGATTTTAGAAGTAGACAGTTCATGGTAAACACCTACTGATGTATGGTATGCAGCGTTTAAGCTCACGTAATAGAGGAACAATTTATTTCTAGAACGATGACACAGAACTACTTACTGTCGCGACAAGATTTTTGAATATCGAATTGAGTACTGGCACAAGAACATTGTGTGGGCTACGTGCTTCTGCGTAGAGGAATTTGTTTGACGTGATTAAAAATCGAGGCATGCTTTGAATCTGTACATAACATATTTCTAATGCTATACAGCATTGCCTTTAGTTAAGCAGAGATTCGATAATTAATTGGGTGGGCTACAAAAACCCATACAAGCATTTTGCAACATTGATAACATTCATGCATGCAAAAGTATATTTTTTGCTGTTGATTTCAAACTTTTAAAACGGTAACAAGAAATTTGGTGTTAGTTTACTAAGCTTGATTCTTAGCCCTGTATTAAAAAAACTTAAAACAAAAATCTCCTTACGCATTTAGCTACAAAAACGCAGTAACAATCTTCGTCAAGCCTCACGACTTTAGCAGCAATTGCTACTATAGTTCACTTGGCTGACAGCACTTGACCTTCATTGCACAAGAATATCAAACTGGTTCTATGAAATAAGAAAGTAGAGTAGCCAAGTTACCACTTAGCTTCTATGGCACTTGCAATCGCGTACCTTACACACACTTACTTTTGCAATCCAATCTTTGATTTTGGTAAGCAGTCTTTCAACTTCATGAGCCGGCTTGCCTCGGTAGCTTACCGTTTTCTCATCTGTCCACGAAATACAAAACTGGCGTATTTCTGGCAACCACTTGTTGTGCTCGTCACAAAATTGCGTCACTTCCTCAATAGCGGTCGCTAAAAATTCATCCCGTCTCTTCAGAGCTTCTGATATCTAGAAAATAAATTAAACATCTATGTTTTCCAGTCATGGGAAAACCTTTCCGGATAAATAGAAAATAACTGGTCCCACGGGTGTAAGGGTTTGTAGTTGTTGGTAAATTTTTGTCAAATTGGGCCACCACGACGAGTAGAGTGCTTAATCCCACCATCAATATGCCACATAAAGATGGAGGTATTTCGAAAGTGCGCTGCCCGAGGAAACAAGCGAACTCGCTGGCTTTTTCTCCACACAATCCCTCTCATGTTTAGCGTGAAGCAGGAAATTTGTAAACATCCTTTTAAAGTCTTCGGTACAACTCCACATGGAAATGAAACCCACGTTAACCGCTTCAACCACTACACCAACGCTTCGGTTAACAGCTGGTGTTGCTGTGTATTTCAAAGTGCTGGCACTCTGTTTTATTTTACAAACATTGCTATCTAGCAGTGAAGCTGAAAACCGCAAACAAACAATCATTTTTTTATTGCCAAGTAAGTCAAATGGTAGCGCCACGTACATCAAGTAAGGTAATAGCAGCACTAACAATACGATCAAATAAAGTTCAAAACAGCTTTGGAGTTGCTAGTACTGTCGACGGAGCATTTTTACAAGCAATGATGCCGAGCAAGAAAAACCGAAAACAGTGGCTTGCACTGCACTTAGTGAAATAAGTATATGAAAGCATTCGTATAAATTCCATTTCCATAAAAAGCAAAGCCAAGTTGGCTTCATAAAGCTTGGCGTAAAATGGCTTTTGACTGAATCGCAGCTTACCTCTTTATCATCGTGAAACATATCTCTTAACTTTTTCTTGTCCAAGGGATTGAATTGAATTGTTATGCGATTTCCGTCAACGACCAAACCAAGCAGATCGTTTTTACCAGTCGTCAACACCATGTTTGGAGTGGCAACACCACGTCGGTCCTCAGCTTTAGTAGGCAAGTGTTGAGGAGAAACTTCAGGGCATGTCAAACCTGTCAGCAGCATATGTTAACCTTATAAGCACACAGAGCGTAGCCATAGCGCCAAATGTTGAAGAGCATCGTTCGATATTCTGAGCACTTCGGCAATTAAGCTTGCGAAGCAAAAATGTAAGCAGCATGCATATCAAACAACGAAACTGAAAAAGATCAGTAAAAAGAACGAAATTATAATGCTAGCACAGGTAAACATTCAAAAATCTAGTTCCTCCAGTTTTCCGGCATAGATTTTTATTTTGATAGCGTTGGACGCCAGAATCATTCTTTGTCATGTTTACACTTATACAGTGGTCGCATACACTACTCATTTTATAATTTATTTGCTGCTGTATATCCTCCATTATCAATTCAGCAAAGATAAAAGGTGGCGTGAAACGCAAATATCGTGCGTTGTCCATCGCAGAGAAAGTGAAGATGTTGAGAAAACTTGATAGTACCCTATCTGTGAGAACCATTTGTGAAACATGCATCTAATTGAGTTATGTTTAATTTTCTTCCCGCACGAACTATACAAGTAGTAATCTTCTGTTCAATATATGCAGTACATAAATTTCGAAAATTAGGAATTTTCATAACTACGGCACTCCTCAAGTTCAGAGGTTGCCGGATTTTTGAATGTCTACCTGTACACGTTTATTAAAAAATTTTCCAAAACGACAACAATGCTTTCAAAGGAAACGTTTAATAAACAAAAACCCTATAAACGTTATTCATTTAAGAACAAACAAGCGTTAAAAACGTTAGGCTCATGTGTTCTTCTTCTTCTTCGTATGGAAGGGCATCCATTTACCGATGGTATCAGATGCTGGCTGTGGTGGTATTAAGCCAGCATCGAGTATCGTCATCTAAAACCGTCAGATCAGCCACCCCTCGAGGTGCTTGATGTATGGGGCACGTTGCGATAACGTAGTCTGCGGTTAGATCGGTGGTGCCACACTCGCAAATCGGCGAGGGAGCGAGACCCCATTTGTACATAAACGAATAAAAACGCCCAACGCCAGTCCGCAGCGAATTGAGCTTAACCCAAGATGTTCTGGGCAAGCCCATTTCAAGGGGCGTAAAACTGGCCCTGGGAATGAAAACATGGAGTACGGATGTGCGTTGAGAATACTCCGCGCTCCATCTATAATTCGTCCACTGAGCTGCGCGGATGCCTAGTTTAGACAAGATTATTTAATAATTTCCGCGCAGCAGGCATAAATAGACGTCTAGACTTCAGTCTCTCCTGGGGCACATCCGGTGACCCATCTAGTTGACCGTGTAAGATATGGTGTGGGCCCAGGGTACTAAATTGGCCAAGGAGAGTTTCACTCCCAAGCGGCGAAGCTCAGCTGGCTGGCTCTTGTGTTCAAGACTAAAGACTGATGTAAAAGTAGATGATCGGTAAGTGATAAATATACTTTGCATTAACAATTCCATTTCCACATTACAAAACACGAAAAGCAATAACTTCATTTTTCTAACTACACTATTAAACTTTCAAATGACGCAGATGCAGCGCAATGACAGCTGGGTAGACTTAGACTGCCGAAAAGCTTTGAATTGATTGTGACTTGATTTTGAGCAGAAAATTTGAGAAAAAAAGATTGTAGCATAAAGTCAGCAACTTCTATCTGTTGTATTTACGACCGACTTCATCATATAAACTAGATTTAGCGCAAAAAATTACTAATTATCGTTTACTCACCAGTGCTGCGATTGCCTTTTCTTGGACTTTGAATAATGGGACCGCGTGATTGCATCACGTGACCAGGTGTTGCTTTCTGAACAAAAATAAACGCTCTAGACCAGGGCTGTGAACATTTTTTGCAGACGGGTCAGTTTCACTCAACCAGATGATACCGCGAGCCACGTGCGGCGCAGACCCTTACTAAGGCCATCGTTATGTTTCGATATCAACCTCAAAAGGGTAAAAGTTTTTAAATTGAAGATCGTTTCGTTAGTAATAAATCTCTGAAGGTGGGCACCACAATTTCAATTTCAGTTTCGCAGTTGGCACACCCCTGTTGCAAACTAAAATTAAGAATAAATATACCTTGGCAAGGTCATACAAACAATTGCCACTTGCTATAAGTTAAGTTACCTATTTGCAAAGATATCTAACTAAATATAAAGTCGCTTTTTTCTATTGACAATTAATTCAACCAGGAATGTCAACCACAAACAAAAACATCAGCCTGATACAAATGCAAATTGTTAAAGATAGAAATGCTCCACATTCCACCATAAAATGGGTATACAGCGATATTCAAACGTAATAAGAAAGCTTGAATTACAGAAGAAAACCTGGGTTCTTGTCAATCTTTATTTTATTTCCTCTTCAAGACCAATTTCTACTCGTTTGCCAGAAGAGTCCATGCTGAAGTAAACTCACTTCACTTTTAGGATGTCGTGTCAGGTCCTCCTCCTCCGTGGAGTCAGAATCGTTGGAAGAAGAGGAGGCAAAGGAAACAGGTTCAGAGGACAAGTCGGAAAAAGCTAAGGATGCAGGAGCAGAACCAGGACGCTCAGAAGTGTTCCCAATCGCAGTGGAGGCTCGCATGTGCATAGAATATGCTTCCGCACAAACCAAATCAAAAATGCTTTGAAATGTAGAAGTTACCACTTCTTTAAACCTACAACAAATATGTTAAAATAAATATTAAGAGTGCAAAAAATAAAATTGAAGCCCACATCCAAAAAGTCTGACGACCACAAATTTGTAATGTCTCTAACATAAATCAAAAACATGATCTTAAGCCTCTATAATTATTGATGATGCCCCAAGGAAAAATCGATTTTACGTTTTATTAGGCTTAAGATAATTGTTACCGTTATTTTTCATACTATTGTTACCATCACGAAAACTACAAACAGAGCAATATTACCATAGAGAAAATCACAATGTAGAACTTTCAAATTGCATTTAATTTGCGAACAGCGTTAGAAGAAAAGTTTCAAAACATGCTGTTGAATGCGATTGCAAACGTGCGGCAAAACTATAAATTCAGATCCCCAAAGGAAACCTACAATTAGCGAAGCGTGATTAGCACTTGCAGGGCGATGTTTCACAGTCATGCTTTCATTCTAAAGGAGAAAATAGACAATATTTTCGTTGGAATTAAAGGGTGCAAATTTTGATAGGGACAGAAGGTATTATTAATTACTTATGAACCAGAAAAAAATTACTTAACCATTTGCCAGCCAACTACACAAAGCCATCTTTCATAGTTTGCAGATGGTATAGAATTTAAAATAGATTCTTTGCCAAAACCTTTTCGTGACCCTCTAATAAGCGAACGAATTGTGCCAACTTGGACGAACTATCCTCCTCAAAAGAAGCTACATATTTATGACAAATCAGCTGTTTGAAAGTTACTCCAATTGTGGGGTACTGAACTGTGATTTTTTTTCAGTTTAATGGTTGAGCAGTTCAGTATGTTGGTACTGTTACAAAAGTGGAAAAGGGCTTTTATTTTTCCGCAAGACTTGAAATACTCTAATGAGATAATTTCCTACGGCAAGCATGCTCTTATTCACCACTATCTCGATTTTAGACATGAAAAACCTGATTGACAACTAAGTTATTTGGCAACAAAATAACCATCTTACTTGGCAATGCTGGGCTGCATTTCAAGTCTACAAGTTTCTTTATTAAACAAAAGCTTGGACCCGAAGATAGGCCGGTTGAGACCAGGCGCGACCACGTCGACGTCTTTTGTTTCATTCGACGGACTTTGATTGTCATCTAAAACAAGAAAATGAATAATTACATTGTACGTTGAAAAGCATGCGTCAACAAATTTTGACGCGTTGATTATAGGTTTTGGCGACTGAAATATATTTTAGACGTAATGTTTTAAACTTGTTGTTGTTGTTGTTGTTGTTGTTGTTTACCCGACCCCTTCCGAGGGATGGGGGCATGGCGGAAGACCATGGAGCCCCAGAAGCCGGGCAACTCCCCAGGGTCTGGACCAGAGGTCATAAAGAGACAGAGAGTCGCCAAAGAGTGAGCGGCGCAAAGAGTCCGTAGCTGGACAGTGCAGAATGAGATGAGAGATGTCCTGGGACGAGTGTCCAAAGGCGCTGCAAGAAGGATTCTCGATTCTGCCAATCCTGGAGAGATAGGAACCTAAAAGAAGGCTGTGTCCATTGCAGCGAAGACGAGAGAGGACACAGCGAGCATGACGAGGGAGCACAAGTTCCTCAGTGGAAATTGAGGGAACCTGTGTGTCAAAATACTTTGATGACACAGTACGACTCCAGTCCGAGATAAGACGAGAGTGGATACGAGAGATAAGAGGAGAGAGACTACAAGGGATTGCGGAGGGCGCAAGCAGCGCTCCCCGTCTGGCAAGCTCATCAGCTGTGTCGTTCCCCGGGAGAAACGAGTGTCCGGGGACCCATTGTAGCCTGATAGAACAGGAGGAGAAAAAGGACAGTTCCTGCCAGACCTGCCACAGAGTTTGAGATAACAGGAAAGGTGGAGGAGAGGACAGGGTGGCGAGGACAGAACGAGAGTCAGACAGGAGAAGAAGAGAAGAGAAATGGCAGACTTTATGGTGTTGCCGAGACCACCAAAGAGCGTGCAGAATGGCGCAGGCTTCAGCGGAAAAACTGGAACAAACTGGGCCTGCCGAAAAGGAAAGAGTGGCCTCAGTGCCACAGAGAGAGCAGTTGGCAAGAACGCCGGAGCCGCCCTTGCCAAAAGGAAAAGGAACAGAGCCGTCTGTCCAGAGTACCAGATCATGAGGAGGAAGAGAGTCAAGGTGGGCGAGAGCCGCACCTTGGCGAGAGTGAGGGGGATCAGAGCGAGAGCATGGAGTGGAAAGGGTGGACTCCACCGTGAACGAGGGAAGATTCCAAGGAGGACAGGGAGGGCAAGCAACAAGAGCCTCCCTAGAACAAGTAGAAGGAAGCATGAGCGGGTGAGTGGACGCAAAAGCTCTCCAGGACGATCTGCAGAGTCTTGGTTTCACTCCTAGTCTGGCCAAACCTGAGATGGGAAAGGAGGTTGGGAGACGAAGAGCCCGCTCATGAGAAAAAAGAGTGAAGTGAGTCAGAGTGACTCGTAGGGGAGGTAGAGAAGCCTCGGTGAGTAGTAGAGGGATAGGGGACGACGAGAGGCAGCCGGTGATGGCGCGACTGGCCGCTCGGTGAAGGCGTTCCAATTTGGTGATATTGGTAGCGCTTAGGAAAGGAAACCATCCGGGTGAAGCGTAAGTGAGAAGGGACCGAAGAAAAGATTTATACAGAACAGAGAGGGACTCCTTAGAGGGGCCCCAAGAGGAAGCAGAGATAAGCGTAAGGCCTTGAGACGTGGGAAAAATTTGGCCTTCAGCGAAGATACATGCCTAGAAAAGGAAAGAGTGCGGTCGAAGGTGACCCCAAGAAAAGTTGGAGTGGGATTAAAACGGAGGCGAGAGCCGAGTAGGAGGAGGTTGGGCTGGAAGTTAGCCTGGTGGGGATCCACTGAAAAGAAGGAGGCCTCACATTTGCTCGGATTGAGAGGAAGACACCAGTACTCAGACCAGCGCTCCAATCGAAACAGAGCTCCTTGTGTGGCCTCCACCGCAGTGGGGACCGAGGGGGAGGAGGACCAAATGGCCAGATCGTCAGCGTAAAGAGAGCAGCTGACGGAAGAAGGCAGAGAAGCCGGAAGATCATTGATGAAGAGGGAAAAAAGTACAGGGCCAAGAACGGATCCTTGCGGAACACCTCGACGGACTCGAAAGGAACGGCTTTTGTGATTTTGAAAAACCACAGAAGCGCGCCTGTCAGAAAGGAAAGATTGAGTCCAACGAGCAAAGCAAGGAGGGAGGCCAGCCGAAATAAGTTTGTGGAAAAGGGCGGGGTGCCAGACAGAGTCAAAAGCTTTAGAGAAATCGATAGTAGACAGGATCGTCCGAGAGCCCGGCCTGGGTTTGTTAAACCCATCCGAAATGGACTGAGAAAGGTACAGAATTTGATCAAGTGTAGACCGTCCAGGGCGGAAACCGGCCTGGCGGGGAGAAAGAATGGAATTAGATTCCAGAAAGAAGAGAAGACGGGATAGTATGATGCGTTCAAAAAGCTTTGATACGCAGGAGGTGAGAGAGATAGGCCGGAAGGAAGCAGGAGAGTCGAGAGGTTTACCCATCTTATGTATGGGAATAATAGAAGATGTCTTCCAGATGGAAGGAAAGGAATGTGAAGACCAAGAAAGATTGAAGATGTGAAGAAGAAAATCCATGCCAGAGCGAGGAAGATGCTTTAGCATGGGATAGGCAACTTTGTCTGGGCCAGTGGCAGTGGATGAGGAGAGGTTGGAGGCAGCCGCAAGAAATTCAGCGGGAGAGAAGGGAGAGCAAAAGGACGAGTGAGACTCCACAGAGCACGTAGCTCGGCGGAGCTCAGTGAGGTAGCCTCTGGCTCTGCTGCGCAGGGCCTTTGGCTGAGACACGGAAAAGTGAGACCTCAGGTAAGCGGCATAGACCGAAGCCGATTCCCTGGGAGAGGAACAGTTAGGAAAGTTAGGGGAGGAAGAAGACGAGGAAGGAGAGCCAGCAATAGAGCGAAGAAGAGAGTGCACAGATTTAGGATTAGATTTAGGTGAAAGAGAAGTGCAGGTCGTCTGCCATGCCTCAGCCTTGGCCTTGGCAATGACCGACGAGGCACGTCGAGAGGCGGAGATGTAAGCCTGGCGATCTTCATCACTTCTGTGAGCAGTAGCGAAAGCCTTGCGTCTTTCACCAACCGCTTCTTCCACCTCAGCAGACCACCAGGCTTTAGGAGGGCGTTTGATGCGGCCGAAAGGA
Organism: Trididemnum clinides; assembly: GCA_963675345.1. Lineage (NCBI taxonomy): Eukaryota > Metazoa > Chordata > Ascidiacea > Aplousobranchia > Didemnidae > Trididemnum > Trididemnum clinides. The sequence goes on from OY776285.1 coordinate 10,362,435, forward strand.
ATGGAAGATTTGGCCGCATTCATTGCCAGAGAGGTAAAAAGAGCAGCTGCAGAGGAAAGAGAAAGAGACGAGTATTCCTCTGCAGTAGGACAGTGAGAGTCAAAGTAGGAGGCAAAGTCATCCCAGCGAGCTTTCTAAAAATTGAAGGAAGGGGGGCGCTCGTTGGGGTGAAAGACCGGAGAAAGAGGGATAGATAGAAGAATTGGTAGGTGGTCAGAACCCAGGTCCTGAAGCACCTCCCAGGAGCAAGAAAAGGCAAGAGTAGAAGGAGCAAAGGAGATGTCAGGAGAGGAGCGACTGCCGGAGGAGCGATGGAGAAGGGTGGGTGTGTCAGGGTCATTGAGGGGGAGAAGGTCTGAGGAGATGACCCAGTCGAATACTTCCTCCCCACGGGGGTCGGAAGTACCTCTTGAGTCCCAAAGCTGGTGATGGCAATTGAAGTCCCCCAGAATGAAGAGATTTCTGGAGGAGGGAAGAATTGAGGGAGAGAAGGAATCGGTTCTGCCATCCGTTGGGGAGGAGCGAATAGGGGGGGCATACACATTAAGAAATGACACCGAGGAGGATTTGTTTAGAGAGATGTTGACCCCTACATAATCAGAGTAGGGATCGAGCGAAGAAAGAGAGGTGGTAGAAAGTTCAGAAAAGGATAGGCCCTGTCTGACGAAAATGGCAACGCCGCCACTGGCATGCGAGGCATCAGAAGAGAGAATGCCAGACCGGGAGTGAGTACGATCAGAACGCAGAACAGAGAATCCAGGAATCCGGAAAGAGGAAGAGGAGTTAAGATTGGATTCCTGAATGCAGATAAGATCGACAGGATGGGATGAAAGAAAGTGAAGTAGTTCAGTGCTCCTGGCTCGGAGACCTCCAGCATTCCATTGAAGAACCCTGAGAGAGTCAGGGGGAGGAGAGGAGGCAGGAGGTGCAGAAGTATAGCCAGGAGCAAGGGACGGTGGTGGAAGGGTAGGGGAAGGAGATATAAGATGGGCAGATGGGGGATAAGAAGTTTGGAGACGAGGGTGGGGCAAGAGTGCAGCATTAGCAGAGGGGGGGCCAGATTCCACAGTGGAGGTATACGTGCCGGAGGAGTCCGAAGAGGGGGGAGTCACAGTGTTACGGCAGGGGGGCAGCTCCAAGAGTGAGAGCTGCCAAGAGCTCTGAAGCTAGATAAAGAAAGTTGTGAGCACCTTAGATGGACCCATTTGGAGCAAGCGCAGCATTGCACCGACTTACCCCGCCAGGTCACATTTCCAGCGCACACAGAGCAAGGAAAGATGGGGCCAGGGTTAGGATGAACGTTACCGCTCATCAGGAGAAGAAGAAGAATGAGGAGACGAAGGAGGGCAAGAGTAGGGCAGGAGAGAAGAAAAAGTAAGAACAGGCGACCGATTTTAAAGATGCTGTGTGCTGCCCTTCTGCGGTCGTTCAGGGGGCAGCATAGCGAAAAAATGAATGGGGAGTGCCCGGGGTAACTGGGACCCTCGGGAAGGCCAACAGCCATTTCGACCCAACCCAAACGGGGCCGGGGACCGCACCACCACGTTGAGGCGGCTGTTGATTGTTTTAAACTTCGTATCAAACATTAAACAGCTTCGCTGGAAAATTTTGAGCAAAAATATAGCAACGTTTCATATTTCCAGTGCCGCTCATCTTCAAACAACGCGTAGTTTACTAGAAGTTGCTCAGTTCAATTCAATTTTGTCTCACCATTCAGCTCTTTTTCGTCCTGATTAAAAGACGAACGAGGCTGAACTCGTCGAAACGTTGACGTTTTCTAGTTTCACACTTTGCCAACGAAGTTAGTTTTTATTAAATCGAACATACACCACCGGACATACACCGCCTTCTACGATGTTCCAAAAATCTAAATCCTACATGTCAAGCTACTAAATTCACCAACCACTGGTTGGAGAGTTTTACAATTTCAAAAATTTAAATCTTCATAACATCAAAACATTTTTCATTAGAAAACACTTTTAATTATTTGATCCATTCGTCTCCAAATTCCTAATTAAGGCGTAGTGCAAATCCGTATCCTAACCTTTCCGTCATAAGCTTCATATCGACATCAACACTGTCAACATCACTTTCAACCTTTGATCTAATGACATGTAATTTGTCTCGTATCATCTTGGTTTGCCATTAAATGCCATTCAAAACATATGCTAAATGTATGAAAATTAGAACCTGGCCCGACCACTACAAACCTCATATTACAAATGAACCTCTATGCTTCACATAAAAAGTGAATTTACAGCTCTCTATCACTTCTGCTGATCAAGTTACCGGTATTTTGTTTGTTAAGCAATCAAGCAAGCAAACTTTATCGAAATATCACGACAAGACGATGCAGCATGCAAGCTTATCAATGAAACAAGTCTACCTCGGATATCAAGCGTATGATAGTTCGCAAAATCGTCGTCGTCCCCTTCGCTTTCTTCTTCCTCTTTCTCGTAAGTGCAGAGGACAACGTTCACAAGTCTAAAACGAAAAAATTGGCGTCACGGATGATGACTATGAGCCGGATATAGAGCAAAGATTACCAAAAATTTTAATTTAATATCAGCAACAAATTACAAAACACTGAAAGCAAATTTTGATTGCAGCTCAGCTAATCGGCCAGACTTGAAATTTGAGAAAAAATCTGAAAGCAACTTAGAATTGGTATTCCAGCTAATCAGTTATACTGGACGTCTGATATCATTGCCATCTTTATCGTATGACGCTTTCGCAAATGACATAAGTTTATCACAATCACAAAATCTCAAGAATAAAGAAATTCGACTTTACTTTACATATGTTGGATGCCTTACTTTTTAACAAACGAGAAGGATTACCATCTTCCTAGATCAAAAAATAAACACGTTGTGAAAAAAACGTTGTTGCATCGTAAACTCCAACGTAAAATGTTAACCCCAAACTTAAGGCAAAGACCTTATTTTGGACGTCCACAATTTGACGAATAAAATTTGAGGCAAAACACCTTTTCTGAGACAAATCAAGCACATAAATCAAAAGCAAGCACGTTTCTCAAAAATAAGCATATTTACTTTATCTAAAATGGTGTTCTTGAAAATAAGCATAAATCTTGGGAATGAACACGAATTGGTAACCGTGTAACTACGTTATTTAACTTTACCTTGTTACTTCGGTACGACACAAGCCTAATAAATGTACAGCAATAGCTTGGTCAATGAGAGAGATGAACTGAGACAGACGGGAAGTCATTTCTCTCGCTTTTCTCAAATTTTCTTCTCGTAATTTTACTTTCATTTTTTGTAAGTACATAGACTCCTTCAAATAGAGAGGCTTGATGTATCGAGCCTGTAATATACAGATTGTGAGCCCTTTGCAGGTAGATTTTCAAAACGAATAGAAAAAGCGAATGGGCGAAAAGTAAAAACTATGATCTAATATACGTGCTTAATGATTTGCAGGAATAGTTAACGTTTAAAACTTGCCATAAGCACTTACGCACCGAGAAATCAAGCGACTAATTGCTGCAATATTAGTTTAACAAAAAAATCAGCTCGTGGTTTATGTCGAGGTGTCAACAGGTGGCTATGTGCTCTGGCCGTTGAGGCACATTGCTCTCTTTTAAATCAAGGCTAAGTAAAGTCACATCATATTTTATCTTCTACGTAATTCCCATTGATGAGCGCCAAGCATGAAGTCTGTGAATACCTAAATACCATTTTCAAAATCTTTGGTAAGACTTGATAAGAGAATTGAACACAGGTCTACCAGAGAATGCTTTAATCACTAAACCACAGCGCCGGTTAAAGCAGCGGGTTAGTATGCATTGTATCACTGACGTAGTGCAACTAACAATACGGCAAAAAACTACTACTAAAATTCTTACATAGAACGACTGTCTACCTGTTCTTCATAATATTTAAGTTGTTCGTAGCAAGTTTCTCTGGTAGCCTCGACCACTTTCTTTGAATAGCAGAAGAACATTTCCAATACATCCTTGGCATCTAACTTTATCCTGTTCAAAAATTTATCCGTTCCATTAAAGCTAATTGTCGCAAAACAAAACTTTAAGTCGACCAAAGGGCTTATTGTGGGACGTATCGCTTGTCTATGAAGACAACAAAAGCTAGCTTTTACCCGTTTTCTCGCTTTTAAGGAAGTTGGGCTAATTGTAATGTGCGCATCCACTATCCATTCGCTATCAAAGCAGACTTTTACTGCAAAAGCACAAGACTATGTTTCCGCAGTATAAAATATTTTCGTAAGTTTCAAGCTAAAAGACTTATTCCAGAACTATTACCACTGACCTATGCCGGATGCTAAGAAGAACTGCAAATTGTACGTTACAGTAAACTTCATTACAACAAAAAAGTAACCAAGAATTGGGTATAGGAAAAGGTCTGGGTCCAACCAAATTAAGTGTCGTCATTGGTCAAATGTGTATTTGGGTCTATATAGCAGTGTTCCCTCTAAGATTTTAGTGAGTGCGTAACCGCCGGCACAAGTGCGAAATTGCTAGCAAATGTACGAAAACCGCCGGACAAATTTGCAGGGAAAGGAAAGTCAAAACTGTGGCAATGCGCTTGCATGACGTAATAATTAGCGTGACTATGTCAGCCCCAAAATGTTCACAAACAGGTAGCCTATCGGTTGTTATAAGACGGCGGCGAAATACCTGGCTATTTTTCTTCAGTAAGTTAATTGTGAAATTTGGTCTCAAGCTTTACAGCCTTTGCAACAGTGATTCGTAAGCACTTTGGAATGACAGATGAAAAATATGTGTACCGGTAAATAAAATTAACCCTTTGCCGACGCCCGACATGAGCATGAGAACTAGAACTTTTATGAAGTAATGTGATGTTAGGTAGGTTATTACGATTATGACACAACAAAAAATACTTGCGAACTTTAACTGTTGCTTGATTACGGTAAATAATTAGACAACTTACATTTCTTTATCGTTATCAATTAAACAACTGGTTTTTGCAATTGCAAGCAAACTTTCAATCTCAGTTAGTAAAGTATTTGAAGGGAATTCAAAACTAAATTGGTTAGAAGTTGTATTTTTTTTTATTTTTAGTGTTTATAAATGGCAAGTAAAAGAAGGTTATTTATTTGTAACGTACAAAAACTGAACCAATCCCTCAAAAATTGTGTTTTTTGTGCTTAACTGAAAGCGAGAACTATGTGCTTTTTTATCTTAACAAGCACGATTGAAAGTTAGGTTTGAAACGTAAAGAAAACATAAAGATTTTAAGCAAGTTTAGTTTCAAACTTCCCTCGAAAAATGATGTCTTGAGTTAAAACTGAAGTTTGAGAGCTGCTTGCTATTACTGCTCTTTAGCTACGACTGAAATCGGCTGGGAAAAAGTAAACAAAAAACTGATTTTACTTCAGGTTAATTGCTGGAGAGATAATTTGTTATACTCGTACAAAAAAGTGAGGCAAAGACGTGCGCGATATTTAAGTCGCTGTCATTTAGCTGTTGCGTCACAACCGTGCGATGTTTGGGTGAGACGCTGCACTGCTCTGAAAAAGCATTTGTCCTAACTTGGATTTCTTTTCACTGTCTCCCGTACATTTAACAGTTGGTTAAGATTTTCCTAACAAAATTGCAAAAATTTTAACAAAATGAAAAAGTTAGCAAAAACCGCCGGACTTTTTTTACGCACTGTTGAATTTTAACTGCGAATCCGCCGGACATAATTTCGCAAATTCGCACTTTTTTTACGTTTAAAGGGAACACTGCTATATAGATGAATATGTGATCTGAAATTTATCTTTACACCTCACCTTTGCGCTTCCGCCGAAAAGTCTGGAATTGAAAACTGGAAGAAATCGGTGGGCCGTTCCGGGAAAAAACGGACCTCACCCAGCTCCTGAATTAAACGAAAGATATGCAACAAAGCGGATCCAAAACCCTGCGTGGCATGCAGAAGGTGAGTGGAGATCACTTGACGACCGCGGAGAAAACGAGCATGCCCCACATTGGCTTTCCATCTGAAAATTTAAAAAGCAGATCATAGATAACGACTCTATGCTGGAGCTATATTTTATGCTGGTTGGTTCTGCCGTTTTTTCCTCTCCCTCACTTTGCTGAAACAGAGGGACCGCGTGAAATAAAGATCAAGTTGAACACCGTAAACCAATCAACATCAAGAAAACAGAATGCCACAATCCATTTCGAACCAGACGTAAACACATTACCAAACTGGTAGCCATATTATCAACATGCAAGACGGTCGCTGGTAACTTCTAAAACTCGCCTTTTAACGAAACCAAACTTTGACTATTTTAATCCGGTGAAATGCGAGAAATATAAATCTTCAACTCACACCCATTTTTTCAATTAGGCCACATGCCATTAAGTTGAATCTATCTCTATACAAAATTTACCATTTCTCTTTAAAATATTGTGGAAAAATAGACTTCATCTATAAAAAAATACATTCAGCTGAGTTTGTAGGTCAATATGAAGTGCCTGCAACTGATTTCTATACAAGCCTAAACAAGCAGGACCCTCATCTTATTCCGAACATCTAATCTAACTTCCACAACCATACAGTCACAATTTTCTTATACTTTGCTTGATATATCTTCACCATAGCTCATGTATTCTAACAAATTAGAAAACAAAACATAACAGTAGAAGCTGGAATAGAATTATTGGAAAAGGTAAAAAATCAATAGTGCAGTTTAATAAAAAAAATTAAAATCGATTTTTTTCTAATAGAACATCACCCGTTATTTAGTGTCTACTCATATTCCAATAGAATTTGATTTTTTTTGACAAAAAGCACAATTGACTTCACACGTTTTCAAATATTTCTTTTAGGAAGCTTTATGAAAGAAGTTGTTATTGTCTTTAAAGTATCCGGATATTTCCATTTTAGTTAAACTTGCTAAACACCGGTCGTCGTGTTTGCCAGTGAAGCCACTCCTCACTGGTGTTTATTCTTCTAATCAAGTTTTATACTTCATACCTTCGAAAAATCTTCTTTGATAAAAAATCTTTAAAGAAAGGAATCTTTCTCATAGCACTCCACACAACTGCTGCCTTATTCCACTCAGCAAGGGTGAGGGTTTCCGATTCTTCTCCGTCAGGGTAAATATGTAGAACTCCAAACGAAGAAAAAATATAATGCTCTTTTTCTATTTGATCTCTTGGCACAGATACAAGATCGTACGGTCTGTACAAAAATTCTATGTTACCGCAGAAAGATTCTTTTTTTAAATATGTGAATGCAAGTTTCCGTGCAGATGGCGATACAACACATGCATCGACGATTTGAGATCTTAGCCAACAGGTATGTAACACTAGGGTTGTGGTGCAGCTCACAAGCAATTACAAGTAACGTATTGCGCTTCCATCAATTAATTTCGACGATTCCATGGAAAATTTACAATTAACCTTCACCTAAAGCATGGTTCAAGTAAGCCAAGGCCTAAAGCAATTTTGACGCTGACATCACAACTGTTCTTACTTTTTAAAGTTGGAACATAAACGCAAAAACTGGGTGAAAGAACTAAAACAACTACGCAGTTTATATCCGCTTCGAACCGCTTACTGTCGCATCAAATTTTCATCAACCACTCCCTTTAAATGCCCGATGTTGTATCGAACACAAATGATTATGTGATGTAGCTTACAGGAGTTTCTAATTGCAAACTTCATAACAATTGCGACTGCGCCATAATGGATCACAGCACAGCACATACAAAAACTTCCATAATTTTAACAATATCTTCCTACCTGTAATGCCGGTTTGGCGCCACATTTAGGTAAATAAATTTCACTTTGTGTAAGTGTTTGTGAGTTAGAAAAAGCTCCACTGCTTCTCGGCCTGTGATTGGCCTAAATTCTTCTTTGGCTTTTCCTACATTTGTATCTTTAGAAATTTTCATAAAAGTTTCAGGCTCGGACACAAAGCTGTAAAAATTCAATTTTAACTATATATAAGGTTTCAAAATGCGTAAATTAGCGTGCTTAATAACAATAACAAATTTTCAAAGCTTAAAGGGTGTGAACGTCAATACCAGAAAATCAAAAGTGATGTTAAGCGGGTCGGAAGGAGAACTGTTCAAAAGCAAGATCAAAAAATAGTAGAAGGAACGGTGGATTCAATGGAGAGTTGTGTCACGGAGTAGAAACAGTGTATGGATTTTGATATTTGGCAAGCAGAAAAAATTCTAGTGGTTGTGATGAAGCGCAAGTCACAGCAAGAGTAAGAATTGGGGGATAAAATTCAGGATATGTGGAGAGTAGTTACTATAAAATCGGTTTCCTCTAAAAATGAACACTAAAGTTTATTGCTGTCGCGTACGATCAGCAACACCGTATGGAAGCGAGATGTGGTGTTTAAAAAAATATGAAAAAGCAATTTTAAATAGAACGGAGAAAGCTATGGTGAGAGCCATGTGCAGTGGGAAAGCTGCAGACAGAGAGACAGCTGAAGAACAGATGGACATACTGGGGTTGAAGAAAACTGTAGATGGGTTAGCAACAGCGAATGGAATTAGATGTTATCGACACGTGCTAAGGAAGAATAACGATAAAGTTTTAATAGTTGCACTGCTCATTAGATGTTATGAACACGTATCTTGAATTAAGTGGCAGGAGAAAGTGACGGCGACCAAAGAATACCTGGAAGAAGCAACTGGTAGCAGAGAAGATTGATTTAAAGAAGGAAGATCTCTTGAATCAAGCAAAGAGGAGAGATAAAGCGCAAACAATTGCGGACAAAATGGGGTCAATCTGGCCATCTCCGCCAAAGGGCAATACGGGATAATAACTAAATAACCACTACCATTATTACTACTACACCAAGTTTCATTCAAAATTCTTTAAGAAAAATGTCACACATATTGTAACAAAATTTAAACCAAATAAAGGTAAGACAAAAAACAAAAAGCTTTTTAAAAAAATCATCAGAGTGCCAAAAAAGTTGATCTCTGAAAAATAAAAAATTTATTTCATTTTTCCACCCTCCCTCCCCTCCTCAACTAAGCTCTTTCAACACGGCAGCTAACTTTGCTGCAAGCTCGAACCAGCACACAGTAATAGACACTAACCTCGACGTTTCTTCCATTACCGCCGTGAATCTTTCCGGTAAATCAACGTTAGCAGCAAGACCAATAGCGCTGACTCCTACTTTTCGAACTGATTCCATTTGGGCTTTTTCGAATACAACAGTTCCGATACTTTCGCTTTAAAAATGCAAGCATTAACCCAATATGCAAATAAAAAGTTTTGTCTGAGCTTGCATTCATGCACATTAACTCCCCCCTCCCCAAACCAATGAACCCAAGAAAATGAAACTTGGCACCATAGATCACTGTTTTGAAGTAAGGGTCATAAGAGGGTTAATGACGTCATGCTGATCAGAAAGCTGTAAAGAGAGCCTTAAAATTTACTTTTTAATTGAGTATTCTTTTTGACTGAATTGATCTCAGACGGCATCATTTGGTTTAGAGCCAAAATTCCATCATACACCGTGACTACAGTTATTAATGATGACGCTTTCAATTAAGTGTGAAGACTCAATTAAGCAGAGGCTTATTTCTGAGCAGTCAAGAACAAATTTATACAAGCGACAGAGTACGGTTAAATTTTGAAGAAAAATACGGTGCGAAATTACGTACGGCATTTTCTGGCATACTATGGTACGGTGCAGAAATACGGAATTATTTTTTTCTGTACCGTACCGTACTCTTCCCGGAAGCCTAATCTAAAGTCTCGGAAAGGTATGCTTTGTTGAAACTAAAAGTCACACAAAGTTCCAACTTCACAGCTGTAACAAAAATTGCATTGTCATAAAGTAAAATTAAATTAATTGTTATAAGTTTGAGTTCATTAACCTAGAGTCTAGACCTTTCTTGAACTCTGTACTTTATGACGTAACAAACACGTTTTGAAGTACGATAACCCTGTGGAATTTTCTAGATTTGTTCTGTGATGTAACAATTGTGTTTTGCAATAGTAGAGTAATCGTGTGATAGTCTTTGCTTTACTAGAGATTGTTAGAATTATCTTTTGAACCTTCTAGAACTTAACGTTTTGTATACATCGAGCGTTGCTGCGATTATTAATCATTTTAGATTCTAGTTGGTAGATCCCAGTTAGATTGTGTTACTCCAGGGGGAGTTGCATCATTTTAGGTTGTGATTCAAGTTTCGAGTGAGATTCCAGTGGGATATTGGGGTAGTGCTGAGAGAATGCCTTTATTCGAGGGGATGCAATTATCCCTAGAGTGAGTGATTAACTATTGTCAGAAGTATTCAGTGCGGCACTGAGGTTACTTGAAGAATATGTTGGGAGTGTAATTCCCTTTGGTGAGTTTGAGGTTTTAGTTGATTATTTTGCGATTTTGGGAGTCAGCAAGTTTAGTTGTGTTACCAGTGGATTACTGGAAGAGAATGATATCAGTGGATATTTCTGAATTATTACAGAGAATTTCTTGCCGTGGATTTATCGGCAACGGCAAATATTGTGTTTGTGGAATATATTCTTCTCGTTGAGAAGTGTTTAAAGGCTTTCTTAATACAGTTGTGCTATTTTGTTCCCCTAAGTGAGGAGTGCACGCCTCCAAACGTCAACGTAGAAACAAGAGGTTGACGAGCTATTAGTTGAAACTACCAGTCCAAGCATTCCAGTTTGGCTTCGCTAAACGCCAGCTGCGTTTTACAAAAGCAAAATTTTATCGTTTTTTCTTTCGCATGTTTACCTAATACATATTTCAACTTTATTTAGATCAGAAGAATAATTCTTATTCTTAACTAGAGCAGCTACGGCGGCAAGTTATTGTGAAAACTGGTGTGAAAGTTGTTTAAATGGGTGGAGGGAGGAATTTCATCGGCAACAAAACGCTTTCGTTATGGAGTAAACACGGCTACTCATACCGTAGAAGCATATCAATTCGAATATAAGCCAAAAAGCGGCTTACATGCTACACCTTCAGTTGGTCACTTGAAAAGGAAACATCCAAAACTCTACTCCGTAGCCATCGAAGAAAGGAAAAATATCCCAAGGCGTCAAATATAACTTCTTGTTTTGAATCGCGATCGCAAGGAACAAGAAGTGCGACTGTTGGAAAATAACCTGCAACTATGATTAAATTTCACATCACAAGCCAAAGTATCAAAAATATGGCAGTTGAAGCTGTCGCTACCAATGGCCTTCCTCTTTGCACCTTTGAAAAATCTGTCATCACAAAGATGCTTGCTCCGATGTTAGACCAATTAAACCTAAAACTTACAGCTTCCGACGCACGAGCATGGGCCACCCGTGCTTATCAGAGAAAGATGATAGAAAGGAAACAGATATTTGGTGATATAATGGTTTCGATTAAAGTAGACTCTTGTAGGCGAAGAAAGCATCATTTCATTGGAATGAATTTCCAAGCAGTGTTGGATGGTACTTTGCTAGTTATCACCGCAGCTATGAACGAGTCACACGAACGAGAGACAGCTGCTGCTATACGTAAAAACACTATAAGCTGCTCGGCCAAATTTGGTATTTTGGAAAAGCAAATTTACAGCCTTACGACAAATAATGGATCCAACGTTTCAAAAGTTGGGAAGCTGATGAGAAGCGATTTTGCTTTGCCCGAAAATTTGCTGATCAGAATGACGAGTATGAATGTGATGTAACTGAAGTTTCTGACAGTTAACTTTGAGAAGACGCAATAACTACTGAAGAAGGAATTTTATATACTCAACTGAATATGCAAGACTTCTTTAAAGTTAATTCCAGCGCCAAAAATGAGAAATGTCGCCAAAAAGACCCACAAGCAGACTATCAGAGAGTTGCTCAAGCACAACAACAAACCTCTTCCTAGACAGGATTATGAGACCGATTGGGTTTTAACGTTTTTAATGCTTAAATGTATGTTACTAGCCAGCGATTTACTGGGCCACATCACTCTGGCGAATAAATCCCTCTTCTTGTCAGACGTTGATTGGTTTGCCGTACTGGAGTTTACTGAATGTCTAAAACCAGTTTATGACACCACCACTGAAATTCAGCTGAAGAAATCAACTGCTGGTGAGTTCTTCGGTGAGTGGCTGAAATGTAGTCCAACTGCAGCGCAAGAGTGTAAACAATGCTTCTTTTTTCGCATTGGCTATGCTTCATGCTACGGAACATAGAGAAACAACTTTGTTATCTAACGCTGCTTTTTTGGCTGCAGTTTGCAATGATCCAAGGTATCAGGCACTTCTAAAATATTCTCAGAAAGCATTTGCATAAGGCCTTTTGGCAGCGCTGTGGAGGCGCTTGCAAACGCTGCAAGAGTCAGTTCACACGACAGAAGTAGAATGTTTAGACTCATCCTCAGAATCTGAAAATAGATCTGCTCCTGCATCCGGGGTTTGATAATATTGATGAGATATTCTCCACTTTGGATGTGTGCAATGCCACCTCATCACAATCATCACGGGATGAGCAAAATGTAACTAAAATGATTAAGTGCTCGAACAACCAACCTCGTCTTCCCAAGAACACTAACATATTTGAATGGTGGGACAAGGAAGCAGAGTCCGATCTTAAACGCGTTGCTAATGTTGCTCTTGCTTCACTAGTTACTCAGCCTTAGTTACTTAGCCAGCGTTGAAAGAATTTTTTCGGGTTTAAGGTGCATTCTAAATGTTGAGACTTAGGTTTCAGCGATGCAATACTTAAGCCAACCGTTTGCAATATAAATGAAGTGGCTTTCAAAAACGTTTGAACAATTTTCTTTACAATTTGTAAGTTCGTTGCTGTCTTCGTTTTTTGATGGATGATAAGTTATTACCAACAACATCATTTTTGTTTTGATCGTAGAGTGTACATTCGATTCGAATATTACCAACCTGATGTCTTTTACTATTACATGAAGTAGTTGGTAGGAGGTTAATTGAGTTACCCAGTTTTCTTCAGAGGAAATAAAATTAGAGTAGCCTCTCTACTTCCACCGATATTTTTCTCAGCACACATTTGCTACTAGTAACTACATAAAATTCAGCAAAATAATTGGAACGGAAAGGTACGATATTACGATATTTAAAAAAATTCCGTCCTATACTATTACATATTTATTAGTAAAGTACGGAATTTTGGAACGATATTTTTTTGGAAGTACAGAATACGGAAAACCATTCCGTACCGTACCTAATCCCTTGCATTTATAAGGAAAATATGTACCACAATCTTGCAATTTGGTACCAGGAAAAGCACTAGTTTAACAAATTGCACTAAAGCACAGATAATAAGTTCTTTTTGAAATAAGAACATAAGTTTGCCCTCATTGAAATAGCAACGTATATTGAGTTACAGGCTTTTATGTAGATAGTACAATGTGATACATACTCGATTGCACTTAAAGTCAGCCGCTTTGGTTTGAATTGTTTTTCGCATTCATCCACATCCTTTGGAAAGCTATAAGGATTTCTACCTCCAAAGAACGATAAGTCTGTTTCACCCTTTTTTTTTTCTACAAAATACAATAAACAACAAAATCAAATTTAACAAAAACTAAAACCAAAGAAAATTGGTGTTTATTAGCTGCACAATGATAGTTCCTCCTGGTAAAATTAATTTGGCACACGCAAGCTTTGCGCTAAAGCACATGTCCTGCAATAACAGCAGAAGCACGTTGAATTTTCTGATGCACGTAAGATAAAGACACTAAAATCAGTACTACAGTTTAGAAGAAAAACTATTTTTTATCTTTTTTTACGACTTTTTGCAAATTTGTTTGTTCAAAATTGGCTAGAGCTAAAACCGTAGGAAAGTCAATCTCCTGTTGTTGTTAATAATCTTGATGTGCCCCGTTTTGCCTTCATTTGTGTGCATATTGACAAACAGGTGTTTGAAAACTACAAATTGTATGACCTCTCATTTCTAGTGTATCCCTAATAGAAAGTAGCCAACGTGGTTAGCAAACGCAGCCAATTTTTTTTGTTTACTCAGAACAAACGCGTAGTATGAATGACAAACTTGTTTAAAACTTAATTAATCTTTTAAATTGGTTGTACTGAAGCTCACGGCAAAGATTCTTCTTCTTACTCTACTCGAGGTTAGTGTTCCACCATGGTCCGTACCGATAAAGTGGCCAGGTAACAACACTAACAAGATTTTGCTAAGGTGCACCTTTTAAAAACGTTGAACAAACACAAAATTAAAAATGTGTAGTCCGTCGAAGAATTATTTTTAAAAATAAACAATTTACCAGGTGACGACTTTGCTGAGAAAGATTTTTTATTTCTTGTTCGCCATGCCATTCCTCCGCGTTCGTGGTACTTTGAGACACAGTCAGGAAAAACCTGAACATATGAAACATTTTCACGGATCAAAGACCGACTTACCTAAACGACACTGCTAAATGTTTAACGTAAGGAAGCACAGTTAATACAATAAAAACTCCAGCTAAAAAAAGTAATGACATAAAAGTATACATAAAACAACATTTTCTTACTCTTTTTAAAGTCTCCATAATTGGAACATCATAAAGCTTCTCGGTATTGGCATAATATGTTCCACATAAGCGCTCCACGTAGTGAAAAAACAAGACCGATTTAAGAAAAAAACTGTACGGCAGGACAAGCAAGAGAATTGAGTCTAAGTCGAGCCAGATCTGTACAAAGTAGTCTATTTAGATTTTTTGTTAGACGCTTCAGTAGTGATGTCGAGTAAGCAACGAACGAGCATGATCTCAATCCTTAAAAACTCGATTTTAGGAATTCTATGTGAAGTAATTCAAGGTAACAGGCCAATTACTCCCGGTCTCTTGGGTTAGGGTTAGGGTTAGGGTGCTTAACCCTAACCCTAACCAGTGGTATGTGGCCGGGGGTAAGTGTCCCAGAACCGTAATTCACACCTATATCGGCAACAAGCGGTGATTTATACTTTTGCGCAGAGCAGAGTGAAAGGTAAAAAGGATGGTGGTGAGATTAAACCCACAGCCACCTAATCCAAATCCCATCAAAATTTATTTTTCTTTTGCACAGCTCTACCGTAAGTAACCTCCAATAATAAATAAATAACTACGTTATAGACCATCACATAAAATCACTCAATGTATCAACTGTTAATTCCTAACTTCCAAGCTTTTAAATTTATGACCCTTTTAATATTTTCAAACATTCTGCTTTCCTCTTTCTGCCTTTCTTTCTAAGGACATACAAAAAAAATAACTGAAAATTTTTGTACAGTAAAACTCATGTCATCCACTTGGATACACTCCAGGAAGAGAAAAGTAAAAACTACAATTGCCAAGTGCTAAAGCAATAACCAGAAATATACTTATCAAAAAGTAACAAAACATATGTACGATTAACAATACCAGTATCAATGTTGAAAAATATACTTCTGTATATGCCACAACAGCAACATTTTGCTCAATTAACACATCCTTTACCTGCTTGTCTACATTTGATTGAAGAACATGAATTATGACTTTAACAAGCTCTTTTGCCAATTCATCAATATCTTCTACATGTGGCTGACCGCGATAGTTGATTGAGTAATCAAGTTGCCTTCGAAGTTGCCCCATCCATTGTGAAACATTAAGACCACTTCTAAAAATGACGCAAAACATCAAGCATAATGGTGACTTTGTACGCTGCTAAATAGTTTAACAAATAAATACAAAAAATTTGAATTTTAGACTATGAAGACTATAAAAAAGACTTTGAAGGCAATCTTTCTCTGGCAAAATTACTCGTAACTACGATATATGCAACTGGTGCATAGAAACAATAAACAGCTAATGGGAGAAACAGATTGAATTAACTTTGGAACAGCAGTTTTGACAATGCAGTTTTCTTAAACCTAATCATTTAAAAAAACTCAAGAGGCACAAATGCACAACAAACTCCATTTTATTGCAAAAACAAACTTAAACAATCTTAGCAACATAAGTTCAGTAAAAGCAACAAACGTTGCATAGAACCAACCGACATTTTCGATAATTTTCCAAACATACTTGGAAGAATAATTATTTGCATATTGAATCATAAAATCTCAACCCATACATTGTCAACTGGGTAGTTTGAAAAAAGATTAAGTAAAAGTGATTTTGCCCTTGACTATGCATTATTATTTTTCCAAACAATGTTCCAGAACCAAAAGTATTTACTTAAAAACAAAATTTACAAAAACAAATGAAAGTAGGCAAAACCTTTGCCATTTGACAAATGTGGGAACAGCATTTTCAATCCCGCAAACTCACAGGACAATATGCCAGTCATTCCACGTGGTGCAAAAGTGGAGCATTCGTGCAGCATATGATCTGCAGTTAGTGAGGCTAAACATGAGCATTAGTCCAGTCATGCTTCTAGAATTTCAACATTCAGCTTGAATGGCCCGTTATTACTTTCAACTCACACCTTGATAAATTCATGAAAAAGAAGAAATCAAAGTGCCAATACGAATGAGAACAACAACCCAGTCATCGTAAGGTTTAAATACACAGTTATTTGATTACTGTCATTAAAAAAGCAGTCAAAAATTTATCAGACACTGTTGCCGATTTGTGATAAATATAATGATGAAGTTTCAGAATGGGTTAATATGCCTTTATTGGAACAACAGTAATCAAATGATTACATGCTCAAATCAAACAATGCCTGCATTGTTCTGTTCTGTGGGAAGACACATTATGGTATTTTCTATGCATAATAAATTCTGCAAAATTACCAAACCACCGAGCAATTCAAGCTTATTTTAAAATATTGAAAGATCAAAACTCTGAAGTACAGAGTACGCCTACATAAATTGTCACAAGCTTAATGCCACTGAGGTGGTCCTGCAGCTTTGTTGACACTAAATAATTCTGTGTTCAAGACTTATTCATTATTTTACATTTCTGTTACAGAATAAACTGTCCATTCATTCATGCATGTAATTGCATTTTCTTTTTCACTTCTATCATATTTTGTGACTACTTTTTCTAGCTGAATTAGTGCTGTATTTTTTTTGCTATTTCAGGGCATGCAAAGTGAAGATAATAAATAAAAAAATAATATTCAGTACTAACTGTATAGCTGATTTCATTCCATCGCCTGACGGAATGCTCGGTAGTTTTGGAGCAGAAGGAACAAAAGTAACGTTGTCTTGATATGATGCCATTGTATGTTTAAGTGTGACTCAACCAAAAGAAGACAATCTTTGTTCTTATTTGCTGAAAAAATATACTTTAGATTACTACTCAATCACAAGCAAATCCTTGTGATTTCAAGAAAGCTTAAATAAAGTAACCCATATCTTCAACTTTAAACCATTTTGCTTTATTTACAAGAAAATGTAAGGAAGAACATATAAACTAAAATGTTTATATAAGTAAAATTACTGTATTCTCTTCAGCTTAACATGCTACTTAATAATGAAAAGGGGAAAATAACTAATTAGTCAAATCATATTTTGAACAAAAAACCAAAAACGAACCATAACGCATTTTTCAAACATTTGCAATTGTGTAACAACTGGCAGGGCTGCAAAGAGACATGTAAGTCATTTAGTCCACAAACAAAATCAAAATATGTAATTAGCAATGAATTTAGGCAGACCAAAATTAGATAATCAGTAATCTAGATTTACTTTAACTACACAAAGTCAGTAACACAAGAAAACATTAAATTTGATTATCATACATGATTTTTATTGTGTCCTGGTCAGATGTTTTTTTATTTTTTCTTTGATCTGTTTAGGTTTTTTCAATAAAACAAACTAAACTTTCAATTTAACATTGGTGTTTTATATTAAAAAATTTGCACTAAATGTACTTATTGGTGCTTTGCTAGTTTCACATGACATTTTTTGAGAGAAAACTTGACATCGTATGCAACCATTATGTGTCCTAGACACAGAATTTTTCAGCAAAAGGTCAGAATTCAGGTTGTTGGCAAGTGCAGGATGAGCAACAAAACCATAACTCTTCACAGTCGTGAGATGTCTGATTGTGGTCACTAAAGTTTTTCTCCAATACCTCAAGTTGCACAAAAGCAATGATTCTTGTTTGGAAGTACTAGAAAGAACTTTTGAGGGTGCAAACTTTTCTGCCAGAATTTGCATTACTAACCCAAATAAAGGTTCACATGCAAGGTGCAGA
The DNA here is from genome assembly GCA_963675345.1 of Trididemnum clinides. NCBI lineage: Eukaryota > Metazoa > Chordata > Ascidiacea > Aplousobranchia > Didemnidae > Trididemnum > Trididemnum clinides. Next base: position 10,380,500 of record OY776285.1, read on the forward strand.
GCATGATTTCTCTGCACTTAAGGCAAATCTTTTCTTTTTAAAACAAAATGTAAAGAAATATCACTCAACCATGATACAGTTGCAACCTCTTCAAAGCAACCATGGCAAATATATTTTTATGAACAGATAACTGTGAGGTAACGCAAAGTATAAAACTTTCATAAGCTTATTGAAAAACAGCTTTTTCATCGTTTAAAAACAGCTCTTTTTAAAGCTATATTAAAGTGCTGCACCTCCATGCACACACAGCACTCACATGCACATGCATGCCCACAAACAGCATATATTTTTAATTTATTGTCAAGCATATCTTGTCAGTTATTTTGGTTCTTTAGTTATGCTTAACATGCTGATGACTGATATTTTGTCAGAAGGTAATTCTTGAGTTTTTTTTTAAATGTTAGGGTTAGTTGACACTGCACGGCATTGTGATGGGCATTGTGCACTAGTATAATTTAATAAAACCCACAAAATACAAATTTAATTGACTACTTGGGCGAAATATTGAGGTATAAAAGAAAAGGTTGAGCAGTTCATAACAACCAAATAAGAAAGCTTCACAAATTGGGATTTACTAACTTTAAAAAGCTTCTATTTCCTGCTTCATATATTGTTTGTTTTTCAAATACTTTATTTATTGTTTGTTTTCTTTTTCAAATACATTCATGCAAACACCTTTTGCTGAAAGTGGCATGTTTTTTCTTATCAAAAGCCCAAATGTGTGCGTGCAGTTTTATCACCATGGTGTAGGACTGTGGTATTTCTGGAAATTTTGCCATTATTTATATAGGTGATTATTTAAAACATTTGATTGATTGGTGCAAGAGGTACAAAAATATATATTTCTTGTGTAGGGAGTCCTGGCTCCAAACACATTAAAAACCACTGCCCTAAAGAAAATAGCAATCAAAATAAGAAGAGTACTTTACATTCTACTTTGGTTGGTATATTTGTGCTTTTCATTCAAGCAAATGTGTGCTTTTTAAATTTCTTTTTTATCAGATGAGTATGTAAGTAGATTTATTGTGTTTAGTTTTATGTATGTTTTTATTTTCTTTCAGCTTAAACCTCACAAAGGTTTGTCTACTATTAGTTGGATTAATCCACTTTAATATCATATCTGTGAAATCACGTCAAATTCTGAAATGCTATTTACTGTAAGCTACTACAACAAACAAAATTTGCTGATGCTAGAGTAAACAAGATCAAAGAACTAAGAGCAATGAAGAACAAGTCTCTAACTGTTTTATTTTTTTAGGCAATGGCTATTTTGTTTAATGGCTTATTTAGTCAACAGCATTTTACCCTTGGAATCTATTTTGCCATTGAACGTTTGCAATCACCCAATTTCATTAATATATTAAAATGAAATGGCTATGTTGCCATTGATAGTATTTTACCCTTGGAGGATATTGCCATCACCAATAATGTGTGTTTAAATAGGTATATTTGCTAGCATTCTGACAGTTTTGCTGTGGTGTAGTGGATAGTGCAGCTGCCTAGAAATGTGGTGGTAATGGGTTCAAACCTTCACTGGTAGGGTACTAAGACAAAGGCATGTACCATAAGCCAGGGCAACTTAAATTAAAATCGACATGTTATCTCTCGCAGTTTCAGATAAACATGTTTGATAATGAAAGGTCTAATCTCTTCACTTAGGCTTTGTCTGACTACGTAAGTAGTCACGTGATTGCACCAATCAGTCGCTAGTGAGTAATCAAATTCACCCCTACAAATCATCTGACAGTTTTAAATTGTTGATCAGAGAAACCCCATAAATAGAGCGACTTTGATTAGTTTTATAAGTTATAAAAAGTTATTGGGAACAAAAGACGAATATATTTGCATTTATTTGATATGTGAAGCAAGTGGAAGAGGAGACAGAAAAAATTGGTTTAAAAAAGGAGGATGCCTCGAATTAAGCAAAGTGGAGAGATGGAGTGCGACAACTGTAAAAGAAATGGGATGAAACCAGCCATCTTTGCTAAGGGGACAATACTAGATAAAAACTAAACTACTACCACCACTACTACTACTACTACTACTACCAACACACTACTCGTGAGCTGTTAGATTTCAGAAAAAATCGTTTGACTAGTAGCCAAAGAAATTTACATTTAGAACCTAAATTTTTGAATTTCTTCACTTTTTTGCAAAAAAATCCCAAAATTTCGTGATTGATTCCACAAATTTCCCAAAATCCCAAGAAATTTTCACAAAAAAAGCCCAAAAAAATCCCAAGTGGCTTTCAAAATTCCTATGATTGGCAACTATGGCTATTTACTGCTTATGAAGAATTCGTGTAAAACTCACCTGAAAAACGAATCATGAAGTTATTTCAAAAATTGCCAAAGCAATGGCACAAATGATTACAGAGCTGGTTACTCAAAATTAATCAATTATTAATCAAAGTCACCTCCATTTACAACACACCTTTACATTGAAATTGACCACTCAAAAATCACATGTTTAATAAGCCAAAAAATTGGCCAATCACAAAGGTCTGACAACAAAACGGCTTTCAAGAGTAAAAGGCGTTAATGGCAGTTAACCCTTGGAAGCTATTTGGCGATTAAACATTTGTGATTGAAGATTTGAAACTGTAGTCATCACATTTGAAGGCAGCTGCAACATCACTACACCACAGCATCACTGCCAGGAATGTAGCAAATATGCCTATTTAAACCCACATGAAAGGTGATGACAAAATAGCTTTCAAGGGCAAAAAATCATCGTCAAGAAAATAGCTACTACCTAATAGTTGGGCTACAGCTTCTCCAGCAAGAAGTGCCAATAAATTGACTAAACAATCTAGCAATTGGTTGACGCTTTCTGGTTTTTGCGTCAGTAAGATTTGCTCACGCATATCAACATTTTGCAAATGTTTGAAGAATTCAAAAGCAAAATAAAACACTTTCTATATCTATCTATAACTTTACAGCTCACCTAGGTTTAGTGTTTAAAGTATTGTTACCAACTACTTACATCTTAAATTTTGAAATGCTTGTTTACCAGCTACAAGGATTCAGTTGAAACTAATGATTGCTAATCGAAACAAAAACAACATTTTCTGCTTAGGTCCAACAGTGGTAGTACCAATATATTGTTACACACATGATAGAAAATAGCTTCGTTTGTCGCCTCGACAACCAATATTTAGCTATTTTAATTTCAAATAAAATACAAGGAATTATTTTAAACATTTTACGTTTATTTAAAGGAGTAAAACCACAACATTCTACAGCCATTTCTATTTAATATGATTGGCACTTAGAATTTTAGATTAAATGAATTTAAAAGAGTAACAAACTTGCAACTATTGCTTATACAGAAATTTTCAAGTTAGCTTGTTTCTTTCTTTTGCTCGGTTGAGGAAGTTGTTCTACGGGGTCAATAGTCTTAATTCTCGAAAAATAGAACCAAATACAAGTTAGACATCATAAAAAAGCAAAAAATAAAAGCAGTAACTATACATTGGCCAACAATACAAACTAAAATTTATGGTTTGAAACATGAAAAACCCTTAGGTTATCAATATCAAGATGCTCCCTGTCAGCGCTGAGAAACCGATCGAACTGTTAATATTTCCTTTTTCTTTTTGGCAACCCTGCAATTTGTTTTTCGCTCAGCGTGGTCTACCGGTATCACTTTGTTTTAAGCAACCGTGTTTTTGTTTTATAACGTGTCATTTTTATCTTAATTAATGGTCTGAAGACTAATAGTTACGGACTAAATTTGCTTAGAGGCCGCTTAATTAGTTGCTGGTAGCCTACTGACATTTTCGGTTCAAAGCCGATTTGCAGAAAGGTAAGAGTAGGCTAGGAATAAAATCTGCTGGTTAAAACTGTACTGAAAATTAGTGTGTGACTATTGCCTGTGCTTTAGCGGAGTGTACAAGGTTTTTTAGTTGGCTATTGTCTGTCCTGATTGTCCAAATAAAGTACTGTAGATCCGTGAATTGTGAAGGTCACTGATTGCAGTAAGCGAAAGGACAGAAGCCTGCTATTTCCCATCAGCTTTTTCGAATAGGATCCGCGTTGGCGTATTCACGGGCTGCTGAGCCTTACACTCCCAGTATGTTGAGTATACTGATATGTTTTCCGTTACCGCAACTGATTTTCAAAAAGAGGAATAAAAATAGTTCACATAGCCTACAGCAATCTTTATCTGGGAAGACATATATATGTAGTCTGTTGCTACGTATGGCATACAGGCAGGCACCAATACAAAGGCCGAAACGAATCGATTTTGTTGATGGGGCGACCGTGACTTCGGTATGGCTTTACGAATATTCTTCCTGAATGGGACAAAGCGCGCATTCGCGTATTATCGTAGGTCAAAATTATTAAACCCCTGAGTAACCTTCAAAAAAAAATCCAAAGGTTGATTCGATTAAATAGTTGGTTAAGCCGGTCCAGCAAGATAGATCAGCTCTATAGCAAGATAGATCAGTCTATGCACTATAGCACTATTAGGCTATAAGCAGCGAGCCGCTATCTGTAATTGCGATTGTGACAGCAATATTACACCACTGCCGGTAGAGCGCACTCTCTAGGCTAACTAAAGAACGGTTGAAGGTACTAACGTTTAAAACTCAAGCCACCACAATAAATGAACAAAGACTAATACCAATACACAATTGTAAGCTAGCCTGCAAAATTTTGTACACAATTCAAAGTGGAAACTTAACATCGCTAAAAGACGTTATCTATGTAGTTTTGGAAGTTTTATTAGTGAATTTCCGCGGAGCACCGCTATGACTCATCTTTACAGCGAGGACTAAATGGAAACCTTCATGAAGAATTGCCAAAAAGAGAAAACAAACAACGGAGGCAAGGACAAACGAGTAAAATCGTGCGAAGTGAAACAATTATCAAAAGTGGCTTACATACGGTAACAACGACGCGTCTCTCTCCACAACACAATGTAATGCTAGTATTCAATGTTTTCAAAACTTTGTTTAGAGTTGCTGTTAGTCAAAGAATGCCACTTTTGCACCGATTCAATAAACCTTTGTTTCGTTCATTAAATTGTTCTACAATCACTCCAGAGCAATAGATTTTTTACAGCAACGTAAAAAAGGGCAATACTGTTTGATTGAATGCCATTACCATATAGTCAGGGACCTAATTTGGTAACAAAACTTTTAGGGGACCAACTTTGTGTTATATCAATATTGTCAGCCGTCACAAAATACGAATACAACCAAACAAGTTAAAAAAACACAAAGGCATCAAAAGGAAGCTGTGCCCCCTCCGAATCTAAAATTGAGGAGTGCAACCTGCGGAAAAATGCGGTCAAAGGGATTATCAAATGTAATGGCTGAAGGGATTGTCAGATGTAGACCTAGTCATAATTTTGAGAGTTTTTTTTAAATCGCTTCCCCTTTCATAATTTCTCAGCTCTCTACCTACCATAATCTATGCACTGTCAATTGAAAATCTTATTACCAGATTTAAGAAAATTTCACCAAATATTCAAAGTGTCGCTAACAAAATCGTGGAGCTATTTTAGGGAAATTTTTGCCCAAATGGCCTCCAGTGGCATGTTTTCAAACCCTCCAATGACTCGTCAATTCTGCGATACTTTGCAATTTAAGAGTCACTTTTCAAATCGCTCCAGAAATCACAAAACCCTATCAGCAAAGAACTTCTAGTGACACCATCGGTGGCTTACTAGCAAAAAATATATCAAAAAAATTAATAGTAACTTAATCGTCATTAAATGCACATTAAGGCTGTTCAAAAATATACTTTTTTAAAACTCGGAGGTCACACCCTAAATTGGTTCCAATTCATGATAAAAGATCCCACCAAAGATTTGAGCTCTCTCGGCTAAGCATTGATCGTGTGAATCCACTTTAAAGTTTTGTGGAGGCAACATGGGAATCAAAACACAAAATTATTCATAACTCCCAAACCAGAAGTTCCAAAAGACCATATCGCTTTTTAAAATTTGTAGAATACCAATACACATTACACTAAAGTATAAAAAATGAATATTATTTCTAGCAAAAAAATAAACTTAAAAAATAAAAATTTGGGCAAAAAATGAAATTTTTCGAGATATGTTCACAAACTTTCAAGAAACATGAAGGAAATCCGGCCACTTGCGTTAACGCAAACAAAACCGGATTAAAAATGTGAATCTCTCTTTCTCTGACATAACTTGTGACAAATTTCAAAGACAAATTGTTAGAAAAAATTTTTTTCGAAGTGTTTAGAACATTTTTATAGTGAATATAAAATTAGCCTAAAAAATAAACATAAACGGGCGTTGGAGTGTTACATCTTAAATTGTGATAGTCGTTAGTTTAAGTGGTACAGTATTTAACCCAGTTATTAATCGTGAAAATTGCTACTTATCCATATGGAAGTCAAGTTTCCAGTTTAAACTGATAGAATCCTGCTTATCAGTTTAGTTTTGGAGCCAGTTGCCAGTTTAAGTACAAAGAAAACCAATCTATAGCAGTTATAAGATTTACGAAAACCGTGAATGATAATTGTTAGCAGAGGTGGTCAGCAGTAAAGTATTTTTACTTGAGTAAACTACTAAAGCATTTTTTTAGTAAAATGCTACTTACTTGAGTAGTTTTATTTTTCCCACTTCTACTTTTACTTAAGTAATTTTATTTGCAGTAGGCTAGCATTAGTTGAGAAATTGCAAATTTTGCTCAAGTAAATGCGAGCAAACCAAGTTTTGTGGGGTTGGATTGTTAAGTGCAACACATGAAAAACCTAGCTTGTTTATTAGTTGGTTAAAGCGTGATTATTTCGGAGATTACAGACTATGGCATAACCAGGGATTTAGTAGTAGCTACGCATCATGTAATAAATAAATAAATTGGCAACTCTGCATTTGGCAGTAATTTTTGTTTGTTCCGTCACTCCCGTATTGCAGATTTCAAGTGTGTGTTGCAACACGTCAAAGTGTGGTTTGGCAACTTTGATAAAATCGCGTCCATTTCAGACTCTCATTTTACTTTTATGAATGTGTAGCAAAACATCACAGCGAAATTCGTTAATGAGAAAAATAGCATTTGGAGGTTTGGTTTGGGAGAGGTTAGCCTTGTGTTAACTTATGAGGCCAGGCTAAATTTTTATGTAGGCCTATCTTTCTACCGATAGCGAAAACGCAGCTCTCAACAGATTGCAATTTACAACCAATAGCCTATCTTAGTTTAGGCTACGTAAGACGTTAGGTGATTCAAGCATTAAAGTTAGTTAACCTGCTTACAAGACTAGGCTATCAGGCTATAAGCTGGTGACTTGTGAAAAGCTGCTGTTAAAAGAGTTTTTCTACTTCAAAATTTAGCTGTTTAAAAATTGTAAGTTCGACTAATATCACTGCATTAATTGAAGACTTCGTTTTATATTCATTTCAATCTGAACATGTAAACAATCTACTTATCAGCTTTAGCATCAGATAGCGGAGGTGTATACCAGTGATTTTATTACCAGTATGTATCAGTGTATGGCGATCAGCTGCTAAATGTTATCCCAGTAGATCTGCACCCTGATAGACTGTTTGCTTTTCTTTTATTTGCCAGTTGGCTTGTGGGTGCTAGTTCCATAATTGCACAAGTTTTGCTGCTACACTAAGTTAGTGAGTATCTGAGACTATTTTTATAGTTTTTATTCAATAGACTATATTTGTAGTTTTTATTCAATACTAGTGATTGTGTGTAGTTTAGACTCAGCAGCTGAGTTCTTTATTCAATTACTCACCTGCATAAATTGAAGATATACTTTGTGTTAAAGGCCTTGACTATCTGAGGCAGCAGCTGCAACAACTTTCGGAGAGCGCGAACAAAACACCCGAGGAGAGTACGTCAGACGATGAAGATTTTTTTTCTTCAATGTAGGCCTACAAGCGATCCTCAAAAGCACCTGCTGAATTGGATAGTTACTTGGGGATGACGTCCAAGGAGTTGAATGTTTTCAATTCTTTTCCAAAATTGAAAAGCTTATTTCTTATTCTTAATACTCCAATACCAGCATCTGCTGCTTGCGAAAGATTGTTTAGCTCGGCTACATTAATTTTCTGCCCAAAGCGAGCAAACATTGGTTCGAAAAATTTTGAAAATCAGCTATTGTTGAAGCTAAATGCCAAACTACTTTTGAGCCCATGAAAAAGTTTCAATTTTTACTTAATGACGTTCTGTGCGAGATGTTTCGCTCAACGAGATTAAGTTTTTGTTAAAGGCAGATGAGAGATATTTCGTTTTTCGTCTTTTTAACATTCAAACTGAGTGGACTGTAATGGCCAAGTCTGAATGTTATTTAGTTACGACGTTACTTGAGGTGGCACCATTCGTTTGAAATTAAAGGCTCACTGAAATCAAATTGAAGTAAAGTTGTTAAAATGACATGTTTAAATTTGTTTTAGCACTTTTGCTAAATTTGCGTTGTGAAATGTGGTCGCGAATTGCGATAACAAGGAAACTGAGGAAATATTGTTAAAAAACACACGCTTCTAGTTGGCTGATCGTAAATGACGTCATTGACCGGCTTGGTCTACAGGCCAACATTTCAAATAAGCTACTGATGCTGAGTTTAATAACTAATACAAGCAATGCAGGAACCAAAAAGGGCGATAAGTTCATAAATTGTTGGTTATTTTATTTAGCATGCAAGATATGCTTTTTCAATTAAATGTACTGCTAATTAGACAGCATTTGTAAGCGTAGATTAGAACCTACAAAATGGCTTCTTTTGGCTGTAATGTTTACGAATTTTAAATGAAAACTTTAAAATTCCTGAAAGCATGGTGCTATATCTGCTTTAAGTAGCTTTGCAACTAATAAGCATAGGCTTCCAGAAGTTGTACCACCATTTCATAGTGCTGCAAGTAAGTTGCGCCCAAGTCGGCTGTCAGCGCTGCGATAAAAACACCAGTTGTCTATTTTATTTAACAGTGAGATGATGAATGCATATCACAATACAACTATGAGTGCAGAAATTCAAAAAACTTATTCAGAAAATTAAACGTTTAGCACTTTATCTAAAAAACTACATTTGTATCAAAAGCTCATTCCTTGTCATTGGTATTTGTGTATGTTATTTGCACAAGTCGCAAGAAATAAGGACTACTGTAACACTATATTTCTTTCACGAGTTGTAATAGCTGATTTTTAGTTTTCACATAATTATCGAAATGAGATTATGCTAAAAAAAATGCTTTGGATACACTACCCAACACTCTTATCAAGCGCAGTGACAAGTTAGAGGTAAATTGCAACTCACGGGCTATTTGCTACTTGACACAAAAAGACCCAAGTTAAAGTCAGTATGTTTTTACTGAATACTAAAATTGGATAAACTATTTGGTAGGTGGCTAACATAAAAATATTATAACCTCTTGTATGGAAAACTACGAGCGTATTCATTGTAACTTGTTGCAAATGCTAAGAGCGAAGCAAAAGAATAATTAAGATATGAAGCTTTTTAGAAGATGTTTTTTCAGGTTAAATATTATACGTTGCTGGAAATTAGCTTGATTTATTACTGTATCCAGCACAGTAAAATAGTATTGTTCTAAACTATTAGTTGATTTTACTAGCTCAGCTTTTTAAAGCACAGTGTTTTGGGTTTCAAATTATTTCCAATTTAATCTGGCTTTAAAGCAAATGATCAATTTACTTTTTAGTGGTATCTACCGTTACATCAACTTACTAACTACTGGTGAATATATTGCGGTGCATTTTTGAGTTTCACAACACCGTTTTTCCGATTTCTGGTTACTAAGCATATGCTTACTAATAGGTCTTATCAGCGGTACATATCATTAAAAAAGGATACCTCTCACTTTGCTGTCTTGCTAAATAAAGAAGCTTCCCAATTTAAGAACTTATCGCACTTTTTGGTTCCTGCATTACTTGTACTAGTTACAAAACTCACCATCAGCAGCTTATTTGTATTGCTAACCCAGAGACCAAGCCGGCCAACCACGTCATTTACGATCAGCCAATCAGAAGCGTGTGGGTTTTCAGCAATATTTTCCCAGTTTTTTTGTTAATGCCGTGACCACATATCATAACCTAAGTTTTAAAAATTTTCACGTTTTTACAACTACACTTTGATTTCACTTCAGTGGGCCTTTAACTGCGTTACTTTTACTCTGCTGCAACTTGGTAACTGATGGTGGAAGAAAACGTAGACCACGTGGATTGTGGAAGTGTTGGTTTTCTATGTGTTTCTTCTTATGTTTGTGTTTACCTGCTCCCCAAAACGCGTCAGTTAAGTACAAAAAATATTTTTTTGTAAATTTTGTCTTTTGTACAACATCCTAATTTTTGTTGACTCTAAGGCGAATGGTTTTTATTTTGTAACAACTAATTTTATAATATTTGGATTCTTGTGTGTAACATCTAACAATACAAGCAATATGTTCCATATTATTTTTGTAGATTGAGCTGTCAGTTTCAGCTAATGTCTTCGCAAGATATTGATAACTGATTAACTACTTAATACACTCATCGCCTGCTGGGAATTAAAACGCCTTTTAAATATTGGTACAAGTAATTCCTCTCAGGAAACGGGACAGGAAATTTCCCGGGAAAAATAAGATTTGCCATTTCTCGTTTCCCGGGAAAATTTGAGCAGATCCTGGGAAACGAAGTAAGTTTAATATTCCGTTATGAGCATAAATTTTCGATATTCCTTTGATTGAACCTTGAAAATCAAAACTTTTCGACTGCTTGCTTCTTGGGAAAAATTCTGTAAATTTCCGAGATTCTTAGAAATTTGAGTTTAAAATTTCCTGTTTTCTGGAAAGTCAGATGGTAGGAAAAGTAGGACTCTTCGTTTAACCTTTGCACCAGTAGTTTTGTTCAGCTTTATTAGCAATGTTCTTCAAATTGCAGAGATATATGAATATTAACTTAGAGCAGTGCTAAAGGTTCCTCCTCTAAGTGTGCCAATTAAAAAAAAATTGCCCCTAAGAGAAGTGCTATTTAAATACCATTTGCTCCTCAGTTAAAAAGAACTCTATACCAATTAGATACTCGTCGGTACATTAGCAAAAACAACGATTATCTGATCATTACTACTGGTACCGTAAGCTTTCCGGTATGGCGACCTTACTAGGAACTTCACAATTCAACAATAACTCAGCAACACAAAGAAACACGTTCCCCACACCTGTAAGCTTGCTTGTTGTGTCCTTGGGCAAGGCACTTAACGGCATGCCTCCATTTTTATGTGGTAAACAGGTGGTGGGGCCAAGCAGTCTACCCGTCGTATTGGCCCAGTCTGACGAAAGACATGCAAACAGATAATGAGCTCATACGCATAAAAAAATGAATCGGTGCCGTAAGTTTTCAAATTACCCTTGGTTGAGCAGCCTAGGCAATAGCCCAAACAACTGTTTAAGGAGTACCGGTAGTTAAGGTCACAAAATAACATCTGATATATCAATACGACTGGTCTACAAGCATTTATTGACAAAAAATTACTGATTTTATTCATCAATATCTAATCCAACATATGACAAACGATGCAGAAGTCTGCCATGTCATTTAGGCTGCAGTATAATTTAAGATTACAGCTTTGAATATGCTTCTGCAACTAAATATACTGTATAAGTCGCACATTACAATTAACTTAACTCAACTTTCCCAAACACGCTGATTAATCGAATATGAAACCCTCACAGAAGCTGGCTACAAATAAGCCTGCATGTTTAGCCCATAAAATTAGCCCAACTATAGGCTATAACAAGCAAACCTTAACACTTCTTACCTTACTTTGACTTTAGATTCATTCCTTAACATCAGCAAAACAACATATTTAACAACTGTCACGTTTATCTATTTGATTTGCAAAAGCGATATCACTCCATTTAATTCAATGCAAAATCACTGAAAGTAGTCAGCCACTTTTTTCGAAAGCGCATTTTGATGACGTTTGATCACGTGCGTGCAACCTTCCTACACAATTATGCACCAGAATGGAGCCTTACAATTAACGAGCAGCTGTTTCCAATGAAAAATAGGTGCCCCTTCATTGTATTTATGCCAAACAAGCCAGGCAAATTTGGCATGAAATTCTGAGTGTTGGCTGAAGTAAAGTCAAAGTACGTTTGCAATTTTTTTCCGTATTTGGAAGCTTTAAAAAAATTAGCGAAATGGGAAAACCTTGGCCGAAAATGTGGTGATGAGGCTTACTGACTGCCTGCAAAGAAATCGCGGATACAATGTTACCACTGACAAATTTTTATCAGTGTACAAGTTGCTGCCTTGTTACAAAGCAAAGAAATTACTGTAGTAGGAACTGTCCGTGAAAACAGTAAAGGATTGCCAAAGGAAATTACTGATAGCAGCAAGGAAAGATTTTTGGGCAATTTTTTCACAATGCTAGAAAAAACTGCCTGTTGGTAAACTACCAGTGGAAGCTGAAGAAAAAAGTAAATTTTATTTCAACTATGCATGACGCCCCGAATACAGACGGAGCAGAGAAAAGGATGCCACTGGTTAAACATTTTTACAACGAAAACAAAGTTGGGGTCGATGTATTCGACCAAATGACCTGCAAATACACTGCGCACACATCCAGAAGAAGATGGCCCTTAGCTGTCTCGACCAACATACTTGGCATTGCAACACTGAATTCTTGGATTGTTTACAAGAGAGCTTCTGCACGAAAAATTACGTGATACAACTTTGTCCTTTAGGTGATTGAAGGCTTGAGAGAAAGCTCTGTTGCACAACAAGTAACGCAAGAAAATACTGTAGAATAAGCGAGTGTGCAACGACCTTCTGGAAAACATCCACAAATCGCTGGTGAGAAATGCAACAACAACAACACGGTTTCCATTTGCCAGCACTGCAGAAAGCCCACTTAAGGAAAAAGCGGTAATGGTGACTGGAAATTTACCGAATGTTAGTAATGCCTTTTGCCACAGGACTGATTATTTGCGTCGCATAGCACTCACAAGTGTAACCTCCGTGGATTTCACTTGTATATAGGAAATTCGCAGTGCAGAAAAGCTTGTTTTTTGAAAGAAGTCGATTGTGTACAACTATTTGGCGTTGGTCTAGTTGCCACATTGCAAGAGTTGCCTTCCAGTGACGTGACTACTGACTACGACTTGTTTGAAACTCGAACTGTGATAACATAATTGTATATTGTGCAGATCATCCGGTCTTGTGTAGTATGCGTAATACTTTTGCGAAAAGTAAACAACCACACAAACGTTGTCACAAAGTTGATAAAGTATACAAGTAAAAATAAGACTGAAGTAACGTATCATTTTAAGAGGTGTCAAAATCGACACCTCTGGTCGTTCTTGGTACTTTTTTCACGGCCATCCTATAATTTGAAAGTTGTTTTTGGCAATGAAAATACGCAATAGTTTGCAGTACAATGACGACCCTATCTGAAATTGAATTAAATATCAGTCTGCTCGCGAGTTATACCAGTTTGATTTATATTTTATTCTCTACAGTATTCTTCGTCTCAACTTTTGACTACTGGCGCTGGTGTACTCTGTGCACCGCACGTGTTTATTTAAGCATACCTTCTTTTTGGTTGTTTTCTGCTTCACCCAATCTCGTTGCGCCTTAGTGATGACACTGTTTTAGAGTGGTTTCGCTCCAGTTTGTTTTTATGTTGTCAGAAAATGCAAAGTTTAAGGTATTGTTTGGTGCACAAAATACGCCTCGCTAGTAACTATGTACAAAATTAGGACGCAAAATTTTTGTCAGTCCTGCGGAAAAGCAAAGGAACAGAGTGACCACAATGAAAACCTTATCATACTATGACTTGGTGTGCAAAGAACATTTGGTAACTAAAGTGCAATGCAATACCTCTGCAAACGTGTCATAGACAAAAACAGCATTGCACAAGGATGAATGAGTGTATGGGGTGCCAACTACAAAGTACGCGGTAAAGCAAAATTTTGCATAGTTTAGAACAAATCATACCGCAATGATAGCATTTTTCCTTTTCAAAGACAAATCATACAGCAACAAATCCGTGTGACCAAATTCTTCCGCGGGCCGCAAATACGGGGTGTTATAAACCTTGAAAGGCAGAGACGTAGCAGCCGCCCCCAAACCCCCCAATTGGGGGGGCCCAGGCCAACTTTGGGGGCCCAAGTTAGTCTGAAATTGCTTTTTGGCTACGTGACTATTTTCAGTTCAGCAGACTTGTTTACAACCGATTTAAACTGTAGGAAGAAATTGGCTTGTGACATCATAAGTGAATGCAACGTCATTTTATCTCGCAGAATCTAGAATATTTCGAATGATTTTCTGATAGAATCTTGAATATTCGATTGACGTAACAATGCCGTTGTTACGCAACAATCATAGAATGGTCTGGAATTCTGTTTGGCTATAAACACCGGGACAATATATATATACACTGCAGAGTGCAGATAAAATATTTTATTGACATTGTATAGAATGAAACGTTCAAAAAGTGGTGCTCAAAAGAGAAAAGAAGCAGCCACTGCTCGAGATGCTGTAGCGAAATTGCCCAAGATGACAGATTTTTTCAAGATTACTGAGCAGAGTAGACCTGGCACTAGTACCGAGAGGGATGAAGAAAACTATAGTGTACAAGAAAAAGAAGACTATGACGATCAGCATCAAAGTGATTGTGAATTTCCAGAAAATGTAAGTTGTGATTTACCTGCCAATACGCAACCTTCAATATCAAAAATAACTGAATCTCAATTTACCCCTATCCCTGATGACCCATGTAAATGGCCTGAAAGTATTTCTGATGCTCAACGATGTGATATAGTAAAGCGTGGACCACATCAACTAATAATGAATTTTCCATATAATAACACAACTCCAAGGCGACGTTTTTCCTCCAACCATTATAAACGTGTGTTACCTAATGGTGAAAGTGTTTCACGGTCGTGGCTAGTTTATTCTGGGGAATCAGATCAAGTTTTTTGCTTTTGTTGTAAACTATTTGGAAAAACACTAAGCCCCTTTTGTAGTAGTATAAATACATGGGAGGGTTTTTCGAAAAAACTGAAAGACCATGAAAACGGCATTTCCCACCAAGAATGCTGCAGTCAATGGATGTTGCTAGCTGAAGGGATAAGAAATTCATCCACTATCGACAAACGCGAGATGAATATTTTTTTCAATGAAAGACGTTTTTGGAGAAATGTTTTAGAGAGACTTATCGACATTGCCTTGTTTCTATCGGAAAGGAATCTTGCTTTTAGAGGATCTGAAGAAGTCTTAGGATCTCCTCACAATGGAAATTTTCTGGGTATATTTGAGCTTTTGGCAAAAAGAGATCCAATCCTAAAAGAGCTTCAAGACAGAATCAAGAATGAAAACACTAAAGATCACGATTTGAGTCCTACCATACAAAATGAACTAATTGAATTGCTAGCGACAGAAGTTGAAAAAGAAAATTTACAGCAATTGAAATTGGCAAAATATTTTTCTATAATTTTGGACTGCACTCCAGATATGTGACATCATGAACAAATGTCTGTCATTCTCCGTTATGTACTATGTAATGAAGAAGCTGCTGTTGTTAAAGAAACATTTTTTGGCTACTTGAGAATAAGTGACAGTACTGGGAAAGGCTTGTTGGACGCTTTCTTAGAAAAAGCGACCGAACTGCAACTCGAATTGTCTGATTGTCGAGGTCAGTCATATGATAATGGTGCTAACATGAAAGGAAAACATTCTGGGGTCCAAGCAAGAATGCTAGACATCAATCCCAAAGCTGTTTACGTGCCCTGTGCAAACCATACCCTTAACTTAGTTGTTGTTGACAGTGCTAATTCATCGACGAAAGCATTGACATTTTTTGGAGTACTTACAAGGTTGTATGTGCTGTTTTCTTCCTCTGCTCAGCGTTGGGAAATTTTGAAGAAACATGTGGAGCTGTCCATAAAGTCACAATCTGATACTCGTTGGGAAAGCAGAATTAAATGCATCAAATCTCTTCGATACAATTTAAAAGAGGTGTTGCTGGCACTGAAAGACTTGGAAGCCATTTCCATAGAAAGAAAACATGGAAGAGCTGCCTCAGAAACAAAATCGTTGATAGCTCATTTATCAAAATGGAGTTTTCTTTTGTCGGTGTTTATTTGGTATGATATCCTATTCCAAGTCAATAAAGCAAGCAAGATTCTTCAATCGTATGGAGTCTCCCTTCATACAATGGAAACGGAAATCCAGGCAACTGAAAAGTTTTTGCAAAACTATCGCACAACGGGTTATGACAGTGCCGCAACATCTGCTGTTGAAATAGCACAGGAATTGGATATTGATCCTTCTTTTCCTCCGTCAAGAAGTGGAAAGAAAAGAAGATTGTTTGATTACCAAGGTGAAGAGGAACAACGAGCTACTCCTGAACTGAAATTTAAAAGCAACTTTTTCTATCCATTAGTAGACCAGGCTATTATGTCAATAAAGGAGCGCTTTAATTTGTTACGTGAGGTTTCTTCCGCCTTTTCGTTTTTGTACACACGAGACAAACTTTTGCTTGTGCAACAAGAAAATGCTCTTCTTACTTGCTGTAAAGAGTTCCAAAAAAAGTTCGGTGACATTGATTCTGATGAAATGAGCGCTGAGCTACAGCGGTTTGTTTTAATTTTACAAAAAAAACGCAATCTCAATACGGCTCAAGACTTTCTGAACTATCTTCTAAAGACTCATTTATTTGAATTGTATCCGAATGTGTACATCGCACTTCGAATCTTACTAACTTGCCCCGTGACTGTTGCCAGCGCTGAAAGAAGCTTCAGCAAATTGAAACTGATCAAAACTTTTAATAGAACGTCTATGACAGACAGTAGACTATCTTCATTAGCCATGTTGTCAATCGAAAATGACTGCGCCCGATCTCTTGATTATGACAATGTCATAACAGCATTTGCGAACAAAAAAGTTCGCTGAAGACTATTTAAATGATACTGTGTTTTTATAACTTTTTCATGTTTTTCAGTGTCATTGCTTTCGTTTCGCAGTGTCTGCATAAATGTCCTACAGAACTCTGGCATCGGTGCCGAATTTTTTATGACTTGCACCTTCGGTATCGGCATGCTTTATTCTGACATTAGCCTGTTTACTTATGTACAAATTGTGGTGTATTTTCTTAATGCAGCTTTTCAATTTTACACCTCTAAAGTGATATGACCTGTGCGCAGGGGCTCTTGCGCTTACTTTGGGGGGGGGCCCGAAGTTGGAGCGCTACGGGACTGTTGAAAGGTATGTGTTAACGCTTGTCTTATTGGCGGCTGGGGACGTTTAGGGGCGCTGACAGGTTTGCTGGAGTGATAGATTTCTCTTTTTTGTAATAGTCTTTAACACGAAAATTTAAACAATTTTATTTCATAATAACGATGGAATTTGTTCCAAAAGAAAATTAAAATGCGAAGACAGGTATGAAGTACAGTTGGTCATATATTCGATTCAATTTAGTAATTTAGGTTTTATGGGCCAATTGATTTTTCCGGTTTCTACAAAAATAAACATTGAATTACGACACTCTATAGGGAAGGGGGACGATTAAAAATAAAAATAACGTAGGGGAAAGTTGTGTAATTTAGACCCCTTAAGCAAGAAATGCAATAAAATTAACAGTTTAGCTCCAGTTCCTTTCCCGCTTTGTGCATCAATAAAGGTGGATAAAAGGTATAGTGTGCTGCAGTATCAAGCTTCTATGTTTAGTCGTACAGATGCAAAACTGATATTTATTGTTTTATCAAAAGGGTCCAATTTATACGGCATAAGTGTAAAATGGACCTTTTGAAAAACAGTCAAAATGCAAAAATTTTAGTCAAAATTACACGTCGTTTAACATGCTTTAATGTTATGTAGGGTTAGGTTTACTTTTTAGTAATAAAACACTGCATATGCAAAGTAGGAGTTCCTGGTCGCACAGTGACCATAGCTGTATAAAATGTCTAGAAACTGGTGATGCAAAAAAACAACTGGAATTTATTTACAACAGTAGCAAAAGACACGCACAACCACTACACTAATTGTCAGCACAATTTGTCACAATAATAATACTTGTCATCTCGAATATCCAGAGACGTAGCAGCCGCCCCCCAAACCCCCCAATTGGGGGGGCCCAGGCCAACTTTGGGGGCCCAAGTTAGTCTGAAATTGCTTTTTGGCTACGTGACTATTTTCAGTTCAGCAGACTTGTTTACAACCGATTTAAACTGTAGGAAGAAATTGGCTTGTGACATCATAAGTGAATGCAACGTCATTTTATCTCGCAGAATCTAGAATATTTCGATTGATTTTCTGATAGAATCTTGAATATTCGATTGACGTAACAATGCCGTTGTTACGCAACAATCATAGAATGGTCTGGAATTCTGTTTGGCTATAAATACCGGGACAATATATATACACTGCAGAGTGCAGATAAAATATTTTATTGACATTGTATAGAATGAAACGTTCAAAAAGTGGTGCTCAAAAGAGAAAAGAAGCAGCCACTGCTCGAGATGCTGTAGCGAAATTGCCCAAGATGACAGATTTTTTCAAGATTACTGAGCAGAGTAGACCTGGCACTAGTACCGAGAGGGATGAAGAAAACTATAGTGTACAAGAAAAAGAAGACTATGACGATCAGCATCAAAGTGATTGTGAATTTCCAGAAAATGTAAGTTGTGATTTACCTGCCAATACGCAACCTTCAATATCAAAAATAACTGAATCTCAATTTACCCCTATCCCTGATGACCCATGTAAATGGCCTGAAAGTATTTCTGATGCTCAACGATGTGATATAGTAAAGCGTGGACCACATCAACTAATAATGAATTTTCCATATAATAACACAACTCCAAGGCGACGTTTTTCCTCCAACCATTATAAACGTGTGTTACCTAATGGTGAAAGTGTTTCACGGTCGTGGCTAGTTTATTCTGGGGAATCAGATCAAGTTTTTTGCTTTTGTTGTAAACTATTTGGAAAAACACTAAGCCCCTTTTGTAGTAGTATAAATACATGGGAGGGTTTTTCGAAAAAACTGAAAGACCATGAAAACGGCATTTCCCACCAAGAATGCTGCAGTCAATGGATGTTGCTAGCTGAAGGGATAAGAAATTCATCCACTATCGACAAACGCGAGATGAATATTTTTTTCAATGAAAGACGTTTTTGGAGAAATGTTTTAGAGAGACTTATCGACATTGCCTTGTTTCTATCGGAAAGGAATCTTGCTTTTAGAGGATCTGAAGAAGTCTTAGGATCTCCTCACAATGGAAATTTTCTGGGTATATTTGAGCTTTTGGCAAAAAGAGATCCAATCCTAAAAGAGCTTCAAGACAGAATCAAGAATGAAAACACTAAAGATCACGATTTGAGTCCTACCATACAAAATGAACTAATTGAATTGCTAGCGACAGAAGTTGAAAAAGAAAATTTACAGCAATTGAAATTGGCAAAATATTTTTCTATAATTTTGGACTGCACTCCAGATATGTGACATCATGAACAAATGTCTGTCATTCTCCGTTATGTACTATGTAATGAAGAAGCTGCTGTTGTTAAAGAAACATTTTTTGGCTACTTGAGAATAAGTGACAGTACTGGGAAAGGCTTGTTGGACGCTTTCTTAGAAAAAGCGACCGAACTGCAACTCAAATTGTCTGATTGTCGAGGTCAGTCATATGATAATGGTGCTAACATGAAAGGAAAACATTCTGGGGTCCAAGCAAGAATGCTAGACATCAATCCCAAAGCTGTTTACGTGCCCTGTGCAAACCATACCCTTAACTTAGTTGTTGTTGACAGTGCTAATTCATCGACGGAAGCATTGACATTTTTTGGAGTACTTACAAGGTTGTATGTGCTGTTTTCTTCCTCTGCTCAGCGTTGGGAAATTTTGAAGAAACATGTGGAGCTGTCCATAAAGTCACAATCTGATACTCGTTGGGAAAGCAGAATTAAATGCATCAAATCTCTTCGATACAATTTAAAAGAGGTGTTGCTGGCACTGAAAGACTTGGAAGCCATTTCCATAGAAAGAAAACATGGAAGAGCTGCCTCAGAAACAAAATCGTTGATAGCTCATTTATCAAAATGGAGTTTTCTTTTGTCGGTGTTTATTTGGTATGATATCCTATTCCAAGTCAATAAAGCAAGCAAGATTCTTCAATCGTATGGAGTCTCCCTTCATACAATGGAAACGGAAATCCAGGCAACTGAAAAGTTTTTGCAAAACTATCGCACAACGGGTTATGACAGTGCCGCAACATCTGCTGTTGAAATAGCACAGGAATTGGATATTGATCCTTCTTTTCCTCCGTCAAGAAGTGGAAAGAAAAGAAGATTGTTTGATTACCAAGGTGAAGAGGAACAACGAGCTACTCCTGAACTGAAATTTAAAAGCAACTTTTTCTATCCATTAGTAGACCAGGCTATTATGTCAATAAAGGAGCGCTTTAATTTGTTACGTGAGGTTTCTTCCGCCTTTTCGTTTTTGTACACACGAGACAAACTTTTGCTTGTGCAACAAGAAAATGCTCTTCTTACTTGCTGTAAAGAGTTCCAAAAAAAGTTCGGTGACATTGATTCTGATGAAATGAGCGCTGAGCTACAGCGGTTTGTTTTAATTTTACAAAAAAAACGCAATCTCAATACGGCTCAAGACTTTCTGAACTATCTTCTAAAGACTCATTTATTTGAATTGTATCCGAATGTGTACATCGCACTTCGAATCTTACTAACTTGCCCCGTGACTGTTGCCAGCGCTGAAAGAAGCTTCAGCAAATTGAAACTGATCAAAACTTTTAATAGAACGTCTATGACAGACAGTAGACTATCTTCATTAGCCATGTTGTCAATCGAAAATGACTGCGCCCGATCTCTTGATTATGACAATGTCATAACAGCATTTGCGAACAAAAAAGTTCGCTGAAGACTATTTAAATGATACTGTGTTTTTATAACTTTTTCATGTTTTTCAGTGTCATTGCTTTCGTTTCGCAGTGTCTGCATAAATGTCCTACAGAACTCTGGCATCGGTGCCGAATTTTTTATGACTTGCACCTTCGGTATCGGCATGCTTTATTCTGACATTAGCCTGTTTACTTATGTACAAATTGTGGTGTATTTTCTTAATGCAGCTTTTCAATTTTACACCTCTAAAGTGATATGACCTGTGCGCAGGGGCTCTTGCGCTTACTTTGGGGGGGGGGCCCGAAGTTGGAGCGCTACGGGACTGTTGAAAGGTATGTGTTAACGCTTGTCTTATTGGCGGCTGGGGACGTTTAGGGGCGCTGACAGGTTTGCTGGAGTGATAGATTTCTCTTTTTTGTAATAGTCTTTAACACGAAAATTTAAACAATTTTATTTCATAATAACGATGGAATTTGTTCCAAAAGAAAATTAAAATGCGAAGACAGGTATGAAGTACAGTTGGTCATATATTCGATTCAATTTAGTAATTTAGGTTTTATGGGCCAATTGATTTTTCCGGTTTCTACAAAAATAAACATTGAATTACGACACTCTATAGGGAAGGGGGACGATTAAAAATAAAAATAACGTAGGGGAAAGTTGTGTAATTTAGACCCCTTAAGCAAGAAATGCAATAAAATTAACAGTTTAGCTCCAGTTCCTTTCCCGCTTTGTGCATCAATAAAGGTGGATAAAAGGTATAGTGTGCTGCAGTATCAAGCTTCTATGTTTAGTCGTACAGATGCAAAACTGATATTTATTGTTTTATCAAAAGGGTCCAATTTATACGGCATAAGTGTAAAATGGACCTTTTGAAAAACAGTCAAAATGCAAAAATTTTAGTCAAAATTACACGTCGTTTAACATGCTTTAATGTTATGTAGGGTTAGGTTTACTTTTTAGTAATAAAACACTGCATATGCAAAGTAGGAGTTCCTGGTCGCACAGTGACCATAGCTGTATAAAATGTCTAGAAACTGGTGATGCAAAAAAACAACTGGAATTTATTTACAACAGTAGCAAAAGACACGCACAACCACTACACTAATTGTCAGCACAATTTGTCACAATAATAATACTTGTCATCTCGAATATCCAGAGACGTAGCAGCCGCCCCCCAAACCCCCCAATTGGGGGGGGCCCAGGCCAACTTTGGGGGCCCAAGTTAGTCTGAAATTGCTTTTTGGCTACGTGACTATTTTCAGTTCAGCAGACTTGTTTACAACCGATTTAAACTGTAGGAAGAAATTGGCTTGTGACATCATAAGTGAATGCAACGTCATTTTATCTCGCAGAATCTAGAATATTTCGATTGATTTTCTGATAGAATCTTGAATATTCGATTGACGTAACAATGCCGTTGTTACGCAACAATCATAGAATGGTCTGGAATTCTGTTTGGCTATAAATACCGGGACAATATATATACACTGCAGAGTGCAGATAAAATATTTTATTGACATTGTATAGAATGAAACGTTCAAAAAGTGGTGCTCAAAAGAGAAAAGAAGCAGCCACTGCTCGAGATGCTGTAGCGAAATTGCCCAAGATGACAGATTTTTTCAAGATTACTGAGCAGAGTAGACCTGGCACTAGTACCGAGAGGGATGAAGAAAACTATAGTGTACAAGAAAAAGAAGACTATGACGATCAGCATCAAAGTGATTGTGAATTTCCAGAAAATGTAAGTTGTGATTTACCTGCCAATACGCAACCTTCAATATCAAAAATAACTGAATCTCAATTTACCCCTATCCCTGATGACCCATGTAAATGGCCTGAAAGTATTTCTGATGCTCAACGATGTGATATAGTAAAGCGTGGACCACATCAACTTGTCGTGAGTTCGTTATTTTACTATACCGTATTATTTTTCACTCGATATAGAGTTGTTCCTTTTTTTATTGCTGGTAACTATCAATAGCATTCAAATAGCAGTATTTAACAAACAGAATTATAGTGGAATAATTTAAGCATGGCGATACGAACATATATATGCACACGGATCACGTGACAAGATAAAGCAATGGAGTTTTGATAAGGTTGGCGTGAAAGCAATGTAATTTCCCACACCAAATGCTAACGTTGATGTTTAACACCAGGTATGGGAAATACTGATTGTGATATTAAAATAAAGCCAAATAATTTACAATCAACACAAAGCAAAGCAAAATCAAATAAGCACGTAATCAAATAAGCACGTAATCAAACAAGCACGTAATCACTACATATCTCTACCCCAGATTTTTGAAAATGATGGGTCGATAGGCACAGCAATTTCAGAAATCGTCCGCAAAAGAAAAAGGAGTTAATTATCAGCAGGGGCGCGAAATCTGCGGTGAAGAGCCCCACAGACAGAAGGCAATAAAACACGAAAAGTCCAAAGGGTTAGAACAAAAGACCAGATGAGGCTAAGGATAAAAAGGATTGAAAGAAATCCGCTCAAGAAAGGATTGGTCAAACAGGAAATCATTTGAAGAAAAACATTTTTCAAAAGTGACGAAGAGGAATCCAACAAGATAGAAGGATCCGCGGACGCGGCGGAGGACGGTTTGGTCTCGAACAGCCTAGTGAGCTGATGGTGCATAAGATTGGCCTGACTGAGAGTTCGTAACACAGAGTTGACATCTTCAATGCCAAGGTTGGAGGAAGGGAAAAGATTGACAAAGGATTGGTAGTCAAGAGCGTCGTAATGGGTATGTAAGGGAGCCAGATGAGGGGAAAGAGGACAGATATCGGTGTCCGCATGGGTTAACGTGTAATTTTGGAAGGTATGGAACTTACCATTTATACGAAAAGTGAAAATGCGACCCGGAATAAATTGTTCAACCAAGTGAACGCCTTCGTAGAGATTGCCATCCCCGTATAGCTGACCTACACGAGTAGCATTTAAATGATCCACATATTGTACTAAGGGACGAAGCGAAAAATAATTACCGTGTTTTAAACTTTTTAAAAGAGTAGCATTGACTGGGATACCCATTAATTCCGTAAGCACATCCCCAATGGTAATCGCCGCTGTGTGACGACGTAACAAGGCAGAGAGCACCGGGCCGGGGAATGATTTACCGAGAATAGAATACATGGTAGAAAAGATAGATTGAATTTGGCACTCAAGAAAATGGATGTCGGCATTAAGGTTGTTGATGGTTTTGCTCATGATGTCGGCGCTTTCTGTGACAAAGCTAGCAAATAGAGGGTCTGTAGAGGAATGAGTGTTAAATGTGGCCGAATGTGCCGTGCGTAAGCGACCTACACTGCGACAATTGTCGGGCACAATAACGATCCCAAAAGGGTCGCATACAGCATTCTTGGGAAAACAAGTGTGAACAGATGGAGGACATCGAATTTGAGAATGTAAGCTTATGCCCAGGGTTTTTACTTCCAGCCGATATACGTTTCCACGCATATCAGAATGAAGGGAAATATTATGAACGCTCTCAACCTTTTGAACATTTGGGCATTCCAATCTTTTGGGTACATCCCAAAAATGGACTCTGTTGCCGGCGACGCACGACCCTTTTTTAATATCACAATTGCCTAATTGGTATAAAGAGCTACTTAACTGCTTTTTTAGGTGATCATAAACTGCAGTGCTGCGCAAAACTACTGCGTTAGTAACAGATTCCTCGTGGGAAGTGGGCCAGACATATTTAACCGCAGGCGCGTTGATGGTAGACCAAATGTGGTCGGATTTTTTTTTAAGGTTCCGCAACAACCACTTTTCAGCTCCCTCGCCCAAATGGAACAGATTTCTACAGGTGGAGGCGACATAGGAACAGTATCCTCGTTGCTGACCTTTGCGCCAAAAAAATAAAAAGTAGTGGATGACGTCGTTTTGTACATTTCACAAGTAGTAATCGGGATCTGGAGAACGTGCTTACTCGGGTAATAGACGGCAGCCCGACAGGTATGTACACGAAATGAGTTATGCTTGATACACTTTTCAGGCTGTGGGATAAAGAATTCATTTTTGAACATGTTGGTGTGGCACAGCGGTACCGAAAACTGATAAGCAACAGCCGACAATGAATAAAAAGCCAACCACGGACAAAAGTAAAAGAAAGACAAATCCATGATTGTTCGCTAGTTATTTTGGTTTACCGAAATCTGCTTGGTTTACGAACAATCCGGCCGCGTCTCGTGGTTAAAGGTGGTGTTTCGGGTACTGCGGGAAGCGGTGCGCCAATCGAAGCCTCAGATGAATCGGTTCCTGAAAAAGGAGGACTATTAGCGGTAGCAACACCCTCATCAGATGGGCGACCCCTTAATGGATTGGGCTCTAGCGCATCAATATTAAAGCAGTTCAACATGTTGGCTGGTTTCAAACGGTCTATGCATACGTTGTCGATGTTCCTGTCCAGCTCAAGAGTAAACACCTTGTCCGATCTGTGCAGGACACGATAAGGGCCTCGGTAGGGTTGTTGGAGAGGAGGTTGAACGCCATCTTGTCGGACAAACACATGCGAGCAAGATGATAAGTCAGGTGGAAGATTCGTAAGTTGTGAGGTTATGACGCGAGCACGGACAGGCTGTATATGTTTCATGAAACGACGCAAGTCAGATATGTATGCGCTAGGGCTCTGCGATTTCTCTGAAAGGTGAAAATACTCGCCCGGCAGGCGTAAAGACGTACCATACAACATTTCGCTAGATGAATAGGGGTTGTTTTCGTTAACCATAGAGCGAATTCCCAGTAAGACCCAACCCAAATTAGAAAACCAATCGGACGGGTTGGTGTGGGCTTTTAATGACGCCTTCAAGACACGATGGAAACGTTCCACGATGCCGTTGGCCTTGGGGTTATAGGAAGTGGTGTGAATGATTTTGGTCCCCAAAAATGTCATTAAGTCATGCCAGAGAGTAGAGGTGAATTGCCTGCCTCTGTCAGTGGTAATGGTTTCCGGTGCTCCATAGCGACCCACAAAATGTAGCACAAACGCGTCAACCACAGACTGTGCTGTGATGTCTGGAAGAGGAATAGCCTCTGGCCAGCGCGAAAAACGATCAACGATGGTGAGTATGTAACGGAAACCTTTTGAAGGAGGTAACGGACCAACTATATCAACATGAACGTGGGCAAACTTAGAAGAAACCGGCTCGAACCTTTGAAAAGGAGATTTTGTATGTACACCCACCTTCGACTGTTGACAAGGGATGCAGGCTTTGCACCACCGTTTGATGTCATGATTCATACCTTGCCAAACGAATCTTCGTGATATTAATTCTCGACTGTGTTTGATACCAGGATGGGAAAAGGAATGCAATGTCTCAAATACCTGCTTTTTTATTGGGTTTGCCGGGAGATAAAAGAGCATTGAGCGGGCGTAAAATGTCGGCGCAATTCGGAATAAAACGACGATAGTAATTAACCATTCCCAAAAAACGACGTAACTGCTTTAGATTGGTGGGAGGCAAAAAGTTTTCAATTGCCTCTACTTTTTGGGGAAGGGGTTTTATACCCTCTTGAGTCACGAGGTGGCCTAGGAACGTTATCTCAGAGACACCGAATACACATTTGTCCTTGTTAAGCACCACCCCATAGTGTGCGAAACGTCGCATTAACTCGTGCATGTGAGTCTTGTGCTCTTCAAAAGAACTGGATGCCACCAATACATCGTCAACATACGCAAAACAAAAATTAAGCCCACGCGTTACTTGATCCATAAAACGTTGGAAGGTATTGCCACAATTACGCATACCAAAGGGCATCCTTGTGTACTCGTACAAACCCACTGGGGTAATAACAGCAGTTTTCTGCTGATCTTGTTTCGCTACTGGTATCTGATGATAGCCCTTATGGCAGTCCAACTTGCTAAAAATAGTGCAGCCCTGAGCAATATCCACAAAATCTGCCAAATAAGGTAAAGGGTAACGATCTGGTTGCGTAACATTGTTTAAGGCTCTGTAATCACCCACCATCCGAAAATCGCCAGGCTTTTGTTTAGGGACTATATGAATAGGGCTGGCATAAGGCGATGAGGATGGCACGACAATGCCACTCTCCAACAGTCGTCGGATTTCTTTTTTGACAAAGGCTAACCTTTCAGGAGATAAACGACGAACCCGTGACACAACTGGCGGTTCACTAGTGATGACGTGGTGCTCAATGTTACAGCGAGCAGGCTGCGGAATAAGGGTGGGTTCGAAAGCGCCTGGATATGTTGAAAAAATCTCGTCCCGCAGAACATCATTCTTAACAATTGGATCTATCGGGGCAGACGTGGTTGCATTCACAGTGCAACTTTGCAAAGGCTGCGGCATATCGCAAAAAGCCGGTAGGTGATTGGAGGGAGGCTGAGGAAAGCTGGACAAGGAGGGTTTGG
Source organism: Trididemnum clinides (assembly GCA_963675345.1). Lineage (NCBI taxonomy): Eukaryota > Metazoa > Chordata > Ascidiacea > Aplousobranchia > Didemnidae > Trididemnum > Trididemnum clinides. Next base: position 10,407,734 of record OY776285.1, read on the forward strand.
CTTCAATTCTCACGTCACTCGCTGGATTGCAGGCGGTAGTGATATCCGGGGAGTCCGAGGCGACAAGTAGTTCAGTATGTGCCTGTTCACACGCCCTGACATCCTGCGTACACGTGACATCGCCTTGTTCACATGTATTAATATGCTGACGTGTGATACCGTATTGGTTGTTTGTACTAGCCTGACCAATACTTCCCACGCCAATATCGGTAGTTGTGGTTTTCTCGGCTGGGAGCACGTTGATATCGCGAGTGAGCGATAAGTTGTGAACCTCGTTGTTAGAAGGTTGAGGTGGAAATTGCTCCTTGGCGTTGAGCCGACTTCCATGGATCACACGCTCATCGTGCGAACCAATCACATGGGGGTCCACAAGCAGCATCTCAGTAAAATCGAGCTGCAGACCGTGAAATGCAAGGAAGTCGCAGCCTAGGATAGCCATTTCTACATTAGCTACCTTAAAAGTCCAGGGGTAAGAATGAATGACCCCTGTTGGCAGCTGTACTTGTAAATGCTTGGTTCCATGAATGGATATAGGGGTGTTATTAATGGCGGATAAAGTTTGCAAACCTGAGTAGTGCTCACAAGAAGCGAAATCCTTAACAGGTAGCAAACTAATCGGAGACCCCGTGTCGACTAAAAATTCGACATTGTTGGAAGGATCAAAAACCGTAAATGAGCGGTCGGGACTTACTGGCGACTCGACACTGCCGACCCACAGTGGCGAGCTGAGTCGTTTTTTGGCAACGAACGTGATCGCCATGCACAAGGGGATTGGCATCTATTTGCGCGCATTCCAAATTTTTTATGATAAAAACAAAGGTCGCTTTCGGCGGTACTGTAGCGGGAAGGATGATGCCAAGAATTTTTCGTGTTGTGGTGCCTGTGAAAGGTAGGACGGTTCCCAAGGCCTCCAAACTTATGCGATCTACTATTCTGTCCTCTGGAGTGGCCAGCGGCGGTATTATACCCGGGGTGTCAAGGGGGTTGTGGTGAGGCGAATTGGGGTTGTGGCGAATTGTGTATAGTGGCAGCCAACTGATTTAGACGCTGATCAAATATTTCGTTGATTAAGCGTTGGGGGCTATTAGTAGTGTTGGAAGATTTTGAAGCGGCCATAATTTCGTCCGCTCGCAGCGCAATGAAATCTAAGTTGGTGTCGAACGATCCCGCCAGAATGGTTCGAACCTGAACCGGAAGCTTGTCAAGAAATAATTTGCGCAAGACCGCTTGACTCTGAGAATCCGAGGTGTTGAACGCGTCGAGCAGGTAGCGCATTTCGAGAAGCAATTCGCTAGGTTTGCGATCGCCCAACTCTGTATTATGAAACAACTTGTCTAAACGATCGTTTTCACAGAGTCGATTTGTCTTAGCCAGGGTTGTTTTTAGGTTGGTATATGGAAACATGCCCGGGTTACGGACGACATGCTGGACCTTTCGAATACTTTTTAAGTCTAGCGAATTTAATGCCACTGAAAACTTTCGCTGCTCATCCCAAATCCCGTTTGAGGCAAAAATTTGGTCAACCGCTGCAAACCATCAGTCGACATCGGTTTCCCAAAATGTTGGCAAGGTGATGTTAGGGATTGGTGGCGACGCTTGTTGGTTAGGTACTGACTGTATTCGTGGAGTTGTTAAATTCTGAGCCCAAGTCTCAATACCCACTGATCGATTATTTGATAAAGGGGGACGCGGGGAGACAAACGGGTTATGGTTCGGTGCCAAGTCGTCTTGGAAATGCGACGCCGATGGATGGCTGTGGGAAACAGGCAATGCACTAACGTGGGGTTCGACGTACGTTGACTGTAAAGGAGACGCATGACAGGTTGCGGACACGGGCTGCGAAGACGATGATCCTGCTCTACCGATGTAGGGTTGCCCTAGCGTTGAAAAAGGTGGGTAATCGATATTGGTGCCAGAAAATGGAAAAGGTGGAGAGGTCGAAGTGGGTGGTGGAGGTGGAGGCATAAACGAAGGTTTGGAAGACAAACGGGGAGCGGACGAAGAGGAAGGATACGCGTCTGGATTGGAAAGGGAAGTTGTAGCTGTAACAGAGATTGTGGACACATGCGTGAGCTCATCATGGTCCATAGTTTTTACCTTACGGTTGCGTAAATTATAAAAGGGGCCGGGTAATTTATGCATTGATGAAAAGTAAACGTGGTAATATGGGTATTATACAAAAGATTTAAAAATATATATGGCCCAGAGCAAAATGACAACACTATAACACAAAATATGATAAAAATAAGAATGTTCGTACCGGGAAAAGTTCTTCGTTCTTCGTCCTCGTCGTTGTTGTTACTGCGCTTCGTTGTCGCTTCGGCTTTGCCTTTGTTCGGACGGCTACGTTCTTCGATTTGACCGGAAAAGATTTCGCGTTTTAACGGCTTCAGTGATTTTTTTTCGTACCGATGATGATGGTCCAATGTTGAGAAGCTTTAAAATTCTGTCGTAATCCGAGAGAGTGCACTCGGGGCACCAATGTCGTGGGGGACGTGGAGTCGTGAAGCAAAGGCCGTGGGCCGTGGGGGCGTGAAAGCAATGTAATTTCCCACACCAAATGCTAACGTTGATGTTTAACACCAGGTATGGGAAATACTGATTGTGATATTAAAATAAAGCCAAATAATTTACAATCAACACAAAGCAAAGCAAAATCAAATAAGCACATAATCAAATAAGCACGTAATCAAACAAGCACGTAATCACTACAAACTAATAATGAATTTTCCATATAATAACACAACTCCAAGGCGACGTTTTTCCCCCAACCATTATAAACGTGCGTTACCTAATGGTGAAAGTGTTTCACGGTCGTGGCTAGTTTATTCTGGGGAATCAGATCAAGTTTTTTGCTTTTGTTGTAAACTATTTGGAAAAACACTAAGCCCCTTTTGTAGTAGTATAAATACATGGGAGGGTTTTTCGAAAAAACTGAAAGACCATGAAAACGGCATTTCCCACCAAGAATGCTGCAGTCAATGGATGTTGCTAGCTGAAGGGATAAGAAATTCATCCACTATCGACAAACGCGAGATGAATATTTTTTTCAATGAAAGACGTTTTTGGAGAAATGTTTTAGAGAGACTTATCGACATTGCCTTGTTTCTATCGGAAAGGAATCTTGCTTTTAGAGGATCTGAAGAAGTCTTAGGATCTCCTCACAATGAATGCAACGTCATTTTATCTCGCAGAATCTAGAATATTTCGATTGATTTTCTGATAGAATCTTGAATATTCGATTGACGTAACAATGCCGTTGTTACGCAACAATCATAGAATGGTCTGGAATTCTGTTTGGCTATAAACACCGGGACAATATATATTCACTGCAGAGTGCAGATAAAGTATTTTATTGACATTGTATAGAATGAAACGTTCAAAAAGTGGTGCTCAAAAGAGAAAAGAAGCAGCCACTGCTCGAGATGCTGTAGCGAAATTGCCCAAGATGACAGATTTTTTCAAGATTACTGAGCAGAGTAGACCTGGCACTAGTACCGAGAGGGATGAAGAAAACTATAGTGTACAAGAAAAAGAAGACTATGACGATCAGCATCAAAGTGATTGTGAATTTCCAGAAAATGTAAGTTGTGATTTACCTGCCAATACGCAACCTTCAATATCAAAAATAACTGAATCTCAATTTACCCCTATCCCTGATGACCCATGTAAATGGCCTGAAAGTATTTCTGATGCTCAACGATGTGATATAGTAAAGCGTGGACCACATCAACTAATAATGAATTTTCCATATAATAACACAACTCCAAGGCGACGTTTTTCCTCCAACCATTATAAACGTGTGTTACCTAATGGTGAAAGTGTTTCACGGTCGTGGCTAGTTTATTCTGGGGAATCAGATCAAGTTTTTTGCTTTTGTTGTAAACTATTTGGAAAAACACTAAGCCCCTTTTGTAGTAGTATAAATACATGGGAGGGTTTTTCGAAAAAACTGAAAGACCATGAAAACGGCATTTCCCACCAAGAATGCTGCAGTCAATGGATGTTGCTAGCTGAAGGGATAAGAAATTCATCCACTATCGACAAACGCGAGATGAATATTTTTTTCAATGAAAGACGTTTTTGGAGAAATGTTTTAGAGAGACTTATCGACATTGCCTTGTTTCTATCGGAAAGGAATCTTGCTTTTAGAGGATCTGAAGAAGTCTTAGGATCTCCTCACAATGGAAATTTTCTGGGTATATTTGAGCTTTTGGCAAAAAGAGATCCGATCCTAAAAGAGCTTCAAGACAGAATCAAGAATAAAAACACTAAAGATCACTATTTGAGTCCTACCATACAAAATGAACTAATTGAATTGCTAGCGACAGAAGTTGAAAAAGAAAATTTACAGCAATTGAAATTGGCAAAATATTTTTCTATAATTTTGGACTGCACTCCAGATATGTGACATCATGAACAAATGTCTGTCATTCTCCGTTATGTACTATGTAATGAAGAAGCTGCTGTTGTTAAAGAAACATTTTTTGGCTACTTGAGAATAAGTGACAGTACTGGGAAAGGCTTGTTGGACGCTTTCTTAGAAAAAGCGACCGAACTGCAACTCGAATTGTCTGATTGTCGAGGTCAGTCATATGATAATGGTGCTAACATGAAAGGAAAACATTCTGGGGTCCAAGCAAGAATGCTAGACATCAATCCCAAAGCTGTTTACGTGCCCTGTGCAAACCATACCCTTAACTTAGTTGTTGTTGACAGTGCTAATTCATCGACGAAAGCATTGACATTTTTTGGAGTACTTACAAGGTTGTATGTGCTGTTTTCTTCCTCTGCTCAGCGTTGGGAAATTTTGAAGAAACATGTGGAGCTGTCCATAAAGTCACAATCTGATACTCGTTGGGAAAGCAGAATTAAATGCATCAAATCTCTTCGATACAATTTAAAAGAGGTGTTGCTGGCACTGAAAGACTTGGAAGCCATTTCCATAGAAAGAAAACATGGAAGAGCTGCCTCAGAAACAAAATCGTTGATAGCTCATTTATCAAAATGGAGTTTTCTTTTGTCGGTGTTTATTTGGTATGATATCCTATTCCAAGTCAATAAAGCAAGCAAGATTCTTCAATCGTATGGAGTCTCCCTTCATACAATGGAAACGGAAATCCAGGCAACTGAAAAGTTTTTGCAAAACTATCGCACAACGGGTTATGACAGTGCCGCAACATCTGCTGTTGAAATAGCACAGGAATTGGATATTGATCCTTCTTTTCCTCCATCAAGAAGTGGAAAGAAAAGAAGATTGTTTGATTACCACGGTGAAGAGGAACAACGAGCTACTCCTGAACTGAAATTTAAAAGCAACTTTTTCTATCCATTAGTAGACCAGGCTATTATGTCAATAAAGGAGCGCTTTAATTTGTTACGTGAGGTTTCTTCCGCCTTTTCGTTTTTGTACACACGAGACAAACTTTTGCTTGTGCAACAAGAAAATGCTCTTCTTACTTGCTGTAAAGAGTTCCAAAAAAAGTTCGGTGACATTGATTCTGATGAAATGAGCGCTGAGCTACAGCGGTTTGTTTTAATTTTACAAAAAAACGCAATCTCAATATGGCTCAAGACTTTCTGAACTATCTTCTAAAGACTCATTTATTTGAATTGTATCCGAATGTGTACATCGCACTTCGAATCTTACTAACTTGCCCCGTGACTGTTGCCAGCGCTGAAAGAAGCTTCAGCAAATTGAAACTGATCAAAACTTTTAATAGAACGTCTATGACAGACAGTAGACTATCTTCATTAGCCATGTTGTCAATCGAAAATGACTGCGCCCGATCTCTTGATTATGACAATGTCATAACAGCATTTGCGAACAAAAAAGTTCGCTGAAGACTATTTAAATGATACTGTGTTTTTATAACTTTTTCATGTTTTTCAGTGTCATTGCTTTCGTTTCGCAGTGTCTGCATAAATGTCCTACTGAACTCTGGCATCGGTGCCGAATTTTTTATGACTTGCACCTTCGGTATCGGCATGCTTTATTCTGACATTAGCCTGTTTACTTATGTACAAATTGTGGTGTATTTTCTTAATGCAGCTTTTCAATTTTACACCTCTAAAGCGATATGACCTGTGCGCAGGGGCTCTTGCGCTTACTTTGGGGGGGGGGCCGAAGTTGGAGTGCTACGGGACTGCGAATATCGGCACATTCTTCGTGAGCCCATTGTTTGCATGCAGCACACTGGATCCAGCCCTCGTCAGCAGAAACACCGCATACTAAGCACTCTCAAACAAAATTCTTGTTCCGCTCTTTTCAAGCTTCTTTCTTTTTTGTTTTGGCTTTGTAAAAGTAGAAATCGTTTTGGGGGGTACTAACACTGCTGAGTTGTTTACGCCTTTAAGGCTCTTTTTGTGTGGAGATCCAGTTAGGATTATTGCCCCTGATGTTTTTCGACGCAGAGACGTAGCAGCCGCCCCCAAACCCCCCAATTGGGGGGGGCCCAGGCCAACTTTGGGGGCCCAAGTTAGTCTGAAATTGCTTTTTGGCTACGTGTCTATTTTCAGTTCAGCAAACTTGTTTACAACCGATTTAAACTGTAGGAAGAAATTGGCTTGTGACATCATAAGTGAATGCAACGTCATTTTATCTCGCAGAATCTAGAATATTTCGATTGATTTTCTGGTAGAATCTTGAATATTCGATTGACGTAACAATGCCGTTGTTACGCAACAATCATAGAATGGTCTGGAATTCTGTTTGGCTATAAATACCGGGACAATATATATTCACTGCAGAGTGCAGATAAAGTATTTTATTGACATTGTATAGAATGAAACGTTCAAAAAGTGGTGCTCAAAAGAGAAAAGAAGCAGCCACTGCTCGAGATGCTGTAGCGAAATTGCCCAAGATGACAGATTTTTTCAAGATTACTGAGCAGAGTAGACCTGGCACTAGTACCGAGAGGGATGAAGAAAACTATAGTGTACAAGAAAAAGAAGACTATGACGATCAGCATCAAAGTGATTGTGAATTTCCAGAAAATGTAAGTTGTGATTTACCTGCCAATACGCAACCTTCAATATCAAAAATAACTGAATCTCAATTTACCCCTATCCCTGATGACCCATGTAAATGGCCTGAAAGTATTTCTGATGCTCAACGATGTGATATAGTAAAGCGTGGACCACATCAACTAATAATGAATTTTCCATATAATAACACAACTCCAAGGCGACGTTTTTCCTCCAACCATTATAAACGTGTGTTACCTAATGGTGAAAGTGTTTCACGGTCGTGGCTAGTTTATTCTGGGGAATCAGATCAAGTTTTTTGCTTTTGTTGTAAACTATTTGGAAAAACACTAAGCCCCTTTTGTAGTAGTATAAATACATGGGAGGGTTTTTCGAAAAAACTGAAAGACCATGAAAACGGCATTTCCCACCAAGAATGCTGCAGTCAATGGATGTTGCTAGCTGAAGGGATAAGAAATTCATCCACTATCGACAAACGCGAGATGAATATTTTTTTCAATGAAAGACGTTTTTGGAGAAATGTTTTAGAGAGACTTATCGACATTGCCTTGTTTCTATCGGAAAGGAATCTTGCTTTTAGAGGATCTGAAGAAGTCTTAGGATCTCCTCACAATGGAAATTTTCTGGGTATATTTGAGCTTTTGGCAAAAAGAGATCCGATCCTAAAAGAGCTTCAAGACAGAATCAAGAATAAAAACACTAAAGATCACTATTTGAGTCCTACCATACAAAATGAACTAATTGAATTGCTAGCGACAGAAGTTGAAAAAGAAAATTTACAGCAATTGAAATTGGCAAAATATTTTTCTATAATTTTGGACTGCACTCCAGATATGTGACATCATGAACAAATGTCTGTCATTCTCCGTTATGTACTATGTAATGAAGAAGCTGCTGTTGTTAAAGAAACATTTTTTGGCTACTTGAGAATAAGTGACAGTACTGGGAAAGGCTTGTTGGACGCTTTCTTAGAAAAAGCGACCGAACTGCAACTCGAATTGTCTGATTGTCGAGGTCAGTCATATGATAATGGTGCTAACATGAAAGGAAAACATTCTGGGGTCCAAGCAAGAATGCTAGACATCAATCCCAAAGCTGTTTACGTGCCCTGTGCAAACCATACCCTTAACTTAGTTGTTGTTGACAGTGCTAATTCATCGACGAAAGCATTGACATTTTTTGGAGTACTTACAAGGTTGTATGTGCTGTTTTCTTCCTCTGCTCAGCGTTGGGAAATTTTGAAGAAACATGTGGAGCTGTCCATAAAGTCACAATCTGATACTCGTTGGGAAAGCAGAATTAAATGCATCAAATCTCTTCGATACAATTTAAAAGAGGTGTTGCTGGCACTGAAAGACTTGGAAGCCATTTCCATAGAAAAAAAACGTGGAAGAGCTGCCTCAGAAACAAAATCGTTGATAGCTCATTTATCAAAATGGAGTTTTCTTTTGTCGGTGTTTATTTGGTATGATATCCTATTCCAAGTCAATAAAGCAAGCAAGATTCTTCAATCGTATGGAGTCTCCCTTCATACAATGGAAACGGAAATCCAGGCAACTGAAAAGTTTTTGCAAAACTATCGCACAACGGGTTATGACAGTGCCGCAACATCTGCTGTTGAAATAGCACAGGAATTGGATATTGATCCTTCTTTTCCTCCGTCAAGAAGTGGAAAGAAAAGAAGATTGTTTGATTACCAAGGTGAAGAGGAACAACGAGCTACTCCTGAACTGAAATTTAAAAGCAACTTTTTCTATCCATTAGTAGACCAGGCTATTATGTCAATAAAGGAGCGCTTTAATTTGTTACGTGAGGTTTCTTCCGCCTTTTCGTTTTTGTACACACGAGACAAACTTTTGCTTGTGCAACAAGAAAATGCTCTTCTTACTTGCTATAAAGAGTTCCAAAAAAAGTTCGGTGACATTGATTCTGATGAAATGAGCGCTGAGCTACAGCGGTTTGTTTTAATTTTACAAAAAAAGGCAATCTCAATACGGCTCAAGACTTTCTGAACTATCTTCTAAAGACTCATTTATTTGAATTGTATCCGAATGTGTACATCGCACTTCGAATCTTACTAACTTGCCCCGTGACTGTTGCCAGCGCTGAAAGAAGCTTCAGCAAATTGAAACTGATCAAAACTTTTAATAGAACGTCTATGACAGACAGTAGACTATTTTCATTAGCCATGTTGTCAATCGAAAATGACTGCGCCCGATCTCTTGATTATGACAATGTCATAACAGCATTTGCGAACAAAAAAGTTCGCTGAAGACTATTTAAATGATACTGTGTTTTTATAACTTTTTCATGTTTTTCAGTGTCATTGCTTTCGTTTCGCAGTGTCTGCATAAATGTCCTACTGAACTCTGGCATCGGTGCCGAATTTTTTATGACTTGCACCTTCGGTATCGGCATGCTTTATTCTGACATTAGCCTGTTTACTAATGTACAAATTGTGGTGTATTTTCTTAATGCAGCTTTTCAATTTTACACCTCTAAAGTGATATGACCTGTGCGCAGGGGCTCTTGCGCTTACTTTGGGGGGGCCCGAAGTTGGAGTGCTACGGGACTGTTTCGACGTTTACCACCAGCATTGCCAGAACTCATTTTCTTTGGAAGCGGGCTGATGTCTTGCACGGTCACCAGATTTTGGAAAATTGGTTACCGAATGAAGTGTTACGAACTTGTCCTCTGTTTGTGCTGCTGCAAGCAATATTTTCGTGACTTTGGTTTATTTCATGAAGTAAAGTAGGCGTTTCTGCAGGGAGTTTCGCAAAGGTGTCTGAAGTCACAGAGGAGCCTGAGTTTGAACTTAATGGCAAGTTGGTGAGGGTATCAACAGTGAAGGTGGAAGGCGAGTTTAAACTAGAAGACAAATTGGTGGAGGTATCTACAGACAAGCTGGTGGCAGTAGCTACACCAACCGGAGAAACATTTTCTTCTGAATTTAGTTGATCTGTGACTTCAGCAGCAGCAAAATGAGCATGGTCAAAAGCAAGCATGTTGACTAGAAATATTCCACACTTTTGAAACCCATTAACTGCACAGCTCACACTTGCAGCTCTTCCATACGCCAATCCAAATAATCGACACATTTGGGTCATTTGTACTGGCATCCCAAAGTTTGCTCGCATCCATTGATTAATTTGTTGATACTGTAGTAATAGGTTTTTAAGGGCTTGAAGAATGTAACGTCTAGTGGCTGAAGCCGATGGCTTGTGTGGGATGGTAGTGAAAGCATAATGACACCACTTTTTGCAGCTAACTCTAAAGCCTGGATACTCTGGGTGTGGCTTTTATGGCCATCTAAAATCAGTAATACCTTTTGGTCTTTGGTAGGTTTGGAATGCTGGATAAAATGTTTCATCCACTCGAAAAAAATGTCATTGTTCATCCAGCCATTTTTCTAAAGTATAAAAGCATATTTGAAACAAGGAAAAAACTGGAGTTTTATCCAGTTGGTTAAGCAAGTATTTGAAAACACAGCATTAACATGCTTTTAAAAACAATATGGTAGGTCACATTAGTGAAAAATACATATTATTACTAGGTTAGTCGCATTCGGCCTTGGCTAATCAACTTTCCAGACAGGTAAAGATGCTTGGTGGTGGAGCACCATCCTGCAATTCGGGCTTCATACGAACGCGAGGAAATATGAATGCTGGAGGAACATAATTTCCTGCTGCATTCATGCAGCACACAACTGTGATATTTTGCTCTCTCTCCCCACTTGTGGCTAATCCAACTTGAGACTTGCCGTTTTTGCAAGAATTTTGGGTACCTTCTGGATGACATTAATACCAGTTTCATCCATGTTATATACAGACTGAGCAGTTAGCTGGTTCTCTTTTTGGATTACACTTAATAATTCAAAAAACTTTTTAACCTGTGGCTTGTTAAAACCAGATGCTCTTGCTAACGATGTTGCTTCAGGTGACCTTAAAGAAATTTCTGGGTGCCTACGTAGAAATCCTTGCAGTCACCCCAGCCATCTGTTTTTCATTGTTAAACCTTGTTAAAATATTATTGGCTTTTGCAATTTGGAAAGCAAGCTTGCGAAGATCTGTTAATGTTAGTCCGTAAAACCTTGATTTCATTTCTTTGACATGATTTGCCAACTCATTCTCAGTCGATCTTCCCAAAATCTTACTTCTACCATGAGCAAAGTTATTGCATCCTTTTAGTCTTCTGATAAGAGTTGTTTTTGGATCGGAAAACTCTTTGGCTACTTTTTTTGTTCCCATTTTGCCAGCTTGAACCACATCTATAGCACGAGTGATTGCAATTTCATCCCATCTTCCATAAACTCCTTAGCTTTTTCGTGCAGCTCGAGTTGACATTTTAATCAACTATATTTAAACAATACTATAATTACCTGCAAATGTGCAAAATAAAACAAAAAATTAAAGCCATGCGAGTGTTCAATGCTATATACAGTACTGGTATCATTATATACAGGTACTCAACCAAGATTTTGGTGAAGGAAGGGCTAAGCTAAACCAAAAAGTCCAAAAACCAGAAAAGGTTTTTTGTTTCAGATAGGTGGCTAAATTTTGTTTTTTGGGGCAAAAATATTGCAGAAGAAATTTGTGATATTGGCTACAAATGTTTTCTGCAATATGCTTTTTAGAAATACGTGTTTTGAGCAAAAAATCCCTCCCAATGAGTCACAAGTTTAACCCAAATTAACCCAGTATAATCTAACATAGAACCTCACGTCTGCTGACCAAGTAGGCTAGCCTACGTTTGTGTATTATTCCCACAATAGTAAAAAACGTAAGAAAATTTCTTATGCCTCTTTTATTATTAGGTAAGATGAATGCCTTCCTGTGTGTAAATTGGACTTCGGGTCCATTTTCCACGAGATGTAGGAGTCCATTTTTCACCAACATAGTATGATACCTTTTCAATCACTTTTCATGATTCCTTGACCTAGCACTCAAATTTGGTTTTAGCAGAGTAGCCTACACAGGAATGTTTACACGTGTGTGTAGCATTTCAGTTGAATTCATATCTTTCCCAGCCTTTCTGTTTAATGTAAACAATAAACAACCTAAAATAAGATCAAACACCTTTAATTTCTTTCTTGCTGTCGACAGCCTATCACCGCAAGACTTTGTCAACAAACGTTAATGCTTTTCTAAGTCTAGTCCAGAATGTCCTAAATTGTGTGACCATTTCTGCATCGAACCATGAAATTAGTCTCAAGACAGCTTAGCACCAATTTACACGAGGGTCCGAATTACAAGACTTTTCCCTAAATACTAGAACTGTTTTCCTAGCAAAATCTAATATTCCAAATGAATAGGAGGACAAACATGCAACTTATCGCATACGCGAACTACTAGTACAGCATATTTAACACTTATCTGCAGAGCAACTTATCAAAAGAATGAAAAAAACATGATGTTATTAACTTGTTAACTAAATTCTTTGAACAAAAGATTACTGCCCGTACTAGATCTTAAATTCAATGGTCGAAGATGAAGTGGACTGCCGCGAGTCAACAGATCTGCAAGAAAAAAGACAGCGTTGATAATTGACTCGCGGTCAGTGCACTTGTGATCCAAACGTGGTAAGAAAATATTTTGCAGTAGCTTATGTTTTGACTTAATATTTGATCCTACCGTTATGTCTGGTTTTAAAATTTTACTGCTGCTACTTTATAATATCAATACAATTTCGGTGGAGTGGTGACTTTTATAATCCACGTTGTTGTTAGTGCTACTAGCAATGCACCGTTGAACATAGCAATAAAATATATTTAACAATTGCTTACGTTTTCGGCGGTATATATCGCCCTCGTCAGGGTCTATATGCAAATATTTACAGTGCTAAAATTTTCGTTGAACGAAAACGCAAAATAACTTGAAAATACTCATAATAAAAAAACAGTAAAACTTCATTCTGCAGTCTCAGGAATTGTCTAGTTACTGCCAACAGAATTTGGTAAAAGAAACGATTTGTCTGTTCGGAGTTAATCGGATTGGAGATTATATAAATAATCGTATAAAATGAACCATAGAAATCGCAGCAAAGTTCAATGGTTGTTTAGTTAAATAATTTAATAGATATTTATGATTAAAATACGTTAAGTAGAAATGACGATCCGTTTGCATACAGTTGTTTGTTCAGCACAGGGTTACTTCTTTTGATCAAGGCTTCATGGATTTTGGCTTCGTTAGATGTTTGACATTTTCTAATTATTTGAATATTGCTTTATGTTATTAGGTTGAGCCTTACATGAGCTGAATTTTCTTGTATGTTCTTTAATGGTACTTTTGCCTGACTTTGACATATTTAAATGCTCCCCTGCTCTTATACTCAAATGTCTTGTGGACGTACCGATATTAGCGCTGAAAACGTTTGAATTTGTTGAATATATTTTATTTCTATGTTCAACGGTGTATTGCTAGTAGCAATAATAACGACGTGCTATTTTATAAATTACAAAAGAACACAATGCATCTCGACAATACGGTCGATAGGCTTAAAGAATGTAAAAATTATGTCTTTTTTACCGGGACCAGTTTAGGAAAATCTGTGTTTAAAAAGTGATTCAAAGAAGTGGGTGCTTGACTGCATAAGTAAATTGTTCCTCATGAGATCATTTGAAGAGTATGAAAAATCTAAGTGTTTAAGTGATTGGGTCTGCCGGAAATGTTATGAATAAATATGAATAGTGGTTTGCTCTAGCTAGATTTTATACCTTCGACGAGATCTCACAGGTTTTTCATAAAAAAGCAGGGGTAAGCCTATTACCCAAACTTTAAAGCTGTGGTTTCTGGAGTAGCCTCGAAATTTTGCTTAGAATTCGCTCAAAATTTGGCCAGGCAACCGGAGAGTAAAACCGGAATTTAAATTTTGAGAAAATTTTCAGAAAAAATTCGCTCTTTAATCAATTCTTTCTACTTCTTACTTTCCAGTGTCACAAAGAAAAATTTTGGAGCTACAGAGGGAAGCTTTACCCAAGTGTTTGCCGACGCGGTGCGATGGATCCTACCTAGATATGCCAACGCATTTCGTAACATTTCGCACTTTAGCAGAGCCACTATTCGTAGCTGCTCCTGGTGCCACAAAAATTTTATTAACCAAGGACTTCAGGGACGCCTCCGGTGACAAACAAGAATATTAAATAAAAAAAGGTGCTGCCGTTTAATTATCCATAGATTCGCAGCTTTACTTGTGCACAATTGCGAAAATGTTACGTGAAATTAACGACTTTATTTCATCAGTGTCACATGCAAAACGGGTGATCAATTCAAATGGTTATGTGAGTGATTTTCCATCAAATGTTCACGCAAAAACACCGAACGCTGTCCACGTGATCTTGTTAGGAATGGGGATAATGATTCTACCACGCTTTTGAAGTGTTTTGAATATGCTTTTGCGTTGTGTTCATGAAAAAAATTGAACTAAAACTTTTTATCTTCCTTCGGAAACGTATTAAACAGATAGTTACTTTTACTAACAAAATTTAATAAAAGTTGCCTGAACCAATCCAATACCCGCCTACTATGAATACCAAATCTTTTTCTCTCAAATTCTCTATCAAATGCAAGTTGCACTTTCTTCTTTGGCAGTGATAGGCATATCACCTGTAAAAAACCAAAACCAAACCTCTCAAAACCTTTTGATTTAATCCTGCGACCGTAATTCCAGAGGACTACGCGACAACTTGGGCAATTGAAAACCGGAATATCAAGTCGTCTGCTCAGCATACAGTTGCTATCATGTTGTTGATTTAATTTAAGTTGCGATTTCGTCAAGAGGCAAGTATGAAGCTCAACCTTGGTTACGCGTACAAGTGGTAAAAAAACATGCATGGCACTCACAAAATGCGTGAACAAAACGAAATAATTTCATATATACAAGTTACAGCCAATATTCTAACACTGCGCTAAGTTACGATTTCGTCAAGAGGCAAGTATGAAGCTGAATAACCTTGGTTACGCATACAAGTGATAAAAAAACATGCATTGCACTCATAAAATACGTGGACAAAACGAAATAATTTCAAATATGCAAGTTACAGTCAATATTCTAACACTGCTGCAACATCAATTAACAATGGTTTTACGTGCTGCGAGCGGAACATTTGCCCCAGAAATTTGTTGCTAATTGGCTCCCATCATAAAGATCTAACGTAGACCTATTAAAAATCTTCATTCCTGGTAAAAAATATCATATTTCTTTTAGGATTAAGCTGATTGATTGACATTGGCAACAGAAACAAGTTCTTAGAAGAAAAATATAGTTTCAGAGCATACATTACCAAAGCATGCGCAACTAGAGATTTTGCTATGAACGTCACAATTGAACAGAGTTAGTTATATTTGATTGACAGGTAAAACAAAGGGAAGTCTTCAGTCTCAAGTGGGGAATTTCAAAATCAAAAAACGGTCCAAGCCACAAGTTTAACGGAAACAAGGCTTTTAAAGAAATGGCCTCCTGAAAAAGGTTTTCAAATTCAACTTTGGAATTTGACTACGGCGCCGCAAGTACTTAAGTTTTTAAGGTGTGCTGGGAAAAAAAATGGTAACAATTGGCTCAGAATATAAACCAACTGCGAAGTTTCAACCTTCAGGTTGAATTACTTTCAATAAATTTGCTGTGTGACAAAGTCCGTCAAGTAAAGTAAGTAATCATGAAGCGCTTTTCCCAACACAAGGCAATCATCAAGGGAATGATACGCTTGATAATATGCATTACTGACAGAATGCATACGAAAAAAGAGCTAGCTGCATGCATAACTGAAGCTAGCATTCTTTACTGAGAGTGAATTCCATAGCCAACAACGTATCTCACCCAAATAGAAATAATCACGGTCATATTGAGCACAGCTGGCCCGCATGAACCTTCCTCGGACCGAGTGCATTTAACACCATAGATCTACAGAGAATTAAACTAAAACTATTCAGTTGGTAAGTGTCCTTTCAGAAACGAGCTCTTTCATCTTCTATAATAGGTCCTAGGTCTTTCCTCAATTTGTGGATTCATTTCCATAATCACCTATTTTAAACCACAGGCCTTTCCATCCCAAATCGGAAAAAGTTCTTCAAAACGATATTGTTGCCATGGTTGTAAATGCACTTGGGGCCTTAACTATCCTTAAATACGAGATTTAATGACGGCATTGTTTTTTACCAGCAGCATCCTTTTAAATGCATTTACTTTGTTGGTAGACGCCAATCATGGAGTACAAAAGTCACACTTTTTGCTGCAAAACCAGAAAATTTAAATGTCGTCTCTGGTAAACATTTAAATCAGTGGTTCTCAGCGTCTTTTCTATGCTTTTCCTTTACGGAGCTCAGATTTAATCTTTTCTCCATAACTCTAACTCGAGGACCTTTTCTTGGTGACCAATGGTTTTGTCTCAAATGCATATGCAAACTGCATCACCAAATTTTTCCTTATTAATTCCTCCAAAGAACAAATTTCCTCCAATGGAAAAATAATTCCTTCTTTGCGGAGCAAAGTGGCTCCCAGTTGAGAACTACCGGCTTGGATACTAATACCAGCTTGCTGTTTCGTACCAATATTTCTAGAGATGAGAACAGTGCGATTACTCTAGATACAGATATCACATAATAATCAACAGTCGCGTGGTGACTACACATGCAATTAGTTTCGATATGAGCTTGTGGGATCAAGCGCGAAGCCACAACAAATTATGCCTGCCATAAGTATGCCTATTGCTCGTCATGATGACGTTAACATCTAGTAGCAACTCTAAAATCTGGGGGATAAAATTGTCACGTTACGGTCTCCGCTCTTTTACTTCGCTCCAGGCCACCCTTGAAGTAAAAGCCATCACTGCCAACAACTTAAGTTAGTTAGCAAAGAAAAAGTAACTTGTAAAATTTTTAAAAATATTACAACAGGTAATCAAAAACATGCAGCAGCACAGGATGATTGAAAAATAGCTCCGTATTTTAAAATACTTATATTTTTTTGTGTTCTAAGATCTATGGCAATTAAATCTATGTTCTTGCTTTCTTTTCATATCGATTATTTTGTTTAAAATTTGAAAGCATTACAAAAATGGCTGGATGCCTCATTTTCGAAAAATGCAGAACCTGCCTATGTGTCATGGTATGGTGTGAAATAACTTTGGACAGGATTGTGGGTCCCTTATCCCTTTTCAGGATACTATGAATGCCGAAAGGTATCTGACCATGCTAAGAGATAAAAGCTGGCCAGTTATCAGTGCGTGGGAGAATACTGAAGATTTAACTTTCAACCACAATGGCGCTTTTCCACGTTTTGCTATTGTTGTCAGTGAATGGCCAAATGCTCACTTTCCTGGGAGATCGATGGGTCGTCGTGGATCCTGTGAGTGGCCAACCAGAAGTCCCGACTTAACACCCTGCGACGTTTTTCTATGGGGTTGGTAAAAGGACCAATTCCATTCTACCCAACCAAAGACTTTGGAATGAACTTGAAAGGCGAATATCTAAAGTTAAGTCTTCCATTCCACAAGAGTTTCCCGTGAAATCAGTTAATGCGGTTCTCAAGCGGCTTAAGAAACTGGTGGCTAATGCTGGCACCCATATCACATTTCATGCAATACACTTTTTAATCATGTTCATTTCTTGTAAGTATAATTCAGAAATAGACTACTAGTACTTGAAGATAGGGAGTTTCTTTTTAATCATCCTGTGTAGAAAATTACCTTAGTATTTCATTTACTATTATCATTGCACTCGTCTGTAGACAATTAAATTAAATTTTAGTTTTTGCAATAACTTTATTCTATGAAGAAATTTCCAGACAACCTTATGCTTCCCTTTCTTCCTCACTGTACTGACTATTTACTGTTGTGCACTTGGAAAAAGCATGTGACGGTAATATCTTCTGCTTGGTAGCACTGCCGGTGGCAATAATGCACTGAGTCAGCACTACCGGAAACTCCGAAGCGGTCTGAATCGATGTTTTAACATCATCAGCAAAAGATTTATCTGAGACCGAAGAATAAAAATATATGACAAACAAAATGGCAGTATAATCACACACGTACACATTTATAGCCAACAGGTGTTTTTCTAGTGACAATTTAATTCACGGAGAACGAGCAATTTCCATGGATGGCTTCACAGACTCTCCGTTTGTAAAGTGATAAAAATAATATAACTTGACCGTTTTTCTCTTGGCAAATGCATCTTACGACAATTGGTGGGTGAGTTTGCACCAAAACCTAAACTCTAGTCCGTAATATCCAGCGTTTTGATTTTGTCTCCGCAAGTGCCAAACATTTCTTCCACTTCATTCTTCATTCTTTCACTAACCCATATTTGAAGGTATTTCATCTAAAATAATCACGTCATGGCAAAAAAGTGAACTAATAACTTGAAAAAGTCGTTATATTAAATCGTTGATCAAAACTTACACCAAAATCACGTGATCAAATCATATACACCCCACACGTTTAGCATTTATCGAGTGAGCTACATCACAGCTGTATTTAGATCAAACATAAAAATAATTCTTTGAAATACATTAATAGCTGAACACCTTTTTCACCAACTCAGGCGACAGGAGTATCGCCATATCTACCTAACAACACTTAGTAAAACGATAACAAGCGAAATCTTCAACAGCAAAAGCAACTGCAACTGGCATAATCTGTCGATGCTATAAGCCGTAAATGTAACAAGAGTTTTACAGGATCTGTATGCACCCTATAATAAGCTATCATAAACTTCCAACGCTGTTCGCGACGTCGGCGTTAATAAGTGTCACGTATATTTTAGGATGCAAACACGATTGCTTGATTTCAACCGCCGCGATGGTGTAGTGGTTAGAGTGTCCGCATCGCAGTCGGTAGACCTTGGGTTCATTCCCTTAAACGAGTCATACCAAAAGACTTTAAAAACTGGTATTCACAGCTTCCCTGCTTGGCGCTCAGCATAAAAGGATAGTGTGGAGAACAAGCCGGCAAGCTTGCTTCTTGTGTCCTTAGGCAAGGCACTTGACGGGACGCCTCCATCGTTTGTGACAGACAGGTGGCCCTCCCGTACTTCATCGGATTATAATTGTGAAGTTGCTAACCCAGCAGACGACTCTTGGGTACCCACCAGTGGCAGTCCGCCTTGTTGGTGGTGGGCTACCAGTCACTCAAGACTGGTTCGAAATGGGCTGCCACCTTTCCCCTAGCCAAAATTCAATTAGGTTGACGGATGAACCTGAAATACCGTTTATGCCGTACCTCCATCCCGAGGAAAAGGAGAGGTTAACCACAAACAAACAAACAATTGCTTGATTTAAATCGTTTGAAACAAAGCGATCTTTCAACTTTTTTCGCATTTGAATCTTTGTTTTCAGTATTTCAGTATTATTTCCGAGACAAAACACGCATTCTGTTAAGCATGACAAACTTCTTTTCGTGTGACTACTACAATGCAATGTCAACAAATTAGAACACACTCTGCAGTTTGTTTTTTGAGAGCATGTTGAAGCCATTAAAAAATTCTCCAATGCGGTGTCCATTCGCCATGCGACTACTTTTATAAATTTTAATTCTTAACCAGCCCGAAGAAAACACATATATGGAAAGTGCCAAGATCCATCAGTCGGCAAAATTAAGTTAATCTCATTCTGGAATACGGCTAGCCAATGTGCCAATGACTAATCTAAGGCCTTATTCCAAATTTTCTTAACTGCTTTTGATAATTCGCGAATGAACAACTTAAGCAATGGACACCTAAACTGCAATCTTAGGTATTATGAAGTCACAATCATCAGGCACTTAATTTACATCATGTACACCATTCTATTTGTATACGAAAACTAATTATCTGATCATTGTAGTCTATATAAGCAACCCAAGTTTGCGCTACGCACAGACGTAGCAGCCGCCCCCAAACCCCCCAATTGGGGGGGCCCAGGCCAACTTTGGGGGCCCAAGTTAGTCTGAAATTGCTTTTTGGCTACGTGACTATTTTCAGTTCAGCAGACTTGTTTACAACCGATTTAAACTGTAGGAAGAAATTGGCTTGTGACATCATAAGTGAATGCAACGTCATTTTATCTCGCAGAATCTAGAATATTTCGATTGATTTTCTGGTAGAATCTTGAATATTCGATTGACGTAACAATACCGTTGTTACGCAACAATCATAGAATGGTCTGGAATTCTGTTTGGCTATAAATACCGGGACAATATATATACACTGCAGAGTGCAGATAAAGTATTTTATTGACATTGTATAGAATGAAACGTTCAAAAAGTGGTGCTCAAAAGAGAAAAGAAGCAGCCACTGCTCGAGATGCTGTAGCGAAATTGCCCAAGATGACAGATTTTTTCAAGATTACTGAGCAGAGTAGACCTGGCACTAGTACCGAGAGGGATGAAGAAAACTATAGTGTACAAGAAAAAGAAGACTATGACGATCAGCATCAAAGTGATTGTGAATTTCCAGAAAATGTAAGTTGTGATTTACCTGCCAATACGCAACCTTCAATATCAAAAATAACTGAATCTCAATTTACCCCTATCCCTGATGACCCATGTAAATGGCCTGAAAGTATTTCTGATGCTCAACGATGTGATATAGTAAAGCGTGGACCACATCAACTAATAATGAATTTTCCATATAATAACACAACTCCAAGGCGACGTTTTTCCTCCAACCATTATAAACGTGTGTTACCTAATGGTGAAAGTGTTTTACGGTCGTGGCTAGTTTATTCTGGGGAATCAGATCAAGTTTTTTGCTTTTGTTGTAAACTATTTGGAAAAACACTAAGCCCCTTTTGTAGTGGTATAAATACATGGGAGGGTTTTTCGAAAAAACTGAAAGACCATGAAAACGGCATTTCCCACCAAGAATGCTGCAGTCAATGGATGTTGCTAGCTGAAGGGATAAGAAATTCATCCACTATCGACAAACGCGAGATGAATATTTTTTTCAATGAAAGACGTTTTTGGAGAAATGTTTTAGAGAGACTTATCGACATTGCCTTGTTCCTATCGGAAAGGAATCTTGCTTTTAGAGGATCTGAAGAAGTCTTAGGATCTCCTCACAATGGAAATTTCCTGGGTATATTTGAGCTTTTGGCAAAAAGAGATCCGATCCTAAAAGAGCTTCAAGACAGAATCAAGAATAAAAACACTAAAGATCACTATTTGAGTCCTACCATACAAAATGAACTAATTGAATTGCTAGCGACAGAAGTTGAAAAAGAAAATTTACAGCAATTGAAATTGGCAAAATATTTTTCTATAATTTTCGACTGCACTCCAGATATGTCACATCATGAACAAATGTCTGTCATTCTCCGTTATGTACTATGTAATGAAGAAGCTGCTGTTGTTAAAGAAACATTTTTTGGCTACTTGAGAATAAGTGACAGTACTGGGAAAGGCTTGTTGGACGCTTTCTTAGAAAAAGCGACCGAACTGCAACTCGAATTGTCTGATTGTCGAGGTCAGTCATATAATGGTGCTAACATGAAAGGAAAACATTCTGGGGTCCAAGCAAGAATGCTAGACATCAATCCCAAAGCTGTTTACGTGCCCTGTGCAAACCATACCCTTAACTTAGTTGTTGTTGACAGTGCTAATTCATCGACGGAAGCATTGACATTTTTTGGAGTACTTACAAGGTTGTATGTGCTGTTTTCTTCCTCTGCTCAGCGTTGGGAAATTTTGAAGAAACATGTGGAGCTGTCCATAAAGTCACAATCTGATACTCGTTGGGAAAGCAGAATTAAATGCATCAAACCTCTTCGATACAATTTAAAAGAGGTGTTGCTGGCACTGAAAGACTTGGAAGCCATTTCCATAGAAAGAAAACATGGAAGAGCTGCCTCAGAAACAAAATCGTTGATAGCTCATTTATCAAAATGGAGTTTTCTTTTGTCGGTGTTTATTTGGTATGATATCCTATTCCAAGTCAATAAAGCAAGCAAGATTCTTCAATCGTATGGAGTCTCCCTTCATACAATGGAAACGGAAATCCAGGCAACTGAAAAGTTTTTGCAAAACTATCGCACAACGGGTTATGACAGTGCCGCAACATCTGCTGTTGAAATAGCACAGGAATTGGATATTGATCCTTCTTTTCCTCCGTCAAGAAGTGGAAAGAAAAGAAGATTGTTTGATTACCAAGGTGAAGAGGAACAACGAGCTACTCCTGAACTGAAATTTAAAAGCAACTTTTTCTATCCATTAGTAGACCAGGCTATTATGTCAATAAAGGAGCGCTTTAATTTGTTACGTGAGGTTTCTTCCGCCTTTTCGTTTTTGTACACACGAGACAAACTTTTGCTTGTGCAACAAGAAAATGCTCTTCTTACTTGCTATAAAGAGTTCCAAAAAAAGTTCAGTGACATTGATTCTGATGAAATGAGCGCTGAGCAACAGCGGTTTGTTTTAATTTTACAAAAAAAACGCAATCTCAATACGGCTCAAGACTTTCTGAACTATCTTCTAAAGACTCATTTATTTGAATTGTATCCGAATGTGTACATCGCACTTCGAATCTTACTAACTTGCCCCGTGACTGTTGCCAGCGCTGAAAGAAGCTTCAGCAAATTGAAACTGATCAAAACTTTTAATAGAACGTCTATGACAGACAGTAGACTATCTTCATTAGCCATGTTGTCAATCGAAAATGACTGCGCCCGATCTCTTGATTATGACAATGTCATAACAGCATTTGCGAACAAAAAGGTTCGCTGAAGACTATTTAAATGATACTGTGTTTTTATAACTTTTTCATGTTTTTCAGTGTCATTGCTTTCGTTTCGCAGTGTCTGCATAAATGTCCTACTGAACTCTGGCATCGGTGCCGAATTTTTTATGACTTGCACCTTCGGTATCGGCATGCTTTATTCTGACATTAGCCTGTTTACTTATGTACAAATTGTGGTGTATTTTCTTAATGCAGCTTTTCAATTTTACACCTCTAAAGTGATATGACCTGTGCGCAGGGGCTCTTGCGCTTACTTTGGGGGGGGGCCCGAAGTTGGAGTGCTACGGGACTGGCGCTACGTGTCTTCTTATTGGCAAAATACTACGCTTTGTTATTCTTATGATGCGGAGCACTCTCTCTGGGTAGAAGTCTAACGCTATCTGACGGAAACTTCAGAACGTTATTGAATGTCTCAAAAAGTAATTCTTGCACTTGTACCTTATATATTAAAGTACTTAATTGTTTTACACCTTTCTTAACTTTACTTAATTTCTATAAAATTCTATAACTTAATTGAGAAAAGTAGTAGTAACTTTTGACTAGTAAAAGCGAATTGAATGCGATGGTATAAACATGTGTTTTAGGACGGCTAATAATGGTCAGGATGAGCGTTAGATTTTGAAATTATTGTGAGAGCGTGGACGACCGAAGATGATCGTTTGGCTTAACTACATGCGCACGTACAAAGAAAACTATGAAAAAGTTGTTTTATGTCAACTCACCGCTGTTGCTCGATTGCTTATAGCAGTTGATAAAACCTTTAAGCCATCCGCAGGCAATTGCATTCCCCACACAAACGAAAGAGCTTCGATTTGATGAACACAAGAAGCAATCCAAGCAATTTGATCAGGATTCGTGTCGGAACTAAATCCAAATTTCTTCATCTACATATAATAAAGTTAGTTTTACCAACACAACGAAATGCCAATTGATGAGCGACCGATGGTGTTTTTGTTGAAACGAAATTAATCGAAAATATTAGGAACTACTTGTAAGATATTCTTATTAACTTTTAAGTAATGCATATGTATTTCTTTTGAGCAACTAAATATCAAACGCTTGGGAGGCAATTGCAAAAAATTCACCCATCACAACCAGAAATTTCGAAACGAGAAACTTTTTCTACCAACGCTTGAGGCTTAAAATTTGATGAAATAAAACAATAACAATCGTTTATCAATTTCATTGAAAACGTCAGCACCACAATTAAAACTGGGTTTGGTCAAGCACGAACATCGGTGTTACTAATGCTTGAATTTCGGCTGTGCACACGTCCATACGCCCTGCCATTTGTTTAAGAATAAAAGCTGGTTTCCATTAGGCCAGAATTTTTCGCTTACGAAATTTACCACCAGGGCATGTCAAATTTACCGCCGTTTGAAAACTCCTGCATTGGGCGATTGCCGGCGTAGCGTGAAACTTTTTTCTTAATCTATTCAATTTCATGCGCGGAGCGTTTTTATTAGTAAATTCTAATATGCACGCTGAACAGCGAAGTTCGTCTGCACCGGTAAAGCTACGTATGTACGTTAGGTGCCCTTTAACACCTCCGAAATTACTCGGCGGGCAAGGACTAAACCAGGCACGATTGATCACAGCCTTTGGGTGAGCGTCATAAGGGATTGGTGACGCCATAACAAAAGATAATTTCTGTTATTTGCATTTCTTTTTTGTTCTAATGAAAGCAAATCTCCGACCTACCAAAATTTTAACCCTTTGGGGTTAAGACGATGTCACAATTAACATGTTGACTACCGGGCTTTCCTTTTATCGTATGGAATAGCCTTCTTCAGGTCCCAAAGATTTATTGCCAGTATTTTTTAAAATAAAATTGTTCAATTTTAACAGATTTATCAACTAACAATTCATAAAAACCAGAATTGCCTTGAAAAATACACTTAATTATGAAATGGAAAATGGAAAAATAATTCTTTTTTCTAAGTGCCGTATCATTTTATAAGCCACTTTTAAAAAACGAGCCAGTGTATTACCGGTGATACACTGGAAACACATGCAAAAGTGGTAATGTATCATCGATGATACACGCGGCAGCCAACGTGTTTACGCTTGATCGTTGAATTTGTTCTCTTTAGTTTTTCAAGACATAATGACCGTAGAAACGCGCACAAAAACTTTTTCAGCAATATGACCTAAGCTAAGGATGAAATAGGTTAACCTTTCGCTGCCACTAAATCTGATATCTTTTCTCGTTGTGGCAAAATACAACCAAACAGCGTAGCCAAAACCTCAATATCGCAAAATCAATGCGAAAGGAGGCGCAGCAAATTGAGGAAAAGAGCTATTACAAAAGAGTTCATTTTTTAATAGTAAAATCGACCACCATTTTGGCGTAACCATTATTTTTGACTGTGCCTAGCCAACCTTACACTTTTTGAAAGTACGCGTGGTGGTTTGTAAAATCATACTTTGTATCACCAGTCTTGATTAATAGACTAAAGCAGGGGTCGGTAACCTGCGGCTTCCTTTAGCCTTTTTTCTTTTGGAGAACTCTACAGGGGCGTGGGCAGAAATTAAATGAGGGGAGAGCGCGAGAATGACGTTAAGCAAATTTCACGGAACAGTACCGGTGGAGACTTTTTTTCGAATCAATATTCATAGGGCTAAAAAAAGATCTTTTGTGGCTCGCACTCTTCTTTTTCCAGTGGAAATCGGACCTAAAAGGGTCTTTGGTTGTAAAAGATTGCCGATATCTGGGACTAAGTCAGCGGATTTTTATTTGATTGTTCATTTCGATATCATACGCCACTAATTTAAGCTAAGTGCGAACAACTTGCAATATCTCTTTGTTCATCTACCGAAATTCGGGCAGCTAACTGGCCGGCTTTGGTGGCCCAATAGTTAATGCAGCAATAACAGTTGGAAGTCTCCTTATCAAAAACCTAGGTATAAGCTCCAGGTAGCTGGTGGGAACCGCGTTTTCAAATCCTATAGGAGAAATTTTTACTGATATTGCCTTATGGTAATGACGTAATCACTATTGCAAACTAGATAGCAACTCTACATGCATTCGCGATTAAATCGAGGCGAGTTATTACGAAGTTTCTCTGCATGCCAACTATAATGCGTATCTTACTTCATTATTTAACCAGTTTAGCTTCGTAAACAAAGTGGTACAAAAAGTGTTGGAAAAACCCGACTTACTGAACTTTTTGGCAAAGATAATTTAGCATTAACATTAATACCAATTATTGTTTTTTAAAAAAGTTTATATGATTTTATTGTTATTAGTAATTGTTATGCCACATTGTTAATAAATAATAAACTTATTTGCTATTATTCATCGCGGTAAGCACCGCCCAATCTTCCAAGCGTGCGGTATTTCAAAACTAATTATTTACCACAAAAAAAGGTGACATAATTCATTCAATAAAAGTTTAGTTACTCTGTCAACTTACCGGCGTTGGCCGATTGCTTATTGCAGCTGATAACATCTCAAAAGTATCCACCGTGAGGTCGGTAGGATTAAAATGTATGTAATCGACTTTATGAATACATGAAACAATAGCAGCAAATTCTTCATCCTTTGGTGTGTCATATAACATCAGTGACATCTGATTGCGAAAATAAAAAATACAATATAACAAATTAAAATAAATATTCGCAATTTAACATGAGAAATCGCAGTGCTATCAATGGTATTTCTTTCTAAAGATGATGACATTCATATGATACCAAATAGGCTAAGTATCTAAAAGTTTTGGTGTATCTAAAGAATTAATAATTGGATCTAACTCTAGATCGGTGTCAAACTGATTCAGTGCTGTGGACCACATTAGCATACCTGGATTTTTTGCGAGCCGGGCTATGTTGTAAAATAACTTTAAGTACATCAAACTATATATATATTTTTGTGGAGATTAATGCTTTCAAAAAGGATTTTCTCGCATTTTTCACTAACTACTTGAAAAACTTTTTCTTGAAAATAAACGTTCTCATCACGGCTATTGTTGCTATTATCACTTAATTACAACTTGAAGATCTTTTTTCTTTTGGAGAACAATTTTTCGAAGACCAAATTCGGAGGCCAGGTATTCGGACAGACCCACAAAATTCTTGCGCGGGCCACAGATTATTACGTCGCGGGTCAAATTTGGCATGTGGGCCGCCGGTTTGACACCGCTGCTATAGATCTTTTAACGCTAAGCATGCAAAAACAATGCTGGAAGTGGAACTCAAACTCACTTCTTCACGAACCAGTCGGACAATCATTGGCTAGCAGATGTAGAAGTAACGAAACAGATCTCAGCGTCTAAAACACTTTGGTGGCCTGAAGAATGATGTGGATAATTCTACGGTTAGAATTAATGCGGCGACATTACCTTGATGGACAAGTAACCTTTTTACGTTATTGTGGCAGGAATCGTAGCATTCCGTGTTAATTAACAGTCGTATATATACAGGGTTTTCAAAAAGTCATCATCTATTTTTAAATTGTTATTACATCAAAAATATATTTCCGATAATAAAGAAACTTGTACACAATAAACATTATACATTAAAATTTTGTTTTACTACACCATTTTAATTTTTCCATCTTGTTTTTAGCTTTACCTCCATTTTAATTATCCCATTTTGTTTTTTAGGTTCAGGACCGTTTGAAATGTACACAATACAAGAACGTGTTAGAATAGTTATTCTTATGGCAAAATACGAATCTGTTACAGCAGTTAAAAGGCAGCTTACAAAAGAAGGATTTCAACATAAACCTACTGTAGGTTTAATAGGAACATATCTGCATGACAAGAAAAAATAAAATCGGCCCCAGTGCCGGGCAACTCTAAAATAGTCAGGGGGTGCGAAGAATCTAGGGATTTAAACCTGAATGTCATGGGATAAGATTTGATACTTTAAATGTGAAAAGTCTTTGTGGAAAGAAAACAGAAGTGTGTGAAAAACTGAGGAAGAGAAGAGTTGATGTATGCTACATGCAAAAAGCAAGATAGAAAGGCCAAGGATTTTTATTTATTTGGTAATTAATTAATTATTGTATGCAATATGTTATCTATATACATTTATTGGTCTTTTTAGGATTAAAATCTTTTTTTGGCCATAGATAAACGGCTGAACTTAAGTAGGAAAGGTTATGACGCAGATGACAACGCTACCAAGTTTTCTCAAGCAGGACTTAATATTGACAAATAGGCATCTAATGTGCAAAAGGAAAATATGATAAGTCTTTTTTCAATTTGGCTTTATATTTAAAAATTTTAATGTAGTAGTAGTAGTAGTGATTCAGTTTTTATCCGGTGTTGTCCCTTTAACAGAGATGGCCGGATTTACCCCATTCCTTCTGCAATTGCTCGCACTCGGTCCCTCCACTTGTCTCGTCTCAGGGCATCCTCCTTCTTCAAACCAATCTTCTCTGTCTCCTCTTCCACTTGCTTCTTCCAGGTCTTCTTCGGTCGTCAGGTCTTCTTCGACTTTTTTTAATGATTATGAAAAACCTCTTTGTTTAATCTGCAATGAATTATTAACTACGGAGAGTATGAAACCATCAAAATTGAAAAGACATCTTGAATCAAAGCATACTTCCTGTGCCAATACACCAAAAGAATATTTTTAAAGACTGTTAAAATCTTTAAAGAAAAAAATTCTTTTGAAAAATTTATGATCGTTAATGAAAAATATTTACTCGTTTCATATGAAGTTTCATGCTTTATTGTTAAAAATAAATGGAAGTAAATATGACTAGGATATTCGAAAAGTTCTTTTGTCAAATGACACTGCCACGAGTAGAATTTCTGAAATTGACAAGAATCAATTAGTGCCACTAATTACATGAATTTAAGAAAGCCCACAACTTTCAATTCAGTTGGACGAAACAATGGATATTACTAAATTAGCTCAGTTGTTGGTATATGTCAGGTACGTCTATAAAGAAAACATCGAGAAAGAATTATTTTGTCGTCCTTTGAAAGACCAAAGTAAAGGGAAAGGCATCTATTGCAAAGTTGACAAATTTTTAAAAACTGAAGGTTTAGAATGGAAAATTGCTGTGGACTATCCGCAGATGGTGCAAAAGTGATGGCGGGCAGAAATATTGGTTTTATATCATTTTTTCAAGCTGCTAATTATGACCATATAACTTTTACGCAATACCTTATTTATCGGGAGGCCCTCGCAGCAAAAAAAACTAGCACCAAAATTGAACGATGCGCATTAGGATGCTGTTAAGATTATAAATTTTATTAAGAGCCATGCTCTCAACAACGCTTATTTTCAAATCTCTGTAAGGATACGGATCACCACTATACAAATTAATTATTACCAGCAGAAGAAGGATATCAAGAGAACAAAGTTAAGAAGATCATTGTTATTGAAGGATGAAATCAAAATATTTTTAACCGAACAAAAATGTGATCTTGCTGCTTTTTTTCAAAATGACCAATGGCAATCCAAGCTGTGTTATCTGTCAGATACTTTTGAGAAATCAAAGTCTCAATTTGTCTCTTTGAGGAAGAAATTGCAATATACTTATTTCAAATGATAAAATTGAAAGTTTTATTAAAAAATCATTTATATACGATGGTAGAAAAGGATTTGTATGAAATGTTTTCCAGTATCAGTAATTTTGTAATTGAGAAAAATCATTGTAAAACTTTTTTTGCAAAAATTATGAAACGTCACTTAAAAGCGCTAGAAACAGAGTTTCACAAATTTTTGATATCAAATATTGATTTCTAAAAGTTGTCTTGGATTCAAAAACCATTTTTGATTGGCTTGAATGAGATTGATCACCTGCCATATAAAGCTAAAGAGGAATTTGCTGAGCTTTCTGGTGACTAAAACTTAAAATAGGACTTTCCAAATAAAAGTAAATATTTCACCATTAAAGTTTATTTTTTTGGTAATTAATTAGAGGGGTTTAAAAAAACTTCTGTTTCATTGTTAGTGACAGCATAATCCACTTAAACTTGATATTTTCTAAATCTTGAAGAAATTTTCTTTTCAAAAATACTTAATGTTACAGTGTTTAGGCTAACCTTTAGCAAATAATGACTGATCATATTTTAGGTACTACATTTAACTAACAAAATTTGGTACCGGTCAGTACCGGTTAACAAAAAGGTCATGGGCCTCAGAAAGTTGCCAATTGTAGAAAACCTACGCTTTTAGGTAAGTTTTCACTGATGTACCTTGAAAGCTTATTTCCTAAGCATCATCTAGCGACCATTCCTAAAAAAATTGGTAGAAAATAAAATTTGTAATGATTTTTGAGGTAAGAGTACTTTAACTTCGAAGACAACGCAGCACCTATTTGGGAAGGGCTAATTTGCATATTCATACAAAAAAAATTTTTTTGTTTTTATTATATTTGAAATCCCCAAGAAATAGAGATTTCAACGATATATAACAATTCATGTAGAAGTAAACAGATGAGTAATCTAATAATATATAAACAAACTTGGGGTATTTTATGATGATTAATTATGACAAATTACGACAGTTTTCGCTCTGCCATCTCGCAGACATTTTTTTCGAAATGCACGCAGGTGCGAAAGAGTTAAGCTTCAGCACATATTAAATTCCAATATCGTTTATTGCTAAAAAATGTTGAAGAGATTTTATGTCTAGCAGTGTCAAATACTGCACCAAGATTTAATTTCCTATGCAGCAAACAACAAGCACTTCCGTCTTAACCTTAGTCAGTAAACAACTGCGCTTTTTGTAGCTATAATAAATACTGTACAATTTTAAAACTTTTTGTGCAATTTTTAATTTTACATTTTTGTATCTTTCTAAACAAATTCTAAAACTATATTTTTCATATGTAAGTATATTGCTATCTAATCCAATCCAAATCATTTAAAAATAGTTACATATTTTTACTTAATATTAGTCTGGAGTGGCGAAAAAAATCACAAACCATAAATGGGGTCTTGAAAAAAATAGTTACCGGTGTGATGATGTACAGGTTAGAGTGTCCGCATCGCAGTCAGTAAACCTGGGGTTCATCTATCAAGTCAAGTCATACCAAAAGACTTTAAAAAATGGTATTACAGCCTCCCTGCTTGGCACTCAGCACAATAGGAACAGGGTGAAGAACAAGTCGGCAAGCTTACTTGTTGTGTCCTTGGGCAAAGTACTTAACGAGATGCCTCCATCTTTATGTGGCAGACAGGTGGTGGGGCCAAGCAGTCTACCCGTCGTGGTGGCCCAGTCTAACTGAAGACTTGCAAACTGAGCCTGAGCGCACACGCAGTGTATATATACAGTACATCTTCCTGCAAAATGCTCAGAATGAAAAGCTCAAACGACAAAGAACAAAAATAGTTTAAGAAGCCCTGCTTTATAGTATAGATACAGACCTGGATAACCTAACAGGCAGCATTTAAATAATGTACTTTGCTTTTACCTATGTTTTAAGCTTTGATCTCGGGAGGTTTATAAGGCTATTATTAAGCAAAATAGCAAAACAGTTTCTTCCAAATATGATTCGATTTTACCCTGGTAGGGCTTGCCTTCAAGCTGTACCTAGTCTGAAAGTTAGTTCAGACAGCTGCTCCGGCTTCAGCATACAAACGTCTGTGAGAGTCGCAATAGTTGTTGTAAATGGAGAATATAATTCGTGTACACATAATGGTGATAACCTTAGTCCACCAATCAAAAGTGGTAAAACTCACAAATGAAGTATGATTTCACGAACTATAATTTATATTTTTAAAACATATAAGGGAGGGAAGGAGCACAGTAAAAAAATGATGGTGGCGTTTTCACAATTATAAAAATAAATTATTTAGTGCAGCCCCTTTCATATTTATATTTGTGATATTAGGTTCTTTTGGCTACGCTGTTTCTTTTAATTCATTCATTGCGAGAAAAAAGGCCATGGCCCAAAGCCATACACCCTATCCTAAAGGGGTTTATTAAGCTGTTTTTAAGCAAAAATGTTCCTTCTAAATTCAGTTTTTCAAGTTGATGCTTTTATCATTTATTTTGATCTTTTGCTTAACTTGGGATTTTATTGTATTTAACTTCACCCTTACTTCTGACCTTCCTACTTCTAAATGAAGACTAGTCTTACGTGGAGGTACAAACAGCATATCAATAACAAATGCTCATTTTTTGAGAAAATAAACAAAACAAAATCTGCGCATCAATATTCGATAAAAGGGTAAGTCTAGCTTTTGTTTGAGTAAACATCTGTTTTTTTTTATCAAGAAACGGAAACAAAAATATTATCTCGTAAATGACGAGATCTTACTTTGGAAAAAGTATTAGACTATGTTACTCAAAATAATTTCATGCTGTTAAGTATTAAGAAGATGCACAAACGTAGTAGCCGTTATTTCTAGTGAATATTTTTTTTAGATAATTAGACTTTGGTAGCAATGAAAGGTTAATGCATGTTATTTATCCGTCGCAAATGATTACACATGAATGCCTTCAGTTGTGTTGGCAAAACACATTCAAGAAAAAAAGGCAGGCTTAATCAGAATGCGTAACGAAAATATTGCAAGTTGTGTTTCAAATGACGCTGAAAATTGTTTCATGATGTGATCTTAGTTCCAAAAAACATGAACTTTCTCGAAATTGCGATCTTGGGTGCTGGCTTACATTTAGGCCAAAAATTAAACAATCTATCATCAATTGTGACGTCACCATGACGTAGCAAACCTCCTTATAACCCTCACTTTGATGAAGTGATAAATGATGCCATGTTTGAGTTTGTATGCCCAGTAGTTTGGCAAGAAACCAGCTTAACAGCAGAAAATTGCTTGTTGCATCACCAATAATCATTAAATTCAAAAGAAGTTCTCTGGTTTGGGAATCACGTTGTTGATATCTCCTGAAATAGCCATCAACCGCATTTCTACAATCAATATTTTTTAAAAAATGAAAGAAAATCATTTTTGCACTCTGGGCCGTAACTACCACCGGTGCAAAGCAAAGCTCAAGTACACTTATCACTATTAAATGTCACACTTCATCAATAATTTGAATTTATATTTAACTATCTAGTTTATTTGAAGTATTTCATAATGTGTTTAGCTTCGATTATGACGTGTTCATGACGTAATTGGTACGCTAGTCCCACTCAAGTCTGTTTAGTAAAATAAGTTTAAGCTTTAATGATCATATAGCATCATATTTATCCACTTTATTTTACCTTGTAATTATCAATAAGTTTTGTCTTATGACGTTGTCATACTTAATGTCACGTGATGGCTTCGAGATAATTATAAAATTTTCCACCATAGGCTAATAATTTACTGGCGTCACATGTTACATAACTTGTTTACCAGCCTTTTAACTTGGTGCTTTGTGACATAACAGTAACTGTCTAACTGGCTATTTCGTAGTAAAATAAGTAATTATGAAAATATAGTATTTCCTCGAAGTTGCTGATTTTTTCTGGTAAATTGTGCCCGGTTCAAACAAACAGGTAAATTCGTAATTTGTGCTGTGAAAGTCAGCGTTTCATTGTGTTACTGTTTTACCTAGGTGACAGGAAAAGGAGTTGTGCAAAGCAAATACATGGTTTGAAAAGGAGCAAGGAGAAAAATAGCC
The DNA here is from genome assembly GCA_963675345.1 of Trididemnum clinides. Classification (NCBI taxonomy): domain Eukaryota; kingdom Metazoa; phylum Chordata; class Ascidiacea; order Aplousobranchia; family Didemnidae; genus Trididemnum; species Trididemnum clinides. The sequence goes on from OY776285.1 coordinate 10,440,955, forward strand.
TATAGTATGGGGGGAAATGAAATTGAGATTGATTTTGTATTGGTTGATAAAAACAATAGAAAATATTTAAAAGAGGTGAGAGCCATCCGCTGAGAATTGCAACATCGGCTGGTGGTTACAAGCATAGACAAAAAAAATTGAAGAAAGTAGTGAAGAACGAACAAACTATTAGAAAAAGGATTTGGAAGTTGAAGAAAAATAACATGAAAAGAGGATTTCAAGAAAGAGTTAAGGAATATTTGGTTGATGTTGATGCACCCAATTTATGGAATACTTTCAAAAATAGAATGCTGCAAGCTTGTGATGAAGGATGTGGAAAGAAGAAAGGTAGAAGAAACCGTGGGGATACATGGTGGTGGAATGAAGAAATAAAGAAAGCAATACAATAAAACAAAGTGGCACACAAAAAGATGTGCAAAAATCCATTAGAGGAAAACAAGGCTAAATATAAAAATATCAAAAATCGGACAAAGAAAATGGTTGCTAATTCTATGAAAAAAGAAGCTGAGGAAGAATTAACAAAATTGAACAAAAAACCAAATAATATTTTTACACTGGTGAAGTTCATAAAATCAGATGGAAAAGATATTGAAGGAGGTAGATGCATGAAAAGAAAACACAGAAGATTAGATTTTAGTAAAAAAGACAGGAAAAGGATATGGAAACATCACATGAAGGAGATCATAAATAAAGAGAAGGATTGGAACCATGTGACAGCAGTTAGCATGGTGGAGGGTCCCATTAAAAATGTTATCCAGAAAAAAATGTCGACAGCAATAAAAGTGATGAAACTAGGAAAGGCAGCTTGGATCTTTTGGAGTATGTGCAGAGATGATATCTGCTAGTGAAGAAGTAGGGGTTAGTGTGATGATGGAACTTTGCCAACGCGTGTTAGATGGGAAAGAAATGCCAAATCAATGGCAAACAACTGTGCTGGTACCAATTTTCAAGGAAAAGGGAGATGTAAAAAAACTGTTATTTTTACAGAATAGAAAAGCTGTTAGAACGTGCCATGAAGATCGTTGAAAGAGAGATGGAGAGAAGGATTCGAGAATTAGTAAATATTGATTCAATGCAGTTTGATTTTGTGTCTGGAAGAACGACAGACGCATTGTTTGTAGTGCGAAGAATGCAAGAGAAATATAGGGATAAGAAGAAAAAATTGTACTGTTTTGTGGATATTGAAAGAAAAAAGAAAAAGTTGTGCTGTTTTGTAGATATTGAGAGGGCATTTGATAGAGTTCCAAGAAAGGTGATGGAGTAGGTGATGAAAAAGGAAGATTTACCAGAAGTAATTGTAAGAGTGGTGATGAACCTCTATCACGAGAAAAAACGAAAGTTTGAGTGGGATGTGAGTTATCTGAAGAATTCTGGGTACAAGTGGATTTACATCAAGGAATTGTGTTGTTGCCACTGCTTTTTGCACTTGCAGTGGATGTGTTTTTGGAAAATGCAAGAGAAGGATTGTTGAATGAATTTTTGTATGTCGATAATTTGGTTTTAATGAGTGCAAATATAGAGAATTTGAAAGAGAAGTTTTTAAAATGGAAAGAGGCGTTTGAAAGCAAGAGGCTGAAGATGAACCTCAAGAAAACCAAAATAATGGTGAGTGGTTCGAAAGATGAGGTACTCAAGAGTAAAGTTGATCCATGTGCTAAGTGCGGCAAGATTGAGACGACAAATTCAGTGGTGTGCACAAAGTATGGTAAATAGGTACATGGTTGATGCACGAGAATGAAGAGGATCACTTCAACTCTGGCGAAAAGTTTTGTTTGTAAAGTATGTGTGGATACAAAGGAAGGAATTGTGGAACCAAGTGAAGAATTATCATTTTATGACCAGGCTGACTTTATGAAGAGTTTTGTTATTTGGGGGACAGGTTGAGCGCCAGTGGTAGAAGTGAAGCAGCGGTAACAGCAAGAACGCTAATTGGATGGATAAAATTTGTTGCTTTATGGGAGAAAGTTTTTGGTGAAAATGAAAGAAAGGATTTATCAGAGTTACGTAAGATGAGCAATGCTATACAGGAATAAGACGCAGTGTCTAAGGGAGAATGAGATGGCGATTTTGAGAAGAACTGAAAAAGCAATGATGAGAGCAATGTGTAAAGTTAAGGTGATTGAAAAAAGAACGAGCCAAGAACTTATGAGTTTGCTGAGAGTAAAGGATACTTTAGATGGACTAGCCGGGCGAGTCGAGTACGATGGTATGGACATGTTTTGAGAAGGGATAATGGTGATGCTTTGAGAAGACCATTGGATTTCAAAGTGGTGGGAAAAAGAGAGCGAGCGCGACCAAATATGACGTGGAAGAGCATACCAATCAGATTGGACTGAAAAAGGGGGATGCCATTCACAGAGCAAAGTGGCGTGATGGTGTGTACGAACTATCAAGGTGGTGAATTCGGTTAGTTGCGTTATTTGCGCCAAAAGCAATAGCAATTAAGCACTGGAACTCAAAGCTTTTCTGGTCATCACCGTCATTGAAAGTTCAATTTTTCTTGAAAAAGTAAATGCAAGAATCGCTCATCTCATTAAATTGACTTCCAGTTGGAAAATTTTTGATTTTTACATGGCAATTTCAATTTGTTACGTATTTTGCCTGTTATGTGTTTCGCTTGCTTAGCGCTTTTAAAACTTGTATGTAAGTGGACCGCCAACTAGACCGCTACACAGTTCGTTTGACTGCAGCTGTTTTATGTTTGCTCTTTAAACAAGACATGCATTGTCCTTTAATTAATTATCAGATGGACAAAAACTGACAGATTAACTGCACTCAAAAGCGTTTCTGACTTATATAACTCGCCATTTCATTTCTGTTAGATTCTAGACTTAGTTTCTTTTTCGCTTGCAGAATTTTTGTATTTAGTCTATTTCTTTAATTGAGTACATAGCTTATTTTGTCTGATAGAGTGAGTGAGAAAGAACTGTGACAGAGCTCTTTATTGTTTAAATTTTTGTCTTGATTGAATAAAGTCTAAATATGATAATAGTTACTAATTTATTAGGATGCTGAAGAGAGCTACCAGTTTATGAAAATATACTTTTATTTAGCTGAATTTTTAAATGCGAGTTGTTACTAAATATTTATTTACAACCGGTGTAAGAATTTATTTTCTACGGTTTCCAAGTGAAATTGATTTGCTTTCTTTCCCAACCTCGTTTGATCCGCCAAAGTAAAATAAAATGGCTACAAGAGCCCAGATAATGCTTCAGCTGGCAAAGAAAAACTTAACAACAGCGGCAAAACGGCTTAGTTTTTCAACCTCTGATTGATCAGGTTAGTGCACAAAATTTGAAGATTTAACTTTGAAGTTTGCGTGCACAACGCAACTTACGTATGTGCTTTTAGTCTATTTATTGTGCTTTGCTGTATAAACCTTTGCTGTATAAACTGTGTTAGCTAAGGTAGACTGATTTCTTTTCAACGATAGAGAAATTAGCAACAACATTCTTTTATAGCAAAGTATATACATCATCAGACTAACATCTGCGGCAGATGAATTTTGAACTGAGTAAGTTGTAATCACGAGTCCAGTTTCACTATCAGTTACACAAACCTAGCTACAAAATGTCTTGCCTGAAGATTGCAATATGCCAGCAATCTCATGGACATATAAAACAACTGCTTGATTATAGTTAACAGTCTGACCAAACAATTATCTACGCTAACGAACTTTCTGACATCATTCAATTAACCAACACCAGTGAAAAATTTACATAAAACAGAGAATATTTTTGGATGAATTTCTTGAAGATGAAGAAATTTCTGGTAAGGATAAAATAAAAATATGGAAAACACTGGGCTTGATGTATATTTTGATAATTTTGCCAAAATTCAGCCACAACCAAATCATCACTACATTTTTTTGCCGCTTAACCTAATTAAATATTTCATTTTTGCTGTCATATCATATAAAAAGAATGCAGGAGAGCAGTAAAAGTTTGAGTTTTTAACCAAAAATAACGATCCTACATCATTTTAATATTAACCGTTTATACTACTAAGGGTATTTTTACAACGCATTTTAATTGCACTTTTTCGAACATGAATTTATGTGTAAATATTTAAAAATGTCAACTTGTTGAAATAAGCGTCACTAAACGATGCTGTTTTTGTTGTGGTTATTACTTCTTCTCCAGAGGATTTCCAGAAAAGCTGTCTCTCATTCTTTTCAGATGCTAGAGACGAGGCTTCTTCCACCAGATGAAGCAGATGCTTCAGGTGGGATAAATCAGACAGAGGAGCATTGAGTCAATTTGTAGTGGATGAAATTTATCCAGCTTCCTTAAGCTTGACCAGGCTGACTCATTTGGGGTCATCTTTTATAAGTTTGATCTCTGCGACATGCGGATGAAGTGATCGCATTCTTCACCCTAACCCTTTACTACTGTACACTAAGCAGGGTAGCTGTAAATACCAATTTCAAAGGCATTGGTTTAATTTGACCCGGGAATGAACTCTAGACTACCGACTGGGAGACAGACGCTCAATATGTTATGCCATTGCACCGGTCTAGCTCACAAGGTGGATAACATTATAACAGAGATGGTTACCTTAATACACTGTATAACTGCTATTCTGTAAATTTGATACTCATCTGAAGTTTGTAAAATCTTGTTGGAGTTTTGTTTACTTATTTCTTGTAACACCTATTTCGATTGTATTCACCACTAAACAATGCCATGCCAAAAATATTATTACAGCACTACAGACACTTTGCTTTCATATACAGAGCTGAAAGTAAAATTTGAGTAGGCATCTTCAATAGGACACAAAATAGACCAATTTCTTCTTGTCCGAGTTGACTTACATTTTTAGGAAAAGTGTAAATAAAATTATATTTGAAGTCATTGAGATTAGAATAACATCTATATCAGTTTAGGTACTGTGGAGCATAATATTAGTGAGCAACACTTGCCCCTCGTTTGGGGTGAAGTAGGGTTGACAATGTACTACTGACCCTGTTGGTATCATTTCTATGTAAATATTGACCTAATTATAGTGTATTATAGGGATATACATAATACAACAACAATAGCCATTAAATATAGTTGGCATCTTTTCGTTTGTCGAGTAATTGTCAATAGCAATCAGATGCGTTTCTGCGACAATTTTATTTTTACTGCTACCCTTAGTTTCCGGAGAGCATCCTAAAAAAATCAGTAGCAAATAACAAATAAACTGAAAATTTACAAGGCAACCAAAATACAAATTATTACTAGGGTTTCCAATTTCCCGGTTCTGAAAAAAACTGGGAATTTGGGTAATGTCTAACCTTATCCCGAGAAAAAATTGGGATTGTATATAATACAAACAACAAAATGTAAATGCATCAAGTTTGCTTTAATTATTTTTTATTTAATGACTGCGTAAAAAACTCAGTACACTAACAGATTTGCCACTTAGTGGTGACCGTAGTTTTGTGGCAAACAATCCTGCAGCAGAAAGTGCTCATTCTGCTTCAACTGACGTTGGTGAGATAGGCAATAAGGCTTTGAAAAACTTCTTCAATTTGTAATACAATTTCGGTAGAGAGGTGACTTTTAGTATCCAAGTTGCTATTATTGCTACTAGCAATACACCGTTGAACATAATAATACAATATATTTATACAATTCAAACGTTTTCGGCGCTACATATCGCCCTCATCAGGATCTATACACAAATATTTACAGCATTAAAACTTTCATTGAACGAAAACACAAAAAACATAAAGTAACTTGAAATAGTTCTGACAAAAAACAGTAAAGCTTCATTCTACGCTCTTCGTAATTGTCTGGTCACTGCTAACAAAGAATTTGATAATAAAAAAAAGAAGAAAAACAATTGCCTGCTAGGAGTTAATCGGATTTAGGGTTTTGTAAATAATTGTTTCAAATGAATGGAAATTGTTTGGTTAAATGATTAAATAAATATCTTTAAAGAGTTGATTTGTGGTACAGAATACCATACTCCAGAAGCATATTTCTCAGGACCGAAGCACATTGGCTCGCTCTTGCAAGCCAATCAGAAGCTTTAAAACTGAAACTTCCTTTTCTGCCATAGGTCAACATCTTTTACAAAACCCTACATGCGCACACGAATACAATGACAACAAATTTTCTATTCTTTCCCGTGGCCGTACTTCTTTTCACCTTTCCACCCTTGAAGCCACAAACATTAAAACATCCAAACCAAATTTATGCAAACAAAAGGAATTCGTTTATGGTCTAAAAATCGCACATTAGTTTCCGCTCCTTCTATTGGTCGCTTCTTTTTACCAATCACGATAGAGCCTTTTTTTCCCTTTTTTCTTTTTCGTCAACTGTGTCTCTATATAAGTGACTCACTTCACCTTTTCACTCATTTCTGACGAATTCTCTTGAAAAGTGTCAGACGAAAAGCTTCGAGAATGAATATTCTACTTTCTGCAATTTTCAAATATCTTTAATTAAAACACGTTTAGTAAAATTGACGCTCCGTTTGCATAGAGTTGTTTGTATAGCACAGGGTTGCTTCTTTTGATGACCAAGGTTTCATGGATTTTGGCTTCGTAGGATGTTTGGCATTTTCTAATTATTTTAAATTGCCCCATGTTATTCGGCTGAGTTTTGCACGAACTGCATTTTTTTATATGTTCTTTGATGGCACTTTTACTTGACCTTGAAACATTTAAGTGCTCCCCTGCTCTTATACTCAAATGTCTTGCGGACGTACCGATGTACGTGACGTTCACATCACGTGAACAGGTAAACTTATAAACGACATTTGAGTTCAAGGCCAGAGGAGTTTTGCTTTTCAAAGAGAAATATTCCTGCACTTTTGTTGTTTTGTAGACAATTGTGATTTTAATGTCAAACCGTTTCTTTATTAGTGATTGAATTTGTAGACCGAATTCTTTTGAGATTTTTCCGAGGTAGGGGATGATAAAAAGATTGATAAATTCTTTTTCTGTTTTACTGTCTGTTTTTTCTTTTTGAAATTGGCATAAAATTTTGTTAAAAAAATGGATTGGATAACCGTTACTGTAAAAAAGATTTTTCAAATAAGCAACTTCTTTTTGGAAGAGATAGTCCGTCGAACAGGTAATTTTTGCTCTATTGAGAAGACACAAAATAAGACCTTTTTTCCAAATTTTGGGACAAAATGCATTGAAATTTAACAATAATCCGGTGTTAGAAGGTTTTCTCCATGTGCAGGTATCAAATTTATCCAAGTTAATTTTTATTTCCACATCCAAAAATGGAATTGTATTTTTAGCCTGTTCTAAAGTAAACTTAATATTGGGGTGCTGGGTGTTAAGCTTTTCTAGGAATTTGGTGCATGATTGGTCATTATCAAAGATTGCAAAAATGTCATCAATATATCTGAGATACAATTTGGGAGATGCTTCCTGGTCATTGCATAAAAGTTGGTTTTCCATATGAGCCATAAAGAAATTTGCAAGTGTTGGTCCAAGTGGACAGCCCATTGTGACGCCATCAATTTGTTTATACAGTGTGTCTTTATACAAAAACAATCCTTGGGTCGCCAGACGCATCAACTTGACAAAAACATCTTTTTCAAAAGCAGGGGGGCTGGGATTATTTTCTTTGTATATGTATTTACCAATCATATTTATTGTTTCTTCCAGCGGCACGTTGGTGAATAGGGAAACTACGTCGAAACTGACCATAATTTGGTGAGGAGATGGAGAAAATTCTTTTAGCTTGTCTAACAAATGAAATGTCGAGTCCAGCATAAATTGATTTGGAATGTAGGGTTTAATAATTTGATCAATTTGCTTGGTCTTTTTCCGGTAGCTTCTAGTATCATAGTTTCATTTCTTGCTTGACTACAGTTTGAAATTGGGTGACATGACTTCTATCATTAACAAATGTCTCTAACTGGGTGGGAGTGGAATTTGTGGAATGTTCAATGTGTGGCTGAAGTCTTTGGAAAAGACTTTCATGCTCCTGATTTTTGTTAGTATTGTTAGTCAACTCCATATCTTCGTTCTTGTCCTGACCTTTTCCTTCATTACTGTCGTTTTCCCAAAATAGACGGCAAAATAAAGTGGTAGCAGTTTTCACAAAACCTTCTTTGGTGTTACTACCTAATAACGATGTGTCACCAGCATAATGCTTATCATGAATCGATAAATTTGGATTTTAAAGATAATGTATCAAGTTAACCATATCATGTTGTCGTCTTTGTTATATACGGTTTTTTACAGAACAAAGCAAATCTTCCACAAGGTTGGACTTCCTCTTCTTCAACTCAAAAAAAAAAAATTGGGAAATTCCTTCTGCAGTCAAAAGCGTTGCATCTTTACGACATGAAGCATTGACCGCAAGTTTTATTGGTTCAAGAGTGGATTTTAGCTCATTAAGAAACAATAATTCAGCTGTTGGTATTTTATGTTCAATCGACAAATCGAGTAAATCTTTGATATGCGCTTTTTTAGACATATACCACTCAATCATTTCAAACATAGAGTTCCAGCGAGTTTTACAATCTAGGACAAGTGAAAACTCCTTGTTTTTTAGCAACAACACATATTTCTGCAAGACTTCGTTTTTCACCGAACTTCTTTAAAATATCTTTACTACCTTTTGCATCTTTTTGAGCACTTTCTCTATTTCTACATTGAAAAATGGTATTTCGTTTGATGCTGTTGCAGGGATCACTATACCAAAACCTTCTTTGTACATTTCTTCATCTTAATCGTCGTCGTAATTGTAATCTTCACCGGCAATATGAGTGACACTTCTGTTTTTAAACAATACATCACACACAGCCAGATGCACACCATGTGCATAGCAGAGTTGGTAAGTTAAGTTGAGAAATTTTAACCAATTTCTTCATTACTGAGGCACCACCAGAAGCAATGCTGACAACAGATATCTGCATGTTGGTCATTCCAAAATCAGCCAACTGTTTCTCCAACAACTGTAGAATTTACTCAGCACCATATGATTCAATCATTGTCATAAAACCCAAATTTATAACATCGTTTTGGCAATGAACATTGACGTTCATGTATCTTCGGCAACGCACTGAAGTATATTCGTCCATAGTCACACTGAAACGGGTGTTGGCTTGAACTTTTGTTTCAAGTTCGGCCTTTATCCCTTTTTGAATGTCATCGTTTTCACTGTGATTTAAATTTATAATACTTGAGTCCGAAGAGGGAAGCCAAAAGCCTTTGGCACTAAGTGACTCACGAATGAACTTTGCCTGTAGAATGGATAGAAAAATCATCCACAGCTACCAGTTGAGAGACAATACTTCGCACACTTTCTTTCTTTAGATTGATAAATGGTAAGATTGATTTTTGCTTTCTAAGCTAAGGTTGTGTTTGCTTTTCTGGTGACAAAAAAGACCGCTAGTTGAACCACGTTTAGACGATATTTGTTTTTGAACAATGAATACAACTAGCTCTGTCACTGTCATCATCATCTCGTGTAAAATGTTTCAAAATTTTTGACTGATTACTACGTTCCATAACTAAGGGCGCTGCACCTGAATTTCTGCTGCTTGTTCTTGCGCAATGACTGTAATAAACTGGCTCAAACTTGTTATCCTTTAGTTAACAGCAAACAGTTCAACAATCGAGGTATCAAGTTTTGTGTCGTTACAATGGCAACAGTCACGACAAATTTAATTTAGATAAAAGTGTCGTGAAGATAATAACTTACAAAACCAGAAATTTTTAGTTCAAAAACCGTGAAACGGGAAAGCTAAAAAAGTTGCTAAATCCCGGGAATTTCTAAAATCGAGATCCCGGTTCTCAAACCCTAATTATTACACACCAAGTGAACAATAAGTACTGTTACGTCACAGAAACAAGATAAAGTACAAGAACAAAGTGATGAGAATACGTAAAAGATTTTACTCCAAAGTAAAGACGCTATAAACTGCAGGAAAATTGGCGTTATCATTACGATTTAACACATTTAGTAAGCGGGAGTTTTGGTTTATCAAAAAACTTCCCACAATTGTACGCTTGTACGATGTGATTCTGATTTTAACATTATTTCAGTCTATTTCGTGGTCTAAATCCGAAACATGTTAGCTCAATGCTGTCTTTTTGGTGTTAAAAGTCTTAACTTTGTCAACAAGTTTCTGTTTTTTTTGGTTTTAATACTACGTTCCTTTTTCCCTACATACCAATATCGGCAAGAGCTAGTTGTATCTATCTCGGAAAGAAATTTGATACCGAAGACTATGTTTTGTTGTAAAGTTATTGCTTTCAAAAAAAATAATGCTGTTGTGCATTTTGCTAGAAGTGTATTGCACAACCTGACTTCTTTTGCAGAACAAACTATCCAAATAAGGACCAAAAAGTCGAGTCAAATATGAAAACTACGAGCATTATATTAAGTTATGTTGATTTAAAAAATGTTGCTAACCACAATGCTATTTTAAAGATTTGCTTGAGCAAGAACAAACTTGTGCTGATATGAGCATTTCAGAAAATCAACAGACAAATTCAAGTAAGTCAAACTTACTTTTTGCTACTGCACAAACAGGTATTTTCAGTTTACTTTTGTGTGCTCTAAACTGATATACAATAACCTGTTTACTGCGTTACATTTTTTTAAGTGAAATGCACAACGCAAATTGTTTTTGCGATTTATAGCAATTTTTGATTTCAAACTTCGGAGTTTGAAATCAAATATTTCTTTTAATCAGCCATGTAAAAACAGAGTCTCTTGAGCAACAAAGTTTCTGATAAGTGCAACCTTGGTATCAATGTGTTGTTCATGAAGGCATAGATGATAGAATATTTATATTTTACTCAAAATTTTGCTTGCACTAATAAATCAAATAAGTTTTCTTTACAATAGATCATTTCTTCAAATGCCTTTTTGGTTTTTCCTTGAATTATTTTTATTCGCCATATTATCTTTTTTGCATTTGAAATAAGCGAGTGTGACATGCTGCTGAATTAAGTTGCTTTGTGCGTTTGTTTGTCACAGTGCTAAATTATTTACTTGTACAAAATTGCGAATTAGTGTTTCATACATTCATATGAAGAAGTTATGCTGGTGTACTTACTAAAAAGTCATTTCCAGAGAGCAAAGAATTTTCGAAGCTCTTCTAGACATGCAAGCCTTAAGAAAGTTTGCAGAGAACTTTAGAGTTCTGATTTTTCCTCTAGTTCTAATTTTTGAAGCAAAATGCGTATATATACGGAGCGTCATTCGCTTATGCATTTAGCCTGCATGTATAGGCCTACAAGTAACGTAGTTATAGTAGTCCACCTGGCAGTACATTCTTTGACTGAAAGATTGATTTTGTAAAAGCTCCTATCATTGTTTCACTTACTTGATCTGTTTTATATCTATTTCATTATTAATTTTATTTACCTGATGTGGAGGCGCAAGTGGAACCTACTGCTCAACCCACCAACAAAATAAGTAAGATTTATTATTGCCACAAAGGTGCATTGCATTGGCCAACGCTGATTTTTTTGAGGTTTCTTTTTGATTACGTGTTGGCTTTTTGTTGCATATTATTACTCCAGCCTCATGAAATTGTCACGGCGACGCCCTTTGTATTCATGCCAGCATCTTTAAACTTCCAAATTCTGCTTTTACCACTAAACGTTTGTTAATTAAACGTGTTGCTTGTAAAAATATTTGCAAAAAAACTTGTTTTAATCATTTTTTCAATGGCACTACAAGCAGCCATTATTCAAACCACAATCATTAGTCCATACCATTACAAAACTCAATTAATCACGTGCTTTAGATTACTGTTAGCAATTTGTTTTCAAGCCCTGGCTGACCTTAATAATTTCAGGAAAAAGATCCTATTATCAATGGAACGAAAGCAACCAAACAATTCTTCATTAGCATTCTAAAAACGTGATTGAAGACACTAGTCACAAAGGCACTTAAGGTGCATTACCTGGTACGTTTCAATTTTTATAGTTTTGAAAATTAGTTTTGATTCTCTCTCTTTCTCTCTCTCCTTTTCCCCCATATCCAACTGCTGCTTTTAATGAATGGCAATGCTTATTCTAACCCAGAGCCAAATTGCATCTATTCTTATTCTTTCTGCCTTGCTAATGTGACTAGTGGGGCAAATCGATATAATGCATAAATGGTTGGGTTTACCTAAGACGCTCCTATCTTTCGGTGTCTGTCTTTAATTCTGACGGCCAGTCTCTTAGCGCAGTCATCGCTGGGCCAACCCACCACCTATCAACTTAGAGTATACCTAAATTACAATCTCAAATATCGATTCCATTCTTTTCTATGAATTTGAACTCCACAAACTCCAACTTTTTTAATTTGGCGCTGTCATTGCTGTGCCAACCTACCACCTATCAACTTGGAGTATACCTCCACTGTAAATTGCCATCTCAGATATCAATTCCATTATTTTCTGTGAATTCGAACTCCACAAACTACAACTTTTTGAGTCCTTTTGCAATGAGCTCCTTCACCACTCGCCCACAAACCCATTCTACCTCTCAAGATTAAGACTTACCCCTTTTCGACTCCGTAAGATCTCCTCCCCTACTCCTCACCGTCAACTTTAAATCAGCTAACCTTCTGTTGTATTGCTCTCGTTTGGCACCTGAAGCCCTTTCCGCTGTGTTAATTTTCCAATGACACCCTTGTCATTTTGCACTGGAACGTGAGCAGACTGCATGCTAGGGAAGTTGATAAATTGCATTTTGTCATTTTGTACTCCCCAGACATTATCTGTATCCAGGAATCAAACTTCAATGCTTTTTAACCTTCATGATTTCTGAATACATTTTCTTTAAGTATGATCATACCTGTTTTCGGTATTGCAACTTGGCTCCCAATGATTTCCAAATTGGTGTTGGGGTCATTATGTTTGTTAGGCAGGGTCTTTTCGCTTTTCAGTTCTTCATTGACATTCTCTTTTCTCTGGACCCCAATTCTAGATTACAAAGTGTCATCACTCACCAACACGTGTCTCAATTCTTCACCCCTCTCTTTTATTTATGTTTTATGCTTCTCCCATTTATCTCTCATGCCAAGATACTAGGTTTGACTCTTTCTTCCTATCCACTCTTCCAACCAGTGAAGACCTTTTCATTTTTGAACACTTCGACTGTCACTATCCTCTCTGGGATTATACCAGTCTCACTACTTTTGAAATTCTCTTTTTCTTTTGCTCTCTTTCCTCGGCCACTGTTTTCAATTGCTGCTGCCTCCTTGTTTTTTTAAACTGGCTGAGGCAGAATTGCATACCTTATGGAAAAACATTTAACTGTCTAGGGTATCTCTTTGCTTCTACACATCTTCAATATATCCTGAACTTCCCAGGCTTTTCCGTCAACCTCCAAAATTTCTTACATCATCCCCATCCACAAGTCAGGTAAACCTTTAAATCTCCTACTTAATTACTCGCTATGGCCTTTTTTGACTTCGCTACAATAGTCACTGCCTTCTTTTAGAACCCTCTCTCCATAAAATTGGCAAAAGTAAGACTCTCTCATGCAGAGCCTGCGATCATCCTACCCAGATTATTTCCTTTCATTCACTACTGTCTTGCCTCAAACTCTCTTCGACTTGCTTTTTTTGAACTACCGTATATACCGCCCAATAAGCCAACTCGGCGAATAAGCCGAAGTCGACTTTTAGCTCAGAAAATGTGGGTTTTTACATATTACCGTCCAATAAGCCGAAGCGGAAAAATTACGTTCAACTACCATACCTTTTTTTCTTTTTCCAACATTTTTTTCCAGTTATGCGTTACATTCATCAAATCATTCCATTCGCACTTTTTTTCTTTTTACACACCAATACACGTGCTTTAAAATGACATCATTCTATTTGCGCCTTTTTCTTTTTTACACAGTTTATAGTACATACCGTATTCAACAGAGGAAGTGCTTTGTTTTAATCAGTCGCTAAATAATTATTTACAAGCGTACTTTTCGTAAATACATGTTCTTTTATATACCATCTTTAATTAACTTTAGTTGTGAATTGACGCGAGATCGTGCTATTGTAAGATCGTAGGTGTCATTTTGTGACCAATTTTGACCTTCGGTATTTTTGGTTCAAAGCTATATTCGCCCAATAAGCCGACCCGAGAAAATTAGGTTAAAAAATTAGGTCCAGAAAATCGGCTTATTAGCCGGTATATACGGTACTTAAATCATGCTCTTTTGTCCAAGACCCTGGGATATGGCCGGAGTCCCGAAACTCCATGGTTTACTGCCACGCCCCATTTCGAGAAAGGGATCGGAAAATTATCATTATCATCTCATTAATGTATTGAATATTTGCAGGATTTTCGGAAATAAAAGAGTTTTTAAAACTTCATCTTCAAATTTCTGCAGACGTACGGACAGTGCATAATAAATTATTTACTGATCGGCTGAAGTATCGAAAGCAATTTGAAAAAATATTACTGCTTTGATGTGATGATTTTTTAATTGCAGTTTTGTATTTTGTAATAAATGCTTGTTCTATTGGCTACAAGGTAGAAATGTTTTCTTCATGTTGAGCGTATTAAGTTGCGGTAACGATAAAGCTAGGCGCGCAAAACAAACATCAATGTGAAAAACGACTAGCAATGAAAAGTAATCAAAGCAAATAATTTCTCTCACACGTAATAAATGCTTGTTGTATTGAATACAATGTAGCAATGTTTTCTTCATGTTGAGCGAAGCGATAAACCTTGGTGTCCAAAACAGTAATCAATATAAAAAAACTACTAGCAATGGAACGTAAACAAAGAAAATCCTTTCTTATTTTGGTAAGTACTTGAATACAGTCAGCTATAAATGTCGACTAATTGAAAGTAGGAGAAAGTGTAGTATTCCCCCTATAGAATTTAAAAATATTTGAGATTATGATTATTTTATGTAAGCTAACTCGTAAAATTTGAATTGATTTGTCGGCTAAACTAAAAGCATGTGTTGAGGGGTCCTCTTAACATGGCATATTAAGGTATTCAAATTTATAGTTATTCTATGTCAATTTAAACTCGTAAAATATGATTTCAATTGTGGACTAAACTAAAAACATTTTAGATGTTCTCTCAATGCAGAATTTTAAATTATTTAAGCTCATAATCATTCCATGTCAGTTTATACCAATAAAATATGGCTTTATTTGTCGACTAAACCTAAAACATGTCTTGAAGAGTCCTCTTAACATTGCATTTTGGATCAGAGTATATATTGAAGCTTACTATTATATGTCGACTTAAACCCGTAAAATATAGTTTCAATTGTCGACTAAACTAAAAGTATTTTAAGGTGTCCTCTTAAAATAGTATTTTAGATTACAGTATATATATTAGAGCTTATTATTATTTTGTGGCGACTTAACACTAGAAGGACGGCAATTTTCAACTACCTAGAAGGGCGGAATGCGTCAATTGACGCAAAATTTTCAAAGCTGCCAAACTATCATGTCGCACGTAAAAAGGCACTTCAACTCTTAAAAATTTTTTTAATCAAAGATTGTTTTGATGTTTTATTGAATTAATGCAATCACATTCAAATAATAATGGCTCGTTTTTAATAACCAGTGGATGCTTGCTTCAACCCATGACTGTACTTATGCACACAGTTTACACTTTTTGGTTGCACATCTCCCACACACTGGTTTGTTACATGCTTGTCACATGTCAGTGGTGCGGTTTCTGCACTTTGAAGTGGAGCAGGTAAGGCGACGTTTTACAATAGGCCCAGCGTTTGCGTCATTGGGACTGCAATCTTTGTTTGCACTCCGTTTACAAGACACCTTCGTCGCACTTCCAGTTAGTTCTTCTGCTACCCTTTGGATGAATTCTCTACGACTGATACTGCTTTGGCAAACCTGCTTATAAATAATCCAGCTGTTAATAAGAGCCATGTCCACTACGTTGTAAAAAACATGCACAGGCCACCGCCTACTTGCTGCTTTCACCGAATATAGTCTTGTCATTTGGTCGTAAACGTCCACTCCCACTTTTGTTTTGTTGTAGTACAACACTGAATCTGGCTTCTTTTTTGGGTTTTCGTTCCTTGAAAGTAGAATATCCGGGTGCAAGCTGCTCAAAACTGCCACGTTTTTTGCTGCTTTGCACTGGTAGGATGTCAGTGTGATCGCGGTTTGGCCTTCATACCTAAACACTTCGGTTTCATGCAGTTCCTTTTTCTTCTTGCACTCCTCAGGGACATCTCTTCTATTCTGGCGCAATGTGCCCACAAGACTGCATTTTTTCTCTGCCAGTTTCAAAGCAAGACCAAGTGAGGTAAAATAATTATCGCACGTGACATTGTAACCCTGCTGGGAAAGCGGGGCCATGAGCTTCAGTACAACATCTGTAGGTACACTCAAGTCACTGCTCCTCGTATCGTCTTTTCCCACGTAAGGAAAGCCGTTGAATAAGTATTTATTTTCAACATCAACTGCAAGCCAAAATTTTAGGCCAAATTTGTCGGGTTTATTAGCCATGTACTGGATGAATTTGCATCTTGCCTTACATGGCAGCAGCTGTTCATCGACAGTGATGTTCCATTGTGGGATGAATGCTTTTTGGCAGTTTGATATGAAGCTATTCCAGAGTTGGGAAGCGAGAGCAAATTTATCATGCAGAAGGTTTCTACGTCTTTCCGTCTTTAGGTCAAAGCGAAGAAATCTCATAATTTCAACAAACCTATCTCGTGACATGGTTTGTGAAAACATTTGACAACCCCACGACTTTCCCCAAAGGCTTTTAAGAGGGAAGTTACGTCCTCCAATCACGCCACGAGCAACCACCAACCCAATAAATTGATCTAATTCGTGCAATGTCACATCCCAAGTCTGATCTCCAGTTTGCCTTCGTCCTTCTTCAACTGTGCATTTTTTTATGTTTCTCAACATTGGTTCATCAAATAGTATCCGGAACGAAGAAACCGGACTGTCACTATCAACACGTCTTGTTGAATATGATGTAGGCCCAGGCTGAAACCGCAGGATATTCTGAGATTGTAAACGGCCCTGAGCAGCAGATGACACACCAATCTTTTGCCACCTTGACCCATCCCTACCTTGAATCATGCCTGGTACACCTTGGCCTTGCACGACGGAATGTGTAACTTGGTCATCATCTTCTTCGTCGCTATCTGATTCGTCAGATTCAATCGACGGTACACTGGCCAATGCTGTATTTACAGCTGGGTCGATAATTTCACTGTCAGAGCCATCGTCATCAGAGCAGTCTGAGGGAAGATTTTGCATGATTTCTAAAGCACGCCTTGCTGCAATTCTTCGTCTAGACATTTTTAGCAGTTTATGGTTAGCAGAAGAATTGAAAATTGATTAATTTGATACTAATTCCGAAATTAAGTCCTAAAAATTGATACAATATAAAAAAAACACTAAAACATTTTAGATAAACTACTGAACCTTTCTTGCAATATGCCTATACGAAACTTCTCCCTTGTTCTGCAGTAAGTGTAAGCTGCATTGAAGTTACAGTAAGTACAGTATTTTACACTCCTTTTTTAGACCGAAAATGATTTTCCCACGCTTAGAAGTGCAGACAGCAGCTGTTTATCTTTTGTTCTCCACTGTTGGATATAATCTGTAACAGGCGGCGATGCGCTTTAATGTAAGGCTACCATTGTAAACCAGTATTGCGTCAATTGACGCACGTCGGCCTTCTAGGTAGTTGCCATTCCATTTCGCTTCACAGATAAGATAGAAACAAGAAATTTTGAGAGCATGTGGGCTTGACCAAATTAGAAAAAGTCTGGGAATATGAGCGTGGTAATCCGCACATTTCGAAAATTATAAATGCGCAAAGGTGAAAAATGCGTCAATTGACGCGTTCCGTCCTTCTAGTGTTAAACTCGTAAAATATGGTTTTGGTTGTCGACTTTATTAGAAATACATTTTCAAAGTGTCCTCTTAACCTAATATTTTAGAGTAAAGAATATATTGGGGTTTATAAATAATTTTTGTCGACTTAAACTGATAAAATATCGTATCAATTGACGATTAAACTAGGAAATATGTGTCTTAAGGTGTTTTCTTAACATAGTATTGCGATGCATAATATGTGCTGTGCATCGACAAAACAAATTCGAGGTACATTAGGATAACAAAAGTCCACTAAACTGTACAATGTATGCGCGTTCTTTTAACAGAGCATTTAAAGAAGGGGTTCTAACGCTGAGGGACATTGATGGTTTGATTTGAAAGTGGGGAACGAGTTTTGTTTGCATGATGAGGAGTGGGTACGTTTTAAAAGCGAAAGAACCTCTGATATAGGGTTTTTATACATATCATGGTTATTCTGACTTAAATATTAATAGTAATATATCTTTAATTAATAATTAAGCCGCACTATTTGTGATTTCAAGCAAGCATTGCACAAATTGAAGTAATTTTATATTTCTTAAATGTCATGCTTTGCAGGTTAACTGCAATGCTCAGGTGATTTCTTACGTAGTTTTAGACCTCAACTTGATATTTGTCCGAGGGCGCCGAAAACCATCGAGGGAGTTGGTGTCAGCATATATATAATGAACTCCATCGTACACTAGAAAATTGCAGTAATAACCAAAAAAAATTGCTGCCAGCAGGTATTGCAATAAAGCCGCTTTTATGCCATTGTCAAAATTTTTATTTAGGTCTGATTACTTCGAGCCTAATCAAATCTGAATAAAATCCCAAAAATTGTAGCCAACAGGTCCTAATTGTAGCCAATTAGCCGTCAAAGTACTTTAACAAAAGAAATAAAAAAGATATTACAACACAATTAAGCTGTATTGTTAGCCAAGTATACGTAGACCTAAACCAAAAAAAAACACTATTGAGTGTCGACCAAACCGTCAATTTAGCATTAGAAAAAGTGAAAAGTTTAAGGCGACGATTTTAAGGCGACACTAAACTATGTTGTTAATAGCTTCAAATTTACGTAACTTCTTTTCAATTATGTGAAAAAAACAATTTTTTGAGTTTATGTGCTCAGTCTGAAGCTGCTGCAGCTTTAACAAAGTGGTGTCGACCTAACCCAGAATTTATAGCATGTCTCCCTAACCGAGAATTTATGCTTATATATATCAGAGGCGACTCCGCCACTCGGGCTGAGCCTGAGTTACGAAATGAGGGAAGGCTTTGTTAAATTTAAAGTTTGCAAAACAAGTTTAAAACTTTTTAACTTAATTAATATTAAGTCCAAAGAAGAAGCCAGACATCGCCTGAACCACCGGTGCTTGTGGTGGCAGTTACTTTTTGTGCTCAAACTTTTGTCTAGCTCGGGCCGAAGGAAAACAGCCTGAAAAATAAAGAGAGAAACGATTTTCAAGCATTTTTTCTAATGAAGTCTAACTCGGGCTTGATTGCAGTTGTCTAAGCTCTAACAATACGAGAGTTTATTGCGTTGTTTCAGACACTTTCCTGCTTAATTATTTTGTTGAACTCGGGCCCGCGAGAAATAGCCCGAACTGTAATCAGAAAAAGGTAGATAGAAGAGGTATTTACAAGCAAAGAAATAAAAAGAGAAACGATTTTCAAGCATTTTTTCTAATAAAGTCTAACTCGGGCTTGATTGCAGTTGTCTGAGCTCTAACAATGCGAGCCTTTATTGCGTTGTCTAAAACACTTTCCTGCTTAATTATTTTGTTGAACTCGGGCCCGCGAGAAATAGCCCGAATTGTAATCAGAGAAAGGTAGATAAAAGAGATATTTACAAGCACCTGTACAGCACACAAATGATAAAAAGCAGACGTTTTCTTATGACTATCTATACAGCTCTGGCTCAAAATGAATAGCCGGACCAGAGAAGTAAGAAAAAATATTTTGACTTTCTGTGAAAAGGTGGGTGGGTGGGCAAAATACGAGCTTATTAAGAAGCTGTCCAGTGTAGTCTATGGCTAGACACTGAAATCTTTTCTTCATAAACACGGGTTCGATTCCCGCCACTGAGAAGCATCTTTTATGTTTACCAAAGTCTTGCCCAAGGAGGTAGGGGGACGCTTTTGGATTCAAAAGAATTGTAATAGCTATGACAAATGCTTCGTGTTATGTTCAAAAGTTATAAGATGCGAAAAAATCCTGTATTAATTAACTCTTTCGCTCCCGCGATCATCGATTGATGATCTCGTGTTTTCAGTGTTTACCTCAAATTTTGTTAAATTGAGTTACAAAGTTAGTTTACTAAAAAATCGATTTGTGACTTTATTTTTCATTCGATTTTCATTAAATTTTCAAAAGATCACGCTTATTTCCTCACGCATCGGAAAATGTATAATTTGTGCCCTAATTCTTGGATTTTTATACCCAAAAACGGTTAAAAACACCAACAACCCAGTTGCAGACGACAAAATCGGCCAAATTCTCAGCACGTGCCAACTACACTAAAATCAAATTGAGATCACATCTTTACCACATAACCAAACCCTTTATCATTAACACAGTCTCAAAACTACTCTTTTGGGGCATTATTTGACAAAATTTCAAGCGATAATAATAAATTTTACTTTTTTAAATTTCCAAATTTTTTAGGGGTCTCAAAACCCCCCTAAACAAATTTGAATGGTAAGTAGATAAAAGCAAATTTAGTGCCTAAAAAATATGATATGTTGCTAAATACCGGTCTCATTTGAAAGCTTAGGAAATTTGCTTTCCAGCAATATATAACTTTAAATAGTTTAGACTAAGTGGTATATGATATTCACTGATCAAAAATGAGTACTGTACATCATGTCAGTTCAAAACCCCCCAAAATTGTTTGACTTACCTTCACTAAATTATAATTTTTACAAAAACTACACCCTATTAAAAGATAAAATAAATTGCCAATGTTTCACCACTAAAGTCGTCGTTTTGTATCAAATTTCCAAGGAGACAAGAAGCGAAATACAAGTTTAAAAGCTAGCAAAAGTTTGGCTTCTCTAAATCAAAGTTTGCTGTATCCCCCTTGTTTCTCAAGAAATGGGAAGGGTGTAAACAAGCGGCTGTTTCATTGTCAGTGACAGCATATTCTATTTAAACATAATATTTTCTGAATCTTGAAGAAATTCCCTCTTCAAAAATACATAATGTTACATGGTTTAGGCTAACCTCTAGCAGATAATGACTGATCATATTTTAGGTACTAAATTTAACCACCAAAATTTGGTGCCGGTCGGTACCGGTCCAAAAAAAGGTCATTTGCCTCAGAAAATTGCAAATTGTAGAAAACCTAGGCTTTTAGGTAAGTTTTGACTGATGTACCTTGAAAGCTTATTTCCTTAGGATCATCTAGCGACCATTTCTAAAAAAATTGGTTGAAAATAAAATCTGTAGTGATCTTTGAGGTGAGGGTACTACTTTAATTTTGAAGACAACCCCCCCAGTTGGGGGGGTTAATTTGCATAAAATTTGCATATTCAAAAAAAATGTTTTTTTTTATTTGAAATCCCCAAGAAATGTAGATTTCAACGATATATAACACTTAATGTAGAAGTAAACAGATGAGTAACGATTTACAAACAAACTTGAGGTACATAACTATGATTAATTATGATTGATTATGACAGTTTTTCGCACTGCCACCTTACGGACATTTTGTTTCGCTATTTTCGCGGGAGCAAAAGAGTCAAAGCGCCAAGAACGTAAAATCGGGTTTTATCACCCAGAATTTATTTGCGTATGACAGGTTTTTATTGCCAACAAAGCTTTTCCTGTATTCTTAATGGTAGTAAATAATTCTTCAATACCTTAAATATTCAGATACTGAAGTAAATGTCAAACTATTTATTAAATGTTAGTACACAAAATTTATTAACGTGAAAAAGAGTATAAAAAATTACTTTTGCAATTGTGTATAAATTAGGGTATTATGGATGAAGACATAGTGCTAGAAATACAAAAAAAGTCTTGCGGGGCAAGAAATATTGCAGAAAAACAAGAGATTATTCGTAAAGGCAGACCAACTCCAGTATTGAACAATAAAGTTAAAACTCGAACATTTAAAAAAAAATGGTATGAGCAGATGGATTGGCTTTGTGGAAGTAGCATTACAGAAAAGCTCTACTGTTGGCCCTGTTTGTTGTTCAAACCAAAAGCCAATCAATTGTGGACTGGCACAGGGTACAAGAACTTCAAAAACATTTTGACTGACTGCAAGCACCACAGCAATTCCCTCAACCACCTAGCAAGCTACAAAAACTTAAAAACGTTTGGACAATACGACATTATCACAGCTATTAGTGAGTCCGCTAAACTCGCTAAACAAAACCATAACAAAGACGTTGAAGAAAATAGACAATATTTAAAACAATTAACAAATGCTGTGTTATACTTGTGCAAACAAAAGTTGCCTTTGCGCGGACATGACGAAGGAACTGATAGCCTTAACAGAGGCAACTACCGCGAACTATTGCACTGTTTTGCTGAAATCGACAACATGTTTGCGTCGAGACTCCATAACAAGGAGGGTTCAAAACAGTTTTCGGGAGTCTCCAGGGCAATTCAAAATGATTTAATACCAGCTATCGGAAAAGTGATCTCTGATGAAATTAAAAATGAAGTTAATGAAGCACCATTTATATCCGTACAAGCTGACGAAACTACAGATTGCGCAACGCATGCTCAACTGTCGATCATAATAAGGTATGTCTATAAAACCAAAACATGTGAAAGATTTCTTTGATTTTACGAAGTGAGTGATGATAAAAGTGCTGAAAGAATAACTGATGTTATTGCAACCACGCTGAACTGCTTCGACAACGCTATCGATAAATTAGTGAGCCAGACGTATGATGGAGCCGCTGTAATGGCCGGGACTTTAATCGGGGTCCAAAGCAGGCTAAAAAGTAAAGGTTTTACACATGCTCATTTCATTCACTGCTACGCTTATAAGCTGAATTTGGTGTTAAGCAAAAGTGCGGAAAAAGTTACTGGAGTTAAAATGTTTTTTTCGCATTTACGATCATTTAGTAAATTTACATCCTCCAGTACCAAACGAAAAAGTGTTTTCAGGCAATTTGATATCAGCATTCTATCATTGTGCGAAACAAGATGGTGTTACAGAACTAGAACAGTGTCATCCGTGAAAATGTTACATGGCAACCTAAAAAATGCTTTACAAAGTATTTTAGACAACAGTGAGAAGTGGGATGAAGACACTCTTTGTCAAGCAGACAATCTGTTAGCCAAGCTAAATGATTTTACGTTCATGCTCTTCGTCAATTGCTTCCAAGACATTCTTTCTCAGGCTGGAAAGCTGTTTGATATTTTGCAATGCAAGCAGCTGGACTTAAAGCGAGGACAGACCAAAATAAATGACTTCATTAGTAATGTAGAAGAATATCGTAATGACGAACATTATCAAAACATTCTTCGCGAAACGGCTGTTGTCACTGAACAAGAAAATGTTACTGCTCCTCCGGCAAAAAGGGCCAGGGGTGTACAAATTGATTACAAACGAACCTATTTTGAAATAATTGATCATATTTTAATGTCCTTGCGAGAGAGATTTGCTGATATACAAGAGCATACATTTTTTGAATTGTTGGATGTTGATAAGTTTGAACAGTTTTCTGGATCATTTCCGATGCAACATGTGGACGCCTTACAAAACAAATATTCAAACATTTTTGACTGCAAAAGCTTGGTAAGCGAGCTAAAATATATGTATATTGATAGTGATTTTAGGAAGTGTAAGTCAGTCAACTCCATTTTAGAACTGATTTATAAACTGGAGTTTATTTCAGCTTTACCGGAAGCTACGAAATTAATTCAATTATTACTGACAATCCCTCTAACATCAGTGGCAAACGAAAGAAGATTCTCAACGTTGAATAGAATCCGTTCGTATCTGAGAACCTCAATGACTCACGAGAGGCTTTCATCCCTGGCTCGAATATCTATCGAGAAAAGCATATTGAACGAACTAGACAATAAGAACGAGCTGCACAACAGAATTTTGCACGAGTTTGCGATCAAACCAAAAAGACCAGAATTTATGTATAAATAAAGGAGTTTTACAATAGTTAATTGCTGGATATTTTTGTCTTGCTAGTTTTAGCGCTTTATTTACTGCTTCTGCAATATTTTGCGACGCTGTCAGTGACGAGCCCGAGTAGCCATAAAAAGCTGGAGTCGCCACTGATATATATATATATTTGAAAATTACAAGCGAAGAAGGAAATTGTAAACCTTCCAACTAATTGGCAAAGCAGCATACGGGCGTAAGGGGCATTAACAATTTATTAAAATGAATATGCCAGGAAACAATAATGAGTATACCACCCAACCAATCCAGACGAGACCATCCCTGGACGCGGTTCGTCTTTTTGGACTCATCAGCAGGGCCCGTTCCGTCACAAGCAAAAGTAACCCACTCATTAACGTTATCCTTAAAAAAAAAATCCAACTATGCACATGCAGAAGCACTGAGACCTCAACCGACGACGTATTGCTTTGCTTAGCAGGGCGGGTTGACAAATTGGTTGATCCTGGTTGCATATCCACTGGGAGATCAGTTTACACACTGATCTGAAAAAGCAGATTAAACGCTGCATTTATAGCCTAGCGCCTTGTCTTTACAATGCCATCACGCTCGCGGCGAGTACGTTGACAATTCACAAGGTGGGAGCCGGGCGACCTTTGATAGACATGTCGAGCAAATCCATGCCAACGAATTTTCACTCTATCTCACTTCGCAGTAAACCGGGCCTCCTACAGTGAAACGGGCAAATCCATGCCAACTCTTTTCAAGTAGGGAAAAAAACTATAGATTTGAAAATTATAAGCGAAGACGGAAATTGTAAACCTTCCAACTAATTGGCAAAGCAGCATACGGGCGTAAGGGGCATTAACAATTTATTAAAATGAATATGCCAGGAAACAATAATGAGTATACCACCCAACCAATCCAGACGAGACCATCCCTGGACGCGGTTCGTCTTTTTGGACTCATCAGCAGGGCCCGTTCCGTCACAAGCAAAAGTAACCCACTCATTAACACGAATTATAGGAGCTGGTGTTAGCCTGTTTAAGATATTACTTTTAATTAATGGATGTTAAGGCATATAGGCTAACTGCAATCAGTTGAATAAAATACCACTTCCACGACCGGTTTCGTTCCTGACTAGTTCTAATAGGAACGAAACCGGTCGTGGAAGTGGTATTTTATTCAACTGATTGCAGTTAGCCTATATGCCTTAACATCCATTAATTAAAAGTAACCACTCATTAACGTTATCCTTAAAAAAAAATCCAACTATGCACATGCAGAAGCACTGAGACCTCAACTGACGACGTATACGTCGTCAGTAGCACAATAGCAATATAGTCGACGCATAGCAATACGTCGTCAGTTGAGGTCTCAGTGCTTCCGCATGTGCATAGTTGGATTTTTTTTTAAGGATAACGTTAATGAGTGGGTTACTTTTGCTTGTGACGGAACGGGCCCTGCTGATGAGTCCAAAAAGACGAACCGCGTCCAGGGATGGTCTCGTCTGGATTGGTTGGGTGGTATACTCATTATTGTTTCCTGGCATATTCATTTTAATAAATTGTTAATGCCCCTTACGCCCGTATGCTGCTTTGCCAATTAGTTGCAAGGTTTACAATTTCCTTCTTCGCTTATAATTTTCAAATCTATAGTTTTTTTCCCTACTTGAAGAGCTGGCATGGATTTGCCCGTTTCACTGTAGGAGGCCCGGTTTACTGCGAAGTGAGATAGAGTGAAAATTCGTTGGCATGGATTTGCTCGACATGTCTATCAAAGGTCGCCCGGCTCCCACCTTGTGAATTGTCAACGTACTCGCCACGTGCGTGATGGCATTGTAAAGACAAGGCGCTAGGCTATAAATGCAGCGTTTAATCTGCTTTTTCAGATCAGTGTGTAAACTGATCTCCCAGTGGATATGCAACCAGGATCAACCAATTTGTCAACCCGCCCTGCTAAGCAAAGCAATACGTCGTCAGTTGAGGTCTCAGTGCTTCTGCATGTGCATAGTTGGATTTTTTTTTTAAGGATAACGTTAATGAGTGGGTTACTTTTGCTTGTGACGGAACGGGCCCTGCTGATGAGTCCAAAAAGACGAACCGCGTCCAGGGATGGTCTCGTCTGGATTGGTTGGGTGGTATACTCATTATTGTTTCCTGGCATATTCATTTTAATAAATTGTTAATGCCCCTTACGCCCGTATGCTACTTTGCCAATTAGTTGGAAGGTTTACAATATATATATATATACAGGGTGTCCCAGAAGTCGCGCACCATTCTAATCTGCGTTTTCATATTTGATTTAATTACACGGAAGAAACTAAAAGTACAAGAAAGAGTTAAATTCATTTTTATGTTTGGAAGAGCTGGGACGACACACCAATCTGTAGCTCAAGAATCCAACCTTAATGGCCCTGAGCGAGAGCAACCGTTAAGAATAACAATAGCAACTGAGTGCTAAATGACAACAATAACAAGGATGCAATAACTACTTGAGTGCCCGAAAATCAGCAATAAAACGCTCAAGAGAGTGAAAGACAGTTTGATAGAGAGATTTGATGCTTGTTTCATTGCTGAAGGTGCACAGTTTGAGCATCTGTTATGACTGTAATCAATAAAAGCGTTTTCTGTGTCTGTAGAAACCTGGATGGTGCGCGACTTCTGGGACACCCTGTATATATATAAAAGGCAGCGAGATTTCTTGCATTCATTTATTCCAGAGGTTCTTAACCGGGGGTACATTTACCCCCTGGGGGTAAATTTCACCTACCGAGGGGGTAAATTTACTGAATCATAAATTAAAGCAAACCATATTTTTTAGTATTAAAAAAGTGATAGTGTTGCACTGAATTATGATCAAATATATAGTTTGAGTAAGTTCTCGTCTTTTTATTTTATCTCTACGCAAGTGTACTACCATACTGTGCTACATTTTTACTGTTCACAACCTAATTTGGACTTTGACCACAAAGTAGGTTACAACTTTGCTAAGATTGAAACTTCCTTTATTTCGCAATAAATTGCATTGTTTTCACAATGGGTAGACCGTGGTATAGCTCCATTTGTCTCCTACTTCTTCATAGCATATTAGACAGAAGACAAAGAACAGACTGCATTGTAGAGGTCTTTTGCAAATAAATCATTTTGCAATCACTAGATACAGGTTTTAAGTTAAACAATCTGCAGTTATTATGTCCAAGAAGCGAACATATTTAGAATCATATTTTGACTTTGGGTTCGATTTCATTGCGACCGATGATGTTCAAAAACCTCAGTGTATCTTTTGCTCCAAAGTGCTTGATAATGGTTCCATGAAGCCGTCAATTTTAAAAGCTCATTTTACTTCATGCCATTCAACACATGTACATGACGACCATAAGTCTTTGCGGGCCAAACGTGCTCGATTTCGTGCTGCAGGAACACTACCTAAATTAGGATTCTGTTCCGCAGACAAAGCAGGATTGGAAGCATCATATCGTATTGCTTACAGAATAGCAAAAGAAAAGAAGCCAAATACGATTGGTGAACGACTTATCAAACCGTGCGCAATGGAGATAGTTGAACTTGTTTGTGGAGTAGAACAAAAAAGAAAACTTGAGAAAATTGCTTTGTCAAACGATACAATACGATGTCGAATAAGTGACATGTCACAGGATATTTTAAATCAGGTAGCAGACGAAATTCGAGCTAGTACAGCAAGAATTAGTCTTCAACTAGGTGAGTCAACTGACGTGTCGAACTGTGCATATTTGTTGGTTTACTGTCGATATGAGCATGCTGGCGAGTTGAAAGAGGAATTCTTGATGTGCGAAAGTTTGGAGACGACAAGCAAAGGGGTTAATGTTCTGGAAAAAATGGATAACTTTTTTCAACAAAATAATATATCCTGGAATCATGTGGGTTCTCTTTGCACAGACGGTGCCCCTTCTATGCTCGGTGCCAAGTCAGGCTTTACAATTCTGGTGAAAAAACGCGCACCGCACATTATATCTACTCATTGTGCCCTTCATAGACATGCACTGGCAAGTAAAACCCTTCCAGAATACTTGAAAGCAGTATTGAAGCATGTGATTGAATGCGTGAATTTTATCAGGGCACGTGCTCTTAATCATCGTCTTTTCAAAGTGCTTTGTGATCAGATGGGATCAGAACACACTGTTCTCCTTTACCACACAGAAGTTCGGTGGCTCTCTAGAGATCTTGTTTTGTCTCGAGTTTTCAAACTGTGTGGTGAAATCGAGACTTTTTTTCGAGAATGCAAATCCCCATTGAGTAAGCATTTTGACGACAACAAATTTATTGGTGCATTGGCTTACTTGGCAGACATTTTTTCAAGTTTGAACCAGCTCAATGTGCAGATGCAAGGAAAAAATGTTACCATTATAGATGTACGTGATAAAATTCAAGGCTTTCAGACAAAATTAGATCTGTGGAGTAGAAGAGTTCAAAAAGGAATTTACGCAAATTTTCCGACATTTGATGATTGGAAAGTCAATAGAAGTAGCAAGGAGATTTTTGACCTCGAAGTCGAGATATGCCAGCACCTTGCCACCTTAAAAAACAACTTTGACGGTTACTTTGAAGGTACAATTACCAACAGTACTGCTCCTAGGATAACTCATCCCTTCGAAGCCAAGTTAGAAAGTATTGCTGACGATGATCTTTGCAAAGATGAGTTGATTGATCTTCAATGTTCAACGACGCTTCATTCCAAGTTTATGTCGTACAATGGTGACTTTTCCAAGTTTTGGTGTGGATTAGTCGAAGAGTTTCCTATGCTGACTAAGCGTGTATTTGAAGTTATCATACTTTTTGCAGCGACTTATCTGTGTGAAGCAGGATTCTCTTCACTGTTGACTATTAAAATGAAACTTCGATCTCGCTTAGTTTGCAAAGACGACATGCGAGTAGCTCTTTCAACGACTGCTCCGAGAATCTCAGAAATTGTTTGTGGAAAACAAGCATAAAAGTCTCACTGATTAACTGTTAAAACTGTGTGTCTTAACTGTTAAAATAAACGAAAATTCTTTAACATTCTTGTGTGCTTTATCATAGCTATCTAGAACATTTGAGCATGGTTATATTTCTCAATATTTTCACAAGACCCCATCAAAAACAATCGCGTCTTCGTTTACTAAAAACACTTTTTTTGATATTTGCTGTGGTAAACAAGACAAAAAAGGATGCTTTACATTTATCACAAGGAGCCACCAAGAGGGTGGGGTAAATTTTACTTTTTTCATTCGGCAAGGGGTAAACGAGAGAAAAAAGGTAAAGAACCTCTGATTTATTCAGAGGTTCAGAGAGAGTAGTAGATCAGAGTAAAAATTAGTGTTGAAAAAGGCATTGTTGTGTGGTAATTGTTGCCACAGGAATCAAGCGATTATTTTGGTGGCTTAGTTTTAGTTAGCCTCTGATATTTAATTATTGAAGTGCTTTGGTTCTGTGTTTTGGCAAGCAAAGGAATTTAAAGTTGTAAAGTGATTTGTGAATACATTTGTTCTGTTCTTGATCAAAAAGTGCGTGGGTTAAAGTAACTTAGTGGAAGCCAATCTTTTCCTAGCTATTAAGTTGCAACCAAACTTAATTATTCGATCGATACTGCAAGTCATGTCAATTTTAAGAAGTAAATTAAGATTGAGATAGATTCAAAACTCTATTCAAAACGCAACACACATATGTCACAAACAAATCTGATTAATATAAATTACACACTCAGATCAAAAACCGTTTTTGCTTATATTTGATGGAATGGGTTTGAATGAAATTGGTCTTCATAAGTTGTTATGAAATCAGGCTCTTCAAAAAATTTGTGCTTACTTCATGCATTAGTTTACCTTATGCTTGTGTAACTTCTGAAGATTTCAATTAATCTCCATGCATTACTAATGGTCGAGTCCTTTTTTTTGACAAAAATGCTCCTTCCATGAAAGATAAATATCAGAGGTTTAACAAATTTCACGCCACTACTACAAGTATACTCACTATGGTCAACAAAATAATAAGGATAAATTTTAAACCATGTCTTGAAAACTAATAAACACTACTAGAATCTGTTTTTACAGAAAGTTGACTTATTACAAAAAAGATGACCAAACATAAGGCTTCAAACTTATTCCCATTTCATTATCAACTCTGTGATTGGGTAGCAGTTTTTTTTTATTAGTTTATTAATTGAGATGTTGGTGTAGATGTGACTTTTGATAATTCTAAGATCAGATCCGAGATGAAGACAAGTTAACTAAGGTCTGCATTGACGTTTATTGATGTGCACTATCATAAGTGTTTCCTACTATTGCACATAAGCACTCAGTGGGTCATCTTCTGAAAATTTGAAAATTTCATTTGACTCTGTGAAGCATAATACTCATTCAGTTTAAGTGTTACTATTAAAATGGAGCCACATTCAAGATCAGTCCCTTGCAATTGCAACACTAGTCCTTATCTTTCTCAGTCTTGGTTCAGGGAGCGCAACATAAGATGCTTCATTTTGGCACACAAAGCCATTTGAATAATGGGTATTAGTAGAAAACAACAGACTCAACTTTAGAATGTACGGTAGTTCCGTGTCAACTGCTGTTAGGCCTTATGGACAACAGAAAGATCAAAAATTAAGAAAGCAAAATTTTTGTTCAGTACAATTGCTTGATGAACCAAAATAATAAGTGAGAATCGGGATCTGGCCATAGGGCTGTAGTTTGTCCATCCCAGGCTCGAGTCAAAACAACATAAACAGCAACAATTATTACGTCTTAATTGGCTAATTATTTGATCACAATAATTTATAAAATCTTGTATGCAAAGCCATGTATAAATCATTAATATGCAGTTTTTGATTTTGTTACACCAAACAATTTGGCTATTTTGGGTAATGCAAACTAGTCCAAACAAAAGTAAACCCAAAGAAATTTGTGTTATAGCTACTCACCAGTAGAATAAAGAGACACAGGATTTAGTTTAATCAGATATTTCACTTTATTTAGTTGATATCCTCAAAAATACTGGCCAGTTTCATAAAATAAAATCTACTATTTTATCGACTTACTGGGGTTGGTCGTTTGCTTATGGCAGTTGATAAAGTCTTCCAACCATCCATTCCAATTCCAAATGAACCAAATGTCAGTCTATCAATTTTATGAACACAAGAAGCAATGAAAATTATAGCTTCATTTCCATTAAAGGTCGTATTCAAATGCTTTATCTGAAATCAATGATAAATACAGGGTGGCCCAAAAGTTGGTAAACAATTATTAAACTATTTTTTATATGCTTTGAAGTTACCAGCAGAGAACTGTATGTTACTTAAGTACTACAAACATTGTTTATTTTTCATATAATAAATAAAATCTACCTTGAATTTACATCAATTTTCTAGCTGCTTGCAAGATAGTACTGTTTTGTAAGCTTGATTTTTCTTGAGGGATAATGCCAAATAATTTAAATAAAGAGCAAAGAATATGGATATTAAAGAAGTACTGGAAGTATGAATTATCTGGTCATATAAACAGGCATAACTGTGTGTATTGGGTTCATGAAAACCCTAATTTCACCATAGAAACCCAACTTAACCAGCCTGGTGTTACAGATTGAGGTGCATCATCTAGCAAAGATGTTGTAGGACCTGTTTTTTTTTTGATGAAAGTGTGAATGGAGAGAACTATTTGAAAGTTCTTCACGAAGTGGTAGTGCCACAACTCCAAACCAAACCTAACTTTGATGAACTCTTTTTTCAGTAAGATGAAGCACCTCCACATTATGCATTAAGAGTAAGAGATTACCTTCACAAAGTCTTTCCACAGCGTTGGTTCGGAAGAAGAGGTAGCATTGAATGGCCACCATGCTTGCCTGACCTGACACCAATGGATTTCTTTTTTTGGGTTGTTGCAAAGAATGTGCAAAAGAATCCCAAAACAGTAAATGAATCAAAAGATTACATTTATGATGCATATGGAGAAATTGATGAAAATCAAAATTATTGCCACAGCCGCACTGTGTATCAAAGTGTTGTGGACAGGTGTGAAGAATGTTGCAATGCTGGCACAGGACATTTTGAGCACATAAGAGATTAAACAGTTTCCGTCTAAAATATAACTATCATTCTAGTTGTTCAAAAGTGCCTACATGAAAACTACAAACCTACGTTTGGACCTAAACCCTACTTTTAATAACTGTATACCTAATTGTGGGCCATCTTGTATATGAATTGGAGCAAGAAATTAAAAACAAGATTTAGAAATACAAATAATACAATATTGAACACGTAACTAAAATAAAAATTTATTGTGGAAATGACGCCATTTATTTGAAAAGACTGTGGCTTCAAATTGGAACCTACACTTTCAAATACAGTTCGCTTGCATTAACCAATGTAACGTCTCTGAAATTCACCATTGGCTTGATTAAAAATAACATTATACAGGTGTCCATAAAGTCCATGTGCACTTTAAAAAATTCATAACTTTATTCATATTTGTGGTAGAAATAATCTGTAAAAAGTGTAGTGAAGTTTCATTTACCTGGTTTCAAGTATAGTTAAAACTAGGTACAGGATAAAAAATGGAATCATAGGCCCAATTTTTTTTTAATGATTGTGATATTAACAACGATAGCTACTTAGATATGCTGCAGAATTACTTTATTCTGCAGCTTGAACAATTAAACTTGAAAGATGACACAGTGTTTCAACAAGATAAAGCACTTTGCCACTTTGCTCTGCACGTTAGACAGTTTCTAGACCTAAAATTTCCTAACAGATGGATCAGAAGGAGTGAACCATTTTCTTGGCCTTTGTGTTCACCAGATTTGACTCCATTACTTTTTTTTTATGGGGACATGTGAAAACAATTGTGTATGCAACCAAACCTAGTTCATTAGAAGATCTGAAAGTTAAAATAATTAATGTGATTTTAGGCATTATTCTAAATCAGTTGACAAATGTTCTCCGTAAACTGCAAAATCGTATTATCCTTTGAACTGCTAATGATGGAAAACGTGTGGAAACTTCAATAAAATTTTGTTAAAACTGCAAAAAATTATAGATTTTTTTTTCTAATTCCTTTTATACATTATTTCCATCACAAATACAAATAAAGCTATAATTTTTTTAAAGAGCACATGGACTTTATGGACACCCTGTACATGCATTGTGGTAGCAACAAAATAAAAACTTGATGTGGGAAACTATGTCATTTGAGATGTACAAACGCTGTCTAAAACTTAACAATACATTTTAACCCTTTGTGGTCCAACTAACCGTCTGGGATGCAAAAACAATTTATGTTGTTTGGTCCAAACTCATGTCACACATGCATTTAGTTTAATTTCATTTAGTTTAGTTTAATTAGTTAATTAATAATTGATTAAATTTCATTCAAACTGCATTTGCATGTGTGACATGTACTTAGACCGCAAGAAAAAAAAGTTGAATAACTTTTTAGGTGCAATGATGTGAAACAAAAATTAATCATAAAATTAACATACACACAAACATCTTTCAAAAAAATCACAAAAAAGAGTTTGGACCTAGACTGACCAAAAAAAGAAATTCAATTGGACCGCAAAGGGTTAATAAGCTACCCACATATTTTAGATAGTATTTAAACAACTTTAAGAAATTGAAACGACAGTGCAATTAGTTATGAAGAGATGATATCCTCGACTACATAACTCTTCCTCCACCTTCTAACTCCTTCACTCGTGGAGCATGTAACCATCAAAATGTTTTCAGGATGGGTGAAAGCAACGCTATTTTGAAGCATTTTGTTGAAAATGCTGCAAGGTTTTTAAGACAACTTTTTTGTAGATCGCAGTATCATTAAAAAAGTTTCTGCACCTTCAAACAAAAGTTGAACACAGGCAAATTAAACAAACAAAGGCTTTTCAACAAACTTTTGCATTTCAAACAAAACTAGAATTTAGACATTTACAATGCAGTTTGTTAGTTCTGTCCACAAAGTTACTGGCTTAATAGTTGCAACAGTTAATGCTGAGGCCATTTACAGAGATTTCAAGTTTTGGCGATGGTAATACATCATACTCTACAACGCTCAGCAGCATTGAATTGACTAGCTTCCTTCCAATGACTCCAGTAATGCTTTCAGGTTTATTAGTACTGCCATCCAGTACCTCCACATGGTGTCTAAGAAAAAAACTTATTGGTATGAAGAAGGCAAGAAAACAATGACATATGAAGCGGAAAACTCAATCCAACTGCTCTTGACTTAATTTAATAGCTAAAGACCTAAAATGGTCAAATGAATATGCCAGCGCTAATTGCAAAAAATGTTGGTGGGTTGGAAAAAAGTGTGGGATGATTGGCGAATGAATTCCTGACACACTGTATTAACAATCATCAACTAGCACCAAGCAATTTTTTTATGAATAGACTGTCAAAAGCAGTGTTCCCTTTAAATGCAAAAAAAGTGCGAATTTGCGAAATTATGTCCGGCGGATTTGCAGTTAAAATTCAACAGTGCATAAAAAAAGTCTGGCGGTTTTTGGTAACTTTTTCACTTTGTTAAACTTTTTGCAATTTTGTTAGCAAAATCAACTGTTAAATGCATGGGAGACAGTGGAAAGAAATCCAAGTTAAGACAGATGCTTTTTTAGAGCAGCGCAACGTCTCACGCAAACATCGCGCGGCTGTAATGCAACATCGAATGACAGCGACTTAAATATTGTGCACGCCATTGCCTCACTTTTTTCTGTAACAAATTATCTCTCCAGCAATTAACCTGAAGTAAAATCAATTTTTTTGTTTACTTTTTTCCAGCCGATTTCAATCGTAGCTGAAGAGCAGTAATAGCAAGCACCTCTCAAACTTCTGTTTTAACACAAGACATCATTCTTTTGAGGGAAGTTTGAAACTAAACTTGCTTAAAATCTTTATGTTTTCTTTACGTTTCAACGCTAACTTCAATCGTGCTTGTTAAGATAAAAAAGCACATAGTTCTCGCTTTCAGTTAAGCACAAAAAACGCTATTTTTGAGGGATTGGTTCAGTTTTTGTACGTTACAAATAAATAACATTCTTTTACTTGCCATTTATAAACACTAAAAATAAAAAGGAATACAGCTTCTAAACCAATTTAGTTTTAAATTCCCTTCAGATATTTTCCGAACTGAGATTGAAAGTCTGCTTGCAATTCCAAAATCCTGTTGTTTAATTGATTATGATAGAGAAATGTAAGTTATCTAATTATTTACCATAATCAAGCAACAGTTAAAGTTTGCAAGTAATTTTTGTTGTGTCATAGTCGTAATAACCTACCTAACATCACATTACTTCATAAAAGTTCTATTTTTCATGCTCATGTCGGGCGTCAGCAAAGGGTTAATTTTATTTACGCGCATTTTTAACCTGCCATTCCAAAGTGCTTATGAATCACTGTCGCAAAGGCTGTAAAGTTTGAGACCAAATTTAACCACAATTAACTTACTGAAGAAAAATAGCCTGGTATTTTGCCGCCGTCTTGTAACAACGGATAGGCTACCTGTTTATAAACATTTTGGGGTTGACATAGTCACGCTAATTATTACGTCTTTCCCTGCAAATTTGTCCGGCGGTTCTCGTACATTTGCTAGCAATTTTGCACTTCTGCCGGCGGTTACGCACTTACTAAAATCTTAGAGGGAACGCTGGTCGAAAGGAATTTAGTTAAACCTCCTTTTTCATACCCTTCTTCAAAGCAAAAGAAATGACTCCCAAACTGATAGAATTTTTTACTCATTCTTTTCTCACACACATGCCTCTTTTTGTCAGGAGCCACATTTATATCATTTGTCATTGATAACGACCATACTTATGACTGGCGTTAATTTAGCTCTTTGTGCAAATCACTGTATAGAACCGGGGTTCTTAACCAGGGGTACTGTACCTCTTGGGGGTACGAAACACCAAAGCAGAGGGTACAAGATGAGGCATCAGAATAATGATTATTTTAAACTCTAGGGCAGTGGTTCCTAAACTTTCTTGCCTGCTTGCACAGGAAAGTGGTTTATCACCGTTTACGGCACACTGACCAGTGAAACATAGTTTTAGCGATGGCAAGTGGCATCACGGGCGTCTGCGAGACTAGTAATGACCTTTTTTTTTGAGGTCATTTTCTCGATATTGGTATAAAAATGGTATCAACAGAAGCCATATTAAAAAGACTGTGAATCTTTCACACACCTGCAAATCTTCGCAGTGCACAGTTTGGGAAACACTGGTCTAGGGGTACAAAAACATTTCACAAAATTTTAAGGGGTACAAGCGCCAAAAAGGTTAAGAAACACTGGTATAGAACCTGATGAACTGGTGAAAAAAGCATCTTTCTCCCCATTTCTAAACAGTAAATCATTGCTTAGCCCAGAGTTGCTCAAGGTTTTACAGATATACCTCAAAATCACAACTACCGTTTTGATAAATGTAAGTACTCACTTTGTGCAAACTATTGTTTAAAACCAAATAACGTGGTGGTTAGAGTATCCACTTTGCAGTCAGTAGACTTCAGTTTAATTCCCTTGTTGAGTCATGTCAAAGACAATTATAATATTATTTGCTATTTAGCACCCAGCATGAAAAATAGTGTGGGAAAAAGAAAAACACTTTGCCTGTTGTGTCCTTGAAAAGGGCATTTAACAGGATTCTTTCATCTTTGTGTGGTAAAACATGGTGGAGCCAAGCAGTCTACCCGTCATGGAGCCCTAGTCTGCTTAAAGACATGGAAACATAGCATGAACAAATTAATGAAGTTAAGATAAAGAAAAAGTTCCTTCCTTTTTTCCAAATTTTAAAAGTAAGAGAACAAACTGCATGGTACATACTAAATTTTTTCCCACTTTTTACACCAAAGACAGTTAACCAATTGGATGTAAATGACAAAATAACAAAGCAGTTTTGCGAATCAAGCCAGACAGATGATCTTGCAAAAATACCCCAAACAAAAAAACTAGCATCATTATTAGCCTACCTAACTTTCAACACTATTTTCAATTGAAAGCATACCACTTCCCTGATATTACAACGTTATATAATGCACACATACATCTTTTAAACTCATTTTTTTGTTGCAAAGTGACAAGGCAGCAACAAAAAAGTTCTTTACAAATCTCACAATCTCAACATAAAGCTGCTAATTCAACTGGCTCAATTCTAAGTCTTGATCACTGGTTTAATTCTACACCATCATCCACTCATTGTTATAACTCATCCAAATGCAGGCGTTGGGTGGCCAAGTGATCACTTTTTCATGGATAAAGGAAAAAGAATTTGACAAGTGAGGTTTTCTCACTCATTCAATGTACAAGGCAAAACCAATTCAGCTGAGTCTTCCTAATTTGAAAAAGTAGTAGCTCAATGTTGAAGAGATTTTCAAACCTCAGTACTATACCATTCTATCCACTTGTGACAAACCATCAATTCTTCTCAAAAATTCTAGTTCTGCTACATGCATATGAGATCATACTCTTTTAATCATCATCCAAGATCTATGACCATAGGTGATGAAAAAAAAAAAGAAACCAACTTAAAGATCGTAAGATTAGCAAGACTAAACAGCACTCATTTCATGTCAACTGAATATTGAAGCTCATGCATTCCTACACTTGCTATATGAAACCTTATGCAATGTTACTTGAATTTTTCTGTAAACTCACTGAAGTTGGTCGATTGATTAAAGCTGTTGCAAAAACATTCCAACCATTTGCTGTGACATGATCAGTAGGATTGAAATACAATTTTTCCACCTTGTTAATACATGAAGCAAAGAAACTAATCGTGTCATCAGTGATTTTAGTGTTGTAATTATCAAACCGCAACTTCTCCATCTAAATAAAATAAAAATACTAAGCCCACTAAATGATCAATAAAATAACATTAATTTGAGTTAGAAAATCTATACAAATTGCGTGGTACTGCCCTATTGGTCAAGAGATAAGCAAATCTCTAGTTATAACATCACAATGATATCCAGAGTTGTTTTACTGGAAGTATCTCAACCCATCTTTAATAATATTTGCTATCAATACTTGGAGCTGAAAAATGGAGGTAAAGTCATTGGTGGATCTTTTATGCAATCCCAAAAACATATAAATAGAATGCAAACCAAGAAAAAGATAGTAGGCAGTTACTCTTTGAGTAACAGATAACCACAGGCATATGGCACAGCTCTAATGGTTATGAGACATGCAAATTTCTGCTTACCATTTCAATTGTTGTTTTATTGGAAGAATCTAGCATATTCTTGGCTTGAGAGCCTATATACGATGATCAAAAATTGCTAATTTTGAGAGCAAAAAGCAGTAAGTTTATCCTATAAAGTAGCCTAATTGTTGTTGGAAGCTGTAAAAGCTAGGTCAAACTACTGGCTCTAGTAGCAGGTTCTGCAGTAGCAATTCAAGTTGATTGTATAAATATAGTTCTTCTTGTTGCAGTTACATCTGACATTGAGCAACAAGTTGGAAATTATATGATCTGAAGGTTAATCCTATTACTCATTCGTTTGATTTGACAATATTCCATAAAAATTACTTTGGTTGTCAACTCACTGGGGTGGGTCGATTACATATGGCAGATGATAAAACATCCAAGACATTTACTGTGAGATTACCATTACGATCATCAAAGAAAAATTCATCGACTTTATGAATGCATGAAGCAATGCAGACAATTGCATTGTTTGTTGGACAAGATAAACACAATCTTTCCATCTAAATCAAAAATAAGAAACACATTACACAAATAATGAAAAACATTTAAATCAAAAACATGAAAATCCATTAATAATGTTGCCAACTTTTTAACGCAATTTCAAATCACATCTACTTATCGATCAAACTGACAGCACTTCTTTGGTCAATAACATCAAGTGAAAAAAAGTAAAATCAATGAAAACCAATAACATCATTGAGAACGCAGTTTAGTAAATTACAGCTATGGTCATCAAACTTCATTTTAGACGACCCAATTTAAACACAAGTCAAAGTCTTGCAAGTATTTGCAACTGGAAGTCTGCTATTTTGGGCTCCAGAAAACATGAAGACTGGAGATCAAATTGTTTCAAACCACAGGCGACTGCCACAAAATTACAGGTGACCTCACTTAGATCTTGGCCAACAGTTTGGGGACCACAAAGTTACAGGGGCAGTTGGGAAGAAGAAAGAATGCCATGCATGTGCATCAACACTTCATGATGACTGTGCTGTTGTGCCCACGGGAAAAATATTTTATTGAATTTCCCAGTTTGGTTGCATTGAATGCAGTACAAAGGCACTGTGCCAGCAACATCATTAACTCTGAAACAGGTATCATCAAATCAATTTTTACTATATAACAAAGCTTTTTTCTATGACTGGAGGGCAAATATATTTGTAACAACTATAAAGCTGTCAGTAGAGCAAAAAACAAAACTTGTCAAATGCATATGAATTTGACATTATACAGGACATAATCTTTACTTGCTCATAGCACAATGCCAAAGTGGTTTCAGTGAATATGGACCTAGTCAAAGGTTTTGACCAATCCTAAATTCAGTGATTACAGCTGAGGACTACCATTGGTCACATCTACATCCTTTACATAATTAAACACGAGCAAACATGCAGCTTTAAATATTATTACTAAAAAAATATTTCAATTTATTGCAGTAGGCATTCAGTCCTCTTCACTTTTGGTACTTTGTTTATGGCACACATTTAGGTTTTAGTCTACCATACAGCTGGTTTTTTGTTGGCAGTTCTTGACATCTAGGCTAAGTCAGATAATTAAATTTTTCTTGTCTTAATTTCATCTTTTGCTGGCAGTAATCCTACAAATTTCACAATTTCCAGCTCTATTTGCCAATTGAACTGGTTCAACACCAAGCCTTGGCCAAATGAAGACGCTTATGTAACTCATCCATCCATCAAAAACTCAGTCATGCAGCCTTTTTCCAGTTGGTGTGGCAACAAAATCTTACAAGTCTTTTGCAAGACATTCTACTTGCATGGGCTAAGTAATGCAACTCAGACCTTTCAATATGACAAAGCAACAGCTCAACGCTAAAGGCCCTCAAAACCCAAAAAAATTGTTTGATGAAAAACCAATAAAATTATGAAGCTGAATTTCCTATTAAAAGTGTGAAATTCTTTTTGTTTATAAGATTTTTTAGAAACGATTTTGATGTTCGATGTTCTGTTGGCAAGCTGTGACACAAGGTGCAGATCGATATCATTGCTATAACATTGTACAGTAATGACAAAGCTAAAACTGTGAGGCTTTGTAGAGCATATCTTTAAAAACCGCTGAAGAGATTTTAGTTTGTTTGCAACAATAACGTTTTTACATTGTTTTTAACCAACTGTGTGAGAAAGTTTTGGTTACCAAGATTGATTTGAAGGTTTTTGGGTAGACTAACTTTGTCATATATTCAAACAGCTATGCTTTTGGTCTTACATTTGTTGGAAAGTTTATTTTGCAAATAGGCCCGAGTCATTTCCTAAGTGTATTGTATAAAAAACATATTTGTAAACCCAGTCGCTGGTCTTAGTATTTGGACTATGATTTAATAACTTTACTGCTTACCGGTGCATAAACTAAAATCTATCCAATGAATACTTTGCAATATCAAATTGAATTTTAGAAGTGAATTAAGTTAATTAGTTGGTAAATAGTTAGGCTACATAGTAATAGATTTTGTTTTTTATGTATTTTTGCTGAAGTTTGTACTTTCATGCAAGCTTGCTGTAATTAACAAAACTCTGTAATAAAATTATGAACATTCTATTCAATCATACAAAGCTGAGTTTGTAATATCCTTAATGTTATCAAAAATGTTATTGTAGCCAATCTCTGCCTACAAATAAGTCTATGTTAATGGTATTTGACACAGCTGTGCAGTGTATAAAGAAAATGATTAGCAGTTGGTAAATTGCAATTCATTCCTTGTTGAGTCATTACAAAGACTTAAAAGTGGTAGTTACAACTTCTTGCTTGGCACTCAGTACAAAAGAAATAAATAGTCTAAGGAAAAATCTGGTAAGTTTGAATGTTGTGCCATAGTGTAAGGCTCTTAACAGAATAGTAACATCTTCATGTAGACCATTTCTCTCGGTAACTTCCAAAAGGGTTGAGTTTGAACTCTATTGATGTTTTAATTATAGACATAGGGATACAGGGGTCTTCTGCTATTGCAATGAGAAGCAGAGCCCCTTCCCAAAATCCAGCCAAGTATTTTAAAACCAACAACTAAAGTTAGGATAGCTTTCATCTACAAAGGCAAATGTGTAAGAACCTTTTAATCACAAACACATAAGAATCTTTTATGACATGCAGTAGAGAAGTGCAAAAATAAAATAACATTTTGAGAGATGCGGATGACAATTGACAATCTATTGACAGACATATATCCAACAAATAAACTAACCAGTGTGGTATTGAAAATGCAACAACAAAAAGCAAAACTACACAAAAATCTTGTTGGTGGTACACAATTTTAATATTAATATAGCTTTGAAAAAAGCTGTTTGAGCCACAGGCTTTTTATGATGCTCTCATCAGTGGGGGTATTGCATCAAAAGGAAAGATCTAAACTTAATACATGTTTTATGTGAATAATTTAGACGTTAGGCAATCAAGACAAGCCAATGACAGCTCTAGTATTGTAAAGCGTGCCAAAGAAAGATTTCACGATAGCAAAATGCTAAAGAAAGCACAGCAAGAGGCCAAATGAGAACACAGCAATTTTTGAAAAAGTTTGAGACTGTAAACAAATCCTTTCTGTCTTCATAACATCAGGCGCTGGGTCTTGATATAAGCAGCCTCTAAGAATTTAAGATTGAAAGAGCTGAATGCGGTGGCGAGGATTGAAAACCACTTATTATCATAGTTTAATGAACATTGATCATCATCTAAAAGATGCTGACCAATGGCAGGATAACAATCCAGTTTAAAACTTTACAATTTTTTGTTACAATTTCAAATTTTGTAAAATTTGCAAATTTTAATATTCACAATCTGGTTTAAACTGGATTGTGACTCTGCCATTGGTCAGCATCTTTTAGATGATGATCAATGTGCATTAAACTATAATAATAAGTGGTTTTCAATCCTTGTCGCAGCATGCAGCTCTTTCCATCCTAATATCTTAGAGGCTGCTTCTATCAAGACCGGGCGTCTGGTGTTATGAAGACAGAACGGATTTGTTTACCGTCTCAAACTTTTTCGATTATCACAGCATTCTTATTCAGCCTCCTGCTCTGCTTTCTTTAGCATTTTGATATTGCAAAATCGTTCTTTGGCACGGTTTACAATATTAGATCATTGGCTTGTCATGATTGCCAAACGTAGAAATTATTCACATAAAACACATTTACTCTAGATCTTCCCTTTTGACACAATACCGCCACTGATGAGAGCGTCACAAAAAGCTTGTGGCTCAAACAGCTTTTTTCAAAGCTATATTAAAAAGCAAAACATAAAAGCAACACAAAATTACACACTTAATTTCAAACCATAATTGTGATGAAAATAGCCTAGGATTGACAATGGTAGAGTAATAGATTCACATTCAGTAGGCCTACAATATCAATGCAAATGACACATAGATGTATTTATCCAGATGTACAAATGTTATTACAGTTTAAAATGTTTCAGCAAAGGTTATGGTAAAATATTAAAGTAAATCTTAACAACAAGAAGAACTGCAAAATTATGATTTCATTGCTAAATTGTAAAGCAGAATGTGATTTTTATGCAACACAAGAAGTACTGGTGAGAAACAAAAAAATCTAAGCTGCAAATACACATTTATTGGTGAGAAGCCATTTCAGAAGGTATAGGGTTTTCACGTTTAAAGCATAGGCTAGGTCAAATGATGTAACAAACGTTTTGGCACCCATTGTGTGCATTTTTCGTGACAAATCTGAACGAGACCATTCAGTTGAAAATATTAAGAAAAAGTCTTTTGCTGTCTCTTTTGTTGCAGAAGGAAGAAACATCTGTCACTTTTCATGAGCTACTACAATTACTGAAAGTCAGGAATGCATTCTCTGTAATAAATACATTTTCTCTATATGCAACAGTTCATTTTGCAAATCTTTTTTGTAGCAATCCTTTTCAAAATCGGCATTGCAAACAGTGAGTGTTTACTTTATGGTGGATGTTTTAACTTTAACTTTTAAAGTCACTTTTTTAGTGATGCAAATATAATGATAGGCAATCAATGAAAATACAATCTTTTGGTCTTTCAAGAATTTTTGCACCCACTGGCAATGCAGTGCTAAACCATTTAACTACTGGCAATGGTACACTTTGCAATACTTTGAAAATCACAAAAAATAAATCAAAAAGTACAATATAACAAATGGGCCAAAAAATCAATACATCAATAACATTGTCTTACGGTTGCTACTGCATCACAATTAACACTAAAATCAATAGAACTACCAAATTAACAAATATTTCTGCAACCTGTTAAGCTAGAACTGTGGATTTAGTTGAGAAACTGGGCACTGCACTGTTGGTTACAGACAATTGGCATGGCAATCAATTGATACATAAAGCAAAAAATGCCTAGTCATCATTACTAAACAGCAATACTAAACCTAATCAAGCTGCCAGAAAGTCACAATTAGCTCAGCAATACTGATAAGAAAAGCTTAGACCTTCACAAAAGGTCAACTTTTAGTAGCCAAGTACAGTGCACACAAAATGAACCTAGCTACAAGTAACTCAGCCTTAACTCAAAGACTAAGACCAATAACTGGGTTTACAAATATGTTTTTTATACAATACACTTAGGAAATGACTCGGGCCTATTTGCAAAATAAACTTTCCAACAAATGTAAGACCAAAAGCATAGCTGTTTGAATATATGACAAAGTTAGTCTACCCAAAAACCTTCAAATCAATCTTGGTAACCAAAACTTT
Source organism: Trididemnum clinides (assembly GCA_963675345.1). Taxonomy (NCBI): domain Eukaryota; kingdom Metazoa; phylum Chordata; class Ascidiacea; order Aplousobranchia; family Didemnidae; genus Trididemnum; species Trididemnum clinides. The sequence goes on from OY776285.1 coordinate 10,484,727, forward strand.
CTCACACAGTTGGTTAAAAACAATGTAAAAACGTTATTGTTGTAAACAAACTAAAATTCTAAGCTATGCTTTATTAAAAGCCTCTAGCTTCTTGTCGGTCACCAAGTGCACTGAAGAGACCTGATAGGTCGAAACAGTGTCACTGTCTGCAGTTTTGCTATGTGCATCGCTAGCCTCTTGCATTACTATACATGTAAGACCTTGTGACCACTAGGCTGTGACAGCACTATTGTTCTAACAGTTGTTAGACTTAGTGCACCTGCGACAACCGCCACTCATTCACGAGTGATACGGCTTCGCAGAGTACTGACAGACCATCCACCAAGTGGATCTAGTATAGATCCCGCAAGTGTGGCGGTCTAAGCTATGCTTTATTAAAAGCCTCTAGCTTCTTGTCGGTCACCAACTGCACTGAAGAGACCTGATAGGTCGAAACAGTGTCACTGTCTGCAGTTTTGCTATGTGCATCGCTAGCCTCTTGCATTACTATATATATATATCTATATAAACTAAAATTTCTTCAGCGGTTTTTAAAGATATGCTCTACAAAGCCTCACAGTTTTAGCTTTGTCATTGCTGTACAATGTCATAGCAATGATATCGATCTGCACCTTGTGTCACAGCTTGCCAACAGAACGTTGAACATCAAAATCGTTTCTAAAAAATCTTATAAACAAAAAGAATTTCACATTTCCAGCATTACAAAACTCTTAATTAGTTTGGGCAAAGAATCAGTTTATAAATGCTGATCAAAAGTTGGTCACCATACATCACTTTTGATCATTGGTTGAACAATTTTTGTACTAAACCTAAGAAACAAGATAACAATTTTTACAAAAACTTAAGTCAGTTGGTCATTTTGACAGTTTTTCATAGTGGCAAGATTCTTTGGCATTATCTATCTAAATATCTGAGATTTCAAAAGAACTACCAAAAAATGAAGTCAAAAAATTTTTTTAAATGTAGCCTATCGGTCAAAAACACTCAAAATGTTGGTGCCTGGGCTTCACAAAATTGTAATATCTAGAAAAACTGAGTCCTCTGGTCCATTTTTACTATTTTTCCTTAAAAACATGGCTCTTTGGCATTATCTTTCTAAATTTGCAAATACATTCATCTAAAATTGAAGTCTCTAAAAATTTTAATACAAAGCCTACTCAAAGCAAAAAATTGTTGACCCCTTTACAAAAACATGGAGCTAAAGATGGTCCTGTTTTTTTCTTTTTCGACAATATATTACTATCAAGTTACATATCATCTAAACGAAGCAATTTTCTTTCCAACTTGGTGAAACCAGTGCACTTGGCTGATTTGATATTCTTGATTTTGACATTATTGATTGAGGCCTTGAAACTGTATTAACTTTGGTGTATGTGCTTCATTTCAAGTTAGTTTGCTCTTTCCAAATCTGTTATGCCTGAACCTAGCAACATGCACCCAGCCTGAAGCTTTAGGTTGCACAAATAGGTATACAATTACAAAAGTCACAAGCACTGGTGCCAATATTTAACAAGTTTTTCCTGAAAATAAGTTTGAAATATGTTGGTTCCTTCCTATGCCACAACTTTTAAATTATACTTCCATGCACTTCATAAAACAAACAAATCAAACTTTTTCAAATTATTGGCTTTTTCAATTGTCAGCAAGAGTGGTTCTTAAGTACCAAACACGGCCAGCAAGACGTAGCTAGGAAGTTTAGAAACTTTGGAAAAAATAAGCAAGCTATGTGCAAAGCCCCATTATGATTCGTTAGGATAAATCAATTTCCTTTAAAAATACCATGCTTTTCACTTTTGAACAACAACTTGCTATGTCAACCACACGTTAACTTTTTATTACTGTTCTCATAAATATTGATTGAATGAAGCCAGGAAGTTGGTTGAATTAATATTCTTAACTTCAACATTACTGATGGAAGCCCTGCTACTGTAATCACTTAATCACAAGTCTCATTTCAAGTTAGTCTGCTCTTTGCCTGCCTGCGTTTATGCCAGGACCAAGCAACAAACATGCAGCCAGAAACATTAGCTCATACAAATATGCCTACAGTACTGAAAAACTCGTAAGTAGTGGTCCTAATATTTAAAAGCTTAGTCCTGAAAATATATATCAATCATCTTGCTGCTCTTCCACAACTTTGATAGCCTTTCAAGCACTTGCTGATTTTAATGGATAAAAGTTTGTTACGTTGAAGGATACCTATGGTGAAAATAGGGCAAATAAAACCTTACCAGAGGCTTGAGAAACGTGTGAGACATGTAGTAGCTATGTGCAAACACCCCATGTTTTTTCATCGATTGCATTTCAAAAAATAATAATTTCTTTTGCGACGAGAGTTGCCTATGTCAAAAAACAAACTTTCTATTAGTGTTTTCACAGCTATCAATTGTGTGAAACTGGCTTGGCTGGCTGAAACCATATTCCTAACCTACTGATGGGTGGGCCCTAGGAGCAATTATGGCAGAGCTGGCTAGTTGAGTAAATAAACTTTTCAATTTAACAGTCTATTCATTTACAAGAACAAACTCTAATGCATTTCTTAACAAATGGAGTTGGTTGGTATATGTATGTAGTAATTAACCCCTTAACATACCAATTTTTTTTCAATTTCTGTTCAAAAAAATATCAGATTTTTTTATTATTGATTTTGAATCTGTATATAAGGATGAATTAGAACACAAATTATTTTGAACCAATTATGATTTATTACTAAGTTATTAGTGGTTGAGTAGAATGGGTATACTGAACAAATATACTCGTGCTAAAATTTTTTTACTAGACATCTCTAACGATTATACTCGGGATAACATGTTAAGGGGTTAACAAATGTGCCGGGAGAGAACCAAACAAATCTGTTGTTTTATTAGGAAACAACTCATGTTATTAGTGAATCAATTTTTAACATATGCTGCATTGTGACCAGTAAATGTGTAAAAGATGTAAAAACTATTGCAGAACCATGGTTAATAAAAGCTGAGGATTGAGGAAAAACAAAACAAGTTATATCTACCACTGTATAAACTGCACCAATAAGAAACAACTTCTGCTCAAAAATAGCTTGATAGGCATACTACAATTGAAGGAAGCAAGGCATGATCCATTTTTTCCTATGTCAAGATCAATATGCATCAAATTTCGGATAGGGGGGAACTTTTCTTCCAGGTTTTAAGGAACCAAACAAAAATCCAAAATAATGCTTTATTAAACATAATCAAATTAACATAACAATAATTAACATAAACAAATCCACCGAAGCTTTTCGTCCCCTCACGGGGACTTCATCAGGGCTAAATAAAAGAAAAGAGAACAAACTTTTACTCTTAAATTAAATTTAATATGGTATTAAGATACTAGTCATTGATAATACAGTTAGTAACGTTTTAGCACTGTACCGCTCAATGGAACACCTGTAAGAGCGACTTGGCTCCTTGTGAATAACCAAGTTTTATGTTAAGAGATGGCTTAAGGCGTTTGATTAGAAACGCTTCTATTAGTTCGGTTTCAGTGCTGAAAACGGCACTTTTTCAGTAATGTAAAGTTTTGCTCTGCTGGTATTGTTTCTCTGCAGGCTTTGCACTGATCGCGATGGGATTTGATAGCGGAGTTAGATGAGCTTAAGTTATTGGAAAGATGGTTTTCAATTCTGACGAATAGTTGTCTAGTCGTCATACCGATGTATGACGTGTTCTTATCCCAAGAACAAGTATATTTATAGACGACATTCGAACAGAAAAGAGCGGGTAACGGAAATTTAAGGTTAAAATAAGAGATTATTTTAAAAGTTTTATAAGCTACTTTTATATCAGTGCTCAGTCTGTCACGAAACAATGCAGCAAGGCGTTTACTAAATTTGATAGACGGGGTACCAATATATGGGAGGGTTAAATAAGGACTTAAGTTGGGGGTATTATTGGAAAAATCCGTAGGGGATTGTTGGTTCTGGTTTTTGAATTTAATCTTAAATTTTTCAATTACATTTAGGATGAAAGATGTTGGGTACCCGTTCTGTTTAAATAAAGAGATGATACGGGTAATTTCGGTTTTTAATCAATTCAAAGCATCAAATTATTAAAAACCGAAATTACCCGTATCATCTCTTTATTTAAACAGAACGGGTACCCAACATCTTTCATCCTAAATGTAATTGAAAAATTTAAGATTAAATTCAAAAACCAGAACCAACAATCCCCTACGGATTTTTCCAATAATACCCCCAACTTAAGTCCTTATTTAACCCTCCCATATATTGGTACCCCGTCTATCAAATTTAGTAAACGCCTTGCTGCATTGTTTCGTGACAGACTGAGCACTGATATAAAAGTAGCTTATAAAACTTTTAAAATAATCTCTTATTTTAACCTTAAATTTCCGTTACCCGCTCTTTTCTGTTCGAATGTCGTCTATAAATATACTTGTTCTTGGGATAAGAACACGTCATACATCGGTATGACGACTAGACAACTATTCGTCAGAATTGAAAACCATCTTTCCAATAACTTAAGCTCATCTAACTCCGCTATCAAATCCCATCGCGATCAGTGCAAAGCCTGCAGAGAAACAATACCAGCAGAGCAAAACTTTACATTACTGAAAAAGTGCCGTTTCAGCACTGAAACCGAACTAATAGAAGCGTTTCTAATCAAACGCCTTAAGCCATCTCTTAACATAAAACTTGGTTATTCACAAGGAGCCAAGTCGCTCTTACAGGTGTTCCATTGAGCGGTACAGTGCTAAAACGTTACTAACTGTATTATCAATGACTAGTATCTTAATACCATATTAAATTTAATTTAAGAGTAAAAGTTTGTTCTCTTTTCTTTTATTTAGCCCTGATGAAGTCCCCGTGAGGGGACGAAAAGCTTCGGTGGATTTGTTTATGTTAATTATTGTTATGTTAATTTGATTATGTTTAATAAAGCATTATTTTGGATTTTTGTTTGGTTCCTTAAAAATATGCATCAATGCAGCAACGAAATTTGATGTTATAATTTAATTACGAAAGGGGAGCACCAAATTGTGAAATAGATCTGACATTAAATAGTTTATTTTTGCAATTGTAAAAGTGACCACCAATTTGATGCTTTGAATTGAACTTCACATTTCTATATCTGATGAAGATGAAATACAACCAGCACAGTGGCCACGCCACTGAAATTGGCCTTGTCATTAGAATGCCTGACAATCAAATATTTTATATTGCATTCTATATTCAGCAGAAAGATAAGAGTTGATAACTGAAAGCCTCATTAAAATTATTATAACCACACGAAAAAGTCCTTAATTCCAGATCAATCCCAGGGGCAGTGTTCCCTTTAAATGCAAAAAAGTGAGAATTTTTGAAATTATATCTGGTGGATTCGCAGTTAAAAATCAACAGTGCATAAGAAAGTCCGGAAGTTTTTGGTAACTTTTTCAGCCTGTTAAAATTTTTGCAATTTGGCAAGCGAAATCTTCAACCAATTTGTTTAATACATAGGAGTCAGTGAAAAGTTATGGGGTGCCAACAGTAAAGTACATGGTAAAGTGAATCTATGTAGAGTTTAAAAATCCAAGTTTGGACCGACTCTTTTATAAGGCAATGCAACATCTCACATAAACATTGCGAGTCTGTGACGTAACAGCATGGAACAATGGCTTAAATATTGCACACGCCATTGCCACACTTCTTTTCCATTACACAGTATCTCCCAAGCAATTAACATGTGGTAATATCAAAATGTGTTTTTCTTTACTTTTCGCAGCAAATTTCAATTGTAGCTCAAAAGCAATAAAAGCAAATAGCTCTCAAACTTCACTTTAACACAAGACATCAGTTTTCAAGGGAAGTTTCAAACCAGAATTGGCTAAAATCTTTTTCTTTACGTTTCAACACTAATTTCAATTGTGTTCGTTACAATGAAAAAGAACATATCTCTCGGTTTCAGTTTAGCACAAATCAACCATTTTTTGAAGAAATAGTTCAGATTTTGTAAATTACCAATAAATACTCTCTCTCGTGCCATTAATGAAAACTAAAAGTATAATAAAATATGATTTCTATCCAATTTTATTAGGTTGGATAGAAAGTCTGGTCGCATTTTTTAATAATGTGGAACCCATTGACCATATTTTGAGACCTTTCCAAGCTTGTTTAGCTGTGTTATGATACTCCTGTGACAAGTACTGAACTGCTTAGCCGATTCCCTGGCAGTTTGTTTGGGATTTTCTTCAACCACAGCCTTTAAAACCTCAAGATTGACAGAACTTGTCGAGGGGAGTCTCCAAGGGTAAAGTTTCCTGATTCAAATTGTTTGAACCATCATTGACAAGTTTGGATACTCAGGGCCTTGTTTTTATCAGCAGATCGAATATTTCTTGCTGCTTGGGGTGCTTTTGAGCCTTTTAAAATTCATATAAAATTCAATGTCTAATGTACATCTGATCAACACCCATTTTAAAAGGGTAATTTAATTGTAAAACTTAAGAAAATGCTATGAAATTAATCTGAAATAAAATATTAAAGCATTAATATAATGACAGTAAATCTTGATTAACCAAATTCCAAATATATAGACTGAAAGTGCATTGGCAAAATATATGACAAGACTTTCTATCCAACCTGATAAATACCTCCCCCAGAATTTTTTTTAAATAACTTGTAGCTGACAGCTATGTGCTATGAGAGCTTAGCAGTCATCATTGAAATGATCTTTGAAACATGAAGAAAAAAATGTAAATTGTAGTTTCGATTCCTTTAAAAACGTTTTATGTTAAAATCTAGCCTTTTTATTTTAATTGCTTGAAAGGTAATTTGTAATGAATTAATATTTGCCTATAACTTTATGGGGTTTACAAAAATATTCGTTTACTATACACCATTTCAAAATTGTCTTTTGATTCAACCTTTAGGCATGTTATTTAATCCAGTTTACCAGTGTAATGAAAAATTGCTAAATAAGTTTAGTAGAAACTAACAGAAAGCTGTGCATTGCATTAAGTAAACTTTTTTGATGTGTAATTGTGCACACGAAGCTATTGCAGTCTTTTACATCTACCTGTACACAGTGGCAGACAGTAAAGTAGGCAGTGCTCCCAAAAATTTTTTCCAGAGAAGGTAGCCCACCTGGCAAATACAGTAAAACTATGCAGTTTTACATGAAGAATATACCTTAAAGTTTTTTGCAGTCAGCCCTTGTCAGTGAAATTCTAAAGTTTTTACATATAGTCACAAATATTAGGGTTTCAATTTTTTTATTAGGCTTAAAAACTGCATTTTTAAAACTCCCAAATATTTGCATCCGCAATTTTTTTCTTTTCTTCGTCAATTTTTAAGTGCTTTTCACAAAGATAGAAATTCACCTATCAAATATTTGCAACCTCTTTTCATGCATTTGGTAAATAGTTAATGAAAACTTAATAAAAGTGAAAAATTATTTAGTAAGCTATGTTACCGAGACTGTCATCAATGGTTTTGTAAACAAGCTTTAGAAGTATCTCATACCCTCTGTATTACTATTTTTGCCACAATACCTAGCCAGGTAATGACATTTGATTGTTTTTTCACATCTGAGATAAAACTTCATAAAAATTTACTGTTTTCCAGCATGGTTTGTAAAATTAGTTGACAAGACTCAGGTAAAATTTATTGTTTATCAATAACATTGCTTTCTGAGATACCTTTTACAAAGAAAGCTAAGACGCACATCGATTACTACTGCATTGTACAAAAAATCTTAATTTTCTTCCTCTTAAGTAGCGTGGCTTTGACTATCAAATACTTTTTGTTGTTGTGTCATAGTCATTGTAACCTACCTAACATTCAATTATCTATAAAAGTCATATTTCTGATGCTCATGCTGGGCATTGGCAAAGGATTAATTTTATGTAAATGCACTGTTAACCAGACATTCCGAAATGCTTAGGAATTATTGTTGCAAGGGTCACAGAGTTTGGGTGACCAAACTTAATCTAAATTAACTTATCAATCACAAATAGCCAAGTATTTCCCCACAGCCACCTTTTTGTAACTGACCGGCTTCTTGTTCATGAACTTTTCTGAGGGCTGACATAATCTCACTAATTATTATGACACAGCATTGCTTCCTCTCATCAGGAAATTTTGAAAACGTGGCACAGACGGCCATACAATTGTTGTTCAGACTTGTTTTTAGATCATCTTCAAAGATCTTTAATGCACAGTTAACTCAAGTCCCAGATGCAAAAGACCTAAGAAAGTAAACAAGAGACAATAAGCAAACTGGCATCTTAATCAGATAAATAAAGAATCGTTTACGACAGACATAATAGCCTAGATCAGTAATTTTCAATCAGTAGACCCAGGTCTTCACTGGGCCAGTACTTTAGTTGGCCTTAACATCAAGTGAAATTATAAAAATTTTTTTTTGAAAACTTGATTTTTTACTTTATTTGAACAACCCAGAAATTTATTCAACAACCTTTTTGAGTTCACTCATGAAAATGAGAAAAATGTATAACTGATCCACACGCTTCTGTGCATTTTGAAATTGGGCCGCATGCCAAAAGCAGTTGAACTCGAGAAAAGTATCATAATTGAACAAAACATGTCTGAGGAAAAAACAAAAGATGGCATGATACACAATTCAATATTATGGGTAAACTTTAGGATATGCAATGTAAAATTTTAAACTACAAATGATCTGCTGTTTCCTTTTCTGTCCTATATCTGAATCAATATCCGTGTTGAATGATGAGTTTTTAATCTTTGACAGTTTATTTGATCAATTGTATTAAAACGAAGAATAACCGAAGAAAATAACCCAGAAGTTGAACCCCATTTTCAATTTAGTTGATTGAATACTCAGAACAAAAGAATTAAATTTCCAAATGTTTTGCGAATATGACCAACTAACTTCATCGACTTCCAAACACAAAGTGACACAATTATAGTTTTTTTACATTCAGAATCAAAGTGCCAAAGAAAAACGTCTTTGTACAAATTAGGGTCAAAGTGCAGGTTGAAAAAGGTGTGCATCACAAGTACACAACAAAATTATGCAACACTACTATAACGCAGGTTTGACACTCAATAGCCAAAAACAGAGAAATAGATAGAAACTTTACAGTGGTTTAAATGAGACTTTGAAACAAATTTGAAATTTCTAACATGCAACTCTAGCTTACCGTATACACCGGATAAATAGCAGTAGACTACCACAAATACCTTTTTTTACACCTTCATAATATGTTGCTACAGCTGGTGTAATGGTTTGTTCAGCAGTGTGTGCCAAAACTTGTCCAGCAGTTTTTGTACATTTGCTAGCAGTTTTGCACTTGCGCCAGCAGTTATGCACTCACTAAAATCTTAGAGGGAACACTGCCCAGGGGTCTCTTTGACATGAGCTTGTTTAAAGTGCTTTCATTTTGGGGAAAGCACATACTACAAATAAAAACGGCCCAAAAACAACTTGTAATCCCAAAAAACATCACTAATTTTATTTGTTTAACTAGTAAACTACAACTTTAGATCATGAATAGATCTGTGATTGCACCTATCTTCTCTAAAATGAAAAAGAGATCACTTTTCTCACAATGGACTACCATAAACAAGTAAGCAAAACATGATCAAAAACTTTTCTATATACATTGACCAAATCTCTAAGCGTTACATATTTAGCAGTTCCTTGCTGTGAAGCCAACTGCTAGTCAAAATGTTTTTGTATACAAGGCAAAAGCCATTCAACTTTATTGATATTGAAAAATCATGTTTTCAAAAATTGAAAAGAATCATGTGCTTAAACAAAAAAATAGGATGCTGCTAATCAACATTCCTATTACAATCAAATGACTCCAATATCAAGTCAATTTTTTGTTTAACTCACCGTAGTCAATCGATTGTTGATGGCAGTTGTTAAACTGTTGAGACCATTCGCTGTCACCTTACTAGCATCAAACATCAGGAATTCAATTTTATGAATACATGAAGCAATAATTGCAAGTCTATCATCAGTCATTGGAGGGTCTTCTATAATTAAGCAATCAATCTAAACCAAAAATAAAACAATTTAACCTTAGAATTTTGTTAGTTGGATCACTGAAGTCAGTGTATGCCGTCTATACCATTGAGCAAAAACAGAGTTAATATAAAGCATGATTTTTTAAAACAAATCGAAATCATCAGATATTTTGATTTAAATCCAATTTTTTAATTATAATTGAAACTTTTGTTTTCATTTGTTATATGGTTAACTGTGGTTGCAATTTGATGTTTGAGGGCTACCCAATAATGTGAACTCATTTTGAATATAACAGCATATACGTTCAGACTAGTAAATACTGCATATCTACTTATTGTCTCCTTTAACTTGATGCTTCTTATCCTCATCTTTATTTGCTATCAAGCTAATTGAATAATTCTCTCTCTCTCTCTCTCTCTCTCTCTATCTCTCTCTCTCTCTAACTTTAACTCAATATACAATAAAACACATGAGAGATCAAGAAGCTTGTCTGCTCAATACAAACAAGCTACTTAACCCTTTCAGTGCGTTATGACTTAGACATCAGTTTCTGCATGCAATGTAATAAGTGCGATGTGACCGATTTCTTGGTTTTTATACATTCTCTTGAGTGCTGCAAGACTTAGATCTTGACCAGCACATGCTGTTTGATTGCTTTTTTCCTAGAAATTAGTGAGCGCTGATTGCTTATAGTTGTTATGCGTGATTGAGTTTATTCACACTGTATTATCATTAGACAGAGAAGCGCTGAAGGGGTTAACATTTTATGTGCTTTGTTTTTGCCCAATAAATACCCTAAGATGTTTATTTTATAAATATTTTGTAATGCTTCAACAACAGTAAATGTTCAGTGCAAGGTGAACTAGGATAAAGGTAATCAATGGGAAGGGCTATAAGAAAAGAAACAAAGCCCTACCCTGATCATTCTAACCCCCGACTCTATTTCTTCATTTTCTGCCGTTCAGCCCTTCCTGTATTCACACAACAGCTATATATGAACAAGATATGCTCCAAACGTACATAATTGATTGCCCTAATTAGATACTATGACCAATTTAAATGATAGAAATAAGTTGCAATAATAGCAAAACAACAAAGCATTGGAGAGTGATTCTTAAATAGAAATAAATAAAAATATTACAAATTTGCTGTCAGTACATTGCAACAAACACATCAAAAGCAATTTACTATTGGTGGCTTAAGAGCCAGCAGGTGTTGCCTCATGCAAAAACTGAGAAAAATAGATTCAAACAAAAAAAGTTATAAGATAGGTGATTTTTTTACTTGAATTAAATGATTGAATAGCAGAGCGATATAAGGCGATCAATGACTGGGAGGGGATGTTAACAAGGGGCAATCACCAGAAACAATTTTTCTAAAATCTACATGGTTTGGAAATTTTGGGTTCAAACACAAAACACATCTTTTTGACTTACTTTTCTTTGGAAAAAAGGTCATGACGCAGTTAAACCACTGACAATATTTCTAATTTTGCTTAAACTTGCTTCAAGGATAAGTTTGTCAAAACACATATGTTAATTTACCATGTCATAATCTCAGTAGTAGTATCAGCTATGATTTTAGATTAATACGCTGGTATGAGTAATTTCAGCACAATCTTATTCAAAATAGATGGAAATAAAGCTGAAGGGCACAGACCTGGGTATGCACAATTTTCAAGTATATGAGGTACAAGTTAACTGAAGTGCTTATATATTTCCAAAAAGGAAATGAAAAAAGGAATCCAACTATGCAAACCATTTTTCTTTATGAAAATTTGAAAAAAAATTTTATACCAGCAACATCAAACAGTTATTCTTCAATTTTACAAAAAATCTTGAAAGTACACCACCACAAATAATACATTGCTCAAAGTCAATGTGGATCAAGGCACATACTATGTACACAAAATAATGGAGCCTTTTCTTTTTATAATCTTTAACTAAAAAATTATCACAAAATTTGGGGGGGCAACCTTCAAATTTAAAATTTTGACTATTCTTTTTCTTATAAAAGCACTGAAAGACAAAATTTTCAAAAAATGCTTGATTAATTTATAGTGTGACATCTGCAGAACATTTCCTAAAAATTTCAGCCAAATCTGACAACTGCTTTTTTAGTTGTAATGTTAGTACAGCCGAAAATCATCATTTTGAAAAAATGGCCTTCAAAATTTCATTATAAAAATATTGAATTTACTAAAATTTCATTTTAACCTGACCTTAATATCCCCTATCAACTATATATGTTCTCAATAATTTCAATAATCACAAATGGAAACTAGTTTCTCAACACAGCTCTACCAAAATAACTAATAACACTGGTGAACATCAAATATGTTGTCACAAAAACATAGTTTTTTTTATACAATTTGAGGTCGCTGTTTCCAAACACGCAAACAATTTTTTTCCATCACATCAGGATTTTGCGCAATTTTAAAATTAAGTTTTTTATTAAGCAACTGATTGTTACTGCGCTATTATTCATTGTTTACTGCTTGTTATTCTATATGACATAATAATATAGCCATTTATTGCGAGTACCATTACTAAGCTTCGTATGTTTTCACTCCACAGTTTTTGGATAAATGAGGCATTTTTGATGTCAGACTAGTAACTGTAGCAGTGTATAAGCACGGTGATTATACCTAATGTAGAAGGGAGAAATGGTAGAAAAATACACTTCAGAGCTTGATTGTAGACCATACAACGACAACATTTCCATAGCAAAATACTTCTATGTGTTGATAGGAAGCTGCTAGTTGAGTTTAACCAAAACAAGACTTTGCGAAACTAAAGACTAGCCGTGCATTTAAAACTAACACTTCTCTTTTAGAACATTGTTGCTAAGTGATGGTTTTTGCAATAATCTAATGTCATTAAAAACAAGAGACTGTGCAAATGATCCAAATAATTTCTGTTATTTATGTGGTAGCTTTGCTGCAAAAGCTTAGCATCAAAATGTGACAAAATTTGTCCATATAATATGCATACTTCGGAATAAAACTGGGTGACCAGGACAAAACATGGTGAAAGATTTCATAAAAATACAAAAATAATGGAAGCAAGGCACCAGGGATAATGGCACTGTTCAATGATGGCCGACTATTGCTAATCATTGAAACGTGATTGTCATCAATATATGACAAACCAAAAAGAAAAACAAGAAAAAGGCAATTCATGCCACATGCCAAAAAAGCAAAAGTATCTGCTTGATCTTAATCCTGTGTCAATAAAGGCTAGGTGGCGCGTTTCAATAGAGTTTTGATTCTATTTCAACTTTAATTTACTTCTTAAATTTGAAGTGACTTGCAGTACCGATCGAATAATTAAGTTTGGTGGCAACTTAATAGCCAGGAAAAGATTGGCTTCCACTAAGATACTTTAACCCACACATTTCTTAATCAAGAACAGAACAAATGTATTCACAAATCACTTTATAATTTCGAATTCCTTTGCTTGCCAAAACACAGAAGTAAAGCACTTCAATAAATAAATATCAGAGATTAACTAAAACTAAAGCCACCAAAATAATCACTTGATTCCTGTCACAACAATCACCACACAACAATGCCTTTTACAACACTCTAATCTCTACTCTACTCTGATTTGAATTATACTCTCCCTGAATAAAAAAAATCTCGACACCTTATATATACCACTGGAAAATAATCTAGAAATTGCTAGGACATCACGTGACACAGGAAAAACACTACCGTTAATAAATTACATAATCGGTAATAATAAAAAAAAAGAAAAATCTTTGAGAAGAAACAAGAATCACTTGAGTATACTGGAATCAGTCATGTAGTCAACCATTGTGACATCAGAAAGGCATGTGAGTTACAAATCTATTAATAAATGCAAAAGAAAAAAGGTCTTTTTTTCGAAAACAGTTTAGTAAGTTAGGGCTACAAACAATTCAGATTTACAAATAAAATAATCACCACAAAATAAACAGATTACAACTCTATACATATGTATAACTATTCTTTAACGCAAATTTACTTATCTGTGACACTAGGTGACATTCCATATTTACATATAATCTATATGTATTGGTATAAGGATTTCATATCATTGTTTGTGCAAAAATTGTGACATCATAAAGTGATTTTGAGTGCAGATTTGGATTCAGCGAGGTCAAATTATCCAAACACAATTACTTTTATGAAAACAACAGAATATTTTTTCAAAAAATGTCCACCAGTGTAATTGGCGCTATTTATTTAAACAATTTAAACTAATTGAAAGAAATTAGGTTAAAAATGTATTTTAATATTACCTGAAAATAAAAAAGTTTTGGAGAGAGCTGTAATAAATATGATTTTTACTGAAAAGGAAATAAGTTGCTTAAAAACTGAAAGCAGATTTGAAATCTAGGATAAATTTCAGTCACAGACTGACTGAGAACAAGAAATCTATAAAAATTAAAATACTTGGTTGGTGTGTGCCCTAATGCACTCAAAAAGCAAAAAACGTTTTAACAGTTTTTGCACGTATTAAACAAAAAAAATCTATTGACATAAAAGAAAACCTTTTCGTGATTTTTGGACTCACAGTGGTCATTTGAGATGGTGAAAAAAACAGAATTTAGCCACATGTATTGCCATAGAAGTAAAGTACTTCAAGCAGCTGCAAGAAACAATGTAAAAGACAAAAATCATTAACAAAAAAACTATAAAATGCATCTTTTTTTAGCATTTTAATTTTACTAACCGAATGTTTGCAAGATTCAAAAATACTTGTAAGTGATTTTGAACAACGTTTGAAAAAACTTACTTGTTTTTTTTTGATTTAGTTACAAGCTTTGCCATGATGTGTGATAACAATCCATGGAAGCCATGCTTTGATGATAAAACTAATTTAACGATCAATTATTACAAAATAACCACTCATCCTGCTTGTAAACAATGTGCCTCTCACAGCATGGTTAGTTGATTGGCTCATATACAACATCCAAAAATTACAGGCAAGGCAAAATCAGTTCAACTTCATACTTTATTACAAATAATAATTCTAAGCTGTTTTAGAAATAGTTATTATTATACGTAGCTACATAATTGGGCTCAATGTTCAGCTGAAAGCTGCATCTTAGTTGATGTGCTTAATCATTTTGAACTCCAAAATATTCTAACTGTTCTAGCATTGTTGATAAGATTTCTGCAACAAAATGTTGATGAATCAAGAGATTGGCAAATTTCCATTTATAACATCATAAATAGGCCATATTTTTCTTCTGCATAATATTTAGAGCATTCTGCGCCTGGTGTACATATGAACGAATGTTCCTAACTCTACATAGAAATAGATAGCCCGAAGAAAAAAAAGGATAAAGACTGTGTAGAAAAATTTTTGAGACAGTTAATTCAAAGATATTTGTAGCTGGACGCCAAAAAAGCTAATCTGAACTGCTGGTAATAATAATAATAAGTTGAGATTCAACTATCAATAAGATTGTTTATTTGCTAGTAAAAGAAGCCAGCATTGCTAAGAAGCGCAACAAGTGTTTTTATAACAGTACTTTGGTGTGAAACAAACTAACTAATTCAACACTTGCAACAAATCTTAAAAATAAAGATAGCATCAGACTGGGATGAAAACAATCAAAATTTTGTGAGAGAAAAATGTATATAAAAGTTTTGATCCTTCAAAAAGGTTTAATTAAAATCATCACATTTTATTAACGTAATCATTAAGTCATTATTTTCATATCAAGCTTGCATCTTTAATTGCCTAAAATGCCTTAGACTCCAACTTACCATGACACTTTTCTAAAATTTCACAAATATATTGATGTGGGGTTATGAATGATAAAGTTAGTCTAGAGGTTGTGTCAAAACCTTTAAAACACTTTATCCAACAAAGGCTTAACCTGTTAAGCATCTCCGTCCAGATATCTAGTCCTTTAAAAACATCCCGCAAGCATCAGCGACTCAATATCTAGTCCGCGCAAAACTTATAGGAAGCCTCATCGACACAATATCTAGTCCACACCAGTTTGGTTTTTATTCTATTTGTCATCGACTTGATATTTTTTTTCAAAAAGTTTACTAAAAAAACGATTTGAGACTTTATTTCTCATCCGATTTTCATAAAATTTTCAAAAGATCATGCTTAATTCCTCACGCATCGGAAGATGTATAATTTGTGCCTTAATTCTTGGATTTTCATACCGAAAAAGGGTGAAAAGGACCAAGAACCCAGTTGCAGACAACAAAAATTGCAAAATTTTCAGCAGACACGTGCAAGAGCCAACTACCATGAATTCAAATCAAGATACCTGATTTACCACAAAACCAAACCTTTTATCATTGACACAGTCTGAAAACTACTCTTTTGGGGCATCAATTGACACAATTTCAAGCAATAATGATAAAATTTAC